>CM053035.1:113463056-114063056 GCA_028564925.1 Lithobates sylvaticus | reverse complement strand
GAATTTGTCAGCTACATCAGTGTGTCCAAATTAACTTCACTGTCCAAGTGCAGACAATTTGTGGTACCTCCAAATGGTTTTGATATTCATCTAATTGATTATGGTGCACCCTGGAAGCCTAGGATCCTGGACGCACACTTTACAGGTGGACCTTGACTTTTGTCCAACTTGGAGATAAGCTCTGTCTCTGAACTGAATCCCCACTCCTTCTACTTTACAATCCTATAGGAGAGCCCTTATTGACCATATGGAATCCAGCACTGAACTGCTGGGGAATAGTTGGGGTAGTTGAGTTGAGTTGATAGTTGAGCAGACTGGAAGACCTTTGGTCAAATTACTTGCAATCTGGTGATAGGATTAGTCAGAACTCATTGATATAACTGAGTTTGCTTTAAAGTCCTGAATACATGGATGCCAATAGTTTGGCTTATATGGTTCTTTGAGCTTCTGTTTAATTTCGACATGAAAACAGGGTTTACTGATATTTGTGAAGAGATACTGGATTGTTGCACAAGCCCATGTTCAAATTGCAGGTTATAGAACAGATGTGTTGTGTTGGGAAAATTTAAGGAATGCTTTGGGTCTCAGTATCAATTTTGAAAAAAATTATTTATATACCTTTTCAGGTCCATTTGCTTTTTTTAAATTAAGATGCTTCCCTGTAATGCTAGCTGCGATATGAGACAGGGTGTTCCCCCCCTTGGGACACAACTGACCAACACCACTAGCAAAGTGGCTGCTGCTTTGCCTTGTTTTGCTAGGCACTTGCCCTAGGCCAGTGTTTCTCAACTCTAGTCCTCAAGGCGCCCCAACGGGTCATGTTTTCAGGATTTCCCTCAGATGAAACAGCTGTGGTAATTACAGGGGGTCCCCGACTTACGAACGCCCGACCTACGAACAACCCCTACTTACGAACGGGGCGCTGCGGAGACCCTCTGCCATTTTTCGGCGATTTTCGCCGTCTTCCGGCCGTTCTGCGCATGCGCGGCCATACGGAGCCTCGGAAAATGCCGGAAATGTCCGTAATTTGCCGCGCATGCGCAGAACGGCATTAGATGGAACATCGGAAATGTCCGGAAATGTCCGTATTTGACGGTCTGCGCATGCGCGGCCGACTTACGAACATTTCCGACTTCCGTACAGGCGGGCAGTCCCTAACGAGTTCGTAACTCGGGGACCCCCTGTACTAAGGCAGTGAAACTGATCCAATCACCTGTGCAAAATAATGGATAGCCTAAAAATAAGACCTGTTGGGGTGCCTCGAGGACTGGAGTTGAGAAACACTGCCCTAGGCAATCATCAGCAAGAGGACTGCAGAGAGACAGGAGGCCACATTCCTATTACCAGCACTTGCCCTGGGAGCTGGAGACAGGTGCTTGCTATCAATGCAGCCATCTTCTTGCTAGCTGCAACATTGTCTGGCTGTGTGCCAAGGGGGCACCTTGTCTAACATTGCAGTTAGTGTTATAAAAATCCAGAGAGACAAAGTACTACATGTGTTTTGTTCTATTGATAACTCAATATGTTTTGCTTTGTGGGCATTATTGTTCTGTGGAGTGATTGTTGTAAAGCCATAAACAATTGAATTGACTACATATGCATGTCTATGAAGTCTGCAGAAATCCCCTTGTGCTGGTGCTATATTTCGGGAAAAGCAATTATTGGCCATGAAAATCCACCAGGTGATTTATTTTACACAGGGATCGGTAAGGCAGCCCAAACGTTAGTCATTTTTTTTTTGTTAAACCAGTGGTTTGAATGGGAAAAATGACCAAATTTCCCCTTCGATTTGGATTGAATGTGGATGGGGCAATCCCGCAGACTGAGCTTTTGGGTTCTGATGGGGGGGAGATCATGCAGAAATTTTCCAACAGGCTGGTCCTACAGAAGAAGCAGTACAAACAAATGGCAACCACCTCAACCTACCAAGGCCTTTGCAGCAAGGAGCACATGGAAGGGTGACACATGTCAAAAAACAACGAAGAAAAATTCCCAGGTCACTTACCAGCCAACCTGCAACAAACGGAATTGCCCTGTCTAACAGTTCATGTTAAAACCAGGGTTTTAGTTTGCATACATTTGCAAATATATGCATAAGCTGCAGGGCCACTTCACGGCACCCCAGTGTACTGCAGTCTTAACTCTATACATTTTGAGAGCCTTCAAAGTTAGAGCACATATATAATAATCGATATATTGAGGGCAGGTATGCCTGGAGGGAGGCCATCCCTCCTTAAAGTTATAGGAACGCACTGGACACCCAGCAAGATCACAATGACAGTGAAGGTATCCAGTGTGTCCCCTCACCATCGATTGGTATATTGACTTCTGTACAACCAGCCTGCCCATACATAGTTTGAGATTTGGCCAATTCAGTGGAGACTAGCCGAATTTCGATTCATGTATGGCCAGCTTTTGTCAGTGTTTTTAGAATGGTACAGATATCGTTTGTGGAGTTGCCTTTATCATGCAACTCTACTTGATGTCACAGAGCTTCAACATCTCCACGTTCAGGTCCCATCTTCAGCATCTCCATCTTCATGTCCCATCTTCAACATCTCCTTCTTCATGTCCCATCTTCAACATCTCCACGTTCAGGTCCCATCTTCAACATCTCCACGTTCAGGTCCCATCTTCAACATCTCCACGTTCAGGTCCCATCTTCAACAACTCCATATTCATGTCCCGCTCCACCCACAATCTTCATTAATTCCAATGGGGAGTTCATACCCCACCAGGACAAGTGGAATAGAAACTTGCTTTAAGGTGGAGGTTGAAATCTGGGCTCTCATTAATGATTTCATCTTTTTTTCACCACTGGACATGGACAAGCTTTATTTTTCATCACCTCCCATCTATTGTAGCATTATACGTACAGAATTGTGCTTTGAATTATCCTTACTCCATATAGGACTATTAGCATAAGCAATAAGACCTGACATTGAATAACAGTATTTTTGAGTGTAAGCGAAGAGGAACACAGGCATGACATTTTACAAAGGGACATTTCTGAGCTGAAGTTGGCGCACGCAGAGAGGCAATGTGAAATGTATGGTGTTTAAACATTAATGGAACTACTTAGCTGTATCTTCGCTAAGCAGGCTGTGACTTTAACAAAGCGTGTCTTTTGGATGAGTGAATTGCTCCATGTCTGAATCAATTTATTCCTCTGTGAAAACAGACCATGTCTGGGAAGGCAAATATTGTAGCTATTTATATCCTGAATGAGTGAACTGAGCATGCATGTTACTATGTCAGCAATATCATTGATGGCCAGGATCCTTCACCTCTATCTATCTGACAGATTCATGGGTAGCAGAAATCTCCTAACCACTTATCTAGGCTTCAAGGAGATACATTTTATTACATTTATTATTTTTTTTTAGGACTGTGCCATTACATATTCCAAGTGTGTTTACATTTGCATTAAAAATGTGCAGACAGGATGCTGGAAAGCCGGCTGCTGAAAGGAAATCGTTTTTTCTGCAATGTGTAACATTTTAGGAGTGCGTGTTCTTGTTTCCTGGTTTATCTTGATGTACATGATCTACATATTATGTTAATCTGAACTGGGGATGCTGCGATACCAGTTTTTTAAGACCAATACTTTTTCTCAAGTACTTGGCGATACCAATTACCGATACTTCTTTTTAGACTGCTGCTGTGCCTCTGCCTTGCTGTAGTAGTAGGCCAGCAAACATCAATCATTTCCCTTGGATGCATTTATTTTTTACACATAATGCCCAGCTCACCTGCCTCTGCCCTGGTGGTGTAGTGGTAGAGCACTTACCAGAGCTTTTGCAGTCTGAATGTTATGTCTCACACTGCCACGCCCTCGTGTGATGTCCTCCTGCGCCTCTCTTCATAAAGGCGGCAGTTACAGTCTGCGGACTTGAAGGTATCGGTTTTAGTATCGGAGAATTTTCACAAGTACAAGTAAAATGCTTAATATCGGCACTGATACCAGCATCTGTGCAATGCTAATGTGAACAGTTTACTGGGATGTAGGTGAGTGGAGTAACAGAGGGTAGCATGTCACCATCAGGGTACATTTAAAAGAAGACATTTACTATTACAGTGGAACCTCGGATTGCGAGTAACGCGGTTTACGAGCGTTTCGCAATACAAGCTGTTTTCCTGGTTTCCTGTTTCCTGTTTTCCTGCAGTACCACATTTATCCAGAGGTGCGGGGGCGCCAGTGACGCTCTGAGACACTCGGAGACAATCTGTTCCTGAGTGTCTCCAAGTATCTCCAAGTGTCTTCGGTGCCCCTGCACCTCTGACCACATGCGGTACTGCATAGACCAGCAGTGGCTGTGGATCGGATTATCTGAGTTTCCATTATTTCCTATGGAGAAACTCGCTTTGATATATAATTGCTTTGGATTACAAGCATTCTTCTGGATAGAATTATTCTCGTAATCCAAGGTATTACTGTATTATTCATTTCAAGTCTTCTCTTCATTCCTTTGTAATGTTCCACTTAGTCTCTGCATAGCTGTCTAGGCACAGATATTTAGGCAATTTTCACCTCTATATGTTCCTGCATTTAATGAATGTTAATGCAAGGCACAGTAATAGATTATATCTGTGTGTTACTATTCATTTTAAATGGCATCCTCGGTAAAAAAAAAAAAAGCACCCGTCAATAGTACTCCCCAATGCACACATGTGAATTCTTTGTGTTGTGGTCCGCTGCATTACCAGAAATAGTGCAATTACATTTTTGCGTCTGAGGACTGCTAATGGCCAGTTGAAATGAAATGGGATATTTTAACACAACACGCGTCAATGCACAAGATAACACATGTGTTAATGAGCACTGAGAGGTGTAAATAGGCCCTTAGTATTTTGTTTATAAAGAGACGGTAAAAAAACTGAATTGTCCTTGTGTGTAGTTTCTTTGTCTTTTTAGAGTTGTTTTTGGTTGTATTTATTGCAAAAAATGATGAAAAAACTGTAAAAACAACAAATAAAAGAGAAAAATAGAACAAACCAATTATGCTGTGTATGTATTCATATAGAAACTGGCCACACACTTGGGCAATTTAAAATGAGCATATAAAAAAAATACACAGAAGGTCACAATTGCCTTTCTGTAAATAATCAGGAGACATATACAGTAGTCAGCTGAATAATATGCAAATCCTGACATTTTCCTGTAAAATTCAAATTTATCTCTGCTGCTTTGACCTCCTAAGTTTCCCTTTTGTCCTCTAAAGCCTCGTATACACTACTAGTTCTTTTATTTTTTTCAACCTTCTGGGTTGAACTAAGAAAAAACTGACAGCTCAGGTCGGAGCTGCTATACTAACAATCCGATGTTAGTACAGCGATTTCTGTTCTATTGTGTTCTGACAGGGTGACGGTGCCCCAGCCCGAACACTCCGTTCAGAGCTCTCAGCCATTGGCTGAGATCACTGATCGGGAGCTGGTCACACAGGCCAAATGTCGGCTGGCTTCTATTGAACCGGCCGGTGCCGGCCAACATTCGGCCTGTGTGTACTAGGCTTTAGGCCCCTTTCACACTGGGGCGGGGAGCCGCGGTGACGGTAAAGCAGCGCTATATTTAGCGCTGCTTTACCGTCATTTTAACCGTGGTATTCGGCCGCTCGCGGTGCGGTTTTGCCCCCCGCGAGCGGCCGAAAAAGGGTTTAAACACCCCCGCAGAGCGCCGCCGTAGCGGCGCTTTGCGGCGGTATTGCCACGGTTTTACCGCGGTTTCCCATTCAAATCAATGGGAAGGAACGGTATAGGAGCGGTGAACACACCGTTCCTATACCACTCCAAAGATGCTGCTAGCAGGACTTTTTCTGCCGTCCTGCTAGCGCACCGCTCCAGTGTGAAAGCCCGCCGGCTTTCACACTGGAGTTAAAGGGGCCGGATTTTTTCAGGCTGTGAACAGGCGCTATTTTTAGCGCTGTACCGCCTGAAAAACGCCCCAGTGTGAAAGGGGCCTTAGGGTCTGTGTGCAAAGGCTTTTGTTTGCAAGCCCCAAGGGCTGATATAAACTGAAGCACGGTGTGGGAAAGACACCTTTCATGTGTGTTTCCCGCACTGCACAGGAACGCGCTGCCCTTGCAAGACACGCAAGTGCCATTATTTGGCAATGGCACCCCAAATGCATGCAAATACGTTTGTGGCCACCAAACCATCTGGTTCTGCAGTAGCGGGGGGTTTAGTGCGGCGGGTTCTGAAAAAGTAGTACTGGCACCAATTAAAATGAATGGACTGTCAAAACCAGAACATGCAGGACTGCATTGGAGTGCACAGGTTGTAGTGTGAACCAGCCCTAACAGTGGTCCAATACATTTTTTGTGTGACTGAACAAAACCAAATGAATGAATTGCTCCATCTCCACAAATTAGATGGATGAATCCTCAATGCTGGGACATTGTATTTTGATAATAGGACCTGGTTCTATCAGAATACACTGAACAGCGAGTGATTGACAAACATTTTCCAATAAATTATAGACCCACTTATTGATGGAAATGATAGCAAGGACTGGCCCAGTTTTGATCAGTGTATGGCCACAGAGGGGGAGAGTTGGATTACATGGAAATTGAGGGGAATGCTTACAGTGGGAAAGAGGGCAGTCACCCATATTTGTGATATCGTTACCATTACATCAACCCAAAAAACTCTTTAATCTTTTAATTAACAATAATCTGTAACAAAGAGTGGTTGATTCACTAACTCAGCATGCTGTAAGTGAAATCTTTCACCGCACTGTGTGAAAGTGCAGTCACTCCAGACTCTGGCCATTGCCCTAGAAATGCTCATGCTGCGTTGCTGTAAGAGTCACAGCATTGCTCTTTCCTGTCTCCTTTCACATCAGAGCCCCCCCCTTTCAAATCAGGAGCCCCCTGCACATCAGAGTCCTCCTTTTAAATCTGAATCCCCCTGCACATCAGAGCCCCCCCCCCCCCTTTCAAATCAGGAGCTCCCTGCACATCAAAATCCTCCTTTTAAATCAGGAGCCCCTTCACATCAGAGTCCTCCCATAATATCAAAGCCCCCCTTCACATCAGGACCCCCTTCCTCATGTCAGTCCTCAGAGCCCCCTGACATTAGTGATTGACAAACATTTTCCAACTTATCCGTTCGATAGAAGTTGATTTAATGATTGGCTTCCGTCAAATAGGCAGGGCCACACACTGATCGAAATTCGATTGGTCTCTGCTGAACCAGACAAATTCCAGTATTGCCAGCTTTAGGCTCTCCATCACATCAAAGTGTCTCTGTGGTTACTTTTGTAACGTTACTACACTGCCTCTCAGAGAACGCTTTGCATTCATTGAGCAAATGCAAAGCGTTCTCTGAATGGCGCCCATGCACATTCACTCAGGATCCGGGGGAAAGAAAAACCCTTGAATTCAGCTTTACATTTTTTGTTCCCCCACTACATGCTGTTTGAGCCCCGGTTTACACTGCCTCGACTTGTCATGCGACTTGAGAGTTCAAAGTCGCATGATAAGTAGTTTTCAGTTAACTGCAATGGAACCGTTCTAATCGATGCGACTCAAAAGGTCCCTGCACTACTTTTGGTGGGACTTCAATATGACTTGCATTGACTTGTTTTAAAGAAGTCGTATGCAAGCCATGATGAAGTTGCGCAGGGATGTCAGATTTGAAGTCGCTGCAGTGTAAACCCAGGCTGAACCTGAGCGGGACAATACAGCGTGTGGCAACAGAAGCAGGTATCTATACACCCAGAAGGTTACCTGTAGTTGCTGGGGAGTAGCAAAGCAGCGACATTTGAAGACAAGTATTAAGGCTCTTTTTTGTAGGCTGAGCTTCCTTTCCAAGGAACCCTGAGATAACAGGGCCACCTAGGGCAAAGTATAATGTATGTTCACATTTTCCGTCATTATCGCAGTGTTTACCCAGTGTTTATTTTTGATGTGATGTTCCTATTCATATATCTAATAGGCCTTTTCTTTTTAGGAATCGTAGGTCATTACTAGCTGCAGGTAGACCATCTACTAAAGTTGCCTTTGCCTAAGCTCCGGTTTACACTGCTGCAACTTATCATGCGACTTGCAACACATAAAGTCACTTGACAAGTGAAAACACATTCATTTCAATGGGTGCTGTCTTAATGAGACTGAAGTCACAGCGACAAAAAAAAAAGGTTCCTTCACTACTTTTCTGCGACTTGAGCCTGCCATAAACTGCAATGTTAAATCACAAAAGTCGCAAGCAAATTGCATCACTTTTCCAGGTCGCAGCAGTGTGGGCTAAACCTATGTGCTAAAAATGTGTGTAAGGCCCCTTTCACACTTGTGCGACCTCAAAGTCGCCCGATTTTCCTGCGATTCGCGGCCACGATTTTTGCCCGCGATTTTGCCGCGATTTCAAGGAATGCCTGTGTAAGTAGCATCAAAATCGGACCAAAGTAGTGCAAGGACTACTTTGAAGTCAGAATGACTTGAAGTCCTACTAATATGAATGGCTGTCATTGGAAATCATGGGGGACGACTTGTCATGCTACTTTGCAGTCCCAAACTGTGGGACAAGTCGTATAAGTGTGAGAGGGGCCTAAAGCCATCCCTTTAAGGGGTGCCGGGAGTGCAACAGCAGCACCAACATTGAGAATGAGCATAAGGCTCAAGTAGTCTATTGACTTATAGGATGCAGGATTTCTTTATGTTATTTACCTACATACCTGTATTAATGTATCTTCTAATGACTATCCAGATGTCTATTATGTCTATGTTGTGTAACATTTTGTTTTACTGTTGAAAATTCAATAAAAACAATTGAAAAGAAAAATGTGTGTAAAGCCAAAACATTTTTGTGGAGTGAACATGAACTTGTTAGAACGTTTGTCACGTTTTATTTTCTGTCCATGCACATGAGGTTGATTGTTGGTCCTGGTGACTATTGTCTTTGGCTTTGCATAGACTGTCACAGCTGTGAGTGCGCTGACTAGGCAACCATTGTGCAGCACTAGGAAGCCGGGAGCACAAATGGCATCTACAGTATCCAAATACCTCTGTACATATAGAATTACTAATTATATACAGAAGCAAGTGTTTTTTTTTTTTTTTTTTCAAATTGTGTAACATGTTAATAAGATTATTTACCAAGCTGATCTGTTTATATATATATATATATATATATATATATATATATATATATACTTAAAAATACATATCCTTGAAATGCCCAGTTTGCATAGAGCCATTTACGTAGACATCATCAAATTTTGGAATCGTGGCTTATATGAAACAAGCCTTAGTGATTTATTGTATATATTATACAATAGCATCATAAAGCCAAGAACATACACGGGCCCAGTGTATAAAGATGTTGATGGAAGCAAGAATTTTGTTTTTTAACTATTAAATAATTAACTCTTATTCAATTTCACTTTTTTTTTTTCCCAATTTGTTTTTGTGTTAGTGCAAAGTCATAGCATTTTGCATAGTGTCTTGTAAAAAATCATGTGTAAATAACCATGTGTTGTACCATTAAAATCATTTTAGAGCAATGATAAATGGAATATGTGGCAGGCTGAAATTGTATATGTTAATCCAATAAAAAAATTAATCTTATAGAATAATTAATAATTTAATTTCAAATGATATTTAAATGATATTTAAATCTCGTTCAGGCACGCCCTGTTTTAGGGTGACAACCCTCTGTTCTTGTATTCATGTCGCTCTTCTGGGTTGTCATTTTGTCACTGGTGTAGACCATAAGTGGGTGTGGCAACACTCTGCCTTTGCAAAAACCTCCCCTGAGCATTGACATACAACCACCTCTAAGGCTGGCCATACATTATACAATTTTCTTCTATAGATTTCCTTTAGATTTCCCAAAACCATATAATACAAGGTCAAATCTAAACACTTTCAATTTGTGTGCAATGAAATTGAATAAGAAAATTGTATGGTGTATGGCCAGCTTAAGAGGCAATTATGTAGACAGGAAATGGCAGCAAATAGCCTGCTGGAGACCATCGGCATTAAAGTGGTTGTAAGCCTAAGACATGAAATATGAACAAAGCATATTCCTCTAATGTGTGGTTGTCTTAATCCAGAGCACTAATCCCACGTACACACGATCAAAAATTTCGGCAAGCAAAAGATCGATGAGAGCTTTTCGTTTGAAAATGCGACAGTGTGTATGCTCCATCGGACTTTGCTAAATTTTTCCGACGGAAAAAGTTTCTGATCGGAAATTCCGATCGTCTGTAGCAATTCCAACGCGCAAAATTCCTACGCATGCTCAGAAACAATTCGACGCATGCTCAGAAGCATTGAACTTCATTTTCTCGGCTTGTCGTAGTGTTGTACGTCACCGTGTTCTTGGCGGTTGAAAGTTCAGCAAACTTTTGTGTGACCGTGTGTATGCAAGCCAAGCTTGAGCGGAATTCCGTCGGAAAAAACATCCAAGATTTTTCTGACGGAAAATCCGCTTGTGTGTACGCGGCTTAGGAACACACCCAGCTCTGTTCCTGTGTACTGTGTGAAAGGGGTGTGTTCCTTCCCTCCAATCAGCTCTCAGAGCTCTCCTCACTGATGTAATTTTAGCTCCCCACCCCCTGCTTTTCAGAGCTGAGAGATCCTGTGTAAATTCTGCACTTTGAATGGATGTAGGGCAGTGGTGTCGCCAGGGGGTGGCTATTGAGGCTAAAGCCCCGAATCTGGGGCCCATAGCCCAGAGTCTCTTGCCGCAGGGGTCCCTGCCTAGCCAGTGTGCCGTGGACTCTCTGCAGCCGGGCCGTGGGTGGGCAGGCTGCTTGAGAGAGCCAGGCAGGCGCATGAGAGAAGCGAGCAGGCTGACGAGTAGAGATTACATCATCTCTCTCCGCCAGCCCCGCTTCATGCTCTTCCATCCTCACAGCACAACGTCAATGTCGGAGGTGCGGCTGGGAGTAGCGAGATGATATCATCTCTCACTGCCCGCCCTGCATCACCGCTCTCCTGAACTGACAACTGCACCTGCCTCTGTGAACCCCCGGCCTGTAACAGAGCAAAGGATCTTGGGACCTGTAGTCCTGCAGTCAACCCTCGCTGTATTTTAGAGCCCCTTCGGAACAACAAATTCCAGAAAGCTGATCCAACAAAGGATTATAGGGGACAGCACCAAAGGCAGTGCCATTGGATAACTGCACCTGCCTCTGTGCTAAATGGACCAGTGCTGCCAGCCTGCCACAAATGCAGCGACAATGCACATTTGGTGGCACTGGCAATCCGCAAATAGTGGCAGGTGACGTGGCAAGCGATCATCCACATCTGGTGGCAGGTAACGTGGCAAGTGATCATCCACATCTGGTGGCAGGTGACGTGGCAAGCGATCGTCCACATCTGGTGGCAGGTGATGTGGCAAGCGATCGTCCACATCTGGTGGCAGGTGATGTGGCAAGCGATCATCCACATCTGGTGGCAGGTGACATGGCAAGCGATCCTCCACATCTGGTGGCAGGTAACGTGGCCAGTGATCATCCACATCTGGTGGCAGGTGATGTGGCAAGCGATCATCCACATCTGGTGGCAGGTGACATGGCAAGCGATCCTCCACATCTGGTGGCAGGTAACGTGGCCAGTGATCATCCACATCTGGTGGCAGGTGATGTGGCCAGTGATCATCCACATCTGGTGGCAGGTGACATGGCAAGCGATCCTCCACATCTGGTGGCAGGTAACGTGGCCAGTGATCATCCACATCTGGTGGCAGGTGACGTGGCAAGCGATCATCCACATCTGGTGGCAGGCGACATGGCAAGTGATTATCCACAAGCAGTATTTTTGGAGCTAAAGGCGGCCATAGACGAATTCCCCCATCAGTACACTCAGTGTTGATGGGGGAATCCCTCCCGTGGAGCTTTTGTGTTCTCCCCGCGGGGGGAGGTGGGTAGACGCTGGCAATGGTGCAGAGTGGATTTGTAGTGCAGAGTTGATTTGCCTTTAGTAAATCAACCCCAATGTTATGTATAATCATTTTAGAAGACATAGACTTAAAAACTGAATATGAATATTTTCCAAGGCTTGGCTTTAGTCAGACAGCTTACTAATGAGTTAGCGCTGGAAACCATTGTTTGCCTTATTGCCCCCCAGACAGACATTGGGGTTTTTGCTGCAAATTAATTAGAGTATGTGCTGGCTGAAGCCACGCCAGTTCTCACGGTAGGCCACTGCAGGACAGTTTTGTATGCACAGTCCTCTTTGTAGTTTACAGACAAGCTGTTCCCAGGGAAATATTTTTAGTTTTCGACACTGGAAAACCAAGTACAATAATAAATAAACATTCCGGTGACTCTGCCATCGGCTGTTAGTTACACAGAATACTGAAACCGAAAAAGTACGCAGGTTAGTGCATGTCATGTGCATTGGCCTTATACCTCTAAATAGAAATTACACATACATTTTTTTTTTTGCTTTGGATTGGGTAGAATTTTGTAAAAGTGTAAAGGAAAAATTTGTAATTAAATAAAATAACAATGCCGCCTTATTTCTATTACTCCACTTCTGCACAAAGGAGCAGTTTTGTTAGCATGGGGTATATGTTATGGGGAAATTATTGCTAAAAAGACATTTGCCTGACTACTGCTTTGCATTGCTCTCATACACAAAGTACAATTACTCTTCTTTTATTATTATTAAAGCAGAGAAGTTCGTTTTTAATGTACGTCAGTTAACATGGTCTTCCTCTTTGTCTTGCTGCATTTGTCAGCTCTTTGTTTGATATACCAATTGGGATATTACCTTGTTTATGCTACAGTTCTTCCTGGTAACATTTTCCATGGTCTATATCTTGGCCATACATGGTTAGTTTTTGGGCTGATTAAAAAAAAATAAAGAAAAAGAACAGATTTCTCCATTCACACAAATGAGGTGGATGGAGGGGTTCTGCCTACTGGGACATTGTATTCTGACAGTGGCACCTGCCACTATGCCAATACACTGATCAGTGGCTGCCGCTGATTTGCGGCAGCTGCTTATTGACAGAAAATTATCCAAAATAAATTATAGACCCATTTATTGATGGAAATGATAGCAAGGACTGGCCCAGTTTTGATCAGTGTATGGCCACAGAGGGGGAGAATTGGATTACATGGAATTTGAGGGGAATGCTTACAGTGGGAAAGAGGGCAGTCACCCATATTTTTGATATCTTTACCATTACATCAACCCAAAAACTCTTTAATCTTTTAATTAACAATAATCTGTAACAAAGAGTAGATGATTCACTAACTCAGCATGCTGTAAGTGAAATCTTTCACCGCACTGTGTGAAAGTGCAGTCACTCCAGACTCTGGCCCTTGCCCTAGAAATGCTCATGCTGCGTTGCTGTAAGAGTCACAGCATTGCTCTTTCCTGTCTCCTTTCAAATCAGGAGCCCCCCCCCCTTTCAAATCAGGAGCCCCCTGCACATCAGAGTCCTCCTTTTAAATCAGGAGCCCCCCCCCCCTTTCAAATCAGGATCTCCTTGCACATCAGAGTCCTCCTTTTAAATCTGGAGCCCCCTGCACATCAGAGCCCCCCCCCCCCCCCCCCCCCCCCCCCCCATGCCATACATGCCATTGCCTGGGTACATTTATGGTATTATTTATTACTATTATGTATTATTATTTACACTAATAACATTTATTCGAAAAATTGCATCGAATGATCTTCTGTCTGGCCTCAGTAATTGATTTTGCAGCTAGAATGCTGTGATGTTGGTTAAATATTCAAGGACTGTGGTCACAGCTTCCAGAAAATTGGTCCACCTTTGGACAACCAAATTTTGTCCATTATACACATAACAATTTGTGATTGGTATAAGTACCAGAGATCACAAAACAAGCAATTCATCATTAAATAAAACATCAGACAAATGCAACATTGTTCATGGATTTGGCAATTGACTTAAATTATTGATTGAAAATATGACTGATCATTTACAGCTGTAGAATACCAATTAAAAAAACAATAGTTTCATTTATCTTAATTATGAATGTCTTTGAGACACACACACAGATATTAAATTGAAAAGTGATCAATAAAAATTCCACCACAGCTGATCCACACCGCTGAGTGTAAAGCTTTTATGAGCCCTCTAAATCAATTTAATGGACGGTCTCTGGTTTGCAATTTCTATTTCATTTAATTAGCTTAGTCACATTGACCGATCAGATTGATGATATGGCTACCATAAGATATGGTTGTTCCAAAGCCATTGCTTTGGGTTATATTAACATGTAAATTGGCATGTACCGTATTTTTCGCTTCATAAGACGCACCTGACCATAAGACGCACCTAGGTTTTAGAGGAGGAAAACAAGAAAAAAAATATTCTGAACCAAATGGTGTACTAAAATATTTTTCAGTGCCCATGAAATGCAGCCTGACCATTGCACATAAATGCAACCTGACCATTGCACATAAATGCAGCCTCTCGTTGCCCACCACTGCAGCCTCTTTGCCCACCACTGCAGCATCTTTGCCCACCAATTGTAGCCTCTGTGCCCATTGCAGCCTCTCTGCCCACCAATTGCAGCCTCTGTGCCCATTGCAGCCTCTCTGCCCACCAATTGCAGCCTCCGTGCCCATTGCAGCTTCTCTGCCCATTGCAGCCTCTGTGCCCACCAATTGCAGCCTCTGTACCCATTGCAGCCTCTCTGCCCACCAATTGCAGCCTCTCTGCCCATTGCAGCCTCTGTGCCCACCAATTGCAGCCTCTGTACCCATTGCAGCCTCTCTGCCCACCAATTGCAGCCTCTGTGCCCATTTCAGCCTCTCTGCCCACCAATTGCAGCCTCTGTGCCCATTGCAGCCTATGTGCCAATTGCAGCCTCTGTGCCCACCAATTGCAGCCTCTGTGCCCATTGCAGCCTATGTTCCCATTGTAGCCTCTCTGCCCACTAATTGCAGCCTCTGTGCCCATTGCAGCCTATGTGCCCATTGTAGCCTCTGTGCCCACTAATGTCCGCCTCTGGATAACATGGCGCTCACCTCCCTCTGTCCTCTGGCGCTTGTATGTCACGGAGCTGGGTCTGTGTGCAAGGTCCCGCCCCCTAGACCGGCTCTTGTGATAGGCGGAACACTGATTCAATCTATTATCACACGAGCCGGTCTAAGGGGCGGGACCTTGCACACAGACCTAGCTCTGTGTCATACGAGCACCGGAGGACAGAGGGAGGAGAGCGCTGCAGTCGCAGGTAGGACAGTCCCTCCCTGTTTACAGGAACTTCAGATGTCGGTCCTCCGCTCTCCTACCTCTTTTCTGGCGATGGTGGCGGGGGGCGTTGCCATCAGCGGCGGGAAGGGCATTGCCATCTGCGGGGGGGCGGTGCCTAGCATGCTTTCGCTCCATAAGACGCAGAGACATTTTCCCCCATATTTCTGGGGGAAAAAAGTGCGTCTTATGGTGCGGAAAATACAGTAAGCTTTCTGTGCAGTGCATGTGATCCATTCTAAAGAAAAATAAAAAACATAAATATGATATCATGTGCTAAACAGTGAATACCATGGGAGCTGACAATATATTTTCAATATCCATCTTATTTAAAGCAAAGTTTTGCAGTAAATGAGACCCCGATCATTGACATGCAAGCAACCACAGGGTATGAAATGGTTAATAAAATCTCTGGTATCACCAGCTCTGCTGAAATGCAGTTGAAAGAGATTAGCTGGGATGAAGAGATGGGATGATTAAATTGGTACCCATCCACCATTGGTTTAGTCTGACAGTTGGCACGCCACATGTATTGATTTTTGCTTTGTCTGATAAATGTAATCTTAAGTGACTGTTGCATGGCAGCTCAATATCTGAAATACAGCCAACGCCTGGAGAGCCGTCTTGGGTAAGGGAAGCCTAGTAAACAATGTCTACACTATAAGAGACACAGATGGGCCATTCTTCCCTGGCAGCAAAGGCTCAGACCTTCTTTTCCCATGTAAACAAACATTCATCGCTCTGACAGCACAACCTCTTCTGTGCAGCTGGCATATGTTTGATGAGTTTCACAGAACCCATGCCATGACTACTTGTATTTATAGGGGAAATGCCGTTGTGGTTTAGGGACAAAGCTTACTGCTTTTTGTCATCTGCTAGTAAAGAATGGGGCAATAAGTGGTCATATCAAGTGGCTTATTAGCTATTAGAGAATGTGCCCTCTCACAGAAAGCATATTTGCTAAATGAATGAGGCAATTAATTAGAGCTGCACGATTCTGGCCAAAATGAGAATCACGTTTTTTTCTCCTTAGAATAAAGATCACGATTCTCGCGGCGTAACATCATCTTTCACATTATACACAAAAATTGGGCTAACTTTACTGTTTCCTTTTTTATTCATTAAAGTGTGTTTTTTTTTCTCCAAAAAATTGAATTTGAAAGACCGCTGTGCAAATACAGTGTGACATAAAATATTGCAACAACCTCCACTTTATTCTCTAGGGTCTCTGCTAAAAAAAAAAAAATATATATAATTTTTGGGGGGCTCTAAGTAATTTTCTAGCAAAAAATACAGATTTTAACTTGTAAGCAACAAATGTCAGAAAAAGGTTTAGTCTTTAAGTGGTTAAACTTCCCTCATTCACAGACCGAAGTTCATTCCTTTGATCTAAAAGGACCAAAGCCTGGTATACATGATCAGATTATCAGACACATTTTCTTCAGTTTTTTGTTGCATGCTAGTCTCTTTTTTTTTTTTTTCTTTAGTCTCATATCAAAAATGAAAAGGTTACTTAACATACGAAAATTCTCGTACGACAGAATTCAACTTCTGAAGTGATGTAATGTGTTAAATTGTTTTGGATATGTTCTTTTGTTTCTGAGCATGCGTAGTTTTGCTCTTACGATTTTTTTCGGACAAAAATTTTATAGCCTGCACATCCAGTTTTTGTCGTCTGAATATTCGGCTGTCAAAAGCACCATGCTAACGATCAGAAAATCAGCAGGTCGTTCGTCGGACAAAATTTTACTTCCAATTTTCTGATCGTGTGTACGGGCCTTAAGTGTTACAATGTTTCTGTTTATCTCTGTCTGAGACCCCTTTCATACTGAATGCTTTAGCACTAGAAATAGCCTCTGAAAAGCGCCTCCCATTCATTGCAGTATGTCTTTTCACACTGGGGTGGTGCACTTGTGGGACATTACGAAAAGTCCTGCAAGCAACATCTTTGGGGCCGTTTGGGAGCACTGTAAATAGCGCTCCTAAAATGTCCTGCCCATTACAATGAATGGGCAGCGCTTCCAAAGCGCCTAAAAAGCATTTTTTTAAAGCGCCGCAAAACTGGACTTTTTACCTTTTTTTTTTTAAAGCGACAAAAAGCACTGAAAAAGCACTGCTAAAACAGCACTAAAGTGCCGCTAAAACAAGCGTCGCTTTGGCACTAACAGACAGGCGCTGCCAGTGTGAAAGGGGTCTAAGCGATGTTGTCATAAACTTGGCAGGCTGCCTTTTTTCTTTTTTAGACAGCTATCAGCTGTGAGCAGAGAACTCTGCATAGAATCGGGAAAATGCCTTGTTAAGATCACGAGGGGGAAAGAATCACAATCTGATTCTTTAACGATTAATCATGCAGCTCTACAATTAATGAATTAAATGAATAATAAATCCTGATACCCAATAACTGAGCATTCCTGGCTGGCTCTGAGAGAATGCAAGGAGCAAAGCTTTAAAATTACACTAAACCATACAGTATAGTACTTTTCTGAGTTAATAATACATAGTTACATAGTTAGTTAGGTTGAAAAAAGACACAAGTCCATCCAGTTCAACCACAAATAAAAAAAAAAAATATATATATATATATATATATACATATATATATATCATACAATCCCATATACCCCATTCTATACCCACAGTTGATCCAGAGGAAGGCAAAAAAAAAACCCCAGTAGAGCATTCTCCAATTTGCTAAAGCAGGGGAAAAAAATCCCTTCCTGATCCCCAGAGAGGCAATCGGATTTTCCCTGGATCAACTTTACCTATAAATGTCAGTACCCAGTTATATTATGTACATTTAGGAAAGTATCCAGGCCTTTCTTAAAGCAATCTACTGAGCTGGCTAGAACCACCTCTGCAGGGAGTCTATTCCACATTTTCACAGCTCTTACTGTGAAGAAACCTTTCCTTATTTGGAGATGAAATCTCTTCTCCTCTAGACGTAAAGAGTGCCCCCTTGTCCTCTTTGTTGACCGTAAAGTGAATAACTCAACACCAAGTTCACTATATGGACCCCTTATATATTTATACATGTTGATCATATCCCCCCTTAATCTCCTCTTATCAAGGGTGAATAAATTCAGTTCCTCTAATCTTTCCTCATAGCTGAGCTCCTCCATGCCTCTTATCAGTTTGGTTGCCCTTCTCTGTACTTTCTCCAGTTCCCCAATATCCTTTTTGAGAACTGGTGCCCAAAACTGAACTGCATATTCCAGATGAGGTCTTACTAATGATTTGAACAGGGGCAAAATGATATCTCTCTCTCTGGAGTCCATACCTCTCTTAATACAAGAAAGGACTTTGCTCGCTTTGGAAACCGCAGCTTGGCATTGCATGCTATTATTGAGTTTATGATCTACCAAAACCCCCAGATCCTTCTCCACTACGGATTCCCCCAGTTGTACTCCCCCTAGTATGTATGATGCATGCATATTCTTAGCCCCCAAGTGCATAACTTTACATTTATCAACATTAAACCTCATCTGCCACATAGTCGCCCAATTTGACAGAGCATTGAGGTCAGCTTGTAAATTGGAGACCTCCTGTAAGGACGTTATTCCACTGCATAGCTTGGTGTCATCTGCAAAGACAGAAATGTTACTTTTGATCCCAGACCCAATATCATTTATAAAGATATTAAAAAGTAAGGGTCCCAGCACTGAACTTGGGGTACACCACTGATAACCTTAGCCCATTCAGAGTAAGAATCATTAACCACGACTCTCTGAATTCTGTCTTTTAGCCAGTTTTCTATCCATTTACAAACCGATATTTCCAAACCTGTAGACCTTACCTTACACATGAGCCGTTTGTGGGGAACTGTATCGAATGCTTTTGCAAAATCCAAGTATACCACGTCCACAGCCACGCCTCTGTCCAAGGTTTTACTTACCACCTCATAAAAAGAAATGAGGTTTGTCTGACAACTTCTGTCTTTCATGAACCCATGCTGTCTGTTGCTTAAAATGTTTTTTTCCAGCAAGAACTCGTCTATGTGGTCTTTTAATAATCTCTCCAGTATCTTCCCAACTATAGAAGTTAAACTAACAGGTCTATAGTTACTTGGTAAAGACTTTGTTCCCTTTTTAAATATAGGCACCACGTTCGCCCTGCGCCAATCCAGTGGTACTATTCCTGTCATTAATGATTCCCTAAAAATTAGATACAATGGCTTTGAAATTACAGAGCTCAATTCTTTTAGGATCCGTGGGTGGATGCCATCAGGTCCAGGTGCTTTATCCACCTTTATTCTGTCTAAATATTTCTGGACCATATCACTTTTCAGCCATTGTGGATTTAGGGCTGTGTCACTACCACCCCCATTGTGGACATGAGCTCCCCCATGCTCCGTTGTATACACAGAGCTGAAGAAAGTATTTAATAAATTAGCCTTCTCTTTGTCCCCAGTCACCCACTCTTGATTATTTTGTAAAGGGCCTACATGCTCAGACTTGACTTTTTTACTATTAATATATTAGAAGAATTTTTTTGGGTTTGTCCTACTATCTTTTGCAATCTGTCTTTCGTTTTGAATTTTTGCATCCTTGATTTCCTTTTTACATATTCTGTTATGTTCTTTGTAACATTTAAATGACACTAGTGATCCTTCATTTTTATATTTTTTAAAAGCTCTTTTCTTATAGTTTATAGCTTTTTTAACTTTGGCCGTGAGCCACATAGGTTTTATTTTTAGCCTTTTAAATTTATTGCCCATGGGAATATACTTTGCAGTGAGTTCACAAACAGTCTTTTTGAAGAATCCCCATTTCTGTTCTGTGCCCATTGTTGCCAATATTCTCTCCCAGTCTAAGTTCTGGAGAGCAGCCCTCATCCTTGGAAAATTTGCCCTCTTGAAATTAAGTGTTTTTATCTTTCCTGTATGTGATTTTTGCTTACAGCTAACATCAAATGAAATCATGTTATGGTCACTGCTACCCAGATGCTCCTTTATCTGAACATTAGTAATATACTCTGCATGGTTTGAGATTACCAGATCCAGCAGAGCATCATTCCTGGTTGGGGCCTCAATGAACTGGACCATAAAATTGTCCTGTAATAGGTTGATAAATTTTTGTCCTTTAACTGTCCCAGCAGTGCCATTATTCCAGTCAATTTCTGGGTAGTTAAAACCCCCCATTATTATCACTGTCCCAGCCCTTGCAGCCCTTTCTATTTGAGCAAGGAGCTGAGTATCCACCTCCTCATTAACATTGGGTGGTCTATAACAAACTCCAATGATTAACTTTGAACTACGCACATCTGTATGCAGTTCCACCCATAATGCTTCAGACTCATCACACTCTCCATCCCCCAGGTCCTCTTTCACACTCGCTTTGAGATCACTTCTCACATACAGACAGACCCCTCCACCTTTCCTTTTAACTCTGTCTTTCCGAAAGAGTGCAAAGCCAGGAATATTTATAGCCCAGTCATGTGAGGACTGCAGCCAAGTTTCAGCAATACCGATTACATCATAGCTCTCCTGATGCACCAGAGCTTCCAACTCACCTATTTTGCTTGGCAGACTTCTGGCATTGGTGAACAAACACTTTAATGCATTACTATATTTTGACCAGTCACATACTACCCTCTTGGGTGTTCCGAGATTGCAACTAGGACTTGCTACTATATTTACCTTGGGTTTATGTGCTTTAGTTACCCTACCACTAATGCCCCTAATATTACCCTCTGGAATATGTTCCACGCTGACTATTCCTATCTCTGGCCCCTCCCCCCCATCGCCTAGTTTAAAAACCCCTCTAACTTTTTGGCCATCCTTATTCCCAGCTGATCTGCACCCTCCTCATTTAGGTGCAGTCCGTCCCTTCTATAGTACCGGTTATCGACTGAGAAGTCGTCCCAGTCCTCCAGGAACCCAAACCCCTCCTTTCTACACCAGCTCTTCAGCCACTTGTTTACTTCCCTAATCTCCCTCTGCCTTTCTGGTGTGGCTCGATGTACCGGTAGTATTCCTGAGAATACTACCTTGGAGGTCCTTTTCCTCAATTTAGCTCCCAATTCCCTAAAATCGTTTATTAGGACACTCCATCTGCCTCTGACTTTGTCATTGGTGCCAACGTGCACCATGACAGCCGGGTCTTCCCCAGCCCCTCCCAGTAATCTGTCCACCAGATCCGTGATGTGCCGAACCCGAGCGCTCGGTAGACAACATACAGTTCGGTGCTTCAGGTCTTTGTTACAGATTGCCCTCTCTGTCCTTCTAAGAATTGAGTCCCCTATCACCAGAATCTGTCTTTCCTTTCCCTTTGCTCCTCCCCCAATCTCACTGGAGGAGTTCTTCCCCTGGCAGCTAGGAGAGTCCCTCAGCTCCAGCAGTGCTGGTCCCTGACTGGTATCACCAATGTCACTCAATGGAGCATACTTATTGGGATGCTCCAGCCCTGGATCAGCCTCCCTGGCCCTTCCCCCTCTACCCTTCCTGACTGTCACCCATCTACTATTTTCTAGTGCCTGCACCTCTTTTTCTCCACCCATCTCTGTGCTGGCCTCTGCCGGCACCTGCCATGTACGTTCCCGACTCAATACGTACTTGTATAGAATATATTTTTTTAACCATAGTTTAGTATCACTTTAAATGCTGTGTGCATGTGCTATGCATAGCAAGAAGCACAAGGTTACTGCACTGTGTGTCCCTAGCACTTTGTTTCTTATGCCCCGTACACACGGTCGGATTTTCTGACGGAAAATGTCCTATCGGACAATGTTGTCGGAAATTCCGACCGTGTGTAGGCTCCATCTGACTTTTTCGGTCGGATTTTCCGACGGACAAAGTTTTATCTCCTGCTCTCAAATTTTCCGACAACAAAGTCCTATCGGACTTTTTCCGATCGTGTGTAGCGAATTCCGACGGACAAAGTGCCACGCATGCTCAGATCACATTACAAGACCAAAGCTATTGGCTACTAGCCTCTACGTAGTCCCGTCGTAGGCAACAAACGTCACCACGTTCAGAATGATCGGATTTTCCGACAACTTTGTCCGACCGTGTATATGCAACACCAGTGTCGGACAAAATCTGTCGGAAAAAATCCGATGGATTTTGTGGTCGGATTTTCCGACCGTGTGTTCGGGGCTTTACACTATTTTTTGTTATAAGCCTTGATAGCTTTTTTAAGGCATACATAAAATCTAAAAGGGCTGATTTTCTATTTTATGACCAAACTTTATTGAGTGTGCTGTGAAATTGTTTTGGATCAGTTGTTATGCCTACACTCATTTACGCTAATTTCTAATATACATAAACAATGTTAGACATTTAAGGGTATGATCAACATTAATGTTGGTAGAAAATCATTTCAAATTAGAATCATTAAATTGCCTAGTCCTTCTATTTGTTCAGTCCTAGAAAGCCATTTGGGTTCCTTGAATAACGCAGTTCTCTTTTACCTGTTTAACGCGGGCTTCAGCTTGTATAAGAGCAGTGTGAACAGCAAGCTTTGACAAAGCATTTGCAGAGCTTTTAGCAAGATCTGTTGAAGCTTTTAAAGTACCATTCTGCTCCAGTTTGTAAATGCTGAACACAAATCCCAATGGGAGTGCTGAATGACACTTTAATCAAGCTGCTAGCTGGCTTCAGCAGGCTTTCAATAAGTTCTGAAGCCTGCTAGCAGCTTGTCTAAAGTGGCAGTCAGCACTCCCTTTGGGATCTGTGTTCAACATTTACAAACTGGAGCTACATGGTGCTTTAAGAGCTTTAACAAAGCTTGCTGAAAGCTCTGCACATACGTTGTCAAAGCTTGCTGTTCGAAGGCTCTTATATGAGCTGAAGCCTGTGTTTGTAGAGTTATCATTGAACCTATACATGAGCGTTCGTATGGCTCCATCAGTTTTGGGTAGATCTGCCTGCAGCCTGACTGATTTCTTCTGTTTTTCAGTGACAATGAGAAATCTCAATTTCTTTCTATCTTCTCTGATGGCTACATTCATTTAGAACAGGGCCGCCAGTTTGAGACCCCTGATTTAGAATGTTAGATATTTTAATTGCATAATATGCAGCAGAAGGCATGAGACCCCATCATTTAACTTTAAAATTGTTATGGCTTTCAGGTGGGTAATTTCACCCACTGGCAGCAACCGGCTTAAGTTATCAGCTTGATGTGGAGATATCCTTTTAAATGTTCCTAGAAATAATGAACAAAAGACTATTTGGCACCATTCTAGGTTCATAAGTTTTTAAACTTTTTTTATTTGCTTTACTATATGTGTACAATCACTGTTTAACAAGTAAACATTTACTACATGGCAAAGGCCTACACGGTTTAGGAGATATTTGCAAAAGACAGGCACTGATGTCTATGGCGCAGGCATAATGCAGGCGCACTGAGCGTGCCGTTTCTTATGGCGATCGTGTTGTTAGTGGCAGCTCCCGTGCGCATGTGCGGGAGTGACATCATTGGGGCTCCGGCCAATTACAGCGCCAGAGCCTCGATACTCGGAAGGAAGATGGATGCTTCGTGGAAGAGGGGACAGCGGTGACATCGCTGGCTCCTGTGTTAGGTAAGTGACACATAATGGGCTTCTATGCGATGCCATAGTAGTCCATTATGCTTTACCTTTGCAGGGAAACAAAGTGGAAGTAAAACCCATCAGGGTTTACTTCCTCTTTAAGGCCGGCTTTGTGTGATTAAAGCCACAGATGAGGCCATCCAGTAAAGGATGATTCACTGCTCTGACTTATTCCTTTATGTGTGTGGAGGCTTGAGCTACTTGTCTTTGAAATAAGCATGTACGGGGGGGCGTGGCCAGCCGGCAAGAGAGATGGACGCTTAGTGCTGAGCTCTGCTGTGAGGGAGACGAACCGGAACGATTAGGGACCGCTGGAGCCGGTATTTTTGTACAAAAACTTCCCCACATTAGTCCGGTAGTGACCCACAACAATGTCCCGTAAGAGAACTGGGGACCACAAGCCCCAAAAGCTCACCACACTCCTGTACCCTCCTGAAGCTCTGGTCAGTCAGAATCAAAATGGAGCTGAAGGCATAGCAGCGCCTCAGACTAAACATACAGAAATCCCTAATAACATTTCTGGTGACTCACCAAACAGGGAGATGTCTAGCTCCCATGACAATGACACAGAGGGGGATCCCTTAATGAACAGCCCAGCTAAGGCAAAAATGAGAATGGATGCTCTAGCACAGCGGCCACCTCACTCAGAAATTGAGCCCCAGGCTTTTATTCCACTACAATCTAACCAGGCCTTACATTCCTCAATGGCATCCTTCCCAACCTGCGGTCAGCCTGTTATTGACACTACACTGAAAGAGATGTTAATATCACTGCATTCCTCTCTTGTGACTGATTTATCCACTCTATTTACTAAACTCACTACAGATGTCAGTCTAATAGATAACAGAGTATCCACTATTGAGAAAGGTATGATGGAATGCTCCTCCACAGTCAATGACATCATTGATTCTATTGATGAGGTAAAAGATGAACAAGAGTGGATAAGGGGCAAATTAGCAAATTTGGAAGACCGCTCTAGACGAAACAATGTCAAGTTAAGGGGGGTCCCCGAAAATATAACAACTCCAGAATTACCCAAATACGCCAAAGAACTTATACGCACTATTCTACCTGAAGTTACGCCACGTGACATTATAATTGACAGAATACACAGAATTGCAAAACCTTCACACCTGGCTGCATCAGTGCCTAGAGATATACTTATGAGGATCCATTTTTTCCATATTAAAGAAAAAATGATGTCAGAAGCCAGACTGAAAGGCCCTCTACCACGTCCGTTTGAGGGTGTTCAAATATTTCCTGATTTATCAAGATATACGCTTCAACTACGTAGAGATTTAAACCCCATAACTAAAGGAATGCAAAACCATAAGATTCTATACAAATGGCGCTACCCGGCCACACTAATTGTCTCCAAAAACGGATCCACTCATATAATAAATGACCTACACAAGGGTTTGAAACTTTTGAAAGAATGGGGAATAATCCCGGAATACCACAAAGATGAAACTTCGCTTCTTCCAAAACGTCCTTCAACATATCACTACAATCAAAGATCCCGGAATCATCAACCTATGGAAGTATCTGGCTCCTGAGCGGTCCGCTAACTACGTTTATAGCGTCCCCTCCAGGAATTTTGTTTGATCTCACTTGCCTTTGGTATTAACTGTTCCACACTGCAGCACTAAAAGCTGAATCTTTGCTTTTTTTTTTGTGCTTGACACAAATCTGCCGCATCCTGTTTTCATATCTTTTGCTATATTTTTAAATAGCTGTTATATATAATTGTAATTTCATTCCAGGTTTTATAGAAATACATCTAGTTACGGAACCCAGGTATCCTGATAAGCCGAAAGGAACTGAATTTACTGTATACACCAAGAAATATCTGCAAACTGTAAGTGTTATAGTCTCCCACAATCCATCACTTAGCCACAACAGGAAATATGCCATTCACGATAGTATCCTTGAACGCCAAGGGTCTCAACCACCCAGCAAAGAGACAATCTTTGTGGCATACTGCTGAAAAGCTTGATAGTGATATCTTATGTGTCCAAGAGACACACTTGACCCCACTTTCAGCCACTTTATGTCGCAGTAACAAATTTCCCCATATTTTCTATTCTAATTTCTCTTCCAAGAAGAGAGGAGTGCTTGTAGCGATCAAGAAAGACACTGACTTCCACCTCATAAAAGAAATAGGTGACCCCAATGGTCGTTTTCTTATTTTAATCTGTATGATTAATGGAACTAAATATACCTTACTCAACTTGTATGCTCCCAATTCTAGACAGGCAAATTTTGTCAAAAAGACTTTGACCAAAATTAAAGAATTACAACAAGGATATCTCCTTGTATGCGGAGACTTTAATATGGTTGCAGATATTTATATGGACACTACTTCAGCGGATAAGAGAAGACCCTCTCCCCTGGGGCAAATCCTGACATCGTCTGATCTTTACGATGTCTGGAGATGCCACCATGGATCAGAGAGGGATTATACTTATTTCTCCCCGCAACACAAGTCGTATTCCAGAATTGACATGTTTGTTGTTGATAAAGTGTTATTACAAAAGGTGACTACCTCTGTTATCCACACCATGACATGGTCAGACCACAACCCAATTTCGATAATTATTGATGATACGTCTCCTCAAAGGAACTCTTTTCTCTGGAGAGCCAATAATTTCATATTACAACATGCTACATACTCCAAAGAAATTGCTACTCATTTAAAAGAATATTTTGAATTAAACGCTGATTCAGTGGGGGATCCTGCCGTGGTGTGGAACGCGCATAAAGCGGTAATGAGAGGTATTCTTATAAAACTGGGCTCCATTCACAAAAAAAAAAGAACACAACAAATAGACTCCCTTACTTCCCAAATTGCTCATTTGGAGGCAGACCATAAGTCATCTGCATGTCCCACTACACTAGCACAATTAATGTCGCTTAGACAGGAACTCAGGCTGCTTCTTCTCCATACATACGAACATATGCAACGCAAATTCAAAGCCATCTCTTATTCCACATCCAATAAGGCAGGAAAAAGATTAGCACAACGTATCAAAGGGGCTAGAGTTAAATCTAAAATTCCCTTCTTATTCCACCCACACTCGAAAGTGAAGCTATCTAATCCACAAGACATTGCGAATGCTTTTAGCGATTACTATAGTGACCTATATAATCTCAAGAATGACCCTACAACCCACCAACCATCCCCAGAGGAAATTGATGACTTTCTCCATAAGATAAATTTACCGACTCTGACAGAAACACAATTGTCTTATTTAAATGCTCCTTTTTCAGCACCAGAACTTCTAGCTACCATCTCATCACTGCCTTGTAACAAAACACCAGGCCCGGATGGCCTTACAGGGGAATACTTCAAACAATTCTCTACCTATTTGATTCCACACTTGCTGAAATTTCTTAACCAAGCTGCATATTCTTCCAAATTCCCTGTAGAATCGCTAAACGCATTAATTATCACTCTCCCAAAACCTGAAAAAGATCCGACTGCCCCACAAAACTTCCGGCCAATCTCCTTACTTAACCTTGATTTAAAAATATACGCCAAAACTATTGCTAGACGCTTAATGAAGATTATGCCAGACCTGATTCACAATGACCAAACAGGATTTATTAAAGGGAGGCAAGCATCCGACGCGACGCGTCGCATGATTGACTTAATCCATTGCGTAAATTCCAGTGGAACACCTTCTCTGCTTCTTTCTTTAGATGCAGAGAAGGCATTTGATCGGGTGCACTGGACCTATCTACAGAAAGTTCTCATGAAATTTGGGTTTAAAGACAATATTTATAATGCTATCATGGCACTATACACTTGCCCAGCTGCTCAAGTTTTTTCGGCTAATATGATATCTCATCCATTCCAAATTTCGAACGGTACCCGTCAGGGTTGCCCATTGTCGCCCTTAATTTTTGATCTAACTATAGAACCTTTAGCTGAGCACATACGCACGAACTCGAACATCTCAGGCATAACTGTTGGCAACACTACTCATAAGATTAGTCTTTTTGCTGATGATGTGATTTTAATATTATCAAATCCTACCTCCTCCTTAGCAGCAGCCCGAGACGTTTTAGATTGGTTTGGACGAATATCATTTTACAAACTAAATGTCACCAAATCACAAATACTAGATCTCAAATTGAATTCCACCACTAAATTACTATTACAAGCCCAATACCCCTTCACATGGTCTGAACACAGCATTTCTTACCTAGGTATTCAACTCACTAGAACCACTAAACTCCTCTTTTCATCAAACTTCAAGCCTCTCTTAGATAAATTACGTACTGAATCTCAGAAATTAGCTAAAATGGAACTGTCATGGTCTGGCAGATTAGCGGCGTTCAAGATGATGCATTTACCTCAAATTTTATACCTGTTTAGGACCATTCCTATTCCTATTCCTAAATATTACTTTAAGTCACTTCAAACGATACTCAACCGATGTATTTGGCACGGTACAAAACCTAGATGCGCTCATTCTATACTTAGGATACACAAATTAGCGGGAGGATCAGGTTCAATAGATTTTACAGATTATCACACTGCAGCGATCATAGCTCAAGCAACTGAGTGGTTTCAGCAAGATCCGAATAAAAACTGGTGCAATATAGAACTTTCCTTACTATTTCATCCTAGTTTAAAAAATTGGTTGTTGAGCACTCCATTAGACGCTAAAATACCAAAAGCGATTCCCCCTACCATGATAGCCACGGTCAGAGGATGGAAAATTCTAACCCAAACTATCCATCAAGAACCCACTACTACACAGATACCGATACCTATAGAAGTCTTAAACCACATCTCACCTGAATTATCTACATCCCATTGGTCTAACCGAAAAATCTCATTCATAAATCAACTATTTCATGACTCAAACCCAAAATCCTTTTCAACCCTCCAAAATGAATTTCACTTGCCTGAATCAGACTTTATTGCATATTCCAAACTTCTGAAATGCCTTAACAAAATCAAACCTCTCTTATATACAGTTTCTTCAGTAATATGGAAATACCTGCACTTTGAATTTCCTAAACAGAAGGGTATTTCACTTGTATACAACACCCTGAACCAAAAGCGTGTATTTACTAAATCCACACCACATACACACTGGGAAAATGATCTAGCAACGACTTATACAGAATCACAATGGGAACAAGCTTCACGGAGTGTATACAAATCCACGAAAAGCTCTGCGTTGTGGGAACTCACACAAAAATTGTCCCTTAGATGGTATTTGACGCCTTCTCGCTTGGCAACATTCTATCCCACATTATCTAATAAGTGCTGGAGATGTAATTCCAACATAGGAAGCATATTCCACATATTTTGGGAATGTACCCTCATACAGGAATACTGGAAAACCGTTTTTCTTCTCTTAAAAGATATATCCCAGATAGATATACCAATGTCTCCGGGTCTAGCTATCCTGAATTTATCCATTGAAGACATACCCTTTTCATTTCGTCATGTGACGACACATATCCTATTGGCAGCTAGGTTAACTATAACCAGATTATGGAAGTCAGATACAACTCCCTCTATCACTCACCTCTTAGATACCGTAAACCTACATTATAGTTATGAATTAATGATGGCATCCAGTGAGGGTAAATTACCCAAGGAAAAAACCAAGTGGGCATCATGGGAACAATGGTCGACTATTACTAACTTTTTGTAACACTCATATCTAACAGATTGATATACACTTTTGCCTCTGGGTTCTAGAGTATGGACACAGGTTCCTGGATAAGTTCTATTATTGTGGCAACGTTCTCCTCTTAGACACAGTGTAGTCCCCATGGGGGTGTCTAGAGGACATATACTTCTATTTGATCTTATGTTACTATATTGATCTTATATTTCTATATTGAATGTATTGCGTTTTGTAGCATTTTAATAACAGTAATTCTTGTTCTGTAACACTTCATTGATAATTGAGTTGACATTATTTAAGTGCTATTCTGAGTTAATTTATTTTAACGGCATACAATGTGTAATTTGCATCTTTACTGTATGTTATGAAATTCAATAAAAACTGATTGAAAAGAAATAAGCATGTACATGTACATGTCCAGTAACAATAAAGTTAAAGTCCATCTGGAAAAGGAAAGGAGACTTATGCGGCGTACACACGGTCCGACGGACTTTGAATTGAGAACCTGTTCTCAATTTTTCGACGGAAAACCTTTCTATCGGATTTTCCGATCGTATGTATGCAATTCCGACACGCAAAATTCCGACGCATGCTCGGAAACAATTCGACGCATGCTCGGAAGCATTAAACTTCCCTTTTATAGTGCTGTCGAACGTGTTTTATGCCGCTGTGTTACAGACCGTCGGAATTTGGTGTGACTGTGTGTAGGTGTGCGCGGCATTAGGCTACATTCACACAGGCGATTTAGGCCGGTGCGAAGAATCTTCTGATTCCTGCTGCAGGTAGGTGCGACCTGCCAGCCCCCTTTACTATAATGACAGGTCACAGCTATTCGCACAGCTCTTACCTGCTGGATGCACCTTGTGGATGCACAATGGCGACGTGTCATTGTAGTAAATGGGGCCGGCGGCTACACCTAGCCGCTCACAGCCACAACAGGTATCAGAAAGAAGTCTGCTGCTGCAATTCCCACCAGCCTAAATTGTCGGTGTTATTGAAGCCCCACCTGAACAGTGTGAATAAAAGAAAATATATACAAAACCACTTTGTATTCCCTTTAATTTAAATTATACTATACCAAAGATGTTATTTTATTGTACCATGGTATATTATTATATTTTTTTAAATTTCCAAATGACTTTGTTTTGGATGTGATATAATTTCCTGTTATTTTGTTGCAGGCCTCCCTGCTATGTGTCTGAATGTGTATTACATCCGACTGACTCAGCATATTAGATAAAACAGAGCTCATTACAGAGCGGATCTGATCTAGCAAAAAGCAAGGCTTTATCCTGTCACAACAATCGGCGGAGGGTTTTAAAAGGGAGATCGCTGTAAAATCCCCGGTGACCTGCACATATCTGTTTCTTTTTTCATGAATAGTAGAATATTGCATGTGCGGGATAACCTTTTTCTTCCACCTTTGAATATACAGTACATGTCATTTAGTTTAGAAGATCATGTTCTTATACGTTATCCTAGCCTCCAACCTTCTGTTAGTGTCATTGTCCATTTACACTTTACATAAGCAATTACAAGCATTATTCTTTTTAGCCATTTTTCACTACTGATGTTTTTTTTAAACCCTCTGCATTAAGCAATTAATTGCTGTCTCAGTCCCGTGAAAGAGCTTACAATTGAATGTGCCTGCAGCGGGCCTGCACAAATTGTAGGGCCAGCTTTTGTATATCTTTGGACTGTGGGATGACACACAAACACAGGGAGAACCTGTAAACCACTACAGGCATTGTACTTGGTGTTAATGAACCCTGGGGCCCTAGAGCTGTAAGGCTAGACAAATGGACAAAAGCAAATTGGTTGCTGATCCAGCTCTAATCCCTTTGACTGACACTTAGAAGGATTGTAATAGATACAGAATGTGCCCCATTTGTAGTCTTCCTGGCATGGCTCCATGCGACACCAACTGCCTACATCGACATCCTCCCTTCTATAGTGACAGGCAGGTGCATGACTTTGACTAATTGGAATATCCTCCTGGTTTAGCATGAAGATTGTAGCTGGGCCCATCGAACATCCACTGATCCCTAGGCATCTGTTTTGGTTGCCTAGCGGATGATCCAGGTCTGAAGGCAAGTGTGCTAACCACTATCACTGTTAAAATGTTTAAGATGTGGGGGAGCATGCCAAAAGCACACGAAAATAAATGGGCCCTTATTGTTTTTTTTATAGTTAAACTTTTATTTGTGAATTGATTGAACAGTTATTCTACCCAAAACTGCTATTACAGGCTTGGATGGGATTCGGGGAGGGTTGAACACCCTATCTGAATATCTCTCAGCGCTCTTAAAGTGAGGTTGCTTCTTCTAAATTCAGATTACCCACTGAAATCAATTTGGTGGCCATTCATCCTCTGTTCATTTTTGTTCACTTCTTTTATATTATTGGTAATGCAACAAGGAGACTTCATAGGGTGGTGAATTTCATTAGCTCCTACTTTCAGACAGAATCTAATTGGTGGAGTGGAGAAGGCTGATGGGTCGAGTGTAGTGTGCAATTGGATTACATTCAGCATATGAAAGTCCTACTTTGAGCAATTTCTTGCCTCCTGTGAGGCCATCCTCCTGGAATTTGATGGTTTCACTACAGAGCTCTTTTTTTTACCAATTACATATAATTAATATATTTTTTAGTATGAAATTAATCTAAATGAAACAATACATTTTTTTATCTTTCAGCAACAACTACAGGCCTACGTCGCCTGGGTGAATTCACAGTTAAAGAAAAAAGCTGGGGTTGATCCAGTACAAGACCTACGTCTCGACCTTCGGGATGGGGTGGTGTTGGGTCATCTGATTGAAATCGTGGGTAAGTACACAGACCTGTGTAGAGGTATCTTGTAATTTTTTTTATAGGATACTATTCTTTTTCTACTAATTACTAATTAAATGTATTGCTATTGTAAAACTGAAAACCGGATGCCTAAGGGCTCTTTCACACGGGGCGGATCAGTGCAGATCCGCCCCGTGGATAGCCGCTTGCTCAGCGGGGATCGCCGGAGCGATCTCCGCTGAGCAGGAAGATGACAGGTCCGTCTCTGCACTCCGTTCAGGGACGGACCTGTCGGAGCGCCGCTCTCCCCTATGGGAGATCGGGTGACGATGGACCGTAGAGTCCGTCGTCATCCGATCCGCTCTGCAGACGGATGAAAAAATGGTGTTTTCCTCCGTCTGCAGAAACGGAGCATAGCGGGCACGGACGAGAGCGGGTGTCAGCGGATGACACCCACTATCCCATAGGGATACCTGTATGTCAGTTTTTCATCTGAAAACGGAAGGATGAAAAGCGGACATACGGTCCGTCCGCGTGAAAGAGCCCTAACACTTGTGACCGATGCGTCTCTAAGGTATGAGCTTGGTTCACAATCATTATTCTTGGATGTGAAATAGCTGTGCGTGGCATAAGATACTACACTGGTGGTGACTACAACCAAGTTCTTTGTACTCTCTGGCTGTCCTTCTCAGTCCTCTGCCCATTGATTAACATTAGAGAGGAGCAGTTAGTGGAAAGCTAGCCAGGTGACCCCTCTGTATCCCGTTTTAGCTTTGCAGCTTCCTGGGTCGCCTGCCTACAAAAAAATTTGCATTTTAAATGCCAAAACTGAACAACTGAGTACTTGTTGAGCCATTGTTTGTTATCTTAAGGGATTTGGTCAGTCACTACTAGGCATAGTGATTTTTAGTCACAAAGACTGACCAATAATGGCCCAATGTCTCCATGACAACAAAATATTTGCTCGCCCTTGGACAAGTCACTCCATAAATGGTATCCACCACAATCCTCACTCTGTGCTGACAACGGTACCTGCATGATAAATTTGATCCTTCAGTCTTCTTTACAGAGGAGTGAAGGATAAGGACCTACAGTATGTGCAAGGAGATGTTTTCAACAAGCTGCAAATCTCCATTTGCAATAATGAGCGGTTCCAATCTTGGATCAGTCCACCCACCCTAATGTGATATTTTAGTTTTTGGTATGGCACACAATGTTTGAAACTTGAAACATTGTTTGTAAGTATTACTCCATCTGTTTCCACCCTTATGCTCCATTCACACGTGAGCGTTTCGTACCTTAAGGCCCCTTTCACATGAGGCGGATCCGCTTGCACGGAGTCCGCCTCTGTCCGCCGGCTCAGCAGGAAATCTCTCCGTTGATCTCTGCTGAGCCGGCAGATGACAGGTCCCTCTCTGTTCACTGAGCGGGGAGGGGCTTGTCGAGCGCCGCTGGCTTCTATGGAGAGATCGGATGAAAACAGACAGCATGTCCGTTTTCATCAGATCTCACCCAATCCGATCCGCCAGCGACGGATCCGGACATAGGGCCATCCTTCTGCTTTTGGCAGATCGGACCGGGTCGAATGTCAGCGGACATGTCACCGCTGACATCTGTAAAAAAATCTGTAAAAAAAATACCTCTTGACATGTAAAAAAACACAGCAAAACACGTCCAAAACGCTGTAAAAATCACGACTTTCTGCCTGAAAATGCTATGCTCAGGTGTGAATGGGGCCTTAGGGGTTGATTTACTAAAACAGTGCAAAATCTAGTGCAGCTGTTCATTGTAGCCAATCAGCTTCTAACGTTTGTTTAATTAAGCTTTAACAAAAAAATAAAACTGGAAGCTGATTGGTTTCTATTTCTGCACCAGATTTTGCACTCTCCAGTTTTAGTAAATCAGCCCCTAGGTGTTAGCAGAGGGTGCATATGTGGTTTACACAGTGTAAGTATGGTAGACAAAGATTCATCTGCCACCTGATATGCCCATGGTTTCTCAAGGTCAGGGGAATTTTGGTTTCAGCTGGTAGCTTTTTTATCTGACAGTGGTGACTTGAAGTAGTCTGACTGTCTGTTGTTTCCCATAGATGTCTCAAATGTCTTATCATTCTACAAATATTGCAGATCTGAAGTGACCCCTTTACATGATGGATGAGACATGTGTCAATCCTTTCCACAATGGTTGCAATAATTAACGCTTTATCTGCTGTATTCTTGTAAAAACCAGACTCCATTGAATAATGAGGGCAGCTGAAGTGTTGGAGGAGATAAATACAGCTTGGTTTAATTTCATCCTAAATGGTGTTCTTTAATGTATTCAGAGTACAAATAACCCAATTTTACATTATAATACACGTCACATTAAATCACTGTGCCAATCTAAGTGGTCATGAAAGTACATTTCAATTCTAAAACCTCCATAAAGAGTACAGATAAATGTTCCACTTGCTCCATTATTCTACATTTAATAGTATTTTAATCTGCTCTTTTATACATTGTGCAGTCTTGCATAATTACAGATGCAGGACCAGCCTAAGGTACTACTGAGTTTGACCCCTGCCATATACATCTACTTCGATCTTGACACACAGAAAGAAAATCACACTTTCCCTGTTTAAATCAGAAAGGCACATTAATAAAATATTGCATGTGAACAAAAATGTTACATAAATTGTAGAAAAGGGTTAGTAAGTCCTGAGATTTACACAACCCTACTGGGCAGTTAGGAGATATCATTTGGTTACCCTCCGACCCCCAGCTGTTGAGTGGAAAGTGATAGAGCAGCAGAATCATCTCTCTATTCTCTCCTTCTGTCAGAATATACATTATGCATGCAGCACAATCGATTGGCCCCTATTGCTGTCCCTCCCCCAGTTGGAGAAATGCTGTGCAGGGGATTGCTGCAAGAGACTAATACACAATTAAAATTATATTCTGTGATGTTGCAATGAACTTATAACTGCATTACTGTTAGACATGTGCAATCAGTTTCATAACGAATCGAAATTCGGCCGAATTTTGCATATGAATGTCCGGAAAAAAAAAAAAATGATTTCAACTAATACGAAAGAAATTATAGCGAATATAACGAATGAATTTGACATGATTCAGTAATTTGTTAAAGATCTAATGAAACAAAAGGTCAGCTCAAAGTAAATCTTACAGTCCAATCAGCTGATTCATTTTGTGCTGGAGGTTGGATTACTGGCAAAGTGCATTCCTGAGAACTGAGTGAGAAGGGTGCTGTATTGTATTTGAGCTGAGGAGAAGAGATATTGTCATTGTGTGTGTTAATAGATTCAATAAACAAACGACTTACCAAACTACGAATCGTTATCACGAATATATATACATACATAAATATCGAATTTCAACTAATACGAAAGAAATTATAGCGGACATAACGAATGAATTCGACGTGATTCGAGATTCAGTATAACAAATATCAACAATCTTCAGAAATAAAGAATTTTCAGAAATCTTCAGAAATAAAGAAATGTATTGGATGGAGTGACATAGAGAGTCTTATGCCACGTACACATGCGGATGTTGGCTCAAACTTGTCTTGCATACACACGGTCACACAAATGTTGTTGGAAATTCCGATCGTCAAGTGACGTACAACACGTACGACGGCACTATAAAAAGGAAGTTCAATAGCCAGTGTGCCACCCTTTGGGCTCCTTCAGCTAATCTCGTGTTTATCTCGTGTTAGTAGAAGTTTGGTGAGAGACGATTTGCGCTTTTCAGCCTTGTGCCTTTCAGTTTGTTACAACACCAACCGACCTCTTTTGAGGTTAAAAAATACAAGATAATAATGATGTTGTGGTAACTTGACACATCAAACGACAAAAAATGTTATGGAGATCACTATAAAAAAAAAAAAAAAAAATTGGGAGATCTTGAGAAAAAAAAATATTCTGGAGATCTAGCGGAAAAAAAACACAAAAACAACGATTATTAAGGTGATCACGAGAAATAATAAGAAATCATTTTGTCAGAACTCTGTGTGAATATCAGCAGCAAAGCAACTTCATTATTCTAGCATTATAAAGAAGAAGAGAATGCACTGCATTGAAAGATTTAAAAATTTGCAGCGTGATGAATGTGCTATCTCCATTACGAACGCTAGTTTTACAAGACCGAGCGCTTCCATCTCATACTTGATTCAGAGCATGCGTCGAATTTTGTGTGTCGGACATATGTACACACGCTCGGAATCTCCAAAAACATAGTTTGTTGTCGGAAAATTTGAGAACCTGCTCTCAAACATTTGTTGGCAGAAAATTCCGACATCATACACACGGTCGGACTTTCCGACAACAAGCTCACATCGAACATTTCCCTTTGGTGTGTACGCAGCATTATAGAAATACTAACCTCCATAGAAGAAAGATTATGCCAACAGTGGAGAAGCTTTGGAATAATGATTAATTGGGGGAGATTTACTAAAACTGAAGCCCTCGGAATCTGGTGCAGCTGTGCATGGTAGCCAATCAGCTTCTAACTTCAGCTGTTCAATTAAAGTTCCGCCGAAAAAAATTAATTAAAAGTCAGCCGCTACAAATACTGCAGCTGCTGACTTTTAATATTAGGACACTTACCTGTCCAGGGCACCTGCGATGTTCTCCCCCGAAGCCGACCTGTCCCTCGGCTCTGGGTGGAGGCGCCGGCATCTTCAGGAAGTGAAGCCTTGCGACTTCACAGCCTGGTTCCCTACTGTGCATGTGCAAGTCGCGTTGAGCGTCCTCACTGGTCCCTGCTGTCTTCTGGGACCTATGTGTCTCCCAGAAGACAGCAGGGGTGACGGAGGAGGGGCCAGACATGTCATAGATCGCAGCGGAATCTGCGGCGATCTATCGCCGGACGTGAGAACAAATACCTGTATTAGATCTGCTCCCCCCTCCCCCAAAAGGTGCCAAATGTGACGCCAGATGGGGGGGGGGGGGCGGAAAAGCGGAAGTTCCATTTTTGGATGGAACTCTGCTTTAAGCTTTGACAATAAAACCTGGAAGCTGATTGGTTACTATGCAGAGCTGCACCAGATTTTGCACGCTCCAGTTTAGTAAAGCTCCACAATCATAGTTGTAAAATTGTGGGCAAGGGGAGTAGGGGTACAATGATGAGGGAATAGCATACTGTTAAACTCACATGCTCTTGTTATTTTCAAATAGGGGGAAACTTGGATTTTTGCAGGATGGGGATAGTGCCTCTCTGGCCATTCAGATTATACATGTGGCCTAACCTGCTGAGCTTCAGTGGTCATTTCTGTCTACTTGTCTTTTTAAAATCTGGCTTCAGTCAGTTCTGTATTCCATCTATTGCAAATACCGGTATATATATCTGCTGCATATTATGGTTATCTATTCCCTTTTGCCTCTCATTTCTTCTGACAATTACTGTGAAGCTAGGAAGTTTAAGAATGTCAAGAGAATAATAGGAGTGTGTTGGCTTTAATGCACACTCACAGCTCTTATGGAGCCGATTCATAATTGCAATTTTTTGGATCACTTATCATTTGTAATCTGACACATGTAACCAAGCAGCAAGCCACCAACATGACCATCCGTAGGAAAGTCTTACATCAATGCAATTAATTGATTGGCTTGTATTAATGTGAAATGTACCTAATAGATTTATATGGATGGATTTGTTGCTGCTTGCATACAAATTCAACAGGGAATGTGGAAACGACTCATAATGATCCCAACAGTTAAGTAGACTCTGATGCTAAAGTGCTGCTATCATCCACATCTACCTAAATGTCAATGATAGGTGGACTGACACTTTAAACGTGGAAACTGATTGGATGATAGGAACTCTGGATTTCTCTTTCTATACCTTTCATGAATCAAACCCTGTCTAAACAGCAACAGACAAAATCAGAATATTTGCCAGCTAGCATAACTAATATTTTGGGCAGTCAGCTTAACATTTACGATAATTATAGCTAAATCTTTTTAGTTTTGGATAGAGTAGGGAAAGGTTAAAACCCATTATTTTATTAATTTATGTATTTATTTTTGCTGTCTATATCCCATTAGGGAAATTTTCCTTCACTTTGTGTCCCAGAGACAAAACAGGAAGAGGAAATTTCCCAAAGTTAGCTTAGTTGACCCCCAGAACAGCTGTCATCATTGGAAGATCTTCTCTAGATTTTGTTCTGGGGACAACTCTAAAATTATGTATTTCCCCTCTCTTTCATCTCGTGACAATGGTCACCAGTACATATAGAAGGGTGATCTCCCCTAATGAGGGCACACCGACAGCAATAAAAACCTGATAGAGAGTCTGGCCCTTCCCTCCTCCAACCAAAACTAAAAAAAAAGCTGATGATTTAACCACCCTGCATTAGCAACATGTAGCTAGATGTTAACAATATTTGTTTTCATGAAACTTTGTTTTATGGTTTCTTTATAGTTTTCTTGAGATTTATTGCCTATTAGTTATTTTTAATCACATTGATAATTTTTATGATTTTGCTATTTGCGATGTAATAGTGGATAAATAATAGAAGAAGATTGAGTACATACTTGTCATAATTTTCCTTTCCTGACCAGTTTCAGCATACTGGTGGGTGTGGACAGCTCCATGTCAACATACTGGTGGGAAACAGCAGATGATAAGATCTTTCAGCCAAAGTTTATAGTTGTAAGAGATGCAGGCTCAACACAATAATAAGTCATACGAGTGTATATCAAGGAACAAGAGGCAGCCTTGTATATTGTTTTTGAGGAGACACGATACCCATGATGCTGCCATACCATACGTGGAGTTATTGTGTTCACCGGGTGGGGGCGGAGGAAGCCGTCCCTGCCAGGAGAACACAGTGATTTTTGCTAAGTGGCTATACCTAACAATAATTGCATGTAAAATCCGACAGGTTGTTGTACCCAAGTTGATTGGTCAATCAATTAGGTACATTTGGCCTGCCCTTACATGGTTCAAATCTCGGCTAGTTCCTGCTAAGCCGGTCGAGATTGATTATCCAGGGTGCAATTTTTCGACTTGAAGCTTGCTTGACATTTCCTTCACCTTTGAAAATCACAAACAGGTTGTCAGAAGTTCTGAAGCTTGCCATAACTTGTGTGTACACATGTAAAGATTTGCACACATCTAAATGATTTAATTGCCGGATATCTGAAGACAAGAACATAAGGAGTACATTTTCCTGTTTTAAGATGATAGTTTGTGAACATCTTCAGGTTGAACCCTGTCGTGGGTACTAACAACACTCTGCCAGCTAAAAAGGTGGTGAAGGTTTTTTTAACCCCTAAAGTAACAATCTCAGAAACTCTAATCCTTCGTTGTTGTCTACTGGACCCAGGAGAGGTAATCATCTTAAAAATACTGTAGGTCTGACCCGGGATGCAAATGGCAGATAAGTGAGCTATATTGTCCCAGTCTCACTCTAAAATCTTAGTGACATCCTTCATCAGCTTGTTGCTATAACTTGTATTTTCACATAAGCCACTGCTGTCACATTGTCCATCTTTAATAAAACGGACTTGCCCCATATTTACTGTTGTAAGGCCACTAAAGCTTGAAAGGCTGCCCTCAGCTCTGTAATGTTTGATACCACCCTCATTGAGGGAAAGGCCCATACCCCCTGAGCTGTTTCCACCAGACAGAGGACTTTCACCCAGTCTCACTGACATTCAAGGTGAGGACAATTCAGAGTGCAGGCACAAGAGAATGACAATTCTGGGGATTTTCCCTGTTCATCCACCACTGAAGACTTTGTCTCATATTTGGAGAAACTAGGATTCGGTCTTCAGATTTCCTTTGGCCTAGGGATCCTTTCTGAAAGGGCCAAGATATCCAGTGAGCTCATTTGACCATTGGTACTGCAGAGATCATAGTCCCCACCACCCTCAAGCACTTGGCCACTGACCTCTAGATTTCAGCTCAAGCATTCAGCATTCTCCACCAGACCATTGGAATCTTCTCTGCGGGAGCAACATGGTTTATGCAGGCTCCCGTGTACACACTCCAGTTCAGCTGTCTCTAGAAGATCTTCGGTCAAATATGTATCTGGAAGTGCTTGAAACCAAGAACATAGGAACCTATTGGTGAATAAAAGAGAATCTTCTTTGTAAATGAGCTCACTGGATATCTTGGCCCTTTCAAAAAGGATTCCTAGGCCAAAGGAAATCTGAAGACCGAATCCTAGTTTCTCCAAATATGAGACAAAGTCTTCAGTGGTGGATAAACAGGGAAAATCCCCAGAATTGTCATTCTCTTGTCCCTGCACTCTGGATGGTATAGTATGTGCAGAAGACAGTAGATTGGTGGCTGCAGCACCACAAGTGTAGTAGCTATTCTAATTTAAATAAGTTGCCCAATGACAGCCACCTACCTGTCCAAGGTGGGCAAAGAGCACATGGCATGTATGCACCACCTGTCAAAATGGTAACACTGTTGCTAGTGAGTGCACAATTCTATGGTTAAGCTGTCATCTGAGGGTAGTGGGAGTGGAGTCCACACTCATCAGTATACATGCTGTGCTATTGGCAAAAAGGTTTTACTTAAATGCTTGATAATTAATATAAGTCAATGAATGCATTAGAAACATTGCTTTTCTCTCCTACAGCTGGTGAGAAGCTCAGTGGAATTCATCAGCAGCCAAATAACACACAGGAAATGAAGGAGAATGTGGAACAAGTACTACAATTTATGGCTTCTAAAAAGATCAGGATGCATCAAACAACAGCAAAAGGTAGGTGTAGCAGTGTGAAGTTCAGTTCAGCATTTCTTATAGTTGGACACTAAGTTATATTACTCTGAAAAAATCTACATGGCACTATGAAAATTGGCTTTCCTGGGCAGCCTTTTATCCCTGCTGTGGCCAAACTGGTATTGGAATTGTCTGTGAATATTTGAATTTATCCAGGTCATGGTATAGCTAATATTAGTCATATTCAACTGGACTTGTTCTGTAAAGTTATAGATTTTCTTTGCCTATCCAAGCTGCTTCTTTGGATCTGTTGAGTGTCAGGAACATGCCTCAGGATTTATAGTCATACTTGTAAATCGTCACCTTAATCCAATCACAAGGTGTGAAATTTGTGACACAACCATTTTCTAATTATATAATTCCAATAACCTTCTTGTAATAAAGTTTGGACCATGTGTTATTCATTTGAGGTACATTGCTGTGGTAGATATTTTAAAACAGCTTTATAGGTGGTTGACAGATGGTGTCAAAGGTCCCCATCCGATTTAAGGATAGGTGTTCCAGTTTAACATAGATAGCCACTGTTGTGCCTCTCTCAAATGATTTGTACTCTGTGTCCAAATGTGTGCCAGATTGTCTTTGATCAAACGTCCCTTTTCATTAACATGTAAGAGTGAGGCTGGGTTCACACTTATGGCAATTGGATGCAGGTTTCCCTGTGCGTCCTTGGCTCCCTGAAGGGTCCTGTACTTCTTTGGCTCCATTTCAGGTCTGAATTCAGGCAAAACCTAATTCAGACCTGGAACGGTGAACAGTGACGCACCGGACCCCCTGCTGTGCCCCGCGCCGCACATAGTGTGAACCCAGCCTCAGAGTCAGAGTCCTGACCGGCAGAGGCTTCTCTCCTATGTTGAGCCATCCGTTTTGTCCTCCCAGGTTTTTGCTTTCCTCAGTACACTGACTGGCACTTCACTTGTGTTTGGGTTTTTGTTTTGGACTCAACATTCAAATACAAGCAAAGTAATCGTATTTAGGGTGAGTTAACAGTCTGTCTATAAATGTGGAATGTGTTCCTATACCTACTAGAACAGCCTTTCTCAGCTTTTTTAACATGGAGGAACCCTTGAAATAACTTCCTGGTCTCAGGGAAACCCCTACTAATAATTACTATATCTTCAGTTCAACCAGTCCAGTTGAACGTGACCAACTGCTGCTAGCTATAGTGGGAATGGTTGAAAGAGGAAAAGCTGTAGGAGCCAAAACCATGGTTTTAGGTTCTTTATCTTTGTCATTTGGCAGTGATAACGAGCCAATGTTCTAAATCCATTGATCATTTAGAAATGCGGTTTTCAATACCACTTCATCATATACTCTGTTTCAATCTTTTTAGATTTGCAACACGTGTACTTGAAAGTGATTTAAGTGATCTTTAATGTCCCTCTTCCCTGTATCACATAGACACCCTTCTGTTGCCACCCCCCCACCCCCCCACCCCATTTACAGTGCCTTGAAAAAGTATTCACACCCCTTTTTCCACATTTTGTCATGTTACAAGCAAAAACGTAAATGTTTTTTATTGGGATTTTATGTGATAGACCAACACAAATTGGCACATAATTGTGAAGTGGAAGGAAATGATAAATGGTTTTCAATTTTTTTTTTACAAATAAATATCTGAAAAGTGTGGCATGCATTTGTATTCAGCCCCCTTTATTCTGATACCCCTAACTAAAATCTAGTGGAACCAATTGCATTCAGAAGTCTCCTAATTAGTAAATATAGTCCACCTGTGTGTAATTTAATCTCAGTATAACAAGTCAGCTGTTCTGTGAAGCTCTTAGAGGTTTCTTAGAGAACCTTTAGTAAACAATCTGCATCGTGAAGGCCACACCAGACAGGTCAGGGATAAAGCTGTGGAGAAGTTTAAAGCAGGGTTAGGTTATAAAAAATATCCCAAGCTTGAAGCATCTCATGGAGCACTGTTCAATCCATGATCTGAAAATGGAAAGAGTATGGCACAACTGCACACCTACCAAGGTATGGCTGTCCACCTAAACTGTAAGGCCGGGCAAGGAGAGCATTAACCAGAGAAGCAGCCAAGAGGCCCATGGTAAATGGAGGAGCTGCAGAGAGCCACAGCTCAGGTGGGACAGTCTGTCCACAGGACAACTATTAGTTGTGCACGTCACAAATCTGGCCTTTATGGAAGAGTGGCAAGAAAGTAATTGTTGAAAGAAAGAAGTCCCGTTTTCAGTTTGCGAGGAGCCATGTGGGGGACATAGCAAACAAGTGGAAGAAGGTGCTCTGGTGAAATGAGACCAAAATTGAACTTTTTAGCCAAAAGCAAAATGCTGCGTGTGTCAGAAAACCAACACTGCATATCACCCTGAACACACCATCCCCACCGTGAAACATAGTGGTGGCAGCATCATGTTGTGGGGATGCTTTTCTTCAGCAGGGACAGTAAAGCTGGTCAGAGTTGATGGGAAGATGGATGAAGTCAAATACAGGGCTGTCTCAGAAGAAAACCTGTCAAGCCCCATACACACGGTCGGATTTTTGCATGGATTCTGTCCGATCGGACAATGTTGTTGAAAAATCAGACCGTGTGTATGCACCATCGGACAGTGTACGTCGGATTGTCCGACGGACAAAGTCCTATCTCCTGCTGGATAGATTTTCCGACAACACGGTCCGATCACACCAAATCCGATCGTGTGTACGGTTGTCCGACGGACAAAGTGCTACGCATGCTCAGATCACATTACAAGACCAAAGCTATTGGCTACTAGCCTCTACGTAGTCCCGTCGTAGGCAACAAACGTCACCACGTTCAGAATGATCTGATTTTCCGACAACTTTGTCCGACCGTGTGTATGCAACACCAACATCGGACAAAGTATGACGGACAGGATCAGACGGACCTGGTCCTCGGATAATCTGCGCGTGTGTATGGGGCTTTAGAGTCTGCAAAAGACTTGAGACTGGGGCGGAGGATCACCCTCCAGCAGGACAACGACCCTAAACATACAGCCAGAGCTACAATGGAATGGTTTAGATCAAAGCATATTCATGTGTTAGAATGGCCCAGTCAAAGTCCAGACCTAAAGCCAATTGAGCATCTGTGGCAAGACTTGAAAATTGCTGTTCACAGATGTTCTCCATTCAATCTGACAGAGCTTCAGCTATTTTGCAAAAAAGAATGGGCAAAAATGTCACTCTCTAGATGTGCAAAGCTGGTAGAGACATTCCCAAAAAGACTTGTAGCTGTAATTGAAGCAAAAGGTGGTTCTACAAAGTATTGACTCAGGGGGGCTGAATACAAATGCAACCACACTTTTCAGATATCTATTTGTAATAAAACATTTATAATTTTCCTTACACTTCACAATTATGTGCTACTTTGTGTTGGTCTATCACATAAAATCCCAATAAAATACATTTACATTTCTGGTTGTAACATGACAAAATGTGTAAAATTTGAAGGGGGTATGAATACTTTTTTAAGGTACTGTAGCTGCTGGAAGCTGAAGAAGCCATGTAAGTGATAAATGGCTTAAAGCTGAACAGAGGGCTGATCTTCAATAAATGAATGAATTCCTTCATCCACACAAGCAAAGTGGATGGAGAAATACATCCTGATGAGACTACATATTCCGACATTGACATTCCACTGTCAGAATACACTGGTTGGCCGCAGCCGCTGATTGAGAAACATTTTTCAACATTCCAGTTTGAGACATCGACTTCTGTCGAGGAGAAGCGGCCACACATGGATAGAAATTCACCTAAATTTGGCCGATGTGGCAGCATGCGGTCACTCTGTACATAATCGGATTCTAAAGCTTTGCTGGATGCCCTTTTGTATTGAGCTTTTGTGGTTAGTACAATGCCTATACGCTTAGGCCCCTTTCACACTTGTGCAACTTCAAAGTCGCGCGATTTTACAACGATTTTGCTGCGATTTTTGCCACGATTTTGCCGCGATTTAGCCGCGATTTCAAGGAATGCCTGTGTAAGTGGCATCAAAATCGGACCAAAGTAGTGCAGGGACTCCTTTGAAGTCGGAAGGACTTGAAGTTGTACTAATATGAATGGCTGTCATTGGAAATAATGGGGAATGACTTGTCATGCTACTTTGCTGTCCCAAATTGTGGGACAAGTCGTATAAGTGTGAAAGGGGCCTAAAAGTAGCTAATTTTCTCATACGTGTCTTAGGCAAATTTTTATTTGCTATACTCTCACCCTTGCTGTTCAGAAACTCATTTTTGTTGAAGTTGACACGAATAAAATGAAATTCCACACATTGGTAGCTTTGCAACATGTTACTTATTGTACTCATATGAATAGAAGGAAGTCTGCTTCAGAAAAGTAATAAACATAGAATTAAAATGACTTGTGCTGATTACAAGGTAAATGTACATAAGACACATCTGCTGCCTGACCCACTGCTGGAGTTTTTTCTATTGTTGAGATCTATCATCAGAGGTTATATGAGGGCAGCATCAAGTCTAGGTGTGCACATGTATAACTGGTGGAGCTCCATTTACTTAATAGAAAAGTAAATATACCAGTAATGTTAAAAATACAAATTCAACTACTAAGCAGCCTTATGCGGCGTACACGGTCGGAATTTTCGATGGAAACAGTCCGATGGGAGCTTTTTATCGGATTTTCCGACCGTGTGTACGCCCAACGGTCTTTTTCTGTCGGAATTTCCGACGGACTTTGGATTGAGAACCTGTTCTCATTTTTTCCGACGGAAAACCTTTCTATCGGATTTTCCAATCGTGTATAGGCAATTCTGACACGCAAAATTCCGACGCATGCTCGGAAACAATTCGACGCATGCTCGGAAGCATTAAACTTCCCTTTTATAGTGCTGTTGAACGTGTTTTATGCCGCTGTGTTACAGACCGTCGGAATTTGGTGTGACCGTGTGTAAGCAAGACAGTTTGAGCAAAATTCCATCGGAATTCCGTCGGGAAAACCATCAGAGCTTTTTCCGACGAGAATTCCGACCGTGTATATGTGGCATTAAGCAGGCCATATATTATGCAATTTTGTTTCCTTCCACCATCCTGGAGCGCTATTGTGCTCTGCCGGCGAGGTGCCTTCTCCGCCAGCAGAACACAATAATTAGTGTTGCTTATATCCAGCGGCAATAATCTTTTGGGAAAAACCCAACAGGCTGATTGTACACAAGACAAGTCGATCCATCAAATGACTTGTGTACAACCAGGGTGCCCATACATGGATTGAAATTTATCCGGTTCAGTAGGGACTTGTCGAATTTCGATCCATGTATGGCTGGCTTTAGAGCCTTAGGCAAGGTTTACACATGCGGCAGCATTTGCTGCCTCTCTGAAAAGCAATCTACAGTGGATCACTGCCTGCTAACGGCGAAAGGGTGGACAATTATTGCCATGGCTGTGGCATGTGTAAACCCCAGTAAGACTGCCTTTGCAGCTTAAGGGGAGGGGGAGGTTGGAAAAAAACACTGCTCAACCACCTATCTGCTGCAGCTCCAGTCTGCTGTAATACCATTAGGCCTCATGCACACTGGACATTTTTACAGCTGCTGTTTTTGGCTTCAGACATTTTTTTCTGCAGCCAGTAAACTCCCCAGCATATAATCCTATGTGTCCATGCCTGATTAGGCTGTTATCAGCCGTTTTTGGCAGGGGCGTTTTCTGGCTGGAAAAAAACCCCACAACTAGTGGGTTTCAAGAGGAGTTTAACTTTCTAACTCTGATAAAAGTTGAAAAACGCTGAAAAACTTGGCTTTTCGGCGTTTATCAGAAATTTTGAGCCATATGCTTTTGTGGGAGTATCGTTTTGCTAAAAAAACTCTGAAAAACGCTACCGCAAAAATGCAGCAAAACTCATTCTACAGCTACAACTTTCTACAGCTAACGCTACTGCCATTTTTATAACATCCAGTGTGCATGAGGCCTTATTGTTATACTGTATATTAGACGATATACACATGTCTTCACATTGTGTTGAGTCACCAAGGTGATTCATTGCTAACATTTATAAGTTTAGAGTATAAACCTCCCCTTGAGAAATGCATAGGGGGCGGAGCCTGATGGTGAGGGCTGTATAACACTTTTTTGTTTATGTTTTAAGGCAGGGGTAGACAACCACTGGCACGAGTGCCGCAGGCAGCACGCAAATCATCTTTTGATGGCACTCAACTCCCTCTCCATCAGCAGAGCAGCGCAGGGAAGTGTCAGTAAGACACTAATGCATTCCAGTCTCACAATTCCCCACGCCGCACCGTGCACTGAGGGGGGGGGGGCACTGTGCCCCCACACATTGTAAAAGTTGGGAAACATTGTTTGGTTCTCTTTGGTTCTTTAACTTTGCTGTATCGGCGATCGTCAGCTTTTGTGATGGGGAAGAGTTTTGCTAGGGGGCCGTTCCTGTTTCCAGGAGGAGGAGGACTGTCATTGGTCACTGCTAAAGCCAATAACAGTCCTGCTAGCCCCGTCCACCATCTGGAGGAAGATGACTCGCTTGGTTGCCACTACCAATCTCAGAAAGAAGGCATTTTACTGTGATTGAGAAAACCACAATCAGGTGACAGTTTGTGGAATTACTGTTGAGCTTCTGGGAACTTTGTTGAAATTATTCCTGAACCTTTGCCTTACTTACCACTGAACCGCTGCACTCTGTGTCCCTTTAAGCCTCAGCCAGTATTCAGAGCGCAATGAAAATCACACCCAACTCTGCACCAGACTTTTTCTCAGCTGCAGGAGCCCAACTTATGATCCTGCACACAGGCCCACTTCTTTCAGAAAGTGCCCCTGACCTGAGCTCATCATTGCGCATCCATTCCAGATGCTTGTAGGTGACATCACATATATCACATACATCACATACAAGCACGCGGGCTGGATGCGAGAGGTGGATTAGCAGGATGATTTTGCCAAGACAGGTAGATGTGTCTCATCTCTGCTTCCTTTCACCATTCTACATATCATGCATATCATAGATAAGAAGAGGGTAAAGCAGTGGAGCAGATGAACAGGAGGGTACAGCGGTGGGGAAAATGAGCAGGAGGCGTTCAGAGGCGGGACAGAAGAGCAGGAGGGTACAGCATTGGGGCAGATGTGCAGGGAGGTACAGTGGTGGAAGAGATGAGAAGGGGGTTCAGCAGTGGGACAGAAGAGCAGGGGGGTAGAGCAGTGGGGCAGATGGGAAAGGAGGTGTATTGTAGGGACAGATTAGCAGGGGGTTACAGTGGTGGGGCAGGAGAGCAGGGGGGTACAGAGGTGAGACAGATGTGCACTAGGAACATTGGTGGGGCAAATGATAAAGAAGGTTACAGTGGGGGGGGGCAGAAGAGCAGATGGGCTAAGTGTTAGGACAGATGAGAAGGTGATTCAGTGAGACAGAAGAGCATGGGGATAAGGCGGTGGAGCAGATGTGAAGGGAGGTACAGTGTCGGGGCAGATGTGAAGGGAGGTACAGTGGTGGGGCAGATGAGAAAAGGGGTAAATTGATGGGGCAGATGAGCAGGGGGGTTACAGTGGTGGGACAGAAGAGCAAGGGGACACAGTGGTGGGGCAGATATGCAGGAGGTACAGTTGGGAGTTTTAGAGCTAGATTTATATTAGTAGTGAGCAGAGTAGGTAGTTTTTTAGTATATTGTTGGGATTAGATGTAAGTATAGTATAGATTTAGGTGTTTGTTGAGCATAGGATATTAGTAGTAGATTAGGTAGTTATTTAGTTTAGTTAAGTAGAGTTTTTATAGATTTATTAGTATATTTTTAGATTATAGATAGTTAGATAATTATTTGAGCTATAGAGCTAGTTAGAGATAGAAGTTAGATTAGATTTAGTTAGTATTTTTAGATTGGCTTTTTTTAGTAGGTAGTTTTGTAGTAGTTAGTTTAGAAGATTTTAGAGAGATTTAGTATAGTATGTTTTAGTTATCGCTTTTTAGTAGTTTGTTTAGTTAGTAGATTTTAGTAGTTAAGTGCTAGTTTTTTAGTTAGTTAGGTAGTTTTTTTTAGTAGTTGTATATAGTTATTTATTTAGGAGTAGTAGTATTAGTTTAGTTTAGTTTATTATTCAGTGGTGGGAGGGATAAGAAGGGGGTTCAGCGGTGGAACAGAAAATCAGGGGGTACGGCGGTGGGGCAGATGTGAAAGGAGGTGCATTGGTGGGACAGATGAGCAGGGGGTTACAGTGATTGGGCAAAAGAGCAGGGGGTACAGAGGTGGGGCAGATGTACAGGGGTGTACAGTGGCGGGGCAGAGGAGAAAGGAGGTACATTGGTGGGACAGATAAGCAGGGGGTTACCGTAGTGGGGCAGAAGAGCAGGGGGAACAAAGGTGGGACAGATGTGCAGGAGGCGCAGTGGTGGGGCAAATCAGAAAGGGGGTTACAGTGGTGGGGCAGATGAGCAGATAAGTTTAGTGTTAGGACAGATGAGAAGATAGTTCAGCTGTGAGACAATAGAGCATGGGGGTACGGCGGTGGAGCAGATGTGCAGGGAGGTACAGTGGTGGGACAGATGTACAGTGGTGGGGCAGATGAGCAGGGGGTTACAGAGGTGGGGCAGATGTGCAGGGTAGTACACTGGTGGGGCAGATGTGCAGGGTAGTACAGTGGTGGGGCAGATGTGCAGGGTAGTACAGTGGTGGAGCAGATAAGAAAGGGGGTACATTGGTGGGGCAGATGTACAGGGGGTTCAGTGTTGCCAACCGTCAGTATTTTTACTGGCAGCCAGTAAAAAACAGGCATTTTTCTCCTGCCAGTAAATGCCAGTAAAAGGAAAAAGTTGCCAGTAAAAAATATGGCTGTGATGTTCGGCTCGGTCCAGAGCCGGCCGAGACCATCCGAGTCCCTGCTACAGTGTGTTCAGGGCAGCTCTGGCGGAGGCGCTGTCCAAGCGTGTCGTGTGATGTCATGGCTCAAGGGAGCCAAGCAGAGCGGCCAGAGCCTCGTGTGCGGGTCTGTAGGACAGGAGCAGGGCAGGTCGGGAGCGGGACTGTCAGTGCTGTTTAGACTGGAGTGGACTGAAGGGACCAAGAGTCAACTTCATGTGTGAGTGTGTGCCTTCCTATTCTAATTGCTTGCCCTCCTGAGTCCTGTCCCTGAGCTATTTACTTACTATATCAAAAATAAATTAAGAAGTATGTTTTTTTCCCTAATATCTACCTTAAATCACATCGCTAATCACATATTGTACTTGTTTGTAGCCTAAATACTAAAATTTGCACTTAAAAACTGTAATTTTGTAACTTTTGGAAATGCCAGTAAAAACTTGGCTGTGCCAGGAAATTTTGGGTGTCGTGTCAGTAAATTTCAATCTGGTAGGTTGGCAACACTGAGGGGGTTACAGTGGTGGGGCAGATGTACAGGGGTTTACAGATGTGCAGGGGGTTACAGTGGTGGGGTAGATAAGAAGGGGGGTACAGTGGTGTAATATATTTGTAGGGGGGACAGTGATCTGAAGTGTGGAGTTGCAGGAATTGGGGCTGATCTGAGGCGTGAGAGTGCAGAATGTTAATTTCTCACTACTACTTAAGTAGTTTACAGCATTTACTTTATAAAAAATCCTTTTCGTGATTGAGAGTGTGAAGTTGACATTTTTTTGTTCTAAAAGCGGCAAGCATGTCTCCAGACCTAAACCCTAATGAGCATCTGTGGGGCATCCTCAAAACGGAAGGTGGAGGAGCGCAAGGTCTCTAACATCCACCAGCTCTGTGATGTCCTCATGGGGGAGTGGAAGAGGACTCCAGTGACAACCTGTGAAGCTTTGGTGGACTGGAAAATAATGGTGGCCACACAAAATATTGACACGTTAAGCCCAATTTGGACATTTTCACTTAGGGGTGTACTCACTTTTTGTTGAAAGGGTTTTGATAATAATGGCTGTGTATTGTGTTATTTTGAGGGGACAGCAAATTTACACTGTTATACAAGCTGTACACTTACTACTTTACATTGTAGCAAAGTGTCATTTCTTCAGTGTTGTCACATGAAAAGATATAATAAAATATTTACAAAAATGTGAGGGGTGTACTCACTTTTGTGAGATACTTTAGATTAAGGCCCCTTTCACACGAGGTGGATCCGCTTGCACGGAGTCCGCCTCTGTCTGCCAGTTCAGCGGGAGATCTCTCCGTTGATCTCCGCTGAGCCGTCGGATGACAAGTCCCTCTCCACTCATTAAGCGGGGAGGGGCTTGTCGAGCGCCGCTGGTCTCTATGGCGAGATCGGATGAAAACGGACAGCGTTTTTTATCAGATCTCACCGGATCCGATCCGCCAGTGACGGATCCGGACGTAGGGCCATCCGTCTGCTTTTGGCTTATCAGACCGGGTCGGATGTCAGCGGACATGTCACCACTGACATCCGTCGCTCCATAGACTAGCATGGAGAGCCCGTTCACGTCCGCCGTCAAAACTGACAGGCGGATCTGAACGGTCCATTCGTGTGAAAGGGGCCTTAGAGTGCAGCAAGACCTGGGAACACCATGTGGAGGATATTCGTACTAAATATGACATACTAAATGGAGCACTTTTCTATGTACTGTTTTTAAACTATGTTTTTCTAGAATATATTTCTTTATCTTTTATATGAATTTTTAATATTGTAAATAAGAATTATGTTTTTATCATAACAAAATGTGTAAGTGGTGCCTTAAAAGTCCAAATGTCGTTGTCTGGTAATTTTAGAATGATTTTTTAGATGTGGAACCAAACTAAGACCACAACAAAGTTAGGTCTTTGTGGTCATATATATAAAGTGTACAGGACGCTAGGGTTAGGTCCTAAAGAGGGACTGTTTGAAGGTAATGTTGAGTACCCAGGGGTTCTCACCCATGCAGGATGAGGGGTTCCAAAATAGTCTGGCTAGAGAGGAGAGGACTGACATTCAGTGCTTTGTAAATTGCAAAGTTCTGATTAGGTACTTCCCATTTTGGAGGTGCAAAGAGTTTTGGATAGAAAGAAACTCCTAACCCTGATTACAGGGACTTTGGGCTTCCATTTCTGGACTCTGGTGTATCTGACACCATAGTCCAGAAATTGAAGAAAAAACAGTAGGCACCTAAGTGTGAGTAAGTAAGCAGGACACACCAGAGTGAACAGGCTGGTTTTGCTTAGGACTGAGCCAAGGCTGCTGAACTGCAGAAAACCTTCTCTTTGGTACCCCTGAATCAGACGGGGAAACCCCAAACCCCTGTGTGGGACGGGCACAGTGGCAATGAGACGATTTCTCTATTTCTGTACCAGGACCTGATTGACTATATTCTGTTTCCTGAAGACAATCTGTTTTTCTGTTTTGCCTGTTTTCTTTTGGAATAAAGGGGGCTGTTTGCTTTTACCAACATGCTTGGCTAATAATCTCGGCCCTTTATATGACATATGACCACTGAACGAGGGTGATGATGCAATGCATATGTGTTCACTACGAAGATGTAAACGTGGGAAAAAAACGTTTTAATTTTTTTTTCAAATTTCCATCCTTATAGTTGGAAGTTTGAAGCTCACACACATGTACATCGTGTCAACTCATATACTGTATACTCATCAGGTCCTGAGGTTGGCATTACATGGCCCAACAATTACCATGCAGAGGACCTGATTGCAGTATCTCTTGCAGTATCTAGTGAATATTGGGCCATATTGAGAGATAATGAGAGATAAGGGATATGCAACTTAACATATACCTCAGTGTTTATCATTCTATGTCGTATTTACAGCATATTGTTGATTCACATTTACACATCTGAAACCTGACAGCATACATGCAAATATGAACTTGTTAACATGTAAAATAGTGTTACCATCCCTTTACTGAACACATAATCACTCTGCTTTTGTTAACGGCGACTGGAACTGGTAGGATTATCCCATGTTGCGGCACAGACTCGTAGGGTTTTCTTTTTGTTTTGTTTTTAAAAAACGATTTACCTAGACCAATATCACAAGCATTTGCCCAGCCATCACAGATTCTGACCATATTTTGCTTAATATGTTACTTTCCTACGATCTTCAGCTCCATCTATTGGCCATAATGCTTTTTTTTTCATGACATACCTCAATCAGGAAAATACCTCATTATGGCCACTATACGGAGCTGACAGACATAGTAAAAAAACATAGTAAGCTAAATATGGTCAGATCTTGTCATGACTGGGAAATGCTTGTGACATTAGTCTAACATTTTTTTTTTTTTATTGATATACCCCCTAGTTTTGGATTTAATTTGCAGTGTAGTTCCAGGAGAGGTCAGGAAAAGCAGGACCAAATGCAGCTTTTATAGGTAACAGGGACATTTAGGACTATTTTGGGATGATTTACTAATGGCAAATAGACTATGCACTCTGCATGTGCAGTTGCTCCAGAGCTTAGTTAATGAAGTGAAGCTTCACTTTTCAAAGAATGCCCAATCACATGCAAGGGAAATAAAAAAAATCATTTTTGCTTGCTCATGATTGGCTGATGGAAGTCAGCAAAGCTTCCTCTCATTTACTAACCTCTGGAGAAAATGCACTTGCAGAGTGTACATTATTGAATCCACCCCGATATCTCTTGATCATTTTGACATGCTTTTGTTCTCAGAAGGTAAGTTAAGATTATATCAATTTTCTTTATTTTTCCACAGATATAGTTGATGGAAATTTAAAATCCATTATGAGAATTATACTCACACTGGCAGCCCATTTTAAACCTGTGTCAGGACGATCCGTTAACCACAATGCGCAGGGAGCAACTGGAAAGGGCCAGTCCAATTTCTCTGCCAATCATCGCCCTCAGTCTACTACAGCAATGGCTCAGGGTGCAGCTGCTGCTCTTGCTGATGTTCGGCTGGACATGTCACTCTCAGGACGAGATATTTCCCGCTACAGACAGGGGTAAGTCATCATGTGGACCCTAAGCAATGAACTCTCTGTACATGATGATGTTAAAAATTGAATGACAGTCTACAGATAATTTAGTTTCTTTATATATGCCCATTAATATGCATTGTAGAGCTGTACGATTCTGGCTAAAATTAGAATCACAATGTTTTGCTTAGAAGATAGATCACGATTCTCGTGGCATTTTCGTTTTTTTTTTTTTATTCAATGAAGTGTATTTTTTCCCAAAAAAATTGCGTTTGAAAGACCGCTGGGCAAATACAGTGTGACATAAAGTATTGCAGCAATTGCCATTTTATTCCCTAGGGTCTCTGCTAATATATATATATATATATATATATATATATATATATATATATATATATATATATATATATATATATATATATATAATGTTTTGGGGTTCCAAGTAATTTTCTAGCAAAAAATATTGATTTTAACTTAAAGTGGATGTAAACCCCCAAATTATTTTGATATATATTTTTTTTGATGTCATAATGTAGAGAATAAGATTTCCTTTCATTTGAGCCCAGTCTTACCACACAGATTTACTCGAGGCCTGAGCAATCCTTTTTTTATTGTTCAGTTAGAGAAATCTTGACAAAGTCTTGAAAACTTTGTCAAAAACGCCCCCTTGCTGTGAGTGACGGGTGATTTACATATCTCATGCACTAGCCTGAGACAGGTTATCATCAGATCACTGGATGTTCTACTCTGCCCAGCTCTGACTACATACATGTCCCCTAAATCACTTGTCTGTCTATAGTCTGCTGACTGTTCACTGCATCCCATGATGAGAAACATCCAGTCCAAACACAGCAATCCTGGGAGAGCTGGAGGGGGGGGGGAGGGGGATGTGAATTGTGAACTTTTTACACAGGATGTGCCTGTCTCAGGCTAGTGCATGAGATATGTAAATCACCTGTCACTGACAGCAAGGGGGCGTTTTTGACAAAGTTTTCAAGACTTTGTTAAGATTTCTCTAACTGAACAATAAAAGACGATTGCTCAAGGCTCGAGTAAATCTGTGTGGCAAGACTGGGCTCAAATGAAAGGAAATCGTATTCTCTACATTATGACATCATCAAAAAAAAAAAATTGGGGGTTTACATCTACTTTAAGAAAGAATTGTCAGAAAAAGATTTAGACTTTCAGTGGTTAAACTTCCTGCATTTGCACATTGTTGAAAACTTGTCAGACTGCCTGGATTTTTTCTTTACAAACAGAAGTGTATCCCTTTGATTTAAGAAGGAAGCTTAGTTACAATGTTTCATATTAAAAACTTGGCAGACTGCCTGGATGTTTTCTTTTGACAGCTGAGTGAGCAGATAAGTCTCTCCACTTGTTATATGAAAGAATAGGCAAACTCTGCAACAGAGATTGTCAGGGGGTTGAATCGAGATCACGATTTTTTAATGATTAATTGTGCAGCTCTAATGCATTGTGCTCGGTTTTCCTATTGAATATCTACAGTCAGAATGTTTGGCCTGCAAATTTGCAGGAAACAAATTAAATAAATCAGGAAACTGATAAATATATCCAGCAAACAGTGAAAGTTAATGAACAACAGAAACTCCACTAACTTTACTTTGATCAGTATTCTCTGTAATCCACTCCTGACAGATTTAAAAGAGCTCCTTACAAGTGGGATGGGTATGATGGCTTGTGATGACTGCGCTGACCCTAAAAAGTGATATATACCTTACCATGTTGACAATTTTGTTTGTGATTAATGAAAAAAATTGCTAATAAATTCATTCATCAAAACTCAAAATAATGAAAACATAAAAAACAATTCAAATGAAAAATCATGTGTTAACAATAGTCCCAATAGTCCTCTTCACAAAATGCTTATCCGAATCCCATGTGTACAAATTCACATACGTGACTTGAAAAACTTTTCACCAATTTGTGATACCTTCCAAAATGGACACTCACCAGAGCCAAGGAAAAATTGTGCCTTTGGTTTATACTGGGTTAACCACTCCACTCTAATAGGTATAGCTGGGATTCCCCCAAATTGGTTGCCACTGGTTACTCCTTACTTCTCCACATTAGTCTCGGTATCTCATAAAAAGCAGACATTCATCATTGCGCAACATATTTTAAAGATGTATTAAATCAATAGAGTAAAAATATAGTATATATACTCCCAAGTCCAGTGCCTTTAGACCGGCACTGAGTCTTTCCACAAGTGTGTTTTTGGTACCTAGCTAGCGCCGTTCCGTCTCCCGGGATCGGCGTGTGGTCCAAGCCTCAATCTGGTATGGGTCGGGGCAGGAAGTGACGTCTGTACTTACCCAGAAGCCTCTACGTGTTTCTCATTCAATCATGCGTCATCAGGAGGCTTCCCTTTACATCTAGATGTCTAGCTGTTGTGCATCCCTCCCCACCAGGAATGGACAGGTGCAGCGCTCATCTAGTTGGATAGGGCTGAATGCTGTACTGAGCGGGGCTCACATTTAGGACTAAGGCCCGGAATACAGAAGCCATGTGTGGATACATATGGATAACAAAATTAAGCCCTGAACAAGTAGGCTGTGCTCCGTTTGACTAGAGTTTTCCTGTAATATTATATGGATTAACAAAGTATGATGCCATGCGCTTAGATAACATTACTTTATATTGCCTTTCAGAGCCAGGAGCTTTCAGCTTTGCTCCCATTTTGCTGTGAGAGACCATGCTGTCACTTACAGCTCAAAGGTTTTACTCCTGTCAAGAAACAATCAGCATGGTTCCTGATCATGTCATCATCACTATGTCAGCTATAACATGGTGATCACATTAAGTTTATTAGTTAACACGCCTATATTGTCCCAGCTGTGAGTTTATTCCCCTCTCTGTGCATTTGCTTTTCACAGGGTTTGTACACACCTGTATACCCCCTATGGATCGGAGCAATTTTTACTTTTCTGCTATAGGCCTGTTTATTCAACAATACATTGGTCATTATTTAAAGATGACATTTAATCTGTTTATATTTTGCCTCACCTAGTCTCTCCTTTAGGCCTCTTGCACACAATACTCCAGTTTGAGCATCTATTTTTTCAGCCAATTTTTTTTTTTGGTATGTATTTGCGTGTATTTTCAAACATATGCATTTGTGCAAAGTTGTGCATTTGCACGCGCATGCATGCAAACATATTCTCACATTCACAATATGTTAATGGACGATTGCGTGCAAATATGCAAATACTCGTGCATTTGCGCGCATGAGGCGTAAATTTTAGCTTATTTAAAATAAGCTGTACTGGGCTTTTTCAAGCTGCAGTGTGCAAGAGGCCATAAAAATTGTATTATTATTTTTTTTTAATTTCCATATTCATTACGTACCTTTTTTTAGACCCAGTGATATCATCAATAGATCTCTGTGCTTCTCAGTGCAATGCAGGCAGATTATGGCTGTTAGGGGGGGTCCTCTCAGGTAGGATGGGGCTTCAGAAGGGTTATGCAATATCAAAATAATGTGATGAGTGGATTTCAGTCTGGAGGAGGGGCATTCCTAGGCAGGACTTATTTGCATGCAGAGATCCTTAGGTAACACTGATATGATGCTAAACCTCTATGATTAAAAAAACTCAAATCCAATGAATGAAAGGGGCGGGCAAGGAACGATTAGGCAGGAGAGGAAAGGGCTAGATGATGCTGGAAATAAAGCAGGCTCTATCTGACTTGCTGTGGCTTGAAGTATCAGGAAGGACTCTGGATAAGATAAAAATTCAATGAATTTATTTAAAAAGCAGGAATCATATCAATCCACAACACGGCAAAAAGGGGGGGCACAAACTGACGCGTTTCGCACTAAGTGTAGTGCTTACTCATAGCTTGCTGTGGCATCTAATGCACACTGTGAGAAGGTCACTGTGTGAATTCAAATCAGAATAAGCTATTTTAGAACATATGAACGTTACTTGGCCTGGTGTAGGCCGGAACTTATTGACTGAGCTATCCCCTGAGCTAGAATGTGGAAGACAAGGGAGGACAGCTAGGATTAGTGTGGTTACTAGTACACTTATCCTTTAATTCATGTTATAATGTAAACAGATTTTGCAGCCACATATTCCATAAAAAGACTTATATCACCTACGCCAGAACGGATGGGGCTGGGCGGTGCACATGGCGGTATGCACGTTTAGGGCAGTGTGTGCCCAGGGACAAATGTCCAGCATGCAAGCAGTCTGCATTTTTGCACTATATAAGTTCCCTGCACTTTATTTTTTCACATGGCACTTTGTTATATTATCACATGGAATGATTCCAATATTTTGTAATTATAATGTCTATGGTTTCCATTTATCACTTATTAGCGCAGCATGTTTTATCATGCAGTTTTCTACACAAATGTTTTATCCTTTGTGGTGCTAAAAGCTTCCAACTTTAGACACTATTAGTGCAGTATTCTTTAGAAAAACTGGAATATATGCTCACTCATTGGTGACTCTAAATTATACATGCTGCATACACAAACAATTATGGTTGATGTGACCAGGGGAGATCAATGATACTTTAATGAGTAATTCGTTTTATTAATTTCCAATACCATGCTGTGTTATGTAGAGCCAAGTGTTTTAATTTATCAATAGAGAAAACCACATACATGCATGCTGAAAAATGATACAGCCCTGGTGAGTTATTGGATTCTGAGCTATCATCGATACTCTGATTTACACCAACATACTTGCTCAGAGTGCGGCAACAGGCATTCAGTATCCCTAGCAGATGCTTCATGCTTTGCTGTCTGGTCACTTTGTTCTCCGATAGATAAGCAGCACAAAGTGTTATCATTCAAAGGTGATGAGTTCATTGTCTTTCATATATGTGTATCTTGGTTAGGAATCTCAGGTGTCATTGATGAAGTTTAGTACCTTTTCTTAACTCATAAATAGACAGATTTCTCACTTAAGCCAGCCATACATGGATCGAAATTCGGCTGGTTCAGCAGGAACCAGCTGAACTTCAATTCATGTGTGGGCAGGCTCATCGACTTCTGTACAGCCATGCATTCAAGTTTTTCATGATTGATCAATGGCACCAGGCTTTAGCCAGCAGCACTAATCAGTGTATTCCGACAGCGGGGAAGTCTCCCTACTGTCAGAATACATTAACTCAGCGGTGAGGATTTCCCCACCCACATCGAGTGTATGGATGGGGGATTTGGGTCATTTTTTTAGTTCAACCCCCTGGCTAAATGTAATACAATTTGAGCCTTTGTACAAGGGGTGGCTCACTTTGTATCCCTGATAACACTCTCTGTTGACTCCATGGGACCTCAACCTGGTTTTGTCGGTCCTTCAGAGGCCACCATTTGAATCTGATTGGGATATTTCTCTCCCTCTTCTTTCACACAAGGTTATCTTTCATTTAGTTATTACTTTGATCAGAAGGATGTCTGGACTGGCAGCTTTATCCTGTAAGAAATCGTTCTTGTTCACAAGGACAAAGTTGTATCAAGGCTTCAGAACTCTTTTCTCCTAAGGGTTGTCTCAGTGTTTCATTTAAGTCAGGACATAGTGTTGCCTTCCTGTTGTCTGACACTGAAGCATCCTAAAGATATTGTTCTCCACTGCCTGGATGTAATGAGTTTTGTTTTTCTTGCAGCCTGACATTCTGTTTATGTTACCTGAGGGTTCTCAAAAGGTACAGGCTGCCTTTTTATCCACAATTGCTAGGTGGATTCTGCAGATCATTACTCTGGATAGATGGTACCTCCCTTCCTGGTGAAGGCTTACTCCGCTAGAAGTGTAATGGTACTTTGTGGACTTTCCAGCATCAGGCCTTGGTTTCTCAGATCTTAAAGCCTGGTCTTCTCCACATACTTATGCTAGATTTTACTAGGTGGGTGTCCAGGTCATAGGGGGCACCAAGGAAGCTTGGAATAGGCAGCCACACATCGCAACAGGATACCAATAAAAACATTTTTATTGTAATGTATACAGATGCAGTCACGGGAATGAATGGAATGTTAACATGTTTCACACATCTTGTGCTTAGTCACAACCCGAGGGGGTGCCAGCCTTTGTCAGAAGGTCCTCCAAGTTGCCTCATTAGGGACCTTCTCAGTTTATTCCTCTTTTTGTTCCTGTTAAAAGGGTTGTTCTTTGTGTGCCTGCTAGCTGTTTGCTCTTGGCTGCTCCTCGTGGGATTGATTTTGGTCATCCCAATAGCCTTGTGACGTATGATTTAAGGCTCACTTACATGGGCATCAAAAACACTGCATTTGGATCTGTACAACATACAGTTTTGTATGCATCTAAATACAGCACTATAGTAATCAATGAGGCGCAATACACACAGCTGCATCTACAAGTAAAAATGCGTGTGTGCTGCATTTAGCTGCGTAAAAAAAAAAAGTACTAGGACACAGCTGTGTCCAGGGCTGCACAGATCTGCAGACTTTATTTAAACAGGTTTAACAGGTACAATGAATTGTACGAATCTAAACGTGAGTTCTTTAGGTATGTATTTTATGCAGGGTCTTCTAGCTCTGCCAGAAAAAAACGAAATTCTATGCAGATAATACAGGACTGAGTCAAGTTTTGCTATTTGCCAGTGTCCAGTCACCTAGCTGTGAAGCATAACTCAGTGGTGTAAGAATTAACTCTAATTTTTCCAATGATGTATTCTATAAAAAGGGGATTTTACAGGTAAAAAAATCCCATTATTCTACAGATACAGTAGAAGACAGCTATATGCACATTTGCAATATTTCTGGATATCATTAGCAGTTTAATGGTTTCAGTTGTTCCCTGGAGTTACTCTGCAGTTGCAAGTCTTTGATTTGAATGTATTACAATGAATAACCTCTTTTTTAACATTTCTTCCTAGAAACAACGGTGTGGAAGAAGAGATCGGGAACCCATACTGGAGTGTGCGGGCGATGGTGAAGCAATATGAAGGTCATCAAGGGAGTTCATCTCCTTCTGGGTCATCCGGGTAGGCTTTTGCTTTTATATTGTTTTCTGTAGTAATAGAACATTTGTTTTTAAATGTAAACCAGTGATTGGATTCTGATTGGTTGATAAGGGTTACTGCATTGTACTTTACATGTGTATAGATGCTCTTAGATAAGGCGTGATCAACTTACTTATATATAGAGGGTCCCAAATGAAGCCTTTGACATCACCAAAGGGCAACATATAAAATTCTGTGAAAATAGTGCTATGGTCACCTGTCAGAGACTGCGAACATGCTATGGGAGATTGTCAGAGAATGTGGAAATGCTTCAGAACACAGTCATAGACTGGAGGTCACTGTTGGTACAAATGTATAAAGCACCCCCAAATTCCTGTTGCTCAGTGTTGAGAACATTCTGTGATAACCTTAGAACAGGGTTGGTCAATATACTTAAAGTGGAAGTAAACCCATTGATTTAATAGATTTAAAAAAAAACCTGTTACATTCCCGGCATGCCAGAAATGCTAAATGTCACATTGACTATGCTCTCAACCAAACTGTCAAATCTTCCAATGGCTGGTGTCATAACTGATCACATGTTCAGCATCATGGCAGTTGAAGATTAAACAGAGGCCAAGATGGCGGCTTCCTTGGATGAAAATTATAGGAGGGTTTACTTCCTCAAGTTCAGCCTCTGACATAATCAAAGGGCCACACACAACATTCAGTGAATATACTACTACAGTAATAGACCAAACAGAAAAAGTTCAGCAGGGACCAGCTTCCCTGTCCCTACTGAAGAAAAGCATCCCCACAACATGATGCTGCCACCACCATATTTCATGGGGGGGGGGGGGGGGGGGGGTGGTGTGTTCAGGGTGATGTGCAGTGTTAGTTTTTCATCTCACATAGCATTTTGCTTTTAGGCCAAAAGGTCCAATTTTGGTCTTATCTGACCAGAGCACCTTCTTCCACATGTTTGCTGTGTCCCCACATGGCATCACACAAACTGCAAACATATATAAATGGTATATCCCCCTAGGGATTCATCCAACCCCAGTTTCTAAGTGATAAAATTTAGAGTGCATGCCATGACCAATTAAGTTCGAATGGCCGCCAAAAGCTATAAATCTCAAGTGTAAAACATAGTGGCCTTACCAGGAAGAATGTAAATGAATGCTCCCCATGTAATCAGTGGGAAATGCTTGCTAAATATTCCCCCTTTATAGTGCTCCTGTCTGGCATATCGAAACCACCTGCCACGAGCGGTAGGTGACGTCACAGGACCCGACCCCTACTGTATAGGCGCCACCTCCCGGCCGTGTCATGTCGGATGTGCCAGGCCTCCACAAGTATTTTAAATTCAGATTTTCGGATGTAGGTACTCTCAACATAGCTTTACAGTAATATGCACAATAATTTAATAATACCTTACCCAGTGAAGAGACTGGCCTCAGGTGATACACAGAGATGAAACAAATCCTCCTGCATAAGTTGTACCTGTTTATTTGCAGCCCTCTCATCTCTACATCCCTTCAAACTGCTGAATTTATAATGCTTGTCTGACAGTTCAGAAAAAAAGGGGGAAAAGAGCTAAAAATACATTCTGCAGAGCTTAGTGAGGAGAGCTCTGAAAGCTGATTGTAGGGAAGAGACACACCCCCTCCACACAGCTCACAGGAACAGAGCTGAGGCTGTCAATCTTCTGGAGATTTTTTCTCTTGGTGTTAGGAACACTTGTCAGAAGTGATTCATGCTGATAGCAGAAAAAACAAAGCAAAAGACAGAAATTACACGTTGTGCTCCTTATTGAGACAAGTACACACTATAGAGGGATTTGCTTTGTTCATGTTTCATGTCTGAGGTTTACAACCACTTTACTGGGTATAATATTGACACAGCCGCAAATGATTCACAAAGACTCAAAACTGATATGGTCTAGAAACATTTAGACAAAATAAAGGTGAATAAAGCACCTGGACCATATGGCTCCTCAAAGAGTTGAGCTTTGCTATCCAACCCATTGTTTCCCATTTTTAGACACTCTTTAATGACTGGCATGGCACACTGGATTTGCATAGTTTAAAGTGGAACTTCACTCTCTCAATCAACATTGACTACTTTGAATCCTTATGCTGCCAGCATTAGTAAATAGATAGGAAAATATATCATATTTATTCATTTTAAACAGTTTTTTTACATTTATTTTATTACTTCCTGGGTTCCCTGCTTAAGCAAATTATGTCATACATCCCAGAAGTCTTCAGGAGGGGAGGAAGGGTTTTCTCAGCCAAGCACACCCTCCCGCCTGCATGCTTGAGCTAATGGCAGATGGATTCTAGGAAGGAAATGTAACATGAATCATCTGCCTTTACTCAATATGGCCACAGACAGAAATGTTAAGGGTGTGTTTTTCTAAGTGATTTCTCAGCAAAATAAAGCATGGAGACATGGATGGATGGGTGAGTTTGCTTTAAATATAAAAAATGAATTAGATAGCACTTTTGGTTTGTGGTGCTCAGATACAGTGTATTAAAACACATAGAAAAGTTTTTGCTAGAAAAAATATTTTAAGCAATAGTCAGCATGGATTCATGACAGAAGACAGAAGTTGTCAAACAAATCTAATTTCTGTTTATGAGGAGGAAAGCAAAAACAAAGGAGTGGCTGTGCACATAGATTGATTAGATTTAGCCGAAGGGATTGACGCAGTTTCCCTCACATGGCTAACATATGAGATTAAGTCTACAGGCTTTGAAAATTCAGTTTGTAAATGGATAGATAACTGGCTAAAAGACCATATTCAGAGAGTAGTGGTTAATGATTCGTACTCTGAATGGTCTAAGGTTATTAGTTGTGTACTCCAAGGTTCAGTGCTGGGACCCTTACTATTTAATACCTTTATAAATGATATTGGGTCTGGGATTAAAAGTACAAATTCAGTGTTTGCAGATCACCAAACACCAAGCTATGCACTGGAATAATGTCCTTACAAGATGTATCCAACTTTCAAGTGGACCTCAGTGCACTGTTTACCCTCCCTGGCGGTATGATTATTTCAGATTTTTGATGCTCAAAGCGGTACAATGTTTTGCATGGAAATTTGGCTTTTTTTATTGTAGGCCTGTAATTCTTAGGAATAGCACACTTAAACCTGTCCAAACAAGAGTCTAGTAGACATCCCAGGTATGATAAAGTTTGAAACATGAAATCATAAATTATAATATAATAAATAACTATAAATAATTATAACAAATAATAATATAATAATGATAAATATTATTCAATAATGTAATCAAATCAAAAACACTGAAATTTGCTCAGCTGCAGAATTGTCGCTGTCGTTACTTTCAGTGTTTGATGGTGGATTTCCCCACAAATCACTATCGCTCAATTCTGTGAGTGATTCTAATTTACTATCGCTGTTTTCTAGCTGGTCTAAAGCTGCTTTTGATGTAAAGGGACACTTTTTGGTTGCTATGGACATTCTTCAGTTTCCAGGCAGAAAGAGCAGTATTTATAATATAAAACTGCATGCAGGACACTGGACAAAGCACTGGGGGACAAAAGGGATGTGAAATAATTTGATACAGTAATGTTATCTGTATGTGTTGTGTGTTTTTAACTTTTTGAATTTGGCGCCATGCTCTGTCCCCATGCCACGTGATTAGCCCTGTGTCGTAACGCGTAGGGGAGGGCCAGGATGGTGGAGGAAACAGTCTCATGCTCGTTTGAGCAAACTACTGGCACACAAGATTTGAAAACACTTGGGAGAGGATTTTGCTACTTAATGTTTTTTATAGTTTGGTGCGCTGGTAGCACCAATGAAATGTGAGTACACTGATGTTCTTTTTTCTAAATAAATTTACAAACAAAACGATAATGCACTATCCAGCCTCTTTCTTATCTTTACCATTGAGGATATCTTCCCTGGATTTTACCATGGGATCCTGCTGCAAATATCTTTACCCAGAGCCAAGGAGTGGCTCAACAGTTTATGTGGACCAAACTTATGCTGGCCATACTACTATACCAAACTTATGCTGGCCATACACTATATGAAAAATCGTCCAAAATTCGGTCATTTAGACAGTTCGTTTGTTTTTCGGCCAGTTAATGGGCACAAAATCGATAATCTTTGGGACGTTTTTGAGTCGAAAAAACGAAGGACAAGTTTGGAAATGTTCTGCCGAAACGAACAATAAATTGAAAGGTTAATGTGTTTCCTGTCCAAACTGTCTGCACCAGGTATATGTAAAAAAACAAACAAAAAATGCAATTGTTTATATCCACTGAACGATTTATCGCTCATTACATGATGGCATTATCGTTTGCGCTCACGGCTGAATGTTCGTTTTTTTCGAAAATGGGTTCGGCCGATTTTTCGGATACTGTATGGCCAGCATTAGTTGTGCAGTCACACAGCTTGAGGTGAGCGCAGTTACACAGGAGGGGAGCGCGTATGTACAGCCACCCTCTTATCAAACAGGATTTTTTCATCACAAGAGTCACCTTATGGAATATTATTGCACATATACACTTTAACATTTGTGGATTTGAAGATTTATGAGGACAACGATTTTTTGGACACCTGTTACTAATGCAAATACTTTTTTTACTCCACTTGCTATGGGGGCCCTCAAGCAGGCTCAATCCCAAGCCGCACTGTGTGCGTCTATTGAGAGGCACAGCACGGCTCAGCCCCGCCCCCTCTTTCTGCTCATAGTAGTTGATTGAAGGCAGCGGGGCCAAGGGGTCCTGCTGCATGCCGAGCCTTCTGTGAGAGGGGTGGAAAGACCCCAGACATGCACAGCCCTGGATTGAGATCAGACTCAGGTAAGTATTTCAGGGGGTGTTGGGGTGAGCTGACAAGTAAAGGTTTTTTACTTTAATGCAGAGAATGAATTAGGGTTAAAAAAAACATTTACCTTTACAACCACTTGAAGCTGCTCATTGACATGAGATCATCGCCAGATCCAGCTGAAAATAGCTGTCACTTGTACTCCATACTTCTAAAAAACACGTGTAAAGCTGCTCACTTCCATTGTATTAATTTCAGACCTGAACTAGAAGTGGGATTTTATGTTATGTTACCTGTTTTTATTTGTTGGGTTTACAGACAACTATTAGCACAGTCATATCTCAGAGACATAACTAAAACCCCTCTGAGAGCTGTGCTTTGTCTCTGAGTCTCTGAATAGCTGGTAATTATCTTAATTATGGACAGGGATACTCTATTCGGTTTAATAAGGATTTAATCGTTGTCTCAAAGGCTGACTGCTTCCTGTTATCACATTGGACATATCATATAAGGCTATAGAGTTACCCATAGAAAGGGCAGTCAATTTGCGCCGATTCCATCTAGTAGGGCAGTCCGATGGCTCAAACTGTAGAGAGACAGTCTGTTTTTTAGACTCACATAAATATTCATGTCAGGCAAATGAATGTCTTTAAAATGGATTCTCTTGCGCTTAGATACCCTTTGACCTTTATAGAGGTAGACTGAAAATTAACATATAGTGATTTCATTTAAATTATTAATGATTTTATTTTAACTGTATAAGTGTATAGTGTACAGTACCTTGAAATTTTGCATATTGTGTCATGTTACAACCAAAACCATAAATGTATTTTATTGTGATTTTATGTGATAGACCAACACAAAGGGGCACATAATTCAGAAGTGGAAGGAAAATGATAAATGGTTTTTAATATTTTTTACTAATAAATATGTGAAAAATGTGGCGTGCATTTGTTTTCAGCCCCTTTAGCCTTGGTTTGCGGCAATTTTTTTGCTGCGATCTTTCCACGATTTTTATGCGACTTGAAGCAATGCCTGTGTATTCTTGAGGTCTATGAACCTCAGGTTGCATAAAAGTGGGGCCAAAGTAGTGCAGGGACTACTTTGAAGTCGCTGCGACTTGTATGCACAGATAGGAATGGTACTCATTGGAAATCATGGGGTACGACTTGTCATGCGACTTTGCAGTCCCAAGTCACATAACAAGTCACACTAGTGTAAATGTAGCCTCACTCTGATACCCCTAACTAAAATCTAGTGAAACCAATTGCCTTCAGAAGTCACCCAATTAGTAATTAGTCCTCCTGTGTGAAATTTAATCTTAGTATAAATACAGCTGTTCTGTGAAGACCTCGGAGGTTTGTTAGAGAACCTTAGTGAACAAACAGCATAATGAAGGCCAATGAACACAGGTCAGGGATAAAGTTGTGGAGAAGCTTAAAGAGTAAGCAAACCCTGGTTGGTTTTTTTTTTTCCTCTTTATTTCCCTGCAAAGGTAAAGAATAATGGGCTAAACCATTCTAAAGTGCGCATGCGTCAATATCTCTTAAACCGTGGAGGTTTAGGAGATATTTCCAGCACCTACAGGTAAGCCATAATATAGGCTTACATGTAGGTAAAAGTGGTTGTACAGGGTGTACAACCAGTTTAAAGCAGGGTTAGGTTATAAAAAAATAATCAAGCTTTGAACATCTCACAGAGCACTGTTCAATCCATTATCTGAAAATGGCACAATTGTAAACTTATGAAGACATGGTCGTCCACCTAAACTGACAGGCCGGGCAAGGAGAACATTAATCAGAAAGGCAGCCAAGAGGCCCATGGTGACTCTGGAGGAGCTGCAGAGATCAACAACTCAGGTGGGAGAATCTGTCCACAGGACAACTATTAGTCATGCATTTCACAAATATGTAAGAGTGGCAAAAAGAAAGCCATTGTTGAAAGAAAGCCATAAGAAGTCCCATTGACAGTTTGCAAGAAGCCATGTGGGGGACACAGCAAACATGGTGAAGAAGGTGCTCTGGTCAGATGAGACCAAAATTAAACTTTTTTGGCCTAAAAGTAAAACGGAAAACTAACACAATCACCTTGAACACACCATCCACTGTGAAACATGGTGGTGGCAGCATCATGTTGTGGGGATGCTTTTCTTCAGCAGGGACAGGGAAGCTGGTCAGAGTTGATGGGAAGATGGATTGAGCCAAATACAGGGCAATCTTAGAAGAAAACCTGTTAGAGTCTGCAAAAGACTTGAGACTGGGGCGGAGGTTCACCTGCAAAAACTCTAAACATACAGCCAGAGCTACAATAGAATGGTTTAGAGCAAAGCATATTCATGTGTTAGAATGGCCCAGTCAAAGTCCAAACCTAAATCCAACTGAGAATCTGTGGCAAGACTTGAAAATTGCTGTTCACAGACGCTCTTCCTGTCATGTCACCTGGCATAGGTGAAGAGAGCCACCCCCCAAAACACTGCGTACAGAATATCTGGAAGTGGATCACTCTCTTTCTCATTCATGTGACAGTTGAGGAGCCATCACCATTCATTTTTAATCTGATCCTATTCACCTCGGGAAGATACACGGTGCAGTTTATTCTCTATAGTAAAAGAAAGCAACAGGGAGGAATGGTTAAGGTACACTTGGATTGCGGATCTGCGCATGCGCATGGATGTTTTATGCTCATAGCAGCCACAATCACTGAACCTATCCAGCTGATAGTACACTGATTTTACATACAGTAGCTGGTAAGGTTGAATGAAGACACCAGTCCATCTAGTTCAACCTGAGTGTGTGTGTTTATGTTACTACCATTTTCCATATCCCTGTACATTGTATTCTCTGAAAAACACATCCAAGAGTTTTTTATAACTTAGTTACATTCCCCGCTGACACCATCAACCATGAACGGGAGTTCTACATCCTTACCGCTCTAACAGTAAAGAACTTCTTACACAGTTTAAGATTAAGCGACTTTTAGTCCAGCTTCATTGTGTGTCTGCGTGTCTTCTTTAGAGACCTTGGGTTAAATAGTTTCTTCTCAATCCCAGAGTCCCCATTTAAAGATTTGTATATTGCAATCATATCCCCTCTTAAAGCGGAACTTTACCCATAACAACTTAATAAAAAAAATGTTCTTTAGCAAGAAACATACATTCTACACTAATAGTTATGCTACCAAAATGAGTGTGCATTGTAAATTGCCTCCTGCATTGCTCCTGTTTCTTATTGCTGGAGGCTGCCATTTTGCTGAAGCTCAGAGCCCCAGCATTAAATCATAAATCATCGATTTACTGGTTTCAAAAAACAGTTACATTCCTAGAATTATGGAAATGCAAACTGTCACATTTGATTGTGTCCTCAACCAAACTGTCAAACCATCAAATGGCTGGTGTCATAAATGATCACATATGCAGCACCATGGCAGTTGCAGTTCAAACAGAAGCAGCTTCCTTGGCTGTAAAGGATAGGATGTCAGCAGATCGGCCTCTACAAATTCAGCAGTGTCTAAAAATGGAGACCAACTGAGCATGTGCAGAGCAGGGTGAAATGGTGTATTACTGGATTTTACACAATATAGGCACTACACAGCTATACCTGCAAAAGGGGCCAGCCTGAAGTGATTTAGCAGGACTTAATTTTTTGACTAAATTTCTACTTTAACCTCCCTGGCGGTTTTCCCAAGTGTGGCTCGGGGTTAAATTTCAGCACCATTAGCGGTAACCCTAAGCCCGGCGGCAAATTCAAAAAAGTGAAAAATCATAATACATACAGTACACTGTAATCTTACAGATTACATTACTGTATGAAATGATTTCACATCCCTTTTGTCCCCAGTGCTTTGTCCAATGCCCTGCATGCAGTTTTATATTATATATACTGTTCTTTCTGCCTGGAAACTTGAGATTGTCCATAGCAACCAGAAAGTGTCCCTTTACATCAAAAGTGGTTTTAGACCAGCTAGAAAACAGCAATAATAAATTAGAACACTTGCAGAATTGAGCGATAGTGATTCGTGGGGAAATCCGTGATCAAACACTGAAAGTAATGACAGCGACAATTCTGCTACTGAGCAAATTTCTGTGTTTTTGATTTGATTACATTATTGAATAATTTTTATTATTATTATATTATTATTTGTTATAATTATTTATAGTTATTTATTATACTATATTATAATTTATGATTTCATGTTTCAAACTTTATCATACCCGGGATGTCTACTAGACTCTTGTTTGGACAGGTTTAAGTGTGCTATTCCTAAGAATTACAGGCCTACAAAATAAAACGCCAAATTTCCATGCAAAACATTGTACCGCTTTCAGCATCAAAAATCTGAAATAATCATACCGCCAGGGAGGGTTAACAGTGCACTGAGGTCCACTTGAAAGTTGGATACATCTTGTAAGGACATTATTTCAGTGCATAGCTTATTATTATATTATTATTTTTTATAATTATTTATTATATTATAATTTATGATTTTGTGTTTCAAACTTGATCATATCCGGGATATCTACTAGACTCTTGGTGGACAGATTTAAGTGTGTTATTGCTAAGAATTACAGGCCTACAATATAAAACGCCAAATTTCTATGCAAAATAATTGTACCGCTTTGAGATGCAAAAATCTGACCTAATCATACCGCCAGGGAGGTTAAGCAACTCTTCCCCAGTGGGATTAATGTTTGTAGTCATTCCTCATAACTGAGATCCTCCTTATTACTTGTGTTGTCCTTCTCTGGACCTTCTCCAGTTCAAGAACATCTTTTCTGGGGACCGGTGACCAAACTGGACGGCATACTTAAGATGTGGCGGAACCAGAGTTTTGTAAAGTGGTAGAATTATAGTTTATCTTTGGAATAAATACCATTATTAATGCATGCTAATAGTCTGCTGGCATTGCTTGCTGCAGCTTGGCATTGCATGCCATTGCTGAGTCTGTCATCTTCTAGAACCCCCAGATTCCCCCTCTATTCTCCCCCAGCGAGTAACTTGTATTTGTACGTTTAGCTTCCAATTCCTTTATATTTTTCTACACTGAACTTCATCTGCTATATAGCGGCCCACCCCTATATTTTAGCTACGTCTTCCTGTAAGGTTGCTGTATCCTGTTGTGAAGTGTTCGCTCTGCTTAGCTTTGTATCTTCAGCAAACACCAAAATTGAACTATTTCAAGCTCTGTATCGTTTGTGAACAAGTTAAACAAAATTGGTCCTAAGACAGAGCCCTTGGGTACCCCGCTCACAACTCCAAACCATTCAGAAGATGTTCAATTTATACTGGGTTCTCCTAGTTTGCCTAGGATGTTGAACAACCAAATAATGTACTGTTCCTAAAAGGTGCACCACAGACTGTGCATGCCAACATTTTTGCCATGCTGTTGTAGGTAAAAGTCACTGTATGTACAGGTATTTATCAATGGACTCTCTATTCCATGTATTAGCATAGCAAATCTAGTAAATATAGGCAAATGTGTGGACTTTTGTCTTGGATTGTGGACCTGCATGTGTGCAGACATTTGCGATTATAACGGCCGTTATCACTAAACCTATTCTGCCGATTGTACTATGTACAGTGCGCTTCTAGCTTGTGGTGCACCTTAAACTTCCAAATAGCATTGCCTTTGTGCCTTCTGTTCCTATAAGGTACATCACAGAATGTGAACACCAACATTTTTCTTAAAAATGTATTGAAATAAATAATATGACGGGCTCACTAAGCAATGAACTGCATGTGCCCCAAGCTAAATGGCATGTCAAAAAAAATCTGTACACTATGTTATCATAAGAAAGAATGCAGTGTATGTTCCGATTTTTATCATTGTGATCTTTATTCCAAATAGCATTTTATTGAATCTTCTACGCTAGCTAGCGCTTATACCTCTGCACATGCTTACAAAGATGCATACATGTCGCAATACCTCTAAATTTCATTTATTGGTAGTCATGCACGCTTGATACACTTTCTACATTGTATGTGCATACTGTGCACTTAAAAATATAGAGAAAATTGCACTTTCCTCCAGAACAAAATCCCCAACAATTCACGTGGTCTGTTAACAAAGGCCTTTACAGGATAGCACACTTCATAGATCACAAAGGGATTAGGCAACAGTCTTATTTTCGGGAAACGCTACAGATGCCCCAGACGGAATCCTTCTGTCTGTACCAAATTATAAATTTTATAAAATCCCTGGGTACCAATCACATAGACATAACCACTAGGACCTTGTTTGAAAATAAATACATACGCAGACTTGAGTCACGTGGGGGGACCTCGGAGCTCTATGTCCTCTTTAACACTCAACGGACTAAACCCTCATACCAAATGGCATGGGAATCAGATCTAGGCGAGACTATAGAGGAGGAGGTTTGGGGGCAGTGGTCGACCATGGTGCACAGAGGAATAGCAATACTTCCTTGGTGGAAGCGAATTACAAGGTGGGTGGCACAGTGGTGTAGTGGTTAGCACTCTCGCCTAACAGTAAAAAGGGTCACTGGTTCAAATCCCAACCATGACACTACCTGCCTGGAGTTTGCATGTTCTCCCTGTGCCTGCGTGGGTTTCCTCCCACACTCCAAAGACATGCTGGTAAGGTTCATTGGCTTCTGTCCAAAAAAAATAAAATTAGCTCTAGTATACAAATGTGAGTTGGGGACCTTGGATTGTGGGCTCCATGAGGGTAGGGACCGATGTGAGTTTGTACTCACTCAGGTTGAACTGGATGGACTGGTGTCTTTATTCAACCTTACTAACTATGTAACAAGGTGCTGTCCAGATGGTACCTGGTCCTGGCGAGCCTGGCAAGATTGTACCCTGTCACTTTACCCTATTGCTTCAGAGGGTGCAGGGGAGAGGGTACTATGTTTCATGTCTGGTGGTCCTGTCCCAAGGTCCAGCGCTTTTGGATCAGAATATTCACTCTGGTAATGTGATTACTACATTTGTTATTCTCTAACCTTTCAATAAAATAAGATTGAAAAGAATATTCACTCTGGTCTATTCAGTGACTAAAATACTAAAACTGCGCTGTTTGCGGACCTGCTGTACAATATCCCTAGACACCTTCGATCTCTCATCTTTTTTATTTTTTCAGCAGCCTAAATGACAGTAGCGTGAGCATGGAAAACCCCAGTCGTCAGTCTTGCACTAGTAAAACACAAACTTTCTTGGATCATGGACAATGAAAAATTGACCAGCATCCTTAGGGACAGACAAGCCAAATTTGATAAGGTGTGGTCCCCCTGGTTTAAATACCTCCAAGCACCATAGTTCCCGGAACTGGGTGGTAGGGGGCCTAGGCCAAGGCAATGACCTGCTTCTTATTTCTGACCTCTTTTCTTCTTCTTCTTTTCACTTCTTCCCTTTTTCTCTTTTCTTTCCTTTTCTTTTAAGTTCAATGATATTTACCTTATGGATGCAAGTGGAGAGTCCTGAAGCCTCTCATTTTATGATGCTAATGTGGGAGCTATGTAAAGTGACTCAAAGTAAGATAAACCTCGGTGATGAGTGCCCTAACCATGGGGTTATGTTATAGGGACTACAGTTTGATCAAACGTTACTAAGATGTTTTCTAGAGCAATATTCCTGAATAGTTTATACCACAGAGAAGTTATGATTAGTCCGTATATGCCTAGGTAGGCAGCAGCCCAATTCAACTGAATTTACCTTTGTAATTGTTTTTGTATTACAGTCATGAGGATCTGGTCCGATGCCGGAGCATACATTCCATAGCAAACCTAGTACCTATTACCTATTACCCAAGTCAATCCATCATACAGTCAGCCTGTTGGATTTTTTTGCATGTGATTACTACCGGAAGGCTCTCACCGGCAGAACACAATAGTGCTGCTGAGCGATTCCCCCTTCAGCGCTGACTGTGTTTATGGAGGGATCGTGGGATTTTCTTTCCTTTCATCCATGTGGAAGGAAAGAAAATTGCATAATCTATGGGATGCTTTACCCTAATAGATTTACAGGACCCCATGATTAAGCCCTTTGCAGAGTGAAACATGTTGGAGATAGAGTTGGACAGGCCAAACTATATGTTGTGAATCTTTTCCTATTTTATTAAAGCTGGTTTTACATCAGAGATAGCATCAGTTTCTATAGAATTACAGAAACACATTTTCAAATATTTTTCTTTTGTATAGTAGATAACGGCTAGAACCCCTGGCAGATTTGTTTATGTACCTATTGGTATTAAAGGAGGTCTGTGCTTCCCTATAGTTACATTGTATGAGTATGTGCATTATCATGCCTTGCCCTTATTTCCTATGGGTCTTGGTATGGCTTGTATTGCAGAAAACACACAGGCGTCTATTTATGAAGCAGAGAATGTGACGTTCATCTTTCTTCGATAGAGAACTATTCTAGTGCATGTAGAGAAAAAGAAAATATGGGAATTGAGTGTGCTAGCCTGCCAACATCCTACATCATAGCAAGAACATGCAGCAAGATGCTTTTGGGGGGACGCCCCCTTGGACTTTAAAGGGCAGAGGAGAGTAAAAAAAAGTAGCATATGTAAGAAAAAGGCACAAGAGTGCCAACTTTATTAATATACAAAAGTAGAAAATATATTGTGTAAACACAATTCATTTAAAAAGTATGAACAATACACCAATGAATCATCATCGTCAACAAGATATATATATATATATATATATATATATATATATATATATATATATAGAATACCCAAAGCTAACAATCCAGGATACTGCTCAAAATAAATTGAGATCAGTCAAATAGGTTTGTAGCATACATCCCGACATGTTTCGGAAATTCGCATTGGTACATGTTTTTTCCTTCATCAGGGGTGGTTTATGGTTGGGTAAATGATTTTCATATCTGTAACATAGATATATATGTATAATAATATTTGCACAGTAGTATATGAAAAGCATCAAAATACTATATTCTCTTTGAAAAATGTTTCCATAAAAATAAAATAACAAGACCAAAAGTACTTACATATATTAGATTCACTCGAAATTATAAAGATAAAAACAGCAGAGGGGGATACATGCTGGCTGCATGAGTCCACACACACACGACAAGATGAATTATTTGTGTATCTACAAGTCGGTCACAGGGGCGCATTCACAAGAGAGGCCTGGTTTACCAACAGCGGCAGAGTTTGCACTGTGGAGTAGAGCTGCACGATTCTGGCCAAAATGAGAATCACAATTTTTTTGCTTAGAATAAAAAGATCACGATTCTCGCAACGTAAAATCTTTCACATTATACAAAAAAAAATGGGCTAATTTTACTGGTTAGTTTTTTTTTTTTTTTTTATTCATTAAAGTCATTTTTTTATTTAAAAATTGCATTTGAAAGACCGCAGCGCAAAGGGTGGGCCAATATACGCTTAGTGCGATTTTTTTATTTACCAAAAATATGTAGAAGAATACATATCGGCCTAAACTGAGGAAAAAACATTTTTTTATATATATTTTTGGGGGGTATTTATTATAGCAAAAAGTTAAAAATAATGCGTTTTTTTTTTTCAAAATTGTCGCTCCTTTTTTTGTTTATAGCGCAAAAAATAAAAACGGCAGAGGTAATCAAATACCACCAAAAGAAAGTGGGGGTATTTGTGGGGGAAATAAAGGATATCAATTTTGTTTGGGTGCAATGTCGCTCGACTGCACAATTGTCAGTTAAAGTGACATAGTGCCAAATCGCAAAAAGTGCTTTGGTCAGGAAGGGGGTAAAATGTTCCAGGGCTGAAGCGGTTAAAGTCCATGTAAATCTGGCGGCCCAATACCTTTGACAATATAGTGTGTGTGTATCTATCTATATATATATATATATATATATATATATATATATATATATATATATATATATATATATATATATACAGATCTATCTATATATATATATATATAGATATATCTATATATATATATATATAGATATATATATATGTGTATATAGATAGATTTATATATCTATCTATCTATATATATATATATATATATATATATAGATAGATAGATATAGAGATATATCTACGGTATATATATATATATATATATATATATATATAGATAGATAGATAGATATAGAGATATATCTCTATATCTATATCTATATCTATATCTATATATATATATATATATATATATATATATATATATAGACACAAAATATATATATATTTATACTACTATAACAAGTATATTTTTATTGTATCTGAAATTCTCTATACTTAACAATGTTCCTGAGGTGCATGTGTTGTGTATAAATAATTCACATAGGATATGCCAAAAGAGAAAAAAAAAAAAATCACACTTATTCCCAGGGTACCAAGGCATTCCCGTTGCCGATTGGATAATGAGACCCTCCCTCCCCCCATCCTAAGCTTGCATTCATCTTCCCGTGATGCTGGGTGGGAATTTTCTGCACGGCTCAGGGTGACAGCAAGAGGAAAGCAGACAGCCTTCCAAATAAACAGGAGAGCCTCTAAAAGGGATCTGAATAGGTCTGATTAGTGTAAGGATGGGTGCTTTGTAATGGCTCGGCTGAGAAGATGCAGTTAATGTGTTCCACGGCTGGAATGGAGACACGATCTGCATGAGCCTAGAATGCCATACAGCTGAAGAAAAACAAGCTGGAGGGTTATGGGAAAGTGCTGTGTGTAATGGAGCAAGAGGCTTGCAATGAGAAGAGCCCAGGAAGGTGTGATCTACACTGTCAGGAGACAGGAATATTGGATGGAGACAGAGGATGGCAAATCTGAGGCTTCCGTCCTGTTGCTGAGGAGAGACGGTACCCAGGTGATGGAGTAAAGGCAGCGTTGGCGGCCACAGTAAACAGGTAGCAGCAACAGCCGTGGCGTTCCAACATCTGGAGGGGACGTAGCTCATCAGCCACGTGTGGCTCAGACAGCTGTATGGATCCAGAGGTTACCATGCCAAAGGCTTGAACGGCAACCATGGGTGGGAAGCTTGTGAAATGGTAAGTGACGAAGAAATAGGAATGATTTGAAGGGCCGGGTGATATACCTGGATTTATATTATTGAGACTACCTAACCTGAAATTACCTGCATGTTGTATGAAATGTTCATTCTGCTCATCTGTTGATGTAATGATTATAAAAGCAGTCCTGGTTAGGTTCCTGCAGTACTCTGTACTGCCATATGTTACTGTGGGGCAGTATAGGACGTTTAATAATAACAACACAAACAGCAATGAATAACAGAATGGCTAACCATTAGAAAACAGTGTCTGGCAGTTTAATGCAGTACAGATGTGATTGGCTACTATAGGTCACTGCACACCATTGCCCAGTGCATCATAATAAAGCCTTTTCAGGATACTTGTATTTAGATAAAGATGAACTCCTGCATAAGCAATGATTGTCTAAATATAAGTGACGTGTGTTTTTATTTGAATCTTACTGTCATTCTTGGAGATCTGTGCTCCACTGTGAAACTTGCCTCTGTGCAGGAGCTTCCTGTAATAAAGACCGGTCACTGCTGCTCTCTCTCTTGGTGTAGGGTGACTGGTCTTGTCTCTGCCCCTCCTGTAGTTTTCTGCAGACAGCCTATTGTGCATGGGCCTTCTGGGCTCCACCCACAGCTCTGCCTCTCTTCACAGGCATCTGCTACTTTCACAAGGTAACAACTGGGTTTGCAAAGACACATGTGGCATACAAAGTCCTCTGTGGCTATTAAGGAATATATTTAAAATATATGTAAACTCTCACCTTGTAAAACAACCCATTAAGTTTAATAGAAATGAAAGGCAAAACATTTGTGATTTATGTTTGGTTGCTATAAGTTACTGCACTTTGCACATAGACCCATACTTCCCGACCGCCTAACTGGGAAAATAGGTTCAATACCGAGGTTATGGCTGCCGCTAGATGCCATAACCCCAGTATTTTGTTTTCCATCAGGCACTGACTTTCAGATAAAAGTGCCACCTCCCCCACCCCACCGCTTCCCTGCGGTTCCCGGGCTTCTGTTACCTATAGCTGAGCCTGGGAACCAATCAGCGCTGGCTTGCCATATAGATAAGTCATCTCTATGCCCTTGGTGGACCGGAGTGATGACATCACTTCCGGTTCTCAGGCGAAGTAAATGTGGCTTTTTTTTTTTTTTTTTCCTAAAGCAAAAGATTTTTTATTTTTTTTTACTTTTAAGGGTAAAGGAGAGATTTGGGGTCTTTTTTTAGACCCCAGATCTCTCCATAAAGAGGACCTGTCATGCTGTTTTGTTATCGCAAAGGACAGTGTAAAAATGTAATAAAGTAAGTAAAAAAAAAAAACTTTTTTCTTTAAAGCACCCCTATTCCTGCGTGCTGGCACACAGTAGTGAACGCATGCAACAGTGTTCGCACCACACGTGTGAGGTATTGCTGTGAATGTCTGAGCGAGAGCAATAATTCTAGCACTAGGCCTCACCTATGGAGATTTTTATGTACTGGCACCATTCCACGAGCGCATGCATGTTAGGTACCTATTTACTTGGCGTAACATCATCTTTCATATTATACAAAGAATTGTGATATATATATTTTTTTTAATTCATTCATTAATTTAAATGTATTTTTTCTCCAAAAATTGCGTTTGAAAAATCGCTGCGCAAAAACTGTGTGACATAAAACAATTTATTCTCTAGGGTCTCTGATAAAAATATATATATATACCGGTATATATAGATATATAATGTTTGAGGGTTCTAAGTAATTTTCTAGCCAAAAATACAAATTTGTACTTGTAAACAACAAATGTCAGAAAAAGGTCTGGTCCTAATGCCTGGTAGGCTGGGAATGGAGATGCATACAGGGCATCACAAATGAGACGCCACGATACTAATGGCAACCTTTAAATATTCAAACAATAGCCTTAAGCATTTACTTCGATTTATTTTCTAAATATCAGTTAATGAAGTGAATTGTTTGATATTCAAGTAGGTATTATAATACTATTATCAAACATGTCAGGGTCACAGTGGTCTTATAGGATTAGTGACATGCCAGGTTTTTATTGATAACCCGGGCTGGGCACAGATGGATCAGCTGTTGGCTGTTATTTCTAGTGACATGTGTGACTAATTTAGCATATCCTTCAGTTCTGGCCTGCTACAAGCTCCTGTACGCTCCTTTTGCCAAAGCCAGTGTTTTGATTAATTATGTTTTATTTTATTAATTGTTGCATATTCTAAGGTTGACATCAGAATGTCATTTAATTGACCATGTTTTGGTTTGTTCTGGAAGTTCTTGTGTTTCTTCAGCCAGTTGATGGGTTCTCCTGTTCATTTATTATTTGTTATATATCACTTTAATAGTACCTGTGTTTGTAAGTCACAGTGCTAGCATACAGAATTGTGTTATGTGATTCCTTAAGACGATTGATTTTGAATTTGGCTGATGTTTCGGCTAAATAAAATTAGTGGGTAAAATGAGAGCTTTACAAAACCAAATATAATGTTTCAATAGACTTAAAATTATATTAAAGGTAGAATTTAAAAAACAAAAAAAAAAAACATGGCATACTTACCTGCTCTGTGGAATGGTTTTGCACAGAGCAACCCCCATGCTCCTTGTCTCAGGTCCCCTGCCAGTGCTCCTGGCTCCTCCTCTTCTCAGGTCCCCTGCCAGTGCTCCTGGCTCCTCCTCTTCTCAGGTCCCCTGCCAGTGCTCCTGGCTCCTCCTCTTCTCATGTCTCCTGCCAGTGCTCCTGGCTCCTCCTCTTCTCAGGTCCCCTGCCAGTGCTCCTGGCTCCTCCTCTTCTCAGGTCCCCTGCCAGTGCTCCTGGCTCCTCCTCTTCTCAGGTCCCCTGCCGGTGCTCCTGACTCCTCCTCTTCTCAGGTCCCCTGCCAGTGCTCCTGGCTCCTCCTCTTCTCAGGTCCCCTGCCAGTGCTCCTGACTCCTCCTCTTCTCAGGTCCCCTGCCAGGGCTCCTGGCTCCTCTTCTTCTCTGAGTACCCCTATAGCAAGCTTCTTGCTATGGGGACGTTTGTGCATGCTTGCTCCCAAGCCTTGCTCTGTGTGTCCATAAGACACACAGAACAGGATTTGTCCCCGCCCCCTCCTCACTGGCTGGCTGCCCCAATGGCTCCCGCTGCTATCTCTCATTAACCACTTGCCTACCAGCCACGAACACCTCCTTCCTGACCAAGCCATTTTTCAGCTTTCAGCGCTGTCGCATTTTGAATGACAATTGCGCGGTCATGCAACGCTGTACCCAAATAAAATTTTTATAATTTTTTCCCCACAGATAGAGCTTTATTTTGGTGGTATTTGATCACCTCTGCGTTTTTTATTTCTTGCGCTATAAACAAAAGAAGAGGGACAAGTTTTAAAAAACATAATATTTTTTACTTTTTATTATAATAAATATCCAATTTTTTTTTTTTTAAACAAATTTTTTCCTCAGTTTAGGCCGATACGTATTCTTCTACATATTTTTGGTAAAAAAAAAATTGCAATAAGCGTATATTGATTGGTTTGCGCAAAAGTTATAGCGTCTACAAAATAGGGGATAGATTTATAGCATTTTTATTATTATTTTTTTTTACTAGTAATGGCGGCGATTTGCGATTTTTATCGTGACTGCGACTTTGCGGCGGACACTTCGGACACTTTTGACTCATTTTTGGGACCATTCACATTTATACAGCGATCCGTGCTATAAAAATGCATTGATTACTGTATAAATGTGACTGGCAGGGAAGGGGTTAACGCTAGGGGGCGCTGCAGGGGTTAATGTGTACCCTATCTTGGTGATTCTTACTGTGGGGGGAGGGGACTGACTGGGGGAGGAGACCGATCGGTGTCCCTATGTACAAGGGACACACCATCGGTCTCCTCTCCTCTGACAGGACGTGGATCTGTGTGTTTACACACACAGATCCACGTCCTGCTCGATTACCGGGCAATCGCGGGTGCCTGGCGGTCATCGCGACCGCCGGGCACGCGCACCGGGGCCCCAGCTACGCGGCGGGCACGCGCCCCCCAGTGGCCAAATTGTAGACGACGTCATATGACGGTGTCCCGCCACAGTAGCTGCACCGTCCCGCCGTCATTTGACAGTGGGCGGTCAGCTAGTGGTTAAATGAAGAGGCAGACACCTGGGAGTGCACATTGCTGAATCGCAATCAGACTCAAGTAAGTATTGGGGGGGAGGCATGCTGAAGGTTTTTTACCTTCATGAATAGAATGCGTAATGTTAAAAACCTTCAGTCTTTAGAACTGTCAAGCTGAACTATAAAAGTATGGATTTTATTGCATGGTTATATTGGTTCCACTTGAAAGTATACATATGCCATACCTGTGGGACCACTGTGGAAGCAGGGAATCACTGTATTAGTTGCCGCTACTACAGTGATCCTCATTGTCTTCTGAGTGCCATGTAGAAAGTCTACCCTACTGCATAGTAACCACAGGGTATCATTAGTTCAGGCATACAAGCAGGAGGGTGTGCTTAGCTTAGAAAATCCCTCCTCCTCGCCAGAAGACTGCTGGGATGTATGACATCATTTGCCTGGGCAAGAAACCAGGAAGTAACTGAAGAAACAACAAAAAATGTTTAAAACAAGTAAATATGATATATGTTTCTATCTATTTACTAATGCTAACAGCATAAGGATTAAAAATAGTCAATATGGATTCAGAGAGTGAAGCTCCACTTTAAGAGCTCCACAGCTAGTGCTTAGACTCTGTGACCAAGGTGAGCTGCGTCACCAACCAAGGGATGTTGTCATACCAGCTTTACCCCCCCTCCCCATCTTCCCTGCCTGGAATCCCCCCCCCCCCATCTTCCCTGCCTGGACCCCCCCCCCCCCATCTTTCCTGCCTAAAGGTGTCCATAACTCTGTTAACGCCTCTTAATGGCAGGGCAATTCTTCAAGACACCTGGTTTTATTTTTAATTAACAACACAAATCGCCCCCTAACTTAGGTAAAAGAACAGGTTACTATGTAAGACAATGTTGCAAATATATACACATATCGATAGGTTTACAGCATTGTTACCAAAGTTTTGATGGCTTTACCCACACTGAATGTATATGACCACTGCATCTGATGCTGCTCATAATTTGGAATATATTGTTAGGTGTTCAACCGCTACGACTCTCCTTGTTGGACAGTGGCTGCTATGGCCAGTTGAATCTTTTTTTTCTTTTAGGGGGGGGGGGATTTTTTTTATTTCTGGCACCTTTTCTGTATGGAAGTAAGATGATTAAAGACAGAGAATAGAGAAGCAATGCCTTTATTGGACCCTTATATAAAATCTTTGGAAGCAATACTCTTGTGCAGTAGGCTGATACATTATGGGTGATGATGACCATGTCTAGTATGATTATATAGAATATATGAGTACAGTGAACAGGAACAATTCAAGATAGACCATAGTGAAAAGTGAAAAGTGACTGTCCTCAATACATCAATGCAATAACTGATTGTTTAAGAACCTTTTTTTTTTTTTTTTTTGTACTTTACACATGCATGTAATAAAATTGAGAGTATCATTTAAAAAAGGGGTATTTTTATTTTATGTATTATTTTATTTTTATGACAGAGGTCCTTCCAGTTCTGCCACTGATGAGGTTGCATGCTTTTGGGTTATATTTTATGTTTTTCTGACCTCTGATCCTTCCTTCTAACAACCCACCACTGAACAGTATCATTAATACACATTTTCAGGCAGCTTCTGAACAAAAAAGAAAACAGCTTTGATCAATAAGTGACAGATGTGATGTATGGATCTTTTAAGTATAATCAGAGGAGGATTAAGAAGGGAGCTGATAAAACACCAGCTTGTGACCTCTAACATGAAAGAAACTCTTTAAGGTCCATAAATAAAACTTTGCTGTACGAATGTGACAAACACAAGCACAGCCCCAACTAAACTTGCTGTATTTTGTGTAATATAAAAATCTCATTTAATCATAAGCACCATCTAGTGCAGGGGTCTCAAACTGGTGGCCCTCCAGCTGTTGCAGAACTACAATTCCCATGAGGCATTGCAAGGCTGACAGTTACAAGCATGACTCCTATAGGCAGAGGCATGATGGGACTTGTAGTTCTGCAACAGCTGGAGGGCTGCCAGTTTGAGATCCCTGATCTAGTGACCACATATGTGTGTTATTTAAAAAAAAAAATCATGACCTCTCTTGAGAAAGATGAATTGACAAATAAATGCTGTGGCTTTGACCTATCTCTGCTGCAAGACCTGTGAGTGCCTCTATACTTGGACTTGTATGGATATTTCATTGTGGGTGAGCACCGAGCATTTACATCATGGAGTGCAATGGCTACCCTCGGAATACATTATGGCCACTAGATGGCGCACGTTGTCTCCCACGTTAATCAAATGTGCCCTTGAATTTTACATTCTATGTCAGAAACCAACCTATACTCAACTGATGTATGCTGATGACAACAGTATGTCTGCAAAAAATTGAAAATGTCCACAAACCTATTCAGTTTTTAATCACTGACGTAAACATACATGGATGTATACTAATGACCATCAGTATAGATCCATACACCCCCTGGAATTCATTACTGTCTATTTTCAATCCACAAACAGAGGGCTGAAAAATGAACGGACAGAACACCCTTGTGAAAGGGTGATTAACCTAAATGTGCAGCGCTCAAAAAAATGAATACACAAAGTATATATATTGTGCAATACATACACTTTACAAAAATAAATAATTGCAAAGATAAAAAAAAAGGTGCATATATACATATAAGTGATATGTGAACACCAAACTACTATTCAAAGCCCAGTGTGCAATCATGTGCATGCCTATTTGAATTTCAATAGGGCATCACTGTGACAGTCCACAATACAAATAGCGAAAAGACAAGTTACATGAACTTTCCGATGTGAGGATAAATAACCTCCAAAACCGCACCACCACAAACCATGCTTTCCTTTTTATATGCTCACCTGATCATAGACCTCTAAATTATCTAAAAAAAAACCTGATGGAGGATTCCCAGTGGATGTACCATACATATTCAATGTCAATCCTCAAGAGGGATCCAAGCTGGATGGAGTCAGTCAACTCAGGGGACTCTCATCAAATCCAGTGTCTCCTTTTCACAAATCCCCTCAGTAAAAGAAATCAGAGGAACATCTAATGCTCTCTGCAAAGTAGGTTTTATTAATGATAAAATAACAAGTATGGTCACATCGATCAAATTTGTGTCAGAAATCATGAAATCAGACCGAGACAGAAGTACAGTTAAATCACACTTGTTTAATAATAAAAGTAAATAGAACAAATGTAGTCAAAACATAGCCAGAGTTCAGGAACCGGAACGGATAGTCAGACAAGCCAAATGTCAGGGAGCCAGAGATGAGCGTAGTGGAACAGCAAGCAGGATCTGGAGCCAGAAGGGATGTCAGCCAAGGCGAAGGCAGAGATCATCTGGGTTGGACGGCTTAAGTGCCGGTTCACACAGGGGCAGCACGACTTGCAGCGCGACTGCCTCAGGCGACCTGCACACGACAGCAGCGACGACTTGCAAAACGATTTCTGTATAGAAGTCAATGCAAGTCGCCTCAAGTCGCCCCCAAAGTCGTACAGGAACCTTTTTCTAAGTCGGAGCGACTTGAGTCGTCCCAGTGTGAACCGGCTCTAAGTAGGCAGGAGCTGGCAATTAGCTGACAGCTGAGCGGCAAGCTCAAAGAAGGAAGGGCTGAGCCCAGCCCTGACAATTTGTCTCCAGTGCTCAATCAGTAAAAACTCCTCTCTCAGTGAGAACAGCATGACAGGCAAAAACGACACAACTACTCATCAGACTCCCAGTGGCTAGCACAGAGCGGCCCTGTATAGCGTGATGACGTCACGAGGTAAGCCCCACCTTATGGGTTACGTCCCTGTGGCGGGACTGCATCCTTTTTTATGATTACTATAATTTGTGTTAAGTGTGTGTATTGCTGAATATACTTTATTCACTTTTTGTACGCTGCACATTGAGGTTAATCATATTTTGAATTATTTCTGTGGGTGAATCACAGTTTGTGTGCTAGCTAGCTTTTGTGATAGGGGAGTTTTAAGTTGCTGCACAATGACATTGTTTGTATTCTTTTTCACTGTGTGGAAAGGGCCCTTAAATAAAAATGTAACTCCTTGCAACTTAAAGCCTAGTTGAGCCCTAGTTAAGCCTAACCCCATGTTATTTGTCACTTTCACTAATCCGTTTGGACGAAACTGGTCCAAATGGACGATTTCCTTCACTAACAGCAGCTGTGAGTGTTGTACAAACTGTCAGCTGCCTACAGTATACAGCGCTGTGTTCTGGCGGCGGGATTGGGATCTCCTGTCCCATTCCGGCAACAAAGCCAAGTCCAGCTAAGCACTACTCAGCCATTCACAGGACACTTTGTATTTTTCTGTATGAATACAAAGCTTCCTCTGATTGGGTGAGGTGGAGAGACAGGCTGATGATGTCACATCTTCAGCCATTCGGAGGAAGCCTGTTATTGCTTCAGAAAATCCAAAGCTTCCTGTATAAGAAGTGCTTAGCCCAACCCAAGTTTTGTTATTGGGGCGGGATGGGAAATAAAAAATAAAAAATCAATAAAATAAAACCTGGTGATCCTTCCATAAAAGGGGTTTGTTCAGGTACTTCCTGTTACAGGATGACAAATCTCTGTCCCTGTCTAATGGCCTGTAAACATGATCAGAAAATATAATATGAAAAATGATGACCAAGTTCCTGTTTATACTTGTGGCAGTCTCTAAAAAGTGATCTGTGGTGGATTGCTTTTCAGAGAGTGGTACAGGAGCAGGTGACATGCATTCAGTAGACAATATGCTGCCATACCACATCTGGCTCTCGGTTGTAGCTCAGCCCTATTCACTGTGGCACGTGTACAACTTCATCATATTATTCTACCCTCTTGCCACATACATAGCATATATGTGCAGCGGCAAAGAGGGTGGGCTTTACCACCCACACCACACATATGTTTCCATGGGCAGCAGAGCTTTTTGTGCTGAAAATGCGCTCACTGCATGCTTCCAACACAGTGACCAAGCCCCAGGTCTGTACTAATGATTGGGAATCTGCGGGCCTGGTTCCTGATCATTTGACCATTGTGAATGCCAATCACAGTGATCACGTGATCGGCCAATCATTTCCACTTCCTGGGCATACAGACCCCTATTCATTTAAAGGGACGCCGGAGCTGGGCAAGAAGGGGTTGGGAGCAGGTGGCAAAACTGTTTCTCAACCTCCTATTTTTACCGTTACCCCAACTGCAAGTTTAAATGAGACGTTAGTGGCAGATGGGTCTCTATTGCAGTCTCTTTTATCAATCTTTCAGGTAACATCTGCTTAGATATCAGGGAAATTAGATAAAAAAAATCCATTTGTGTAATGACCACATCCACAAGTGTATTCATTGAGGACTGAATTTTTTTTTTTCTTGTCCCTTGCGTATGAAAACTCTGCAACTGCAGAGTGCAACTGAATTTTGCAACGTGCACAGTCTATTTCTCTTAAAGTGATTGTAAACGATCACCTTGTAAAACAACCCAATCAGTGTAAAATAGAAATGAAAGGCAAAACATTTTTTGTATAGTTATAAAAAAAACATTATAAATATGTTTTTGCCTTTTTTTTATAAGTGATCACATTCATTCTGTTCTCAGCTGCATACGAGCTTCCCAGTGAATGGCTGTGCAGCAGGGGCATGTCAGGACAAGTCTGGTCATTGGAGGAGAGTTCCCAGCATAGCTAAAGTACTGACCATGGTGTGCTCTCCTGCTTAGTGTGGTCAGCTTCTAATAGGTAAGCAGAGGGACTGGCGGGAACACCAGGGATTTCAGCAGGCTCATATCAGGAATATGAAGAGTTGTGGTAACAAATGCTTTAAGTAAATCAACCCCTAGAATGTTAGGAATCCTCTACTTATTTTAAAGCTGGTTAAAGCCAGTGATGGCCGCAGTGTAAGAGTTGGAGGTACAGGGAAAGTCAAATTTGGAACAGAAGAGCTACCATAGATTATTGCATATGAAAGTTTTATATGGCCACTTTGGACAGGTGCTCTCCCAATGGAACAGAACTGTGTGTTTGCATTTGACATGCAGGTCCACTAAACAGTTCCTATTCATACTCAAATCACATTGGCAACTGTCATAGAGAATAATAGAAAAGTGTCAGTAGATTTCCATGGAGTGGTAAAAGCAGGGGCTTGAGCCATGCTTTACTCCTCCTATTCTCAGGGCTGTGTACATGCAATGGATACGGTGTGTCCACCTACCCCTCCTACGGCTTTGCAGCTGTGAAAAACATTAAACGGCATGTTGCATTTGGCAGGCAGTACTGCCGATGAACGTGACCGTATATACGTGTATGGGGTTGCTTGGCAACAGCTCTACAATCGTATGCAATGCACGGAGCTGGGATTGCAGTGCGGTGGTGGTTTCGCCCCCTCACCAGCTGTCAAAACACCCTCTGGAAAGTGATCCAACATGGACTGCTCTTCAGAGGGATGGGAACGGTTGCCACGTGTCAGAACAAACACTAAATGAGATTCCAAATGTCCATGTTGTTCTGACTCTACGATCTCATGTCTGCAAATGACAAAACGGTTGTAAATTGCATTGTGAGAAATGTAGGACTGTCTTGAAGGGAATATTATTTTGCATAGATTTTACTGATGGGATTGTCTAAATAACCAGACAGGCTTCATCATCCCTCTTACACTCAGATAACTTATCATACAGATTTTTGTGTGTAATTGCAGTAATCTTTTAGAATACTTTTGGATATGCTTATCGCGTTTGATCCCCCCAGGAAATACAGTCGGATTCTTGGGATGATAAATTAGCCTGTCGCACAGAACATAATTCTAGACTTCTAAACAAAAATTTACAAGTGTTTCTATCTGCAAAGAGCTTTGGCAGAGACTATTAAAATAGCTGCCACATGGGTTTAAACCTATGTATATACTGTATACCTTGTATACGGTATATGTATATATGTATATATTATATATATATATATATATATATATATTGCTTTGTCTGAATTATTCATCTTTGTTTCTGGTTTACTTTAGGATACATTTAGGCTACATGCGCACTAGCTGCATGGCAAAACGCAGAATTTTACCATACTGGCTAGTGTAAGTGCCAGATAGAAAACAGCATAGGTGTGCGCAGCCTATTGCATTTGGGTGTGCACCCCAAAGCTTCAACACACATGCGTGTGTATATATTGTGTATATACCCACTATTCTGACACTGCTCCTACGTGTAAAAATCATCATTTTTTTTTGCTAGAAAATTACTCAGAACCCCCAAACAAAATATATATTTTTTTAGCAGACACCCTAGGGAATAAAATGGTGGTCATTGCAACTTTTTATGTTACACGGTATTTGCGCACCAATTTTTCAAATGCATTTATTTGGAAAGAAACGGTTTCATGAATAAAAAATAAAAAAACATTAAAGTTAGCACTGATTATTTTGTATAATGTGAAAGATGATGTTACGCCGAGTAAATAGATACCTAACATGTCACGCTTTAAAATTGCGCACACTTGTGCAATGGCGCCAGACTTCAGTACTTAAAATTCTCCATAGGCAACGCTTTAAACATTTTTACAGGTTATGTTTAGAATTACAGAGGAGGTCTAGTACTAGAATTATTGCTCTCGCTCTAACATTTGCAGCGTTTGTAACCTGTTTTTTAACCTGTGTTTCTGGCTCTGATACTAGCCAGTGCCTCACCAGCCACTGACCTCACTGCAAGTCCCTGATATACATGCACACACATTCTCTTAGAATAATGATTACCAAGTATTTTTTATTTGTTAATAATGCTCAGGGGCGTAACTATAGGGGGTGCAGCAGTCGCGAGCGCAACCGGGCCCTGTGCTGCAAGGGGCCCATGTGGCCCCCTCTACATATGGCCGGTGGCAGCATAGGCGGTTAGGTACCGGGTGCATGGGTGGCTGGAGGTGGGGGGTGACTAGCAGAGCTCCATGCTTGACTACCGCACTGGCTGCTCTTTAGTTGTGCATTCCCCACACAACCTGTGTCCTCTGCCGCTCCTCCGGGTCCCCCTCTTCTGCTCCATGCAGTGCTGCTCAGTCCGTTGTCTGTCCTCCCCAGCCAGAGTCCCGCCCCCTGAGTCCGGCTCACACTGCACTGCATGCTTCTCCTGGGCAAACAAACTTTAAGCACACAGATGCAGTGCAGCCCTATGAGAGCCGGCTCCCCAAAGGACACCGCAGGCTTGTCTGCCAGCACCCCCCTCCTCCCTGTACAGATGTTGACAGGTCTTTCTGGGAGACATGTCCCCTAAGGACAGGGACCCTATCTCCCCTGGGGACAGGGCCCAGTTCTCTCTAAAGGACAGGGACCCCATTTCCCTGGGGGACAAGGACCCCATCTCCTCTGGGGACAGGGCCCACTTCTCCCCAGAGGACAGGCACCCCATTTCCCTTAGGGACAGGGACTCCTACTTACGTGGGGACAGGGACTCCATCTCCCCTAAGGACAAGGGCCCAATCTCTCCTGGGGACAGGGCCCACTTCTCCCCAGAGGACAGGGAACCAATTTCCCTTTCCCTTCTTCCTCTTTGTCTCAAAGGTGTAACATCATAGGTCTGTTTAGACCTCTGATATCTCACCAAAGTCCCCCAACGGGACTCCTAAAAAATTGTAAAAAATTATTAAAAAAACTGCTGATACCAGTGGTGGAACTACAGGGCTCACAAAAGTCGTACCTGTTACCGAGCCCTGGAGTTCCACCACCGGACTCGGAGGGAAGGGCTTCGGCTGGGGTTCAGGGGGGCCCTTCATGGTTTCTTGCACCGGGGCCCTGAAGGTTCTAGTTACACCACTGATAATGCTAATATAGCATCTCCCCCCACCCCCCTGCAGGAGCCACTGGTGATGATGGATCCTCTATTCTGCCATGACTTGCTTAACCACTCACTCCCCACTGACACACTTGGCCATAGTCCAAAGGCAGTTTACACTTTTGTAACTTAGAAGTTGGCAAGCTACCGCTTTATAATAATACACAGGAATTAGTCACAAGCAATTTAGTGGTAAATAAATTTAATTTATTATGGTAAAATGCAACTAAACAAGGCATAAATCAATGAACAGATGATTATACCCACTATCTGGCACTAAAAAGGCTATAACAAACTGAGCTATAACTGGTGCAATTAGAATCTCTGTAATGACATCAGCTAACTCAGAAGAATAACAGGATCCATGTGCACGCACTTTGCTTATAACCTCAACAGCAGGTGTGAATATGTGTTCCTAATGTATGGGGTACCCCTTAAAGGTAGCTGAAAGTACCTGGTGCCTAATAGTTAACATTGACCGGCTTTCGTGGGGCACTTCTTTGGGTGGTGCACTGTCCTTTTAGGAGTTTTAGTGATGTACAGTAATTGTGTAAAAGCAGTCTCTATGGTGTTGACTATGCATGTGGCAAGAGGTTAAGATGTGTAGTTTAGCTCACCACTCCTGGCAGGTGACTAATCTGGTCCTAATGGCTTGGCAGTCAGCAGGCTCTGGAATTCTCAGGCCTCACGATCTATTTCTGACTGGCTCATGTAGGCAACAGGTCCCTTTGGGTTCAAATGTGGTCGAATAACACTTAGTGACTCAGCCCCATTGTCCCTGGTATGGCACAGATACCCAGCAATGGGTCTGCATTGCTCCAGGTCCCGACACACACACAAAAGGTCCACAGCAGCCCACCCTCTCAAACTTCTGGTGTATATGGATGCAGACAGGAACAGGAGCTTCTTTTCAGCTGACAAATGCACATAGGGCAGCCCATTCAATTGAATAAACTGCCCTATGTGACACGCAGAATTGCATGAAAATTGCGCTGTCAAAATTGCTTAACGGGAACTCTCATTCCCACTATGTGATAATGTGAATGGGGCCTTGGACTGCCCTAATATCTCGTAGAATCCTTGCGAAAAAGTTCTGTTTCCTTTCCTCCTTGGGACCATTACAGTCTGCAGTTGCATTCCTGCCCCTCCGGACTACATTTCCCCTAATCCTTTGTGGTACATCATCCAGGAGGGAGGGGAAGTGAGGAGCGCTGTAGTCTGTTCTCTCCCCTGTGTAATACTGCCTCTGCCAGTAGAGAGATGGGAAGAGGGGACAGACACACATGGCACCCTGTGTTCTCTTTGCAGCGGTAGGATCAAAAGAGGAGGCACCTGAGATCAGCCTGCTCTCCAACAACACAGCTGTGGGAAGGAGGGGTGGATGGACACACAGCTCACCCTGTAACTATCAAAAACAGCCGCTCTGTAAAGCAGCAGCTCAAATGGCGGGGGGGGGGGGGGAGGTGCAGGGTGAAAGGAACCTGCAAACTCAGGCGAGTGGCACCCGGCTCGGCTACACTAATGTGCACGGGTTGATTAGGGTGTAACCATGCACACCCTGTGTGTAAACCTATGGAAAACAGCCACTGATGTGGGATGACATTGTATGATGCATTGTATTGTCTTTTTTATTTTGATGTAAAGTTAAAGCGGAGCTCCACCCAAAAGGGGAAGTTACACTTTAAGGTCCCCTTACCCCCTCCTCTTTACAAAATGGCACTTTTTTTGTGGGAGGAGGGGAGGAAGAGCGGGTATCTGGTTTTGTCAGGTGCCTGCTCTTACATCCGCTGGGATCACCTAGATCAGGGGTCTCAAACTGGCGGCCCTCCAGCTGTTGCCAAACTACAAGTCCCATGAGGCATTTAGTGGCTGACAGTTACAAGCATGACTATCACAGGCAGAGGCATGATGGGACTTGTAGTTTTGCAACAGCTGGAGGGCCGCCAGTTTGAGACCCCTGACCTAGATGTTCTCCTCCACCTAGATGGTCCCCAGAAGACTGCGGGACCACTCTCAAAGCACAGCGCGGTTCGCGCATGCGCAGTGAGCACCCTGCTGTGAAGCCGCAAGCTGTCACAGCCGGGTGCCCACAGTTAAGATGCTGGCGCCAAGGACAGAACACCAATGGAAAGAACGGCTTGGGTGAACACAGCGCTGGATACTGGGATAGGTGAATGTCTGTTTATTAAAAGGTTTGTTTACACAGACCTCTCCCCGTTCTTCAGCTCTGTGACCCGATCGCGGGACACCAGCGGCGATCAGGTCCGCTGGTCCCGCGGCCATGGTCATGGAGCTCCCGACTGGGTCGCGAGCGCGCCGCCGTAGGTGCGCTCGCGACCCCACGGCTAGGCAATTAAAGGGGACGTACCTGTACGTGCTTTTGCCGCGACCCCACGGCTAGGCAATTAAAGGGGACGTACCTGTACGTGCTTTTGCCTAGATGTGCCATTCTGCCGATGTATATATGTGCAGGAGGCGGTCGGGAAGCGGTTAAGGTGAAAAAACACGAGGGTTTACAACCCTTTTAACCACTTGAGGATCGAGCCTCTGTCTGAGATTTGGTGTTTACAAGTTAAAAACATTTTTTTTTTTGATAGAAAACTACTTAGAACCCCCAAACATTATATATATATATATTTTTCTAACACCCAGAGAACATAGAATAAAATGGCGGTCTTTGCAATACTTTTTGTCACACCGTATTTGCGCAGCGGTATTGCAAGCGCACTTTTTTTGGAAAAATTTAACTTTTTTTTATATTGTGAAAGATAATATTAAGTAAGTAAATTGATACCCAACATGTCACGCTTCAAAGTTGCGCCCGCTCGTGGAATAGTGACAAACTTTTACCCTTAAAAATCTCCATAGGCGACGTTTAAAAAATTCTACAGGTTGCATGTTTTGCATTACAGAGGAGGTCTAGGGCTAGAATCATTGCTCTCGCTCTAACGATCGTGGCGATACCTCACATTTGTGGTTTGAACACCGTTTTCATATGCGGGCGCTGCTCGCGTATGCGTTCGCTTCTGCACGCAAGCTCGGCAGGACAGGGCGCGTTTAAAAAAAAAAAATTCTTATTTAGTTTACCTTTTATTTTTGATTTTTACACTGTTCTTTTTAAAAAAAATTGGTCACTTTTATTCCTATTACAAGGAATGTAACACATCCCTTGTAATAGAAAAAAAGCATGACAGGACCTCTTAAATGAAAAAAACTCTAGAGGAACATCCTAATGATTAAAGCCTCTGTTTTAACATTCTAATGTGAAGGTTCAATCTGTGAAGATTCTGAAGGGTGTGATGCCTCGCGCCAGAAGAAAGGGTATCAGAGGAATATTTACCGGAGGCTGGACACTAAGAAATATTGCCCTAGGGAATCATGGGTCTCCCTGCAAATATGGCAGGACTGTTATCACTGTTTAATTTTGATATTGCAAGTCTCAAGAGAATTTTCGAGGTAGGAGGCCGGAGGAGGCCTAAATTAGATTGCATGCCCAAGGACTTGACAGGGCATCTATTGCTTCTGCCCAAGGGTGAGGTAGATGTGAAATAAACCTCTGCAGCTTGGTATTGCTTGCTGTAGCAAAAGGATGCAGTTCAGGAAAGGTCCACTGGCCCACAATCCAACTGAATAACTTTGGTTGTAGGGACCATTTGTTGGGATCCAGGAATCCTTGGGATAGGTGATCGGCATCTGCGTTTAAGTAGGCTGGAAGATAGACTACTCTTAGGTCCTTCATATTCCCCTCTGCCCAAATGAAGATGGGTTCCACTTCCCTTAGTAAGGAACTGTTATGGGTTCCGCCTTGGTGGTGTATGTATGATACTGCAGCACTTTTGTCTATCCGAATCAGAACTGATTTGTCCTTGATCTGAGAGAGCAAATGCTGTTGATGCAAGATAAGCCGTCTGGATTTCCAGGATATTTGCGATGATGTCTGCCGCATTGAATGCCCATCTCTCCTGAACCAACATCTGTTTGCAATGTGCCTCCTAGCCTATTGCATTGGCGTCTGTGGTAACTGTGGTCCAGAAGACATGCCTTAATGGATGTGGCTTTACTGGCATCTCCCTCTTTATTCTCTAGTGCAGATCCCTGTGCATCAAACTTGTTTGATATTGGGCCTGAGATAGGCGGTTTGCTCCATTGCTTCAGGAATTCTAGATAAAAGGTGCCTGAGGTATCCATGTGTCCATGAGACCATCTGGATACAAATAGACAAAAATCCCTATTAAGTTGAGTTAGCTCGGGGCTGTTATGTAAGACCATGTCCTCACTCTCCTTACTTTCTGAATGATCGCCCGCACTTTCTCAGATGGCAGGGACACATGTGTGAATAAGGTGCCTAAACTGGAGAAAAGAACACTAGTTTGAGTTACCATCCAACCGTATATTGATAGTGTAGGCCACAGCATCCACCTGTGTTCCACTAGCTGGGCTGGATCTTTTGATAAAAGGAGGATATCGTCCCGTTAGTGATAAGAACTGAGACCCAGTTCTCGTAAAGAAGCTTGGATAGTGATCCGAGCCTTCGTGAGGGCTCTGAGGGAAGTGCAGGGTCCAGAGGGGAGACTCTGGAATTGTAGATGGACCTGGTCGACCGAAAATCTCAGATACTTCTGTAACAGTTGTAGTATGGATGCGTGCAAGTTATCATCCTTGAATCCCCGGGTACGTCTAATTCTGCTGTTCTGGGGAATCAAGTCTGACTTTCCTCCTGTGACGCGGGAAATGGCTTTCTGTAACCTTTCTTCAAAGAGGGATTTACCAGAAAAAAAAAAAAAACGGTATTTATACTAATATTGTTTTGACACAGTGTCAGCTGCCCTTAGTTCTGATCACAATACCCATATGGCTATCACAAGTAGTGACATTGATCTTGTGAAGTATCGAATTGTATCTATCGCCTTCTCACCAGTGAAGTCTACTGAGAGCCATAATTTGTCCAAAGCCTTGACTATATTTTCCCTAGGGACATTTTGATGAATCACTGTTTCCATGTTTTTGGTCCATGCCCGCAGGGCTTTGGATACAGACAAGGCAATTGCTGACTTCCAGGCTTTTACCCACCATTTGGTAAGCTCCTTTAAGTTAGGGACTATTCTTCTGTCTAAAGGATCCTCAATTGACGCTGAATCATCGATTGGTGAGATGAAATTCTTTGTTGTACGAACCACTGCCGTGTCTACCTCCCGTGGACCATCTGGCATTGCAGAATCTTGTTCCGAGAGTGGATAAAGTTTTCCTAGGCAATTGAGAGGAACCTTTTTTTTTTTTCTTCAACAATGTGTTTTGACATCATCTATTAGAGTAAGCTTATGTTTCCACTGACCTGAAAGTCGTGCGATTCTGTCGCAATTTTTTGCTGTGATTTTGATGTGACTTGAACAATACCTGTGTATTCTTGAGGTCTATGGACCTCAAGTCGCATTAGAGTGGGACCAAAGTAGTGCAGGGACTACCTTGATGTCGCTGCGACTTGAAGTCAAAAGGGCGTGTGCCAGGATTTGCATACTAACAGTACACAATTGTTGTGCCACAAACACGAACATATTGGCGTACTACGAGGAATTTCAGCTCTTGAGCGCCACCCTTTGGGCCCCTTCTGCTAATTTTGTGTTTGGTGAGCATTGATTCCAAGCATGTGTGTTAGTTCTTTGGACTTTTGTGTGACGGATTTGTGTACTGACCATACGAAAATCTCTGTGACATTCTGTCATTTCCCAGGGCGATTGCAGATGTCTACCTCTTACAAGATGGGGGAAAATGTATAAAGCAGTTCATTTCATTTTCACCACGCATTCACTGGTGTTAACGCAGTCACTGTCTTTTAAAGTGATCTGTCAGCGCAGGGTCGCTTGTATACGAAAGCATACCTGCTAAAAGAAGAGGCCATATACTTACCTTTAAAGCTGCTTTTTTTTTTTTTTTAACTCCTCTGTTTTGGTGCTCCCCAGTCCATGCTGTATTCTCCACTTTTGGGTTTGTAAAGTTTCTGCGGACAAGCTGGCAGGAGGAACCACGGTCAGGGTAACAGGTATTCGACCCACCCAAAGGTCAAATATTTGCATTGATTGGGGAGCAATCACACAGCTTCCACATAAAATCCCCTTAATGTGTCTAATATTTCTTATTAGCTCCATCTAGTGGCCATAATGCTTTATTTTCCTGAAATGCCTCAACCAGGAAAATACTGCACAGAGGCCACTAGATTGGGCTGACAATCAAAAAATAAACATACAGAATTAGACACATTACAGAGGCCCATGTCTTCAATACTGCCCAGAACCATAATAGTAGTATAGAATTAATGATGGACAGGGTAATAAAAATGAGAAATTTGACATATTCTTAAGTGCAAATGTTGCCTATAGGAACCTATTACATACCAGTTGTGTTTTTTCCAGTTTAGGGTATAAAGTGGAACTTTAGTCAGAAAATTAAGTCCTGCTAGATCAATTCATGACGGCCCCTTTTGCAGGTATATCTATGTAAGTGCTCTATAAGTGCTTATTCTGTTTAAAATCCAGAAATGTACTCTCTCACCCTGCTCTGCACATGCTCAGTTGCTCTCTATTTTTCGTTACTGTGTCAGAAATGTAGAGGCCGATCTGCTGACAGCCTAAACATTTACTGCTACTCACGGACTCTGGGCTTCAGAAAAATGGCAGCCACTGGCAAGAAAAAACAGGAACAATAATGGAGCCAACTTACAGCACACACTAATATTGGTAGCATAATTATTAATACGAAATACATGTTCCTTGCAAAAGAATTATTATGTATCAAGTTGTTATGGGTAAAGTTCCACTTTAACCACTTGCCCTGTGCGCTATAGCCAAAATACGGCTACAGCGCAGACTTAATTTGCCGGGAGGTTATCCCTGGATGTCCTCCTGTGCTTTAGCGGCCTGCACGCCCCCTGCAGGGCGCGAGCGGCGCACTCTGTGATCAGCGAGCCTATGAGACTCGCCTGATCACAGATCTGAGTAAGGGGTCGATCCCGACCCCGTACCACGTGATCAGCTGTCAGCCAATGACACCTGATCATGTGACCTAAACAGAGCCGGTAATCAGCAATTTTTTCTGCTGCCATCGTGAGGAGAAAAAAAAAAGGCGATCGCCGGCGGCTGCGAGAGGGACATCGGTCCCGATCGTGGAGAGGCTTCTGTGCCCACTAGCCTCACCTACCAGTGCCCACCAGCGCCACCTACCAGTGCCCACAGTGCCACTCATCAGTGCCCACAGTGCCACCTATCAGTGCCCACAGTGCCTCATCACCAGTGCCACCTATCAATATCACCTATCAGTGCCCATCAGTGCCACCTACAAGTGCCCATCAGTGCCACCTATCAGTGCCCATCAGTGTCATCTTATCTGTGCCTATCAGTGTCGCCTTATCTGTTCCCATCAGTGCAGCCTATTGGCGAATATCAATGAAGGCGAAAAATTACCCGTTTGCAAAATTTTATAACAAACTATTAAACATGTTTTGTTTTTTTTCCAAATTTTTTTGTCTTTTTTTGTTTGTTTAGCAAAAAATAAAAACCCCAGTGGTGATTAAATACCACCCTATTTGTGTGAAAAAAATTATTTCATTTGGGTACAGTGTAGTATGACTGCGCAATTGTCATTTAAAGTGTGACAGCGCTGAAAGCTGAAAATTGGTCTGGGCAGGAGGGGGGTTTAAGTGCCCAGTAAGCAAGAGGTTAAAGCAAGCCTTGTTATTGCTGTGAGCAGCGTCCCAGTACTCCTTTAATTCATTCATTCTTATAGACGGGTCAGAAGTTGACCATTGCAATTATTTCAGCAATGTGTTTTTTTGGAATGGTTGATCCTGCTGCTTCCTACTGATTGCTGAAAATACACATACTTTTCAAGGTAAAGGTACCTGTGCCACCCTGCCGTTGTCTTGAGTAATAAGCCCCATGTAAGCTCTGTATCAGTTTGTGTTAAAGCTTACACAAGGGTTATAACTTCCACCACCTGACCATGCTTGGGCCTTCATCCCAGGAAGTAGAGGAGGAATTTACCTGGTATTGCTAAAGGTTCTTACGTCCAAATGGAGTGGTAGGGAAGGACAACAAAAGTATGAGATTTACAATGTGTCATATTCAGTGAATTTTTTCAACTTTAATGCAGATCTTCACCCCCCCCCCCCCCCCCCCCCCAATCCATGTCTCCATACTGTATTTTGTTGAGAAATCCACCCCCTGGCATTTGTGGCTGTGGCCATCTTGAGTAAGGGCAAAAGATTCATGTAGCATTTACTTCCTGGAATCTATCTGCCCTTAGCTCAAGCATGTATGCAGGAGGGTGTGCTTAGCTGAGAAAACCCCTCCTCCTCTCCTCCTGAAGACTCCTGGGATATATGACATCATTTGCATAGGCATGAAACAAGTAACAAGTTTTAAACAAGTAAATATGATATACTTCCCCATCTATTTACTAATGCTAGCAGCATGATTGGCTGGATGCTGGACCTGTGCCTCCCAGACACACTAAACACCAGGACTGCACACACAGGGGCTAGATGCCACATGTGCATGGGGCTCTCTTTTAGAAGGCTCTCTTCTATTCTCACAAACAAAATAAAGCTGCTATTTTGTTAAGTGATAAGAGACAGAATGTGGATTAGGAACAGTTTATTGCATTGATTTTCATTGCAGGTAAAACAGAGGTTGATGGTGATAAATAACACAGCCTCCCTTGTTCTCTATTCGGGTCGTATTGATTATCAGTCCAAAACATGATTTATTTATGAAGCACGTGACCGCAATTTCAGAACTCTCAATGGTAATCTGTTAGACTAGTTGGTTGTCTAATGAATAGAATCAATAGGAAAGTCTGGGCTGGGAGCATTAGAAGGAAAATGTCTGATTCAGAATCAGTGTTTACCCATCAAGTAAATTGCTTTAAAGAACGGGTTTATATAGAGGTGTGCAGAGTTCACAGGATCACTAGGCCCCTGAGATTCCAAAGACCTTTTATGCCAACATTTTACTACCTTTCCATGACACAGAGGAATATGTAAATGGATGGATGTCTGATAAGGGAAAACTACAGTGCATTTTCAGTAAGTACGTACTTTGGGTTATTTTTTCAGTATACAGTATACTTTGAAGTGTAATTCCAACCTTGCAGTCAAATTTGAGAACCCCCAACACCAGTTTTTTACATAGAATTTACCCTAGGCTCATACTTCCCTGTTTTGTGCGGGTCGCGTTTGGGTGGGCACTTTTTCAAAAACACGGCCACAGAGAAATCGCATGGTCTTTTTTGACCTGTGGTTCCTGTGCCTGCAAACGCACTGCGTGCTGGGATCCATGGGGGTGGCAGCCCTGCGCGTCTCCTAACAGCAGTGCGATTAACTGTGGGCGGTTGCGGGAAAAGGTGCGATTCCCACAGCCACACGCTTAGGTGTGAACCTAGCTTCAATAAGCAATTTATACACCGATCAGCCATTACATATGACCATCCACCTAATATTGAGTAGGTCCCCCTTTTGCCACCCTGACCCATTAAGGCATGGGCTCCACTAGACCTCTGAAGGTATCCTTAACCGCTTCAATACAGGGCTTTTAAACACCCTTCCTTACCAGAGCACTTTTTGCGATTCGGCACTGCGTCGCTTTAACTAACAATTGCGCGGTCGTGCGACGTTACACCCAAACAAAATTGACGTCCTTTTTTTCCCACAAATAGAGCTTTCTTTTGGTGGTATTTGATCGCCCCTGCGGTTTTTATTTTTTGCGCTATAAACAAAAGAAGAGCGACAATTTTGAAAAAAAACACAATATTTTTTACTTTTTGCTATAATAAATATCCCATTTTTTAAAAAAAAAACAATTTTTTTCCTCAGTTTAGGCCGATACGTATTCTTCTACATATTTTTGGTAAAAAAAATCGCAATAAGCGTATATTGATCGGTTTGCGCAAAAGTTATAGCGTCTACAAAATAGGGGATAGATTTATTGAATTTATTTTTTTTTTTTTTTTTTTTTTACTAGTAATGGCGGCGATTTGCGATTTTTTTTTTCGTGACTGCGACATTGCGGCGGACATTTCGGACACTTTTGACACATTTTTGGAACCATTCACATTTACACAGCGATCGTTGCTATAAAATTGCAATGATTACTGTGTAAATGTGACTGTCAGGGAAGGGGTTAACACTAGAGGGCGCTGGAGGGGTTAATGTGTGTCCCTAATAGGAGTGATTCTAACTGTAGGGGGAGGGGACTTAAGGGGAGGAGACCGATCATGTGATCCTCTGTACTGGGATCACATGATCGGTCTCCTCCCCGCTGACAGGACGTGGAGCTGTGTGTTTACACACACAGCTCCACGGTCCCGCCCGGTCCCGTTTTAACGGGCAATCGCGGGTGCCCGGCGGACATCGCGGCCGCCGGGCACTCGCACCGGGTCCCGAGCGATGCCGCGGGCGCGCGCGCCCCCCAGGCGGCCGGGAACCCGAGGACGTCATATGACGCCCACCCAGGATGGTAGATCCACCTTGTGGGCGTCATATGACAATGGGCGGGTATTGAAGTGGTTAAGTATCTGGCACCAAGTTGTCAGTAGCAGAACCTTTAAGTCCTGTAAGTTGGGAGGTGGGTCTTTTTTTTCCAGTACATCCCACAGATGCTGGATTGAAATGAGAGCTGGAGGTTGTGGAGGCCAAGTCAATGCCTCAAACTCATTGTGTTCCTCAAACCATTCTTGAGCCATTTTTGCAGTGTGGTGGGGCACATTACCCTCCTGAAAGAGACCACTACCATCAGGGAATACAGTTTCCGTTAAGGGGTGTACATGATCAGCAACAATGTTTTTGTAGGGGGTACATGTCAAAGTAACATCCACATGAATGGCAGGACTCAAGGTTTCCCAGCAGATCATTGCCCAAAGCATCATACTGCTTCCGCCCGCTTGCCTTCTTCCCATAGTGCATCCTGGTGTTGTCTCTTCCCCAGATAAGTGACGCATCTGACCATCTACGTGATGTTAACCACTTAAGCCCCGGACCAGAAGGAGCTTTCTTTTGGTGGTATTTGATCGCCCCTGCGGTTTTTATTTTTTTCATGAGACACACAAAATACATACAGTTGTGCTCATAAGTTTACATACCCTGGCAGAATCTATGATTTCTTGTCCATTTTTCAGAGAATATGAATGATAACACAAACTTTTCTTTCACTCATGGTTAGTGTTTGGCTAAAGCCATTTATTATCAGTCAACTGCGTTTTACACTTTTTAAAATCATAATGGCAACAGAAACTACCCAAATTACCCTGATCAAATGTTTACATACCCCAGTTCTTAATACCGTGTATTGGCCTCTTTAACATCAATGACAGCTTGAAGTCTTTTTGGTATTTGTGGATGAGGCTCTTTATCTTCTCAGATGGTAAAGCTGCCCATTCCTCTTGGCAAAAAGCCTCCAGTTCCTGTAAATTCTTGGGCTGTTTTGCATGAACTGCACATCTGAGATCTCCCCAGAGTGGCTCAATGATATTGAGGTCAGGAGACTGACCACTCCTGAACCTTCACTTTATTCTGCTGTAGCCAATGACAGGTCGACTTGGCCTTGTGTTTTGGATCATTGTCATGTTGGAATGTTCAAGTACATCCCATGTGCAGCTTCCTGGCTGATGAATGCAAATGTTCCTCCAGTATTTTTTGATCACATACTGCATTCATCTTGCCATCAATTTTGACCAAATTTCCTGTGCCTTTGTAGCTCACACATCCCCAAAACATCAGCGATCCACCTCCGTGTTTCACAGTAGGAATGGTTTACCTTTCATCATAGGCCTTGTTGACTCCTCTCCAAATGAAATGTTTATGATTGTGTCCAAAAAGCTCAATTTTGGTCTCATCACTCCAAGTGCCAGAAGGTTTGAGGCTTGTCTCTGTGCTGTTTGACGTATTGTAAGCGGGATACTTTGTGGCATTTTCGTAGTAATGGCTTTCTTCTGGCGACTCGACCATGCAGCCCATCTTTCTTCAAGTGCCTCCTTATTGTGCATCTTGAAACAGTTATTTGTGGGTTTTTCTTTGCATCCCAAACAATTTTCCTGGCAGTTGTGGCTGAAATTTTAGTTGGTCTACCGGTCAGATACATCGTCTTCAAAAAACTCTACATCTACATTGAGTGTCAACACAAGAAAAAAGTGGCGGCGAATCACAACTCGGTTTCACAAGAGGATTAAAGGCCTTGGCTGGGTAAAATAGCCACAAGCAGGATAGACCTTCCGTAATAGGAGGGCTACGGAGCTGGTAAGTGGCAAATTTATTAGGTGGAGGTTTTTCCTTTGGAATTCACACTCTAATTTGGCGATTAGCAGTGCACCGTGGGATTGTTTCTTACATCACTGTATGGACTTTCTGCTTACAGCATTGTTATTTTCCCTTTTTAACTTTTTAGATCCAACTTTTACATCTGTAGGTAGCCTTAAAGCGGATCGTCGCTGCATCTGAGCACCAAAAACAATATTTAATTCATTTTTAATATTTAAAGCAAACTCCCCCATCCATCCATGTGTCCATGATATATTTTGCTTAGAAATCACCCCTCTAGAATTTCTGGCTGTGGCCATCTTGAGTAAGGGCAAATGTAGCATTTACTTCCTGGAATCCATCTGCCCTTAGTTCAAGCATGCATGCAGGAGGGTGTGCTTAACTAAGAAAACCCCTCTCCTCCCCTCCTTCCCTCCTGAAGAATACTGGGTTGCTGATTGGGAGAGTGAAGTTCCACTTTAAGCTGGCCATACACTTATTAAAATGTGACAGGTCCAATAGGGACCTGCTGAGTTTTGATCAGTGTGTGGCCTTCCCCGCTTGGCAGAAATCGATTATTTGATAGACTTCTGTCAAGGGGACATGTTGGCAAATTTCCTATTGATCAGCAATTGCAACCAATCTGCTGTAGCCACTGATTGGTGTATTCTGACAGCGGCCGGTGCAAGTGTCAGAATACAATGCCCTGGCAGGAGGGATTCCTCTATTCACCTTTTTTTGTGTGGATGGGGGAATCTGTTAAGCCTCGTACACACGATCAGATTGTTGGCCAACAAAACCGTGGAATTTTGTCCAAAGGGCATTGGCCCAAACTTGTCTTGCATACACACAGCCACACAATTGTTGGCCAACAATTACGAACGTAGCGACGTACTATGTGGTTTTTCAGTTCTTTAGCGCCACCCTTTGGGCTCCTTCTGCTAATTTCGTGTTAGTAGAAGTTTGGTGAGTGTTGATTCGCGCTTTTCTTGTCATGCTTTCCATTTCGTGCTTTTCAGTTAGTTTCTGAACAGCCGTTCGTCAACCAGACATGTTGCAGAATCAGAGGAGATAACGTGTTATTTATTATTGGCCTTGGAGTTATTGCTTTGACATCATTTTTTTGGTTGAATAATAATGATTTGATTTGTTATATTTTCAATTTTTTTGGATGCATAGAATGCACTTTTTAGTTAAGTTCTTTTGGCAGATAGCATATCTAATTTTATTTGTTTTCTTTTTTTAATGCACAATAAAAAAAATTGTGTAGAATAATACTTGGCTATGTGTTTTACTTCAAATGACAGTTTGGGAGTAGGCAGTCACATTTTAAAAAATACAATGTAAAATTGACAAGGGACACCAACATAGTTGTATATTTGATCTTAAAAAACACTAGATTATGGTGTTGTTGCCCAAATTAAAAAAAAAAGCATAATAACATTATTTTTGATTTCACTAGAAAAAAAAAGCCTTTGAAAATGTGCTTGCGATAATTCCATCAGTATCACCAGCAAAGCAGCTTCATTATTATCCCATTAACCTCCCTGGCGGTATGATTCTTTCTGGTTTTAGGTGCTGAAAGCGGTACAAATATTTTGCATGGAAATTTGGCGTTTTATATTGTAGACCTGCAATTCTTAGGAATAACTCACTTAAATCTGTCCAAACCAGAGTCTAGTAGACATCCCGGGTATGATAAACACAAAATCATAAATTAAAATATAATAAATAACTATAAAAATTATTAAATAATTTAATCAAATCAAAAACACTGAAATTTGCTCAGTTGCAGAATTGTCGCTGTCATTAGATTTAGTGTTTGATGACGAATTTCCCCACAAATCGCTATCGCTCAATTCTGCAAGTGATTCTAATTTATTATCGGTGTTTTCTAGCAGGTCTAAAATCACTTTTGACATAAAGGGACACTTTTGGTTGCTATGGACAATCTCCAGTTTCCAGGCAGAAAAAAACAGTATTTATAATATAAAACTACATGCAGGGCACTGGACAGACTACTAGGGACAAAGGGGATGTGTAATCTTTTTATACAGTACTGTAATCTGTAAGATTACAGTACTGTATGTGTTTTAACTTTTTTGAATTTGGCGCCGATCTCTGCTCCCGTGCGTCGTAACGTCGCAGGGAACGGAGCTCCGCGGCACTCGGGCACTGTGTGAATCGAGCGGAGGAGCTCGCACACACAGCGGGGAGACATCGCAGGATCCAGGGGACAAGGTAAGTAAGTCTGCCTGTATCCTACAATGCAATCCCGAGTCTGGCTCGGGGTTACCGCTTTTGGTACTGAAGTTCCACCCTGAGCCAGACTTGGGAATACCGCCAGGGGGGTTAAAGAAGAAGAGAATTGTGCACTGCATTTGGAGATTTCATATTTTGCCACGTCACGAATGTTAATTCTCCATTACGAACGCTTCTGGCTCGTCCTTGCTTCCGAGCATGCGTGTTTGTACTTTGGACTTTTGTCCGATGGACTTTTGTCCGGTGTACACGCGCTCGGACAATCCGACAACACACATTTGTTCACGGAAAATTTGAGAACCTGCTAGCCAACAATTGTCCGATGGAGCGTTCACGCGGTCGGACTTACCACCAACAGCCTGATATCGAACATTGCCCGTCGGAAAGTCCAATCGCGTGTACGGGCCTTTAGTCTTTCTTTTTCTGAAGGAAAAAAAATATCCGCATATAGCCAGCTTTATACTGGCTCTCACTTGCAGATAAAATCACATAATAGAAATTTGCATTTATCTGGTCTCATCCCCTCTTAATGTAAAGAGAAATATTTCCGCATCATCTTACAAAGCAAAAGTATTTTCTGTGAATTAATTGATTGGTATAAAATTAAAATTCATTGCATGGGATAGGAAGGTTTGGAAACATTTCTAGATCTTCAGTAGATTATTATAAATCCAGATAAAAAGTGACAGCTTGCCAGGTGGCACCCTTTGATCAGGCAGGGAGATGCTCTTATCTTGATAAGACCACACTTCTTATTCAACAGCTTAAAAGGCCAAACAACTCATTAATTTTAGCAGGCAGCTGGGGCCCTTGACGAAAATTAATTAAAAAAACTGTCTTTGTTAACTCTTGAAACCCAGAAAACAATAGGTTTACATTTTTTGCATTTAAGAATGTCTTTTTGCAGCTGAATTCTAAGCCATTTTTTTTTTTACCATGCAATGGGGCTGAACCTACACTGCATGGGTTAACTGCTCATTTTGGTCTAGGGGTTCTGAGAGCCTAGATATACTCACCTAATCCTCTGATCCTTCCAGCGCAAGACTGGTCCCTTTGGCTCCTGCCCCCCACGGTCCAGCGGTCTTGTGTGGTGGACTGTTCCTGACATCATCACGCCCATAGATCAGCTCTGGATGTGAAGACATCAGGAACAGCCTCTGATGGACATAGGGGAGCGCCGTTTTCTGGAGGATTACTGGACCAGGTGATCATGGGCGCTGTTTTCACCCCTAGAGAAAATGGGCAGGTAACACTGCATAGGGGAAAAAAATGTTGCTTTGATTCAAGCGTTAAATGAACCTGTGCATGTATTAGTGGTTCCCAACCTCAGTGCTCAAGCACCCCCCGAAAGGTCATCTCTTCATGATGTTATTTACCTTGCACAGGTGCTTTAAATCAATGTTATTGGCTTCAGTATTTATGATAGCTATTTATTTATTCTAAGGGAAATTGCCAAAACATGTTGGTGTTAAGGGTACTTGGGGAATGAGGTTGGGAATCACAGATGTATTAGTTTGGCTACTAGATATGGACTGTTGGTGGGATTTGAGAACAGGTTGGCCATTATAGGAAAGCTGGTTCAGGAGAAAATTCCCTGTTCCTCTTGATTTTTCCAAAATGGGCTTGTAGGGATGAGCTTGTGCATCTTCAGATCCTAGTCGGAACCTACCTGACCATTCCCACCAGTAAGCTGTCACTTTTACTGGGCCAATTCTAAGTGGCAAAAGCATTACCTGCTCCACCACCACACGTATACATAACCCAGTCTGTATGCAGGTGTGGGGCAAGGAATGCCTCAGCTGCAGATTTTTGGCCCAGTACAGGTGACAACTTCCTGATGGGCTCATTCAGGTGGGTTTCGGCTAGGATCTGAACAGGCCAGAGCTCATCCATATGGGCTGACATTGAGAGGTTGACAAAGCTTCTTCTCGTACTGTATGTGTCTTCTTAATAACAACACAGGATCCTTATACATTGCACCAATCAGTCTCTTTACAGAGAAATAGTATTTTTTGATGAGCACATCTTTTGAGTTATTATTGAAGTGTTTAACTTAATTAATTCCTGTGACATTTACATTTTATGTTTGCTCTTTCATCTTGCTTCTTAAATATAGAAATTTGTAGATTATATGTGAACGCTATATAACTCTTAGCCCAGGTTCACACTGAGCTGTGGGAATGAAGCCATGCGAGCTCAGCTGAACTTGTACGATTTCACTCCCGCATTTTTGCACTGATGTCAATGTAAATCGCAGCCCGAAATCGCAAAAAATAGTATAGAAATTACTTTTTGAAATCGTTGTGCCACGGCAAATGCAGCGTCGCACCCATTAGGACAGTGCCATTGCCGCCGATTTTACATGTCAAATTGCATGTCTAATCGTTCCAATGTGAGCCAGGGCTCAATGACACAGCGTACCTTCTTAATGGTTGAGCAAAGATTTCATCCACATCATTTTTTTTCCCGGGTATTTATATAGCACTGACAATTTACACATTGCTTTACATAATGTACATTTTTTGAAGTGTGGGAGGAAACCCACCCAAGCACAGAGAGAACATGCAGACTCCCAGTCCTGGTGTCCTGGTTGGAATCTGAACTGAACACCCTGATACTGCAAGGCAGAAATACTAACCACGGAGCCACTGTGCTGCACTAACATAGAAAGCACTTTGTTTTCAGTGAGTCAACAGATTCTTAGGCTGGGTTCACACTATTGTCGGATGCCGCTCGCAGCAGTGGTCTGGTGCGTCCCTGTTCTCTGTTTCAGGGAGGAATCAGGGACGAATTTTTGCCTGAATTTTCTCCTGAAAACAAGCCAAAGATGCACAGGACCCCTGTGCAATCTTCTCCGGAGCAGCCACGAAGATATGTGAACCGGCCATAGAGAGCCGGTCACAATCTCTCCTGTTATGCGAATTGGATGCTGGGAAACCTGCATCCAATTCGCACTAGTATGAACCCAGCCTTAGACTTACATTGTGAGCACTGCACATTATACATAGAACAAGCTTTGTAGGGCTCATTCACAAGGGTGCAGAGAACCGTACACTGGCAGATTTCAGGGTATTTCTGTGCCCAGTCACATGCGGCCAGCAGTCTGTAAACATGAAAAGCTGTGACAGTAAAAAAAACAGTGGTTACATGTGTATAGGGACGGCTAAGCAGCCATGGACGCATACAGTTTTGCCCAGGCTACTGGCTGCAGCTGTACGCAAACACCTGTAACTTCCAGATACACTGAATTCTTTTGGTGTAGGCTCTCTGTGCCCATGTGAATGAGCACCTTAAAACTGAGTTTCACCCAAAAGTGGAACTTCCGCTTTAAGTACTCCTATCCCCCTGACATGCCACAATTGGCATGTCATTTTTTAGGGGTGGTGGGGGGGCTTGGTACCTGGTTTGGAGTGGGACTTCCTGTCCCACTCCCTCCTTCTGACTTCTGACCGCCTAGGCGATTCCTAGGTGGCCCCTCCCTCCCGGCAATGTTTTGGGACACGTGACAAGTCCCAGAACATTGCCTGGCCATTGACAGTGCCCAGTGCTGCTTTTGCATGCGCAGTGCGCGCCCGGCTGTGAAGCTGCAAACTGTCCCAGCCAGGCGCCCAAATACTCACAATGTCGGCGCCGTGAAGAGGGGGGTGAGAACGGAGGCTGCATCGCAGGACCATGGGACAGGTGAGTGGCTGTTTATTAAAAGTCAGCAGCTATACTTTTTGTAGCTGCTGATTTTAATAAACTCAAAAACCAGTGGATCTCCGCTTTAAACATTAAAGGGGTTGTAAAGATTCCCGTTTTTTCACCTTAATGCATCCTATGCATTAAGGTAAAAAAACATCCAATGTGTACTGACCCCCCACCCCCCCTCCCCTCGTTAACTTACCTGAGCCCTCGAAAGTCCCACATAGAGAATGCACTGACTTCTCGGCTCTTCTCGGCCTGGTCTTCTCGGCTCTTCACTGGATAGATTGATAGCAGCGCAGCTATTGGCTCGCGCTGCTGTCAATCAAATCCAAATGACACGGCCGCTGGGGCCGATGACATTCACTCTGTGTCTATGGACGCAGAGTGTATGAGACGGGAGCACGCCCGCAAGGTAACCCCCTCAGGAGAGAGCTTCCCAAGGGGGTTAGCTATTGCGGGGAGGAGCTGAGAGAGCCGCCGTGGGACCCCAGAACAGGAGGATCGGAGCCACTCTGTGCAAAACGAGCTGCACAGTGGAGGTAAGTATGACATGTTTGTTATTTAAAAATGAACCTTTACAACCACTTTAACATGCAGTATATTAATAACACTGTTAACATCAAGCTGATCTTTTTCACACATATATCTAGAAAATGAATTGGCAAGACTATTCATTCCCTTCAGTGGATACAGAAGTAAACCTCCACTAAAAAAATGTTAAAATGGGCCCCAGGAGCGTTTAGCCATAATGTGCTAGTATACACCGCATATTTGTACTTTATGGCAGACTTATCTGGCAAGCGATCCCATCCAGTGATGTGGTGTCAGCTCTCCAGTCCATCATGGTCACCTCCATCCTTTTGTGGTCCTCCTTCCAGGTTCAGGCTTTGGCTACCTTATTGGCCAAGCCATGATGGCATCACTCCCCTGACTGTGCATGGGAGTCACACTGTTATGGCACAAAGAAGTGTTTGTAAATGTACGCTGAGCAGTCACTTCTGTCAAAAAAATCCTATCTGTCAGCATTTTTACATTTTTTTAGGTTTAATTCAGCTTTAATTCTTTGTTCCCTGACATGTATCTGTGCATTGTATAAGGATTGTCTGTGAAAGGTCAGCCAGTCACCTCTGATACTGGCTGTATCTCAGGGGAAAAACAATGACTGGCCTGACAATCTTAGTCAGCTAATTGATTGCTACTTCTCCTGCTGGTACCCAAAGACCTGTCAATTATCAGCTTCAGAATGCTGCCTGATACTTAACTTTAAAAAACACGAGTGAAAAGCTGTGTTGTAATAATTTAAAAGAGTGGTAAAGGCAGAACGTTTTTTATCTTAATGCATTCTATACATTAAGATAAAAAACCTTTTGTGTGTAGCAGCCTCCCCAGCTTCCCCTAATACTTACCTGAGCCCCATCTCTCTCCAGAGATGTCCACAAATGTCTAAGCCATCCGGGACACTCCCGCGGCTGTCAATCAAAGTCAGTCATCCAATCAGGCGAGAATGGGGGCGGGCCGGGTTGGGGCTCCATGTCTGAATAGATACACAGAGCTCTGACTTGGCTCGGGTGCCCCCATAGAAAGCTGCTGGCTGAGGGGTCACTCGATAGGAGGGAAGGGCCAGGAACAGCAAAAAGGGACCCTGAGAAGAGGAGGATCGGGGCTGCTCTGTGCAAAACCACTGCACAGAGGAGGTAAGTATAATATGTTTTTTTTGTTTTTAGTTTTTTTGTTTTTTAACAAGACTTTACAATCACTTTAACTTTGAAGTGTATATCTTGTACATCTCTGCAATATGTGCATGTTTCCCCATGGTTTAGCCCATGTAGCCAAAGCTATTTTAGTTAGTTCTGCACTCCTGTGACCCATTTTCAGCTTAGTCAGTTGGCTGATGTCACAGAGCTGACCCAGGCTCTGAAAAGATCCCGACCATATAGTCGGTATCCGCCCAGAAGCCTAGACTGGCAGCTGGCTCAGCCTCATTCTTTGATCGCTCAGCTCTCAGTCTTGGAGCCGGCAGGGGACAGATGCAGCATCCACCTAGGGTAGTAGTCTTTTTTTTTTATATGAACTTCTCTTTTTAAAGTGTTACTAAACCCAGGACCCTGCATTAACTATATCTGGTCTCCCACAGTACACAGAACATGGAAATGCAACTATTTTCGTAAATATAAACTGCTAAATACCTTTTTTTATCAGACGTTAGAGCAGTCTTGTGACTTCTATGAGTGTCTGGGTTAAAGCTTGTAGGAGGAGTTTTCATTCTCCCACAATTGTCCAATGAGAATGCAGGACCCCTGACCCTCTGTCTGGACAGTGCTGATTGTTCCACATGCACCCTCCCAAGAAAAAACTCTCTAGCACTATACACCAAACAGAGCATGTGCAGCCTGTCCCCTGGCTCTGTAAATATCAAGTTATTTTTTGGGGACTGTGGAAGAAGGAGATTTACACAATGCAGAGGATTAACCCCTTAGGTTCCAGAGAGAGTATAACAAGCATGCTGTACTGCATATACACACTTATTTAACTGCTGTTGGGTTAGTAATGCTTTAAGACCTTGCAAGTACAGAAAAAAATTATTTTGATTTGCCAGAAATGCAGTCAGCTGTCTTATTTTGGGCTGACAACATGACATTTTCTGTGGACTAAATGGTGTCAGCCCTGCCCAGTTGTCTTGCTAAACTTCAAAATATTCACACACTATCCTATTCTCTACAATAAAGAGACTAATCTGAATCTGTCAGTATATATAACGGGCCCTTTAAAGTTCTAACTTTCCTGGCCAGCCTCATGTCAGCACACAATGGGTTAACCCATTCCTCCAGTCTCTCAGTACCACCTTCTCTTAGCTGATAAAAAGGGAGCCCCTCCTCCCCAGCCCTTGTTCCTTTTTTTTTGGTCGGACTCCAGACTACCATGCTCGTGGATTAGACTACACCCCCCTACCGAACCTACCCACCCAGGTTCAAGCCTCTCCTGGGATCGGAAGGTCCAGAACAATAAAGGTAGTTCCTTTTATCACACTGGACGCTCTATGTGCAGGAGCCATGTGGCATACTAAGGCTTAAAGAGCTTACCATTTTAGGCTGTGGTGTTGCTGTAGTATTGTGCTTTACTTTCCTGCTTCCTAGGTGCTGCGCCGGCCGCCTCCCCTGTGTTTTCTGATTGGTCGATGATGACCTCACAGGGGGGCGGGGCTGTAGGGCTATAAAGCCTGGAGAGCCAGAAGCTCCAGTGCTGTTTGCCACAGCTAGTGAGGGAAGTGTACTGGTGAGTTTTCCTTCACAGAGGGGGAGGGGTGGCTGGGCTGTGTCAGTGTTTACTGAGCCATGATCACAAAATGCATTACACCATGTGTTTACAGCTTTTCAGATACCCTACAAATCTGCTGCCACCCTGAGTGACTCCTTATCCAGTATTAAGGTAAAGTTATTTCCTTTAAAGAGCCAGTAAAAAAAAAAAAAAAAAAAAGCGATAGAATAGGAACTTCTTTTTTCTTATTTCTATATCTTGTCTTTTGTTGCTGTAGTATGAGCTCACCACAGCCCCAAAATGCACGAAGATCGTCGGAAAGGTAGGAGGGGTCTACGGGGGCCACAAAACAAAAGAGTGCAACACCAGTCTAATAAGGTGTTTTGTCTTTATAGGAGCAGAAGTCCTAAAAAAAGACAGTCGCGGAAGGAAAAGTCCCGCCACCGCTCAAAATCTCCGCATGCATCTCGATCACGCACAGGACATAGACCCCAAGCAATGGGCAGTCCACGCCGCAAAAATGCTCAGACAGCTATGGCGGCAGAACCGAGTGCGACAAGAGGCCGTCCCGCTGAAGGCCTCTGCTGGGCTTGTTCAGCGCCATCCACCCCCGAGAAGCTCTTGTGCGCAGAATGCATAAGAGATGTAGCCACAGATAGAGAAACTGAGGCACGTAGGATAAAGGACTATATTCAGGAGGCGGTGACAGAGAGTATGCAGGCAGTCGCAGGCGTAAGTGACTCCGGGACTAAGCCTAGAGCCAAAAACGCATCTAAGCAGAAGCGAGACTCTTCACCGGGGCTTGAAATATCTTCAGGAGATTCTTCAGACTCTGATGAACCGTCTGAATATTTGTTCGACTTCCAACTCATAGACCCTTACATCGTAGCAGTGAAGGAGGCCATAGACTGGGAACAAGACACTCAGCCTCCGGAAAAAATTAAAAGATATTTCCCTAACTTGAAAAGGCAAGGGGCAACCTTTCCGTTCATGATGGAGATCCGCGAATTATTCGAAGAGGAATGGGGAAAGCCAGAAAGGAAGGCGAACATACAAAATCGCTTTTTAAAATTATACCCATTTAACACCCCAGATGCTGCCTTTTGGGAGTCACCTCCAGGGGTAGATGCGGCCTTGCAGCGCCTAGCAAGGCAGGTGTCCCTGCCATTGCAGGATTCTACAACCTTCAGAGACCCGATGGACAGACGCACAGACACAGATCTAAAGAAAATCTATTTAACTGCTGGCGCAGCTTGTCGCCCGGGCATAGCCCTAACCTCGATCTCCAGGGCTCTGAAGGTCTGGGTCACAAATGTGGAGACGGCCCTGAAGTCTGGCGTAGAGACGGCCAGAATCATTTCAGCAATGGAGGAACTTAATCTCTCAGCCGCCTTTTTGGCAGAAGCCTCTATAGACCTAGTAAAACTGCTCGCAAGAATTATGACGTTTTCAGTAACGGCAAAAAGGGCCCTATGGTTACGCCATTGGGTGGCAGACAGTACCTCGAAACAGGCACTTTGTAACATCCCATACAAGGGCAAGATGCTTTTCGGGGACACCCTGGAGGAAGCTATTAAACGAGCTACTGGAGGGAAGTCGGGTCTGCTACCACAGAGACCCAAAAGGAGACAGCAAACCGTTCGGTCAGGCCAATCAGAGTTCAGAAGGGCGCAGGAGGCCAGGTCATATAGACCAGGCCGAGAATATACAAGACCCCAATGGAGAGGCTCACAAAGCTCCTTTCTTCGGAACGTGAAGTCTAAGGCCGCTCAGACCGCTAAGAAACCGGAGAAGTCCTTTTGACGAGTTGACCGCCCATCACCCCCAGGTGGGTGCCAGGTTGGCATCCTTTTGGAAGGTATGGGCGGAGAAGGTCAAGGACCAATGGGTCCAGAAAACAGTCAAGCGAGGGTACAAGATAAGGTTTCGAGAGAAACCACCGGACATCTTTGTCCAGACAGAATGGCCACAAGATCCGAAGAAACAAAGGTACTTGCAAGAATATGTGACCGAATTACTTCAGAAAGAGGCAATCTTGCCGGTTCCTCTAAAGCAGCAGGGAACAGGGGTTTACTCCCCAATTTTTTTGGTGCCCAAAGCGTCCGGAGATCTCAGACCGGTCTTAGACCTAAGATCTCTGAACCACTACATCGATCCCAAGACATTCAAGATGGAATCAATATTTACAATTATATCAATTCTGCAACCAGGGGACTGGCTAATATCAGTCGATTTAGCAGATGCCTACCTTCATGTCCCAATCAACAGGCATCATCAAAGATACCTGAGATTCATGGTAGGGGAAGATCATTTCCAGTTCAAATGTCTGCCCTTCGGAATCAGCACAGCACCACGAGTCTTTTCCAAGATCCTGCTAGCTACCATCGCTGTTATACGTTTGAGGGGCATAAAGATTTTCCACTACTTAGACGACATCTTGGTAGTGGCCCGTGCAAGCGAGGAGTTAACAGCACAAGGCGAAGTGGTGCTGAAAATTCTATCCGAATTTGGCTGGATTATCAACAAGCAGAAGAGCCAGTTGATTCCCTCCCAAGAGATGGAGTACCTAGGGCTTGTTTTCAACACAAGCAAAGGGCAGGTCTCGCTACCACATCGCAAGATAGCCGAGCTAGTAGCCTGCGTGAACAGCGTGATGGAGTCCTCGTCGCTGTCGGCGAGGGACTGTATGACACTTCTGGGAATGTTTACCGCAGCAACCCCAGCGGTTCCATGGGCAAGATTCCATACAAGGGCATTCCAAACGTCATTTCTGAACCAGTGGGATGGCGTATCACTCCACCAAAAAATATTCATACCAAGACGGATTCGCCAGGGCTTGGCATGGTGGATAGCGCCAGGAACTCTGTCGCAGGGCATGCCTCTCAGCCCCGGAGATTGGATCCAAATAACCTCGGATGCCAGTCTCCGGGGCTGGGGTGCTCACTGCCTTGGCAGACGGGTTCAAGGCAAATGGAGCAGGATGGAGACCAGACACTCCAACCTTTTGGAGTTACAAGCGGCATACCTAGCCCTACTGGCATTCGAGAACCTGATTCAGGGAGCTCGGGTCAAGCTTATGTTGGACAACCGGACAGCGGCCGCTTATATAACCAAACAGGGTGGAACCAAGAGCTTGCCACTGCTGCAGTTGGCAACCGAGATATTCGTCTGGGCCGAGGCACATGTGGAAGCCTTGACTGCAGCCTACATTCCGGGCAGTCAGAACTACATAGCAGATCATCTGAGTCGGGATTTTCCCAACAAAAACGAGTGGGCACTCAACAAGGACTATCTAAGAACAATATTTTACAGGTGGGGTACACCCTCGGTAGATCTGATGGCGACCCCATGGAATGCACAGGTACCCCAGTTTGTGTCAAGATTCCACTGCAACGAAGCGCTAGCTCAAGATGCCTTCTCAATCCCGTGGGAATTTCCCCTAGTCTACCTTTTCCCACCGGTACCTCTGATAATGAAAACCCTATTAAAAATTGCGAGGGAGAACGTCCATACAATTGCAATCCTACCCTTCTGGCCACGGAGGCCATGGTTCCCACTGCTCCTGCAGATGGCGGCAGTTCCCCCAATATGGCTGCCGCTGAAGAGGGACCTTCTACAGCAGGACCAATGGTGTCACCCAAACCCAGGCAGATTGCAACTGACAGCATGGCTGTTGAATCAGCCAGACTGCAGTCTCAGGGCATCTCAGAGGAGGTAATCTCGACACTATTGAAGTCAAGAAGGGCCACAACTAATGCCACATACACCAGGATTTGGAGAAAATTTACAGCATTCGCTTTACAACAAAAATTCTCCCCATTGTCCGCAAACATTGCGCAGGTGCTGGAGTTTTTACAGTCAGCGCTAAGTATGGGCTTAGCATACAACACCATAAAGGTGCAGGTGTCAGCCTTGTCTTGCTTCACAGGCCACAGGTGGGCAAACGAGCCACTAATAAAGCAATTTCTTAGAGCGGCCATAAGAATAAGACCACCAAGGAAGTCCCTATTCCCAGCTTGGGACTTGGGCACAGTGCTAAAAGCGTTGCTCCAACATCCATTCGTGCCTGCGGAGACATGCCCACTATGGTTCCTGACAGTCAAGCTAATTTTCCTCACAGCCATAACGTCAGCAAGGAGAGTTTCAGAGCTGGCAGCTCTATCTTGCAAAGATCCCTTTTGCATCATTCTCCCGGACAAAGTGATCCTAAGGCCCTCACCAGCCTTAACCCCTAAGGTGGTTTCCAAGTTCCATGTAAATTGGGAGGCGGTCCTACCCAGCTTCACGCAACCGCCGAGACAAGCGGAGGAACTAGATCTCAGACCATTGGACATGGTCAAATTATTTTCAACCTACTTAAGCCGCTCTCTACAGATGCGCAAAACGGATACCTTGTTCGTCCTGCCGTCAGGACCTAGAAGAGGAGAAGCGGCATCAGCTAGAATCATAGCTACCTGGATCACCAAGGTGATAAGCCTCACGTATGAGAAACAGGGGCTGACGCCTCCACAAGCTATTAGAGCTCATTCTACAAGAGGGGTGGCAGCATCATGGGCAGCTTCTGCTAAAATATCGGTTGAAGACATATGCAGGACCGCTAGTTGGAGCTCCTGCGAAACCTTTGCAAGACATTACAGTTTAGATGTCACAGCAGCTAGTGCATCAAATTTTGGAAACGCAGTGGTGTCAGCACCCTTCCAAGCAAAATAAAATATTCACTAAAGCAGCATTACCAGTTGTTTTTCGACTCTTTTTTTGTTATCCCACCCTATATCAGCTAAATCAAATCCCATTGTGTGCTGACGTGAGGCTGGCCAGGAAAACGGAAAATTGTTACCAATACTTAACGAAATTTTCCTTTCCTGGCCTGCCCTCACGTCAGCACAATCTTTTTTTTTCCCCTCCCTATAAGCCTGTCGTCCGCTAGTTAATGGAACAAGGGCTGGGGAGGAGGGGCTCCCTTTTTATCAGCTAAGAGAAGGTGGTACTGAGAGACTGGAGGAAGGGGTTAACCCATTGTGTGCTGACGTGAGGGCAGGCCAGGAAAGGAAAATTACGGTAAGTATTGGTAACAATTTTCCGTTATTTTAGCTTCAAAGACTATGAATGAAAGGAATATTGTTTTAAATAATTTTGTCATTCATGAACTACATTTGTTGTACCTTTTGGTATATTTCTCTGCTCTCTACAAAGCCTCTTGGCATCAACACTGCACCCACTTTGTCTTTTGATCTTCTCAGTACTAGATTTTTATGTCAGTATCTTTCTGACAGATCCTCCCCGGGACACAACAGCAGAAACATAAATTCAGCAGCTCTGTCAAACTTGAAATGCTATGAAGCGTAATAGCTACAACTTACCCAAAATGCATGTTACTTGGTGGAAGTAAAATTAAATGACTCATTAAGAACCTAGTTTGTAAAGCAGAACTTTGGGCAAATTCAAAAACCTCAATTAATTAAAAAAATATGTATTTTTGAATTAAAAGTGCTAGGCTTTTGTTTCGATGGTGCTGTAGAATTTTACCTGAAATCATTTGGATTCCCAGCATCCTTTGCACACCAGGTGAGTTTTAAGACTGTGATGCCACAAACACAGGAGCAGATTTTCTGTCGGAAAAATCTTGGATGGTTTTTCCGACGGAATTCCGCTCAGGCTTGGCTTGCATACACACGGTCACACAAAAGTTAGCTGAACTTTCGACTATCAAGAACGCGGTGACGTACAACACTACGACGAGCCGAGGAAATTAAGTTCAATGCTTCCAAGCATGCGTTGAATTGTTTCCGAGCATGCGTAGGAATTTTGTGCGTTGGAATTGGTACAGACGATCGGAATCTTTTCCGACCGAAAAATTGAGAACCGGCTCTCAATCTTTTGCTGGCTGGAATTCCGCCAGCAAAAGTCCGATGGAGCATACACATGGTTGAATTTTCCAACCAAAAGCTCTCATCGGACTTTTGCTGTTGGAATTTCCGATCGTGTGTACGCGGCATGAGAGTGAAAGTGACTACATTAGTCGCTGAAGGAAAGGAAAAAAGGATCCATAGTGCCGCACATCCATGGAGTTGTATGATGGTGATGAGAGAGACAACATCGGTCTGGGCTCCTGCCCGGCTACGCCCCTACATTAGTTGCTGAAATGGGAAAGAAGAGATAGGTTAAGGGTGTATGACTACAAATCATATTTACAGTCTTCCCATTGAAATAGTGCCATATTCATTTTACATTTATTTTATTGGGTTTATAAAACATTTTAAAGACATGTTACATTGTATACAGTGAAGAAATGTCTATACAAAGGAAGAAAACAAAAAGTAGATGGACAACGACAAAGATCCAGGTAAACTAGAACAGGTCAATGAGTGTCAGTACACTCTCCTGGCAGGGATGGCTTCTGGAGAACAGAATAGCTTTGTGGGAGGGAATCAAGGGATTTTCTTTCCTGCAATCCTTGGTTGCAGGAAAAAAAATTGCATAATCTATGGCTTGCCTTAGATTTCTTTTGTTCAGCCTTCAGGCTATATCTATACATATATGGTCAGTTTAAGAAGAGAAAGGAGGTTAGCCAAGGTAGGCCCGACCGGTGCATATGGTATCATAACCTGCCATATTTCATACACAAGTAGTGGGCAGGGTAGGTGTTTAGAAAGCTTAGAGTTTGAGGTATTGACAGTATTTATGCGTTTTTTTTTTTTTTTTTACGGAAGTAAATATGAAGGGTGTATAAGAATATATATATATATATATATATATATATATTTATATATATATGTATATATATATATATATATATATATATATATATATATATATATATATATATATATATATATATATATATATATATATATATATATATATATATATATAAGGTTATTTAAGTTTGAAACCATACACAACATTGTAAATATGCTATAGTAATATGTATACAGTCTGAGGTACCTCTCGATCGGTGATATATGTTTTTGTAAAAATAATAAAAGTAAAGAAATTTAAAAAAAAGAAAGCTTAGAGTTTATATAAAGGGCAGTACTATTTTATAGGTTCAGCGTCTCTGGGGTATAGGTTTAGAAAGCGAGATATTGAATTGACATTAATAAACCAAATAATGGCGGCACTGAGAAATATGCAGGTAGTCAGCTCCATTGTATTTGCTTTAAAAAAAAAATATGTTTTTATCATTTGACTGGAGCTGCCCTGTCAATACTGTGCTGTATTTTCATGTTAGCACTGGTTCTGTCTACCAGAAGATCAGATACTTTGCTTACAGGATTAAATACCCCTAAGCTGAAGACCCCATGGAGATTAATGCGATTTTACTGTCTGATCATCATAGGTGAATTGAAGCTGGTCTGACAGCTGTTATTCCCCATAATTCAATGAACATTCATAAACCACTCATCACAGTGTCCCAGAAATGATGCAAAAAAACATAATACATGATATTAAAAATAGAAACTGAGGAGCAACCCTGAATGACACCTGCTTCCACATTTCCTTATATAACCTCAGACTCAATTTTGATACATGGAACAATAAGGAACCACATATGTAATAGTCTAGTCTAGTCTTGTGCATGCATACATAGATAGACAATATTACAGATTATTAATTATTATTCTATGATTACAGTGTTATTAGACACAATTATGGGGTTGATTTACTAAATGCAAATAGACTGTTCACTTTGCATGTGTATTTGCACTCTGCAAGTACAGTTTCTCCAGAGCTTAGTAAACAAGGGGGAAGCTCTGCTGACTTCCATCATCCAATCATTGGCAAGTAAAAACATTTTTTTCATTCTCCTTGCATGTGATTGGGTGTTTTTTGCAGCTTCAATTCAATTACTAAGCTGTGGAGCAACTGCACATGCATTATTAAATGAATATACTGTGTACTGCTTATGACACTTCTGATGCCGAAATTCTTTCCATATGCTTATTTATTTTCTTGTTTTTACCTGAAATTCAATAAAATATGTATGTGGTACTTGATGCACATACATCTTTTTTGTCAACTGAAATCGTTATGCAAGTATATGCAAATAAGTTACATAATAATAAATTACCCTGTTAACCATGTAGGCTGCAGGAGAACACACTAACCTGCTTGCTTCAGCCTGTTCACAGTGATAAGGAAAGTCTTATTGTTTTTAATGTTAAAGCAAACTGTCCCATTCCCCAGGCATATACACCTATCTAATATTGTGTAGGTTCCCCTTTTGCCACCAAAACAGCCCTGACCCATCAAGGCGTGGACACCACTAGACCTCTGAAGGTATGCTGTGGTATCTGGCACCAAGCTGTCATTAGCAGATCCTTTAGGGTCCTGAAAGTTTGGAGGTGGGGCTTTCATGGATCAGACTTATTTTTCCAGCACATTCCACAGATGCTCGATTGGATCTGTTGAATTTGGAGGCTAAGTCAGCACCTCAAACTCATTGTTCTGTTCCTTAAACCATTCTTGAACCATTTTTGCAGTGTGGTTTCCCAGCAGAACATCACACTGGCTCAACCTGCATGCTTTCTTCCCATAGTGCATCCTGGTGCCATCTCTTTCCCAGGTTAGCAAAGCACACGCACCAGGCTATCCACATGATTTAATAAAAAACATGGGCCGGGCCACCTTCTTTCATTGCTCCGTGGTCCAGTTCTGATGCTCATGTGCCCATTGTAGGCACATTTGGCTGTAGACTTGGGTCAGCATGGGCACCTTGACTGATCTGCAACTATACAGCCCCGTGCACAACCAGCTGTAATGCCCATTTTTTCTGCTTTTAACATATCAACTTCGGGGACATCATGTTCACTTGCTGCCTAATACATCCCACCCACTTTCAGATGCCATTGTAATGAGATAATCAATGTTATTCGCTTAGCGTCTGTCAGTGGTCATAAAGTTATGGCTGATCAGTGCATACTTATTGTAATCTTCATAGTCTACTCCATCATCTGTTTCAAACACATTCCTTTTAACAAAACCTGCTACCAGTGCTCTTACTGATATACAGATTTTCCTGTTTTATTAAGTCAGTATCTAATCCCTCATCACCATCTGTAACCACCTCCCGGCCACTGGTTTATGCAAAGAGCAGTGACAGGACTGTCAGAGGAAGGGCAGAGGTGTCTGACATTCTGGCTGTGATGGCCAGCCTGTTGTCACCTTTATTGTGTTGTGCGAGAGGCAAGATGGCAGCACCCAATGGGGGACTAACTGGCTCTCTGGGGACACACTGGAGCTGGATTTTTTGTTCACAGATTATGCATCGGTGAGTTTTTTTTTTTTAAAGCTGAATAGTTCATATTTGGTTCTGCAAATACTAGCCAAGGAAAGAGTTGCCTCTGCTCACCTAACACCAGACATGAAATATCAAATAAGGAGTTCAATAGTACATGAGCGTTAGTAATCAACACAATTCAGTGTAAGAGAAAGACAAGGGAAGGAAATGCTATTTTAGGCTCTTAAAATGGTAAAAATGATTTATTGTATTTTGGATTGACTTGTAAAGCCTACATGGTAAAGATACATGCATACTGTCTTAAACAAGAAAGAATTCCAGGAGCCTAAATAGTTACTGTATTTGTCTCATTTATTGCTATTATTGTGTATTACACATTTGTGGTGTAGCACGTGATATATGCTTATAGATTGAAGCTGGATCCACACTGTTTCACTGCGGTAACACATACATTAGCATGCATGTTACTGCATTGCACAAAAGTATGATTTTAATGTGTTGTGTGCTGAGGTGGCATTTATTCATAATAACATTTGTATTTTATTTAAAAGAAAGGCATTTTTCCTGAGGTTGCACTGAAGTAAGGTTAAAGTAGAACTATAGGCATTTTTTTTTTTTCATTTTGGATAGAGTAAGGGATGGTTGTAGCTCCTGTTAGCTTTTTTTTTGTTTTTGTTTTTTCCTTCCGCGTCCCATTGGGGAGATTTACCTTCACTTCCTGTCCCGTAGCCAAAACAGGAAGTGAGAGAAAATCCCCACAAATTAGGGAAATCACTTGAGGGTTCACCAGAACTAGTGGAGGATTTCCCCTCTATTTCTATTTCTGAGGGAAACCCAACATTTGGGATTTTCTTTTACTTAAAGTGGAGGGCCACCCTAAAAAAAAAGAGCATTAATATTCTTAAACAAATAAAATATAAAATCCCTGTTGCTAGGCAGTCTTCCTAATCTGCCTCCTTCCTACTCCGCGGTGATCTTCGGTCTTCTCTCCTCCTCCGCGTTGTCTTCTGGGTAATGGGGCGCGCTGTGTTCTGGGAACTGTGTGTTCCCTAACACAGCACGCCCATTCACAAAGCGCCGCACGGCTCGCGCATGCGCAGTAGGAAACGGGCAGTGAAGCCCTTAGTGAGGATGGCTGTTCTAATCCACCTCTGTTCTGAAAAAAAGTTTTGCCTTTAGTTAAAGTGGGGTTGCAACCAAAAAAAAAAAAGGGGCTTAAAAATCATAAAAAAAATTAAAAAAAAATAATTGGAAAAAAAAAAATTTTTTACTCACCTCTAAATGCCTGTTGCTAGGGGGTCCCTCGAAGTCTGCCACCTTCATTGCCCGGGCTAAAAGTCACTTCCTGTAGGCAACGCACAGTCATCTGGGACATGTCATGTGTCCCAGATGAGTGAGCGTCGAATCACGGCGCACGGCGCCGCTCGCGCATGCGCAGTGGGTGCCCGGCTGTGAAGCCCAGCCGGGTTCCCACATTAAGAATGCCGGCGTCGTGAGCGGAGCGGGGAACGAGGGGGGGGTCTCGTTCCCCCGCATCGCTGGACCCCGGGACAGGTAAGTGTCCGATTATTAAAAGTCAGCAGCTGCAGTATTTGTAGCTGCTGACTTTTAATTTTTTTTTTTTGCCCGGCCCTCCTCTTTAAACTTTTAAGTGTATAAATGTATTGAAAGGATAACTGTTCTTCCAAAAAGTCTGTTTGGCTTCTACAGTTCTAACTTTTATTATTACAGTCTGACATCTCCAAGCCCTGTGCACAGTTCAAAATCATCAGAAGTCAGTGGAGCTCATTGTGAAGATAAGGCTGAAATCACAATTATCCAGTGTGAGGAGAATCTTTGTAAGAAAGGTAAGAATACAATTTTGTAATACAAACACACACAGCCTATACCGTATATTTAGGATGGATTGGGCTAAGCACACTATATAGGGTTGCCACTTTTGTCTTTAAGCCAAAACCGAACACTTTAGCGGCGTACACTGAAAAAAATTTCTTTAGCATAGGATTGTAAAAGACCTGGGACACCTTTCAGCGCTCCAAAGAGAATAGTAATGTGGCGTGCATTGTGCCCCCTCACCCTCCTAGGCACTGTTCTGAGCTACATTCCTGTCTGAATATTGTGTCCGGGTGTCAGGTGGACTGAAATCCGGACACATGAATCTAGGACAGGTGGCAACCCTAACACTATACGAGCAGGAGATTCTTTCTCATGCCAATAATGAAGGAATGTAATCATGTGTGGTTATAGCTGGTTTGATTACCAAAGTTTCTCTTCATACATGTTTAGATAGGTTTCCAATTGAGTTGGTTTATGGGTCTTTTAAATAGTGGCTGTGAAACCTATTCATTCAGAAAAATAACCAGAGGATAGAATGTATTAGATTTAACCACTTGCCCACTGGGCACTTATACCCCCTTCCTAACCAGACCAATTTTCAGCTTTCGGTGCTCTCACATTTTGAATGACAATTTCTCGTGAAACACTGTACCCCTATTACATTTTTGTCTTTTTTTTCCACACAAATAGTGCTTTCTTTTGGTGGTATTTAATCACTGCTTTTTAAATGAAAAAATTTTCTTCATAAATTTTGGCCGAAATTTATACTGCTACATGGTAAAAATAAACCAAATACGTGCATATTATTTGGTCTTTGTGAAAGTCTACAAGCTATGGTGCCAGTCTTTGAAAATTGATCACACCTGAAGTACTGACGGCCTATCTATTTTCTTGAGACACTAACAAGCCAGGACAGTACAAATACCCCCAAATTACCCCTTTTTGGAAAGTAGACATTCCAAGGTATTTAGTAAGAGGCATGGTGAGTTTTTTAAAGTTGACATTTTTTCCCACAATTCTTTGAAAAAAAAAAAATTAAGATATTTATTTTTTTTTTTTTTTTTTTCACAAAATTGTTTCAATAACAAGTTACTTCTCACATATGCATACAACAAATGACACCCCAAAATACATGTATGGCGATACCACATGTGTAAGACTTTTACACAGCCTGGCCACATATAGAGACCCAACATGCAAGGAGCACCATCAGGTGTTTCTAGTGACACAAATTACACATATCATTTCTAGACTACCTCTCACTCTTTTGAAGGCCCTGGAACACCAGGACAATGGAAACGCCCCAAAAAATTAACCCATTTTGGAAAGTATACATGCCAACGTATAATCTATGAGGCATAATGAGTCTTTTGAACATGTCATTTTTTTCCACAAGTGTTTGGAAAATGTGTAAAGAAAATGAAAACACATTTTTTTTACACAAAGTTGCCCATTTATAAGATATTTCTAACACATAGCATGTACATAGCAAAAATTACACCCCAAAATATATTCTGGTACTCCTCCTGAGTATAGCGATACCACATGTGTGAGACTTTCACACAGCCTGGCCACATACAGAGGCCCAACTTGCAGGGAGCACCATCAGGTGTTCTAGGGACATACATTGAAAATCTAATTTGACTACCTATTACACTTTTGTGAGTCACTGATGGGCACTGTAGTGGTATGCATATGGCATGGATGAGCACTGATGTGGCATGGATGAGCACTGATGTGGCATGGATGTGGCACTGATGAGAACTGATGTGGCATGGATGAGCACTGATGTGGCATGGATGTGGCACGGATGATCACTGATGTGGCATGGATTATCACTCATGTGGCATGGATGTGGCACGAATCAGCACTGATGTGGCACGAATGATCACCGATGTGGCATTGATGTGGCACGGATGAGCACTGATGTGGCATCGATGTGGCACGGATGAGCACTGATGTGGCATGGATGTGGCACGAATGATCACTGATGTGGCATGGATGTGGCACAGATGATCACTGATGAGGCACGGATGAGCACTGATATGGCATGGATGTGGCATGGATGATCACTGATATGGCTTGGATGTGGCACAGATGATCACTAATGTGGCATGGATGTGGCACAGATGATCACTGATGTGGCATGAATGAGCCATGAATGGGGATGGATGAGCTAGGGATGGAGCATGGATAAGCCAAGGATGGAGCATGAATGTGGATGGATGAGCCAGGGATGGAGCATAAATGTGGATGGATGAGCCAGGGATGGGGCATGAATGTGGATGGATGAGCCAGGGATGGAGCATGAATGTGGATGAATGAGCCTGGGATGGAGCATGAATGTGGATGGATGAGCCGGGGATGGAGCATGATGGAGCTATAATTTCAAAGGTTGCTAGGGGGACGTTGAGTATTCCCACCCCCCGGGCGACCCCCGGACATCCAACCAGCCTGAGGCCTCAGTAAGAGATGTGAAGAAATATACCTTTCCATTATCCACAATGCGAAATTTAGCTGGGTACAGCATACTATAGATCGAATTCAGATCTTTAAGTCACTTCTTCACCTACTGAAAAGAGGCTCTTTGTTTCTGGGTGGCAGCGGAAAAATCAGGATATATAGAAATCTGGTAGCCATTGAACTCCAATTCAGGCCCCATCCTGGCCCCTTTCAAAATATTCTCCCGATCATGGAAATGCAGGATCTTTGTAATCATAGGTCTGGGAATTGCTCTCTTTGGTGGTGCTCGACCTGGGACGCAATGCACCCGTTCGATGGCAAACATGTTAGTGAAAGTCCCAGGAGCCATGTGCTCTTTGAGCCACCCCTCTAAGAACTCCTCAGGGTGTTTCCCCTCCGCTCCCTCAGGGAACCCCACCAACCTTATGTTATTCCTTCTCATACGAGCCTCCACATTGGCCATATTTAAAATATGCTCAGAGAGGGTTTTCGTTGCCACCTGAACAGCAGTGTCCATAGGTCTGACAGTGTCCTCCAGATAGGCAATACTTGGTCTGTAGCCTGTGCCTTTTCTCTTAGCTTCTGCATATCATGTTTCATGAATGAGAATTCCAATTTAAGTCATCAATCAACTTGTTCTGGCATCCCTGTATGGCCACCATAATCTGTGTAAGGGATGGTTCCTTTCCTCCTCCACCTCCCTGCCAGCTCTGCATTCTAAAGACCCCCCCCTGTGTTTGAGGTGATCCCTCTGTGGTCTGATCCGGTGGGGGAGACGCTGGCTGAGCAGCCTCCACATGACTCTGCAGCAGAGGTCATTCCTCCTCCTCCTCCTCCCGTGCACCGGCGCCATCTTGGGAGCCCCAAACAAAGCTGGCCAGCCATTCTCCCAGCGTTTTGGGCCAGGGTGGCCTGTATTTCACCATCCCTGGAGGTGCCTGTGAGGATCCTGCACACATACCCCAGCAGTCCAGGTCAAAATTTGAGCTTTTTTCTCACAAGATCACGGCACAATCAACAACCTGCAGAGTGAGCTTTGTTCCTGCAGTCCTCACATGCTGCATGCCGCCTCCCCACTCACCCTAACCCTTAAAGTATATGCCATCCCTCACCTTTAAAACAACCCATTCAGTTTAAAATAGAAATGGAAAGCAAAACATTTGTATATAGACATGAAAAGCATAATAAATACAATTTAGGAGGAGAAGGCAGAGAAAGAGCAATACACCGATCTTCCCAGTGAAGAGCTGTGTAGGTAGGCGTGTCCGCACAAGTCTTGGCCACTGGAGGACAGATGGCTATGCTCCCAACACAGACAAAAAACTGACCACACTGGGGAAGGATGTACTTCCATGCCTAGTGTGGTCAGTTTGAAATAGGAAAGCAGGGGGACTTGCAAGAACAGCAGGTATTTCACACAAATGAAGGAATACAAAGATAACAGGATACATTTTAAAACAAGTAAATGGTACAATATACACATATCAGGAATATAAAATGTTGACGTAACATACACTTTAACCTAACTCCTAAAGTTCTTGTTGTTTAACCATTGCCCCCAGCACTTACCCTTCCCTTCCATACTAACAGTTGGGTTGCCCAATCATACTGAAGGTATGAAATGGAAAACAAGGGTATTTTACTTGTACTTGGTTTGTTCCATTAAGTTATGCTTTAAATTTAAATTCATTCTATGTATTGTATGTTCTGTTTTTGCTTTGGTTGCAGATGAAACATTTATACCTCCACCAGAATCCCAGCCTATTAACCCAGCCATGTATCCAGACACTTCATGGGAGGACCATCTCCTAGAGCAACAGGATCACCTAGAGAGGGAAATGGAGGAAGCCAAGAAAATGATATCTGGCCTGCAGGTATGCATCTGTTATCTTTACCGGGCTCTTATAAAACAGCTTGTCTTCTTGTCTCTACATCTATACAGTGGTGTGAAAAAGTGTTTGCCCCCTTCCTCATTTCCTGTTCCTTTGCATGTTTGTCACACTTAAGTGTTTCGGAACATCAAACCAATTTAAACAATAGTCAAGGACAACACAAGTAAACACAAAATGCAATTTGTAAATGAAGGTGTTTATTATTAAAGGTGAAAAAAAATCCAAACCATCATGGCCCTGTGTGAAAAAGTGATTGCCCCCCTTGTTAAAACATACTATAACTGTGGTTGTCCACACCTGAGTTCAATTTCTCTAGCCACACCCAGGCCTGATTATTGCCACACCTGTTCACAATCAAGGCATCACTTAAATAGGAGCTGCTTGACACAGTAAGGTCCACCAGAAGATCCTTAAAAGCTACACATCATGCCGAGACCCAAAGAAATTCAGGAACAAATGAGAAAGAAAGTAATTGAGATCTATCAGTCTGGAAAGGGTTATAAAGCCATTTCCAAAGCTTTGGGAATCCAGCGAACCACAGTGAGAGCCATTATCCACAAATGGCGAAGACATGGAACAGTGGTGAACCTTCCCAGGAGTGGCCGGCCGCCCAAAATTACCCAAGAGCGCAGCGACGACTCATCCAAGAGGTCACAAAAGACCCCACAACAACGTCCAAGGAACTGCAGGCCTCACTTGCCTCAGTTAAGGTCAGCGTTCATGCCTCCACCATCAGGAAAAGACTGGGCAAAAATGGCCTGCATGGCAGAGTTCCAAGGAGAAAACCACTGCTGAGCAAAAAGAACATCAAAGCTCGTCTCAATTTCTCCACAACACATCTTGATGATCCCCAAGACTTTTGGGACAACATTCTGTGGACGATGAGACAAAAGTGGAACTCTTTGGAAGGTGTGTGTCCAAGTATATCTGGCGTAGAAGGAACACTGCATTTCAGAAAAAGAACATTATACCAACAGTAAAATATGGTGGTGGTAGTGTGATGGTCTGGGGCTGTTTTGCTGCTTCAGGACCTGGAAGACTTGCCGTGATAAAAGGAACTATGAATTCTGCTGTCTACCAAGAGATCCTGAAGGAGAATGTCCGACCATCTGTTCTGTACTCAAGCTGAAACGAACTTGGGTTCTGCAGCAGGACAATGATCCTAAACACACCAGCAAGTCCACCACCGAATGGCTGAAGAAAAACAAAATGAAGACTTTGGAGTGGCCTAGCCAAAGTCCTGACCTGAATCCTATTGAGATGTTGTGGTATGACCTTAAAAAGGCCGTTCATGCTCGAAAACCCTCTAATGTAACTGAATTAGGACAATTCTGCAAAGATGAGTGGGCCAAAATTCCTCCAGGACGCTGTAAAAGCCTCATTGCACGTTATCGCAAACGCTTGGTTGCAGTTGTTGCTGCTAAGGGTGGCCCAACCAGTTATTAGGTTTAGGGGGCAATCACTTTTTCACACAGGGCCATGATGGTTTGGATTTTTTTTCACCTTTAATAATAAACACCTTCATTTACAAATTGCATTTTGTGTTTACTTGTGTTGTCCTTGACTATTGTTTAAATTGGTTTGATGTTCCGAAACACTTAAGTGTGACAAACATGCAAAGGAACAGGAAATGAGGAAGGGGGCAAACACTTTTTCACACCACTGTATATTGAACAAACCTGTAAGTAAACTAGTGTTACAGTAACTATAGAATAAAAGCATAGGGCAACCATAACAGAACAATTTCACATTGGAAATGAGCAGTGCAGTCAGCATAACTCAGGAAGACCATTTTTCATATCTCTAAATGTGCTTGGATTGTAAAGGGGGCACACAAGGGGTCCGCTGGTACAATTCTCTCTGAGATGCACATAAAGGAGGGTTTTCTGGTTAATAAAGATAATAGCAGGTACCTTGTGCTACAACAAGCTCTCGGGCAGGTCTTTTAAATATTTAAAATAGCCTTTAGCAGACATGTCAAACTGAGAGGAAACAGTGGGCTGAACTGAGTATATTAAATGTGCGAGAAACTGCATTATATCTGCTGAAGGCCACATCCAAGTGATTTCCGAAAAACACAACAGATGATGAGTACTGTATATACTCGAGTATAAGCCAAGTTTTTCAGCAAATTTTATTTGTGCTGAAAGTGCCCCCCTCGGCTTATACTTGAGTCAATCACTTTTCTGCAGCAGAGAATGACATTTTCCAACCCAATTTTGGGGCCCCGTATCTCTTAAATTTGGGGCCCCGTAAATTTGGTGTGCAAACCCAGTGCAACCAACACTACAACTACCACCAAGTGGCCCCGAGATACAGGGCCCCAAAGTCGGTCAACTGTGTCCATCTGCAGCAATGTAATTTCGGGACCCTTTGGCTGCAGCTAGGGGGCATCTAGGTACCCTTAACTACCAAGTTTGAAGTTCAGGGGAACTATGACAGCAAATGGGCACAGTGAGGCATGCAAATGGGCACATGGAGGCATGCAAATGGGCATTGTTGACCCTCTTTTCCACTTACAGTAGCTGCGCATTTCTCACCCTAGGCTTATACTTGAGTCAATAAGTTTTCCCATTTTTTTGTGGTAAAATTAGGTGCCTTGGCTTATATTCGGGGCGGCCTATACTCGAGTATATATGGTAATTAAAGTTATACTAATAACTGTATCATAGCATATTTAACCCTTGATAATGAGTCAATGAAACAATTTATGAAGCACTTGGCTACAAAATGATGTAAGTATACCCCATATTCACTGGAGAATAGCTAGGGTCCTATTCAGTTTAAATACGTAAACCAGCTGAGGGTCTCAAAGGAGTAATATGAGGCTATATGTGGCCTGATTTGATAAGACTGGCCTATAGGTTCACCAAGGGCTAGTTTACACTAGTGTTTCTCTCTGAAGCAGTGGCGGTGCGTGCATAGAGGGCGCAGGAGCCCGCCCCCCCCTCTCCTGCACCGCTCTGACACCAATAGATAGATTCATGCATTGCATGAATCTATCTATTGTCACCGCTGCCGCCCCCTATTCAGGTGTCCGGCCCCTTGTCGGGGCGCCGGGCATCTGAATTACAGCGGGGGGGGGGGGGTGTTTTTGGAAGCGCCCTATTACAGCTGTAAGCTCTAATAGGGGACCTGATTAGAGCGGTGTGCTCTAATAGGCTTCCATAAGTGTAAACAGCGGGCGCAATGCTTTGCGTTCGCTGCTTACACAGTATTGTGTTAGGGAAGCGAATACATCACTTCCCTAACACAGAATCGCCTCTCAGCCAATCAGGTTGCCGGTCTGTGTTACCGGTCCCCCGATTGGCTGAAGTCACAGGCGCTGTGATTGGACACCTAGGCGTCCAATCACTGCAGAAGACAGGAGGAGCGCAGGAGAAGATGTCGGGTCGATGAGGAGACACCGCTTGCCGCCTGACAAGGTAAGTGCCGGCACATTGGCAGCATTTAATGGGCACAGTGACAGTGTTAGATGGGCACAGTGGCAGTGTTAGATGGGCACAGTGGCAGCGTTAGATGGGCACAGTGGCAGCATTTAATGGGCACAGTGGCAGCATTTGGGCACAATGGCAGCACTTGGGGCACAGTGACAGCGTTAGATGGGCACAGTGGCAGCATTTAATGGGCACAGTGGCAGCGTTTGATGGGCACAGTGGCAGCATTTAATGGGCACAGTGGCAGCGTTTGATGGGCACAGTGGCAGCGTTTGATGGGCACAGTGGCAGCGTTTAATGGGCACAGTGGCAGCGTTTAATGGGCACAGTGGCAGCGTTTCATGGGCACAGTGGCAGCGTTTGATGGGCACAGTGGCAGCGTTAATGGGCACAGTGGCAGCGTTTAATGGGCACAGTGGCAGCGTTAGATGGGCACAGTGGCAGCGTTTGATGGGCACAGTGGCAGCATTTAATGGGCACAGTGGCAGCGTTTGATGGCACAGTGAGGCTGTTTGTTTTGCCACTGCTCTGAAGAGGGATCTGTATTCAAATCGTTCTCAGAGCGCATTTGACAAGCGGTGAGGTGGCGTTGTATTGCCTTCTCACCACCTGTTATAACCCCACAAAGCCTGCACTAGTGTGCCTCAAACAATTGCATTGCATGCAGTTTAGAGGCACCCCTTTTCAATTGAATGGGACGCATTCAACGAGGAGTAATGCCCGCTGAATCTGTTTGGCAGGGAAATTATTTTGCAGCACTGCGATGCAAAGATTTTGGCCGTAGATTATGTGCTCCACCTCCTGCTGCTTTTGCAGCATAAGGGGGAGTAGTTGGGGACGGTAAAAATGTGTCTCAGACGTGTGTTCCAACCACCCCCAAACACAAGTGTAAATAAGGCCTTGCTTTTTGAAGTGGTCTTCAGTAGCTGCTAACCTATGACAGATGCCAGTAACTCAGTGAAAGACAATACCTTCCATTGTTTGTGCATGTTGCTGTGAATTTCGCTATTTGTTATTGCAGATTTCAAAGTGTTAGCACTCGACTAACAAAATGTTTCCGGTAACTTCATATCTAGGGCAGTGGTCTCCAAACTGTGGCCTGAAGGCCGGAAGTGGTCCTTTGTTTGCCTTTGTCCTGCCCTTGAGCCACTATTCCTTCTATTGACACCAACAATGAGGCAACATTCCTTTCACTGACACCAACAGTGGGGCACCATTTCCCCCCACTGACACCAACGATGGAGCACTATTCCTTCCAATGACACCAACAATAGACATAATTCCTCCCACTGAATCTAACAATGGGGCATCATTCCTGCCACTGATACCAATGTTGGGGCATCGTTGCCCCCACTGACACCAATGATGGTGCACTATTCCTCCTCCTACTGACCACATTTTTTAAATCCCACTGACCACCAAGCCTGAGACATTGCAGACTCCCATAGATGCTGGGGCATTTTCTACTCTCACTGGCCACAGTCCGGCCTCAAAAGCACTACACTGGCCCTTTGTTTAGGGAGTTTGGAGACCCCTGATCTAGGGTATAGTTCAGTTTAAATTTAGTGATTTGTAAACATTCTACATTTAGTAATGAGGCAACGATAGTCAACGATAGTTAAAGCTACAGTACTTTTCATTCAAAATTTGCTTCTATGTAGAATGTAAACAGGAAAACATTATTAAAGTGTGATAAAAAATACTGAAGAATAAACATCTTCCTTTTATATAACATTATATCAGTGACATTCTATTTAAGTCCACATTAGCGAGCACTATAGATCTCATTCTGCTAACTGACAGGCAAAGCAGGTAAAGTGTGTAAAGGCTTTTTTTTGTCATGGACAGAGCAGAGAAGGGTTATATCCTCTGTCAAGTTTTTATTTCTGTCTGTGTCCTTGCTGGGGAGAATTATCTTTCCTTTAGTCCTGGTGACCATTTTCACTGAGACATAGGCCCCTTTCACACTGGGGCGTTTTTCAGGCGGTACAGCGCTAAAAATAGCGCCTGTATAGCGCCTGAAAAAATCCGGCCCCATCACTCCAGTGTGAAAGCCGGCAGGCTTTCACACTGGAGCGGTGCGCTAGCAGGATGGTCAAAAAAGTCCTGCTAGCAGCATCTTTGGAGCGGTATAGGAGTGGTGTATGCACCGCTCCTATAACGCTCCTACCCATTGATTTCAATGGGACACCGCGGTAATACCGCGGCAATACCGCCGCAAAGCGCGGCTACGGCGGCGCTTTGCGGGGGATTTTAACCCTTTTTCAGCTGCTAGCGGGGGTTAAAACCGCACCACTAGCGGCCGAATACCGCGGCTAAAACGACGGTAAAGCAGCGCTAAATATAGCGCTGCTTTACCGTCGCCGCCGATCCTGCCCCAGTGTGAAAGGGGCCTTAAAGAGGGGAAATACAGTTTTAGAAATATTTTTCTGATTTATTTTCGCCTCTCCAAAACGGCAAGTATAGAGAAATCCTCGCAGGAGGACACAGGCAGCAAACATAACCAAAAATGTAAATCTTTCCTTTTTAAGTTTATCTACAACAAAAGAAAAAAGTTTATTTTACTTTAAAATGTGCATAGGAACATTGTATAATTTGTTGTAATTCACATTGTAGCTCAGTCCTAATAAGGGAGTCTTTATTTGTATTCTTATAGCAGCCTGTAACAATATCCCAGCTTTACTATCTCCCGTGGTTACAGGATTGTGTTTCCTTTTCAGGCATTGCTATTAAATGGATCGCTTCCCGAAGACGAACAAGAGAGTTTATTCTCTTTGCGTGAAGACGGGGCGTGCCCAGAAGAACAACTGGTGAGTTCATACTGTACCTGCCTTTACCATTCTGCAAGTCTTCCAGCATCTTCCATCATTGCTGAACTTCACTTCTTCTGCTTTCAGGTCATCATCAAAAGTCGCCTTGACCAGAGTATGAGTGAGAACCAGTGTCTGAAGGTAAGTCCTTCAGTCCTGCAACACCTACAAGTTAGAGAGGATGAGTTTTTTTTGTAGTAACACAATGGGGGTTATTTACGAAAGGCAAATCCACTTTGCACTGCAAGTGCACTTGAAAGTGCAGTCACTTTTAATCGAAGGGGTAGATCTGAAATGAGTGGAAGCTCTGCTGATTTTATCATCCAATCATGTGCAAGCTAAAATGCTGTTTTTTATTTTCCTTGCATGTCCCCCTCGGATCTACAGCGACTGCACTTCCAAGTGCACTTGCAGTGCAAAGTGGATTTTCCTTTAGTAAATAACCCCCCAATGTGATAATGTGTAGTAGTGTTTACTGACATCCAATCATTCATAATGTGATATGAGATAAAGGAAAACACCAGATCTCCTTAACCTACTTGGTCATGTTTAATAAGTGCAAGATTAAAACTATTAGCCACCACTATTTTTCTAAAGTTTCTTATCACAAGTTATGTCTTTAATATGGTATTGCTGGCCAATTTGTAGCCTGAACTTTATTTAATCTGCCATAACTTTTAAAAAAGCGTAACTTCAGGGGGTTTTTTTCGGGAAAAAAACACATCTGTCTGTAGATGATTTACATACATTGAGTTTTAGCAAACTTAAAGTGATACTAAAGTCTTGTTTTTTTTTATTTGTTCTTTTTAAATAACAGACATGTTATATTTACATGCTCTGTCAAATGGTTTTGCACAGAGCAGCCTGGATCCTCCTCTTCTCGGGTCCCTTGTCGGCGCATCTGGCCCTCCCTTTTGTCGAGTGGCCCCACAGCAAGCAGCCTGCTATGGGGGCACCCGAGCCGCAGCTCCATGTGTCCATTTAGACCAGTTTGGCTCCTCCCCTTCTCTCTCCTGATTGGCTAACTGTTATTGACAGCAGTGGGAGCAAATGGTGCCGCTGCTGTGTCTCAGCCTATCACGAGGAAGAGTCCCGGACGGCCGAGGCACTCGTGCACATCACTGGATAGAGAGGGGCTCAGGTAAGTATTAGGGGGGCTGCTGCACACAGGTTTTTTATCTTAATGCGTAGAATGCATTAAGATAAAAAAAATTTCTGCCTTTACAACCACTTTTATGCCCCGTACACACGGTCGGATTTTCCGACGGAAAATGTCCTAGCGGACAATGTTGTCGGAAATTCCGACCGTGTGTAGGCTCCATCGGACTTTTTCCGTCGGATTTTCCGACGGACAAAGTTTTATCTCCTGCTCTCAAATTTTCCGATAACAAAGTCCTATCGGACTGTTGAAACCCTGCACAGGGAATGCCAGTGTATACACACAGGAGCATGCTCCGATAGATAAAGGGAACAAACGCTGACTACCAGAGTACAGTATGCCTTCACCACATGGCGCTGCAACATCTCACAGTGGTTGATAAAACCTATTACCCTATATTTGCGGAGAACACGCTGAATCAAGTGCGGTCATTATAGAAGTGACTTACTCCCAGAGAGGTGCGGACACAGAATAAGGTGCATGCAGGATGCTTATCTCTGAGGAGTAACCACAAGAGGAGGCATGTATTCAGCACTATATTGGGGGAATAGGAGCTGGGATGGGTGTTGGTAATGGAGTAGACATCGGTATCCTAAGGAACAAACTCTCAGCAATAGCTTGAGCGGGACTTTGTTACTCAGAGAGATTGGTGGCATCCTTAATAACATTCACAAAATACCCAGGGTCTCCAGATTTGGTGAACCATGTTGAGAGGTTGGTGGAGGGTGTGAGGGTACAGGATAGAAATCGGTCATGGGCTCTGGCGTACATGCAGTGGCGGGCGGAAGTGTCAACCAGCATCACGCTGATTGTGCAATCTCTGTATAAAGGGCAGTGGCCTGATGAGTTAGCATCACCGCTCAGTAAGACTCTGCCAGAACACGTCGCCTACACTAATCCAAAATGGTGGTCGAATGCCTGGATGGGCTGTACCAGTTTGGATGGTGAAAGGTGTTAGGCTGTATGATCCCATATACAGAAGTCTTGGTCTGTATGTTTGGTGGCATCAATGGGCTTACTGATTGGGGATTCTATCTTGTCGCATTTGATCTAAATCACCCACATGTGATCAGAGGAGATGGAAGCAGGTTGATACTTCCTTCGGTCGGAAGTATGACCATGATGTCCTTTGTATGCCAGGTCAATACATCATGGTGGTGAACGTACAAATGTTGGGAAGTTATTTCAGGGATCATTGCTGGGGAGGAAGCACCTGGGTGTCGTTTGGGACATAGACGAGTTTATTTCTTTGTCCTAAAGAATACCGATGTAACGCTAGTCATAAAACTGGAAGGTTCCTTGAACCTAACCATAGGTAGAGGTGCATGGTATACCCTGGGCATGGTCTCTGAAATCCAGGCACAGGGATGGAATTGTGTGTTTTTGTGTCATTTTTGCAGATTTATATGTGTGATTAGACTCGATATTTATATAGAAGGATCTCCCATTTGTCTATGCAAGTTGAGGGACGAATTGACGGTAGGGTCTCTGTGTTCAAATTAGAGACCTTGCTGCCAAGTCAGGGCCCTGCAATACCGCTGTGAGCAAGCCTGCCTAATCCCGACCCATATGTACAGTAAAGGGTTATAGGATTGGGAGCGGGGTGCATAAAGGGATGGGATACAGATATATGTATATAGTATGATAAGAAGTTGATTTATGTTATGGTGTAGTGTGATAAAGGTGTATTTCAGGCTAGTAACATGGGCGAAAGGCCCTCCTCGAGACTTTGTGTTGGAAAGCTGGGTGATGTGTTACCCTGAATGTGTGATGGTGAATGGTGAGTGAATGAGCACCCCTTGCCTGTACTGCATCTCGTCCAGAAGATACCAAAGACACAGAAGGGTGACATGGAAGTTGTCACTGAAGAAGGATGGTGGTGTGTCACTAAGTGGCAAAGCGGCACATGTTGGAAAGTATGACACGATAAGACCATTATGGACTGTTCCATAGGAGCTGTTGATGCACAGGTTGAAAAACCACAACGCGTTAAGAAAATCAAGGACTGTTCTATGGGTACTGGTTTGGAAACGCATGTCAGGGAGAAAACAGTTATGAACTGTTCAATAGGAGCTGGGTCGGAAGAAGGGTGTTATGCGCCTGTTGAGGCGCAAAGCGGCATATGTTGGATTCAATCTGGGATCCACACATCTACAAGATACACCCCCCCCCCTCTTGTGGAATGTAACCAGTTACACCTCATATTGTCATGAGTCTAAGGCTATTGTACGTGATGAATGGCGGCTCCAATCTGTCTGGGCGAAACAAAGAGTAATTCAATTCCAAGATTAGACAGCAGTCGGATTAAGGGCAATTCTGGACAGACACTGCCCCCCAGAGACCACTTGTGGCAGTACAATCAGACGAATACCAAGGAAGCAGGTGGGCGGGCAGTGGGAGGTGCTGTGATTGAGGTGTGATTGACAAAAAGGGTTTGCACACACAACTGATTCTATTATTCCAACTGGAGGTCAGCTGTGAGGGTCACGATAAGTAGATCATTATATTGTATTTTAACTGTATATTATATCATTGTATTGTAGCCTTGCTGTATGTTATGTAATTGTGTAACCCCCTTTTAATACACGTTAGATTTCTTATTTCCTTGGGAAATAAATGAGATTTGATTATTCCTAGCCGTGTGTTTGGTTTCATAGTTAACTGGTATTATTGTGATATTAATAGTAGCATGTGCTCAGAGTTTTAATACACCAACTAATCTATAGGGACTAGACAAATAATACACAGATATAAGTATATCAGGTACATCACAGACTTTTTCCGATCGTGTGTAGCGAATTCCGACGGACAAAGTGCCACGCATGCTCAGATCACATTACAAGACCAAAGCTATTGGCTACTAGCCTCTACGTAGTCCCGTCGTACGCAACAAACGTCACCACGTTCAGAATGATCGGATTTTCCGACAACTTTGTCCGACCGTGTGTATGCAACACCAGTGTCGGACAAAATCCGTCGGAAAAAATCCGATGGATTTTGTGGTCGGATTTTCCGACCGTGTGTACGGGGCATAAGACACAACTTCTGTAAAAATATCTACTTTTTTTAGGGCTTCCATATCTGATATTAGGGCAAACTGTATAATAAATACATTTTATTATATATAAAGTATAAAGACACACAGACCCAAGTAAAAAACAAAGGTATACCTACTAAAACCCAAGATACATATATAAATCCATTCTGCAGTAAAAAAAAAAAAACAATGAATCAAAAACCTTATATCTGCATGACATCTCTTGGGCTTATTTCTAATATTTACATCTGACTGTTTTATTGCACTCACAGAAGATGGCCGTCGCTGTATTTCCAGGATCCCAACACTGATGCTTCAGGTGTAATCATCTTCAACATTAGAGTTGGTGCAGCTGCCATGCTTGCCCCTCCCCTCCTCCTGCCCAATCACAGAAGCTTTTGTATTATGTGAACTCACAAAATACAAAGGCTTCTCTGAATGGTCGGGCAAAGCTAATCTGTGTGCCTCTCTTTCCTCTCTCACAGTCCTGAGTGTCAGTGTATGCTCCAACAGAGCCATAAACCTGTCAGATATAAATAATAGAGATAAGTTCAGGAGATGCCATGTACCTCTTTGGACTTAACTCATAGGGGTTTGATTTACTAAAACCATGGAGTGCAAAATCTGGTGCAGCTCTGCCTAGAAACCAATCGGCTTCCAGTTTTTTTTTGCAAAGCTTAATTGAACAAGCTGATGTTAGAAGCTGATTGGCTACCATGCACAGCTTGCACATTCCTTAGTTTTATTAAATCAACCCCATAGTGTGCCTGCACGTTTTACAAAGTAGCTGAATTCAGCTTTAGGCCCCTTTCACACTTGTGCGACTTGTCCTGCGACTTGGGGCTGCAAAGTCACATGACAAGTCGTACCCCATGATTTCTAATGAGTACCATGCATATCTGTGTGTCTTCAAGTCGCAGCGCCTTTAAAGTAGTCCCTGCACTACTTTGGTCCGACTTTGATGCAAGTTGAGGTCCATAGACCTCAAGATTACCCAGGCATTGCTTCAAGTCACGTCACAATCGCGTCCAAGTTGTGGCAAAATCGTGGGCAAGTCGCACAATTGTGAAAGGAGCCTCAAAGTAAACCTGTTGCTTTGGCCTACATAGACAAAACACAGGTTCACTTTAAGACCCCTTTCACACTGAGGCGTTTTTCAGGTGCTTTTGGGCTAAAAATAGTGCCTGAAAAACGCCCTCCCCTGCAGCCCCAGTGTGAAAGCCAGAGTGCTTTCGTACTGGGGCACTGTGCTGGCAGGACGTTAGAAAAAGTCCTGCAAGCAGCATCCTTGGGGCGGTGGAGGAGTAGTATATACACCACTCCTCCACCGCTCCTGCCCATTGAAATGAATTGGCAACGCTACCGAAGCGCTGGCAAAGCAATTCGGCATCGGTGCTACACGTGCGCATTTAACCCTTTATTCTGCCGCTAGCTGGGGTTAAAATTGCCACGCTAGCGACAGAATAGCGCCGCTAAAACAACAGTAAAGCGCCGCTAAAACTTGCTGCGTTTTACTGTGAACGCCCACCCCAGTGTGAAAGCAGCCTAAAGGAATACCCCCACATACGAACCTTCGAGCTGCGAACTTTCAAAGATGCGCACAGTTTTTTTTTTCATTTAACCCAGCGAGCTGAATGAAAAAAAAACTGACAGATCGCCATACCAACAGAAGCAATGTTGGTGCAGCGATCTCCCCTTCTGTGCCTTACGAACTTACGAACAGGTTGGGCTTACAAACGATTTCCCAGAACGGAAACTTTTAGTAAATAGGGGACTTACTGTAGTTGACCTTTTAGATATATGATTATGTATTTGAGTCCAAGTCGTGCTATGTTTGTTTGTTTTCTTTTCTTGTTTTTTTTTTTTTGTTTCTTCTTGATATTGATTTTGTTTAGTTTAATTGGATTTAATTTATGTAAGTGAATGCATATTATAGGGTGCCTCTTTTGGGGTTGTCCCTACAATGATCTATGTGTTATTGTTCTAAATGTCTAATAATATATATATATATAATAATATAAAATAATGTTCTATACACATTCCTAAAAAGAAACACAGTACCAAAAGGAAAGAACAGAACAAGATTAATGTAAAATGCAGTCCAGCTATAATGTACACCGAGTAGTATATTCCTCCCAGTATGGAAGAGTTTAATAAGTTACACCATTTTTGATGCCTTTGCAGAAAGAACTCCAGAATTGCAAACAAGAAAATCGGAATCTCCAAGCAATCAAGGTAAGCTGAACCATGAGATACATGTTTTTGGAATGTGATACCTGTTCATCTGATCCAGAATCGGCTGTTATTTTTATCAGCTATTTAGGGGGTTGATGTGGAACTAATCCTGCAGCTATAGTGTGGAAGCTAATGCCTAATGGAATTTGGAAAAACACAATATTCAGAGCTAAAGTTTGATCTTCTTATAGTTTGCTTTCCCCTGGTTCATCCTTTTTTCCCCTCATTAACAGACTTAAAATTATTAAAAAAATAATTGTTTGTACATACCTTTGTTAGTACCAGTGACATCATCACTTGGTCTTTGTGATTCTCTATGCAATACAAGCATGTTATGGCTTGTGAGATGGCCTGGCAGGGTGCTGTACATACAGTGCCTTGAAAAAGTATTCATACCCCTTGAAATTTTCCACATTTTGTCATGTTACAACCAGAAACGTAAATGTATTTTATTGGGAGTTTATGTGATAGACCAAGACAAAGTGGCACATAAGGAAATGATAAATGGTTTTCCAGATTTTTTACAAATAAATATCTGAAAAGATATATGATGTGGCGTGCATTTGTATTCAGCCCCTACAATACTTTGTAGAACCACCTTTCACTGCAATTACAGCTGCAAGTCTTTTGGAGATGTCTCTACCAGCTTTGCACATCTAGACAGTGACATTGTTGCCCATTCTTTGCAAAATTGCTCAAGCTCTGTCAGATTGGATGGAGAGTGTCTGTGAACAGCAATTTTCAAGTCTTGCTGCAGATTCTCAATTGGATTTAGGTATGGACTTTGTCTGGGCCATTCTAACAAATTAATATGCTTTGATCTAAACCATGGTAGGTTTGCTGTTGTGCCATTCTCTTTTCGAATGATGGATTGAACATTTTTTTTTATATCCTAACACTGCTTTAAACTTCTCCACAACTTTATCCCTGACCTGTCTGGTGTGTTCATTGGCCTTCATGATGCTGTTGGTTCACTAAGGTTCTCTAACAAACCTCTGAGGACTTCACAGAACATCTGTATTTATACTGAGATTAAATTACACACAGGTGGACTCTATTTACTAATTAGGTGACTTCAGAAGGCAATTGGTTCCACTAGATTTTAGTCAGGGGTATCAGAGTAAAGGGGGCTGAACACAAATGCACGCCACACTTTTCAGATATTTATTTGTAAAATGTTGAAAACCATTTATGGTCTAGAGCCCTACGGACGACATGAGTAACGATGACACATAGGAACAACACAAAACTAACCAACATGAAATAGACGTGAAAGTGTGCCTTGGTCTACCGTATGGTACACCAAAATAAGGGGGCATACCCTAGATAAGGAATGATAAGAAGTAGTTATGGAATAATGTGGAATGAGTATTCAGTCTGGGGTAAGAATACTTGGAAGAGGCTTTTAAAAGGGGAGGGTGGGTGGGTATCACGCACAGGAAACCGACAAAGACCGGCGGCCTTTGGGCTGCTTAAATACCCTCCGGGCTCCTCCCATAACTTCAGGCCGGTACCCGGCCTTCCAATTTATGGTCTAGAGCCCTACGGACGACATGAGTAACGATGACACATAGGAACAACACAAAACTAACCAACATGAAATAGACCTGAAAGTGTGCCTTGGTCTACCGTATGGTACACCGAAATAAGGGGGCAAAAACCTTCAGGTAGGGGATAATTATTTATTAAGGTAATGTCACTGAGTAAGTCGAGCAAAGGCCTGAGCCATCTCTAACTGTGGGTTAGGTATGTAGCGAGAGAAGCAGGCCGATTTCCACCGACCCAGTTTCTTGATCACATGGTCCGGAACCCCCTGTCTTGAGGCCATCGTGGCCGCCCCGATCCGGAATGAATGCCCGGAGTACTGGCTGGGGTCCAACTGAAGATTGCCGAGAAGGACCCGGACATGTTCCACGAACTGCGACGAGTTGAGGGGTTTTACCGGAAAGGGTAGAAGCGGACTGGACCCTGGGCGGTCGGACAGCAGTGCCGTCAAGCGGTTTAACACGGCAACTGGGCACCAGTTGTTGTGAGTCCTGTACAGGTGAATATCTACTCCGGAACCTCGCTGCTGAGTTTTGGACGTCGCCAAGTGAAGGACGTAGTGATCCTGGTGGCGGCAGAGATTACTTCTATGCAAGACTGGACCGGCTGGGTGGCTGCGAGTGAACTCGCTGGGCCGTAGAAACCCATAAAACGCCATGTGTATCGCAGCCTGCAGGACGGTGCTGAGGAGGAGACCGAAAGGGGACCTATCCAGGATGTCAGACATCCCCTTAAAGATCTCCCCAGTGATAGGCAGCCGCTTCGGGCTGACTGGCGGCTGGTGTTTCTGAACTCCACGCAGTAGAGCCCTCACTGCGTGGCAGGAGAACACCGAAGGCCTCGCGGGGTCTTGAAGTGACAAGTAGTGCTGCACCCCGGCCACGTACTGGCGTATCGTGCTGTGTGACAGTGCCAGGTGAGAATGACAATAAGCGATAAACGCCAGAACCTGCTTGACGCTGGAAGACTCACGAGGGCGATGGGGCAGGAACTTATTAAACGCCCTCCAGGCCGTCCGGTAGGCCCGCCGGGTGTTGCGGGCGAGCGAAGCGTTGATGATGTTAGTAGCTGAGTGTAGATTTGGGGCTAGTCCAAGGTCAGTTGTGACCAATCCGGGACAGTGGCTGAAAGATGGTAGGCTCCTGGCATCTGTTCAAAGAAAGAAATAAAGTTAAAACGGGAGAGCGCGTCCGCTGCTGAGTTAAACTTCCCTGGAATGAATGAGCAGTAAACATTGAACTGATGTTGTAGGGATAGCTGGACCAGTCTGCGGAGGAAGGACATGACGGGCCTGGATTTAGACCTGCCCTTGCTGATGATCTTGGCTGTGGCTTGATTGTCGTGAAAGCCACAGTCTGTCCAGACCAATGGTGACCCCATAGGTGAGCGGCTGCTACGATGGGGAACAGCTCAAAGAGGGCTGACGTGGTAGTGAAGCCCGGTGTGGCTAGTGCCTGAGGAGGCCAAGGGGCGGCGAACCACAAATGGCCAAAAATGGCGGCGCATCCTGTGGATGCCGCCGCATCGGTCACCACCTGAGGTGACTGCGTGGACACTACTGGGATGAACAGGGACACCCCGTTCCAATTACTAAGAAAGTGTTCCCACATGGCCAGATCTGCCCTGGCTGCCGAATCCAGCCTGATGACCTGGTCTGGGTCCTGAGTGTAGGACAGGAAGACCAGCAACCGGGACACGAAGGAGCGGCCCTGGGGGATGATCCTCATAGCGAAATTCAGCATCCCGAGGAGAGACTGAAGTTGCTTCTGAGTACATCCCCCCACCCGGGTGAACTCTCGCAGAACCGTCCTGATACAGTCCAACTTATCTGCGGGAAGGCTGGCCTGCATGGCAAGCGTGTCAAGGTCGACGCCCAAGAACGTGACCTTGTGTGCCGGGCCGTCAACCTTGTGTTCCGCTATGGGGACGTTCAGATTGTCGAAAACCGTCCTCAACTTTCCAAGGTCCCCTGGGGGAGCCCCGGGTGGTTCTATCAGAAGGAAGTCATCCAAATAATGGATGACCTCGTGGCACTGTGCCTCGTGGAGAAGGATCCACGCCAGGGTCTCCGCGAACTTGTCAAATAACCAAGGACTACTCTTAGACCCGAATCGCTCCCTCCACTTGATGCCGTGCCAGCACCACAGGGAAGGATGTATGGGCAGCAGCTTGAAGGCGTCGGATATGTCCGCCTTCGAGAGCCAAGCACCCACCCCCGTCCTGAGAATGGCCTGGATAGCCATATCTACCGAAGTGTACTTCAGTGAGAACTCCTCGGAGGGGATGAGCGAGTTGAGACTGGGAATGACGGAAGAATGAGGCGCTGACAGATCATACACCAGACGTTTTTTATTTGAAAATTTTCCCTGTACAAGCCCGATAGGGCAAACCCTCCAGATACTAAAGGGAGACTGACTGAACGGGCCTATCATAAAGTCCCGATCCAACTCCGTCTGCAGAAGGACGTCAATCGCTGGCTCATCTGTTGCTGCTGAGCGCAGGTTCGGACATTCGTGGGTGGAGTGGGGCAGGGTGATGAGCCCGGTATGAAACCCATCGGTGAAACCTCGGATGAGGTAGCTGGCGAGTGACGGAGTGGGGTGTGAGGTCAAGTAAACATCGAGCCAAAGGACATTGACCCGGCTTAGTCACGGTTTCTTCTGCTTGACCTCACACAGGACCCTGGGGTGCGCCCTCTGGCATAGGGTGCAAACGTGCAAGAGCCGGCACTGGCTGAAATTGCAGGAGCCGTAGTTGAAGTTGTTGCAAATGGCGGCTCCCCCAACCATCCGTACCGGACGTCCCAACTTGTCCACCTTCTGCCCTTGCGCCGGGGCCTGCTGAGCCTGGCTCGTGCTGGTAGAGGCCGTGCTAGCTATCGGATGGACAGAGGCTATGTTGGCACACCAGACCGTGGTGTGGGATGCTGACTGACAGACAGCACATAGCGGGGAGCGTAGACCCGCGAAGTGGCGGCAGAACAACTCCGTGTCCACTACGCTCCAGTCCGTTGTCAAATGGAACTGTAAGAATCTGGCCGCGGCTTTGGCCGAGAAGGACCGATGATAATCGTAGAACGCTGAGCCACCGTATTTGTGGCCCAGGTCTACGATCAAATGGAGGTAGAGGTCCAGTTCCTCCCGCCTGCCGGGGGAGGCTGAGCACAGCACGTCCCTGAACATGCTGAAAGCGAGCGTGAACTCGGGCACCGTGAGCTTTCTGTTGAGCCTCGGATCCTTTGCTTTCAAAACCACCGAGACGTCCCCCCAGGTGTAGGCCTTGTTCTCGGCCAAGTCATGGACCGAGATCATGAGTGAGGCCAGGTTAACGTCTCTGCCCTCTAAAATGTCCTTCCTTACGCTGGGTGGCACCAGGTGGGAAGGGTGAACGGTAGTCGTGGCAAGCTCACTACCTGCGGCCGGTGCACTGATGGCTGGGACCACCGCAGGGTCCGGAACCGTGGCAGCCGGGCTGGTCTCTAGACGAGACACCCTGTCCTGGACCTCAATGATCGAGGAAGACACGAGAGTGTGTAGCTGAGCGACGGCGGCTGAAATAGATTCCAGAGACGCCTGCTGGCTGCTGGGGCCTGCTGCGGCCGGTGGTGGGAAGAGGAGCCTGAATAGCTCCGCCTTCCTGGCCGCGGACGAGAAGGGTATCCCTCTGCGCCTCAGTTCGGCGGGCAGCCTGGGAATTGTCCATGCCCTAAGAGACTGGACACTGCCAGCCTCGGAGGCTGACGCCGGAGATAGCGGGGTGGTGAGGTCATCGCTGCCGACTGATGACATGGCGGCTGCCAAGACCCGTTACTTAGTAGACTGGTCACCTGTCTGCAGGCTGGGTCTATAAAGAGGTGACAAGAAATGAGTTTGGACGTGTTCCCTACGGTATACGAACCTGCCATGAGAAAGCAGGAGCCCCCCCGTGCCCCTGCGTTTTTTTTTTTTTTTTTTACCTGCTGAAACCCTGATCAAGCTGGTGCAGGTGGACCTACTGAATCCGACTGACCTGAGAGAGCGTGAGAGAAAGTACCTATTTAAGAGCCTGAAACTGCTGCCGTCCAGAGCGACGGAACCCAACGTAGATGATAACAACAGGCGATAGTGACTTAAGTCGACTGCCGAGACAGCTGTGGAATCAAATGACAGATAACAACCCGAATGACTGACATGACATGTTGCCTTAACTGAAATGAACTTCCCGTGACAGGGCCCGGCCCGTTCGTACCGTATGGGGGTGACTGTGAGCCGGACTCTGGAGCACGTACAGAAATGAGGCAACCGTGAAATGAGGCCAACTGCCTGGGTACGCTGAGGCCGAACTGTGACATCCAGGAGCCACCGGGTCCGACTCCAAGTGCTACAGTATGCATTTGGAACGCAAGCACTCGTGTGCCAGCGACCTTGATCATCATGCCACTAGTGACTGAACCCCTTTCTCTCTCTTTTTTTTTTTTTTTTTTGTAGAAATGCGGCCGGCCTAGGGCACGCCGGCGCGAATTCGTACAGGGAGGTGACCAATTAACGCCGGGGCGTGGTAAGGTGACATAGAAATGATATAACATGACAAGGACAAGAATCAAAGTCTCTCTTTTTTTTTTTTTTTCTTTTTTTTTTTTTTTTTTTTTTGCGATTCCGCCCCTGGCGCATGTATTGAAATGAGGCCGGCCTAGGGCACGCCGACACGAATTAGTGCGGGGAAGTGACTGCATTCATGCCGGGCGTGGTAAGGTGACAGAAATGACATACCATGACAGGGGCAAGAATCAAGAATGTACGCAACCTGTGATGCGATTCCGCCCTTGGCGCATGTATCGAAATGAGGCCGGGTAGTCGTGCGTCTGGATCGCCCATATCGGAGCATCTATGGATGCGACCGGACCTACCCAGAGGTATGGTGACCGAAATGAAACCATGGCAAAGACTAGATTACAACAAACCGAGCAATTTGTAACCGAATCTAATCTCTGGAGCATGTATCGAAATGAGGCCGAGCGGCTAGGCGAATCAGTGCGAATCGATGCATGCCGGATGCGACCGGATTCAGACCGATACGTGGCCAATGACCGATAACATGCCAAAGACTGGACTCGAGCTCGCATCCGTACGAGCGGTGGGCCAATCTCTGAAACATGTATGGTAATACGGCCGTAACCTGGGTACCCCGAGACAAATCCGTGCCTAAGTGCGACATGACTTGAATCTGAGTGTGGCCAGGATCGAAATGATGGCATGAACGCCCTGTTTAACTGATGTGAAATGACTTAGCATGACCGAATGGCCTGATACGTTGGCCATGTTTGAAATGACGAAATGATTGCCATGCTAATACGTGAAATGTTTCGACACGGTCGAAGTGATTCGTACAATTAACATGCCAACAGCGATTCGGAATGCAAATAGCGATTCGGCACGCTTGCTGGCGCAACCGTTTTGAATAATATGACAGGACATGAATGATGCGTGTGAGTGCGAACGGCACCCGTGCGTGAGCCATATTTGAACGATTCAAAGACTGCGTAATACGACCGCGTAAGGGGAACCCTTGAGTGCCGGATGCGGCATCGGTCGGAGTGTCATGGCGGGCGGCCCTGAATGCGCGTGCCGCTAGGTGGCTCCCGATCGTGTACAACCAAAAACGTGCGAGTAAGTGTTTAGGTTTTCGAGACAAGCAGTGCGTGGTTCGTGAGCTACGCAGACCACAGTTTAGTGACATGATAAGCAGTGCATGAGAACGTAAAACATGGGAGCCGAAGCCCTACCTGCGACAGCCGAACCAGACTCTTTGTACGGAACTGCGACTCGGCGACACGAGTGCGACACGAAGGGACAACACGACTTACGAACACGGAACGCGGGACTGCAACAAAAGGAGACGAAACGGAGCTCACGAACCGGCACCAACAGCGCTTGTCTCGAACGAGTCGGTCCTAGATGTCTGACGTATCAGATATCACGCACAGGAAACCGACAAAGACCGGCGGCCTTTGGGCTGCTTAAATACCCTCCGGGCTCCTCCCATAACTTCAGTCCGGTACCCGGCCTTCCAATTTATCATTTTCCTTCCACTTCAGAATTATGTGCCACTTTGTGTTGGTCTATCACATAAAATCCCCCAAAAAAACATTTACTTTTTTGGTTGTAACATGACAAAATGTGGAAAATGTCAACGGGTATGAATACTTTTTCAAGGTACTGTAGCTTACTGAAACATAAGATGTAAGCCTCCATCAAAACACATGAAAAGGTTGGGGCAGGGACTGTAAGTCTGGGGAGGAATAGGCTTAATAATGCTGGATGTCCTCCGGTCAGGAAACAAGGAATCTGACTTGCTGCAGCTTCTGGTGCACACTAAGAAGCTTACAGATTGCAAATCACTTGAAATTAGAGTAAGCAATCTCAGTACAGGAGGGGAGTCTGTACAACTGTGCAAGATACGTTGTAGAAGGTAAGAATGGAATTTCATTTTAAGTACCGTAGGTGAAATAGAACAACCATGCAGGCATCATTTGTGCTGTTCTTGCTTTCACTTTCTTAGGCCTTTTTCACACGGGCTGTGATGGATGAAAAACGGACATACATGTATCGCTATGGAATAGTGGATGTTAGCGGAAGATCATCTGCTGACAACCGCTAACATCCGTTTCCGCCAAGCTCAGTTTTTTATGACGGCAGAAAAACCTATTTTTCATCTGTAAGAAAACGGTACGGACGATCCGCTGACATCCGTTTTTAGACCCTTTTTTCCCCTCATTAAACACACTGTATATAGCTGGTTGCTAAGGAAGGGTACGGGAAGCTGGCTGCTGCGTTCTTAACAACCGATGAGTCATCAGCTGTCAGCGGGGTTCCCCGTTAACTGCTGAATGTAAAAAAAAAAATAAATGGCGTGGGGTCCCCCCCCCCCCCCCCCCCAGGTCAATACTAGGCCCTTCGGGTCTAGTATGGATTCGGAAGGGACCCCCACGCCAACATTTTTTTTAAATATGGCGTGGGGTCCCCCCAAAATCCATAAAGACCCTTATCTGAGCATGCAGCCCGGCATGTCAGGAAAGGGAGGGGATGAGCAAGCGCCCCCACTCCAAAGCTCTTCATCCCCGGGAACCCCGCTGACAGCTGATGACTTATCGATTGTTAAGGAAGTGGCGGCCGGGTTCCCGGCCCCTCCTTAGCAACCAGCTATATATAGTGTTTGAAATTCAGTCACTTTTTCTTTGTAAAAAAAACGGATGTCAGTGGATATGAAAACGGATGTAAAAATTGATATGCGTATCCGTTTTTGATCCATTTTTTTTACAAAAAAATAACATGACTGAACTAAACAAAAAATTGAACGCCCATGTGAAACCAGCCTTACAGCTTACTAAACTGATTTGTCCTCCTCCTAACTTGGTTAAATGACCCTACACACATTTAGGCTGCATTCACACCTGAGCGTAGCTTTTCAGGCAGAAAATCGCGCAAATTGCGGCGTTTTTTTGCGGCGTTTTGTACCGCGATTTGCGGCGTTTTTTACCGCGATTCGCGGTGTTTTTTACCGCGTTTTGCCGCGAATTTTGTGCAGAGCAAAAGGTCACCAATGTAAAAAGAATAAAAACGCCCAAATCTGCCCGATTCGCGCGACAAAAAAGGGTCTGGAACTTGTTTGAGCTTCAGGCGTAGGGCTTCAGGCGTTTTGGAGTGGAGATGTGAACCATCTCCATAGAGAATAATGTATTTTTTCCCCTCTAGCTTTTGTAGCTTCAGGCTTCAAGCTACAAAACGCCCAGGTGTGAATGCAGCCTTAATGGTGGTCAGATGTCTGGGCATGATCTGACTGCAGAAGGATCTTTCATATAAAAGCTCTTTTTATAAACAAATGTTCAAATTAGCTAAAAATACTTGCTTGGACCTATTGAGAAGAGAGAGAGGAGACTTAGTAAACACTCCCGGCAGTTCTCTGGGAAAATCCAACCAGCTGATTGCTTATTCTCCGAAAAGGGTCTGGTATGGAATGTTTTTCAAGGTTGGGGAGTACATACAGACATATGATTATTTCCCAATCTGGCCAAAACTGTCTCTGGTGCAAAAATAATGTCATGCCTGGAGGCATCTCATGACTTGTACTAGAATAGCTTGTGTTATGTGGTGCTCAGAATCATCTGTTTCTAGCATGTTTATAAAGAACAAGATTGTTTTGTAGTGCTTCAGCTGTATACAGCATATGTCTTTACTACTTCTGGCTTTTCTTCTGTTGTCAAAGAAGTAGAATGTGACACATATGTATGTGCTAAACAAGAATGCAAATTCCTCCTACACCATTGACTCACCTTCACACCATAAAAGTAAAAATAACTGCTGAGATGTTCTCATTAGTCATTTGCGTTATGCTTGTTAAATGTCCTGAAGTTGCATGAACTTGAATTTACATTCTTAACAGAAAGGTCTGCAGCAAACTGGTAGTTCAGGGATGGTTGAGGGCCATTGATGGAATCAATACATGGCTTCTTGTATCTTTCTGGTGTTGATTTTTTTGCATGTGAGTACTAGCTCTTGGTATTCACATTGCATAATGCATTTATGTTATGTTATGCACTTTGGGACTTTATCAAAAATTCAGTTTTTATGCAATCTTTATAGTTTACTGGCCCGTTTTCTTAACTCCACACACACACACACACACACTCCACTCCCTTTCTTATGCTTCCTTATATTTTTTAAATGTAACGTAAAACCAGCAGTCTTCTGGATATTCCGGTCCTTCCTCTTCTTTACAACCGCAGAGGCGAGCATTCCTTCTCCCTGCACTGAATGGCGCTCACATTATGATGTGTGAGTACTGTTTGGTGCAGCAGTAGCTGTGAGATGTGAGCCCTGGCCACTGTCATGATGCACTCCAAGGGGGTGTGTCCATGACAGTATGGGGTCACAGGAAATAAGTTGAATGACTCTGAATGTCATTTAACCCAAAAGAGGAGCTAAATCTAGTGGATAAGCAGACTTTTTGTAGAGGACTGACATTAAGTATTGCAGCAAAAGTTTTTGTTATAAATTATACTGCAGGACGATTCATTTTTTATTTTGTTGTTAACCTGGAATTATGCTTTAGGGTCGAGTGCACAAAAATGTATTACCTTGCACTGTGGTGTGTTGCTAAAAATGGTGCATGACCTTTTTATTGTTCTGGTTTGTTGGTAGCCATTTAAATGAATCTACAATAAGAATAAGAACTAATAAGTAACTGTATATAGCCCAGTCTTTTGCAGGTAACATACCCAAACTCAACATCTTATGTGAGGTTCACTGAGGATTGGACTTTGTAGGGCTTTTTCTCATGGATTCTCTATAGGTGCTAACCATTGTAAAATTTCCAGGGAAAGTTTTTTCTGTACTTTTCTCTGTGAAGCTAAAGGAATTAGTATTTCACCCCGCCTTCTAAACAACTTTTAAGAGAACATGACAGTATCTGGTGGCATAGCAGGTTGTTTCACGACAGACAAATGTGTCACCACCAGTTGTTCTCAGTGACACATTTCAGTGTTTTCGGTGAGCCCATCTTCTTCTCAAAATTAAAGTAAACCTGTTATTTTTTTGTTAGCTATAACAAGGCCAGAATCATTGGAGCCTCAAATCCCTGGGTGCTTTACTATGCAAACCTTGATTTAAGCATTGAAAGCTGAGCTCTGGTCTTCTTTCCTACAACTCCTATACTTCAGTATTGATCAGATAGGCTACTCATCATTCCAGCTGACCAAGAGAGGTGTAGGAGGAGGCAGGACTTCATTGTCCGAACCTGTGATTCGTAAAAAGAACTTGCACCTTGGGTTTTAGGGTTCTTGGTGTGGTAAGCAAAACTCTTGTAATATATACTGTATACACATTTTAGTGGCCACATAAAGTGTGTGATCTTCACTTATCAGGTTGTCTTTGTGATATCTAATGCCGTGTACACACGGTCGGAATTTCCGATGGAAACAGTCCGATAGGAGCTTTTCATCGGATTTTCCGACCGTGTGTATGCCCATCGGTCTTTTTCTTTTTCCAACGGACTTTGGATTGAGAACCTGTTCTTAATTTTTCAGACGGAAAACCTTTCTATCGGATTTTCCGATCGTGCATAGGGAAGTCCGCCACGCAAAATTCCGACGCATGCTCGGAAACAATTCGACGCATGCTCAGAAGTATTAAACTTCCCTTTAATAGTGCTGTCGAACGCGTTGTATGCCGCGGTGTTATTGACCGTCGGAATTTGGTGTCATTGTGTGCAGGCAAGACAGTTTGAGCGAAATTCTGTCAGAATTCCGACGGGAAAACCATCAGAGCTTTTTCCGACGAGAATTCCGACCGTGTGTATGCAGCATTAGAGTACCCATAGGAGCGATGTGTGCTTAAAAATGTGGGCGCGCCCTTCCTTGCTCTTTCCATTACTTTTTACATAAGTGAATTTGCGATGGCAACTAGCCACCAGTTTAGGTCAACAGAAATCTAAAGCAAACTTGGGGATAATTATTTTTTTGAGGGAAGACAGACCACATGAAAATTATCTTTCACTTCTGACTAGCTGTACGCTTTATTTTAGCAATAAATAGCATTTTTTTCATATGAACCTTAAAATGATATGTAATAACACAAAAAATGTCTACCACTATATCTATGTTATGTTTGTTTTTTATTGGTTTATCAGGATGCCTTGCAGCAGAGAATGGCTCAGCAAGAAAACGCTGTTCTTCAACTGAAGCAGGAGTTGTTAAGGGCGAACATGGACAAGGATGAACTTCATAACCAAAATGTAAGCTTAATGCTATTGTAGAAAGACTAAAGCTAGCAATAAAAAAGTATTTTTTATTTTTTTGTTCAGTCAATCCAATATCTACACAAACAAGGTGGATGGAGAAATGTCCTCACCCCCCCAGGACATTGCATTCTGACAGTGGGACCTGTCGCTATCAGAATACACTGAACAGCGACTGCAACCTCAGATTGACATACATTGTCCAGCATGTTCCTTTAACAGAAGTCGATTAAATGACATTGGTCAAGCAGGGACGGCCAGACACCGAGTGAAATTTGTCTGGTTCCTGCTGAACTAGGCAAATTTCGCTCAGTTAATGGTCAGCTTAACCTGTATAGAAAGTGACTTTAGTAACTACATTGACAAGCAAATCTCTCATCGAGAAAGTTGGCCAGTATAAGATCTGCCTACCCTTGCTGGAACTGCCATGTCTTCAGAATCTGCAGATATCTCCTTGAGTAAACCCACTGATAGATGTGGAAAACACCTGTCTGTGATTTGTTCTTTTTTCGTTATAGAAAAGACGAAACTGTTGTTCAAGCAAAGCAAAGATTTTCTAAAACATCGTAAAAGACTGTGCATTTATTAATGCACTGACAATGCTTGGGAAAGCTTTTTTCCTCAGATTTTAATACCACAATGCCTAGAAGCTAGGCCTGAATCTGTTGTATCCCTTGTTGGAAGCCTATAAGCGGAGTATGAAAATACTGACAACAATTGAACTACTTTTACAGGTGGATTTGCAAAGAAAAATGGAAGAAAGAAGTCAGTTAATTGGGGATTATAAAGTGAGTATATGTTAATTTGTTGTGTCTTTTTCTTACTATATAGAGCATATAGCAATAACATAATGGGAAAAAAAAATACCTATCAAAGTGAACCTTATTCTTCTGCAGAAAGAAATCACACAAAAGGATTGGCTTATACAGCAGATGCAGGGGAAACTTTCAGAAGCAAGCTATCAAAAGGTACGTCAGTCTGGTCGACTGTTTCCGGCATTGGGTAGTGGGCTTACCCGATTATGTAGCCATGTACTATAGGTAATAATTAACTATAAATGATGATAATATTAGGATTATTGGATCATAAAAAGAATACACATGATCAAAAGCTTAATGGGTTTATAAAGGACAATAAATCCCATGGTGAGCCCCAATATTATTTTTTTGCTGTAGGAACTATGTAATTTTCTTTAGCAGACCAAAATGTGATACTTAAAGACCTCTTTGTTTCCCTGCAAAGGTAAAGCATAATGGACTACTATGCGTCACTTACCTGACACAAGAGCCAGCAAAGTCACCTTGTGTACGGAGCCTCCATCTTCTTGGTGGGTCTGGCGGCTCCGGCGCTGTCATTCGACGGCGCCGCAATGACGTCACTCCTGTGCATGCGCACGGGAGCCGCCACTCGCGGCATTTCGCCGCTGAGAGCGACTTTCTCAGTGCGCGCCGCTGTCTACGGCGCATGCGCCGCTGTCTACGTCGCATGCGCCGTAGACAGTGGTGCCTGTCTTTTGGCAAATATCTCCTAAACCGTGTAGGTTTAGGAGATATTTATTTGACCTACAGGTAAGCCTTAATCTAGGCTTACCTCTAGGTCCAAGTGGTTTGTAAGGGTTTACAACCACTTTAAAGCGGTAGTAAAGTCTTCTTTGTGATTTTTACCTACAGGTAAGCCTATAATAAGTATCCATCCTTCCACTGTATGTGATCAGTACATTAAACACCTTCACCTCCACCTTCCTCTGTGTATAATGTATCTAGTGCACCATTCTCAAGCTCTGTTTTAAACCCCTCAAAAATGAGTTCACCTTTTCAGGGGCTTTTCTGGCATTTTTTTGTAACATAGTATCGTTATAGTATCAAACAAAAACAAAAAAATACAGCAGTTAATAATTACCACCAAAAGAAAACTGTTTCAAAAATATGGGTGCAATGTTGCATGACGGAGTAGTTGTCATTCAAACTATCTCAGCACTGAAAAATAGCCTGATAATGAGGTCGGTACTAAATGATTAACTAGGTATTAGCACACAAGCTATCTTTTCCAGCATGCTGAAAAATGCTATGAAAAAGCACTGAGCCTTTCACTCTGCATGGATAAAATGAATTCTTTATTTCCTGAATCTGATAGAAGACAAAAGATAAAGGGGGTGCCAACTGTGTAGCAGTTCCAGAGAAAACATGCAGATTTTGCTCTACCAGCTACCCTCATATAGATATCATACTGTTTTGGTGGGCTCCAAAGGAATCATGAGCAAGAATGAGTTGCCTTATCCTGATGTTTTTGCTGGATTGGGAAATAATCTTCCACTACCACCAACATTAACTGTGATCAGACAGGGGCAAAACCTTGCCCTGTTACTTCTCTTTTCTCACCACTAAGCTGGCCTAGGAGGTGTCTGCACATCTTCCTTCTTTTCTCTTCACAGGCTAAACACAATCACTTGGCAAAGGCAGATGTTCATGTTCAACAATGTATCTGTAGATATATCTTAGTGTGATTTATATGTCGTCTGAGCTATGGACTGGGTTGTGCAGTGGCCATGTTTGTTTATGCTGCCTTTATAGATGTAAGTGACCCAAATCACCCCTGCATTTGCATCTGCCCTCTACAGCAGGGGTGCCCAACCAGTGGCCTGGGGGCCACATGTGGCCCGCGGAGCCCTCTGATGTGGCCCGCGACCTCCTGCTCTGGGATGGCTGGTTGGCAAGCCCAGATTGCAGGTTGTCTACCTGCCATGCCAGAGCATCAGTGTTGTAAATGAAGCAAGCGGTAGAGGAAGGAAGCAGCTGCAGAGCAGAGGCGCATAAGCCAATGCTTACTATATAGCACCGGCTCCTGTCATAGGTGGAGTGATACCAAATGCACTCTGCCTGGGACAGCAAGTTTATTACTAAAATCACAGTATATATATGGACATATCTGTTCTGCAGTGGTTACTGGGCTGCTTTAGACTGATCCGCAGGTGTAGCGCAGTGTACCTGCGGCTTACCTGCACTGAGCCATAGACTTCTGGTTTTATCTATGGGTTTGTGGCACTTTCAGAAAGTGCACCACACCTGCAATATATGATAGAATTCTATGGCAAAGTACAGCTAACCTGCAGGAAAGCCACAGGTGTGGGTAGACCACAGACCATCAGTGTAAAAGTAGCCTTAGGCCCCTTTAACCTGATCTGTCTGACCCCATCGAACCCTCCATTCACCTCTATGGAGCGGCAGATGTATACAGACTTGTGTCCGTTTACACCTGCCTCCTTCCAATCCGATCTGTTAAAAAAAAAGGAACGTGGATCCGTCCCCTTCCATTTGATCAGATGAGAGGGCCCATAAAGTAGAGTGGGCTGTGTCTGTGTCCGCTTTGTATACGCAGAGTGGACACAGAGCTGTCATCTGCTCATTGTGGCCCGCGACTGGTTACTAAGTGGCTTAAGTGGCCCTCGCTCTTCAAAAGGTTGGGCACCCCTGCTCTACAGTCTCTACATAACCAGATTGTATGGGCAGTTTCAGGGTCAACCGCTTTCAAATACCAGTGTTAAGTTTTTTTTTTTCTTTTTAAGGGAGCCAAACTATCCATAGAAAAATGACACCAGCCTAAAAACTGCATTCAGATGGAACTGAACCCGGCTCCAAGTTCTGTAGGGCAGGAGTGTTAACCATTCAGCTGCTGTTCTGTGCAAAGTTGTTAAAACCACAGGCTGTTCTTTTTCTATAACAAATCAGCATCTGTTAAGTTTCACAATAGAAACAATCCTGTTTTTCATTTATAAATACAAACTTTTAAGGTGTATCAGACTTTTACTAGTCCCAGGTTCTCCATTTTCTAGCTAATTGATCCTCATTTGTACATATGGCTGGAGTACGTAGGCTGCTAAAAACATGCGAACACCAGATGGTGCGTTCATAAACAGCTGATTAATTATTCATACTTGTTTGTGTATTGCACAAAACTCATCACCAACTTATCGGCCTTTAAAATGTTTTACTATCATTAACCATTCCAAGTACTTCATCGGATTTACAGTATGTCATACAGAAGTGATCCAGAAGAGCTTTGTAAAAATCGTATGTTAAACATTTAATTGCTGAGCAATAGAAATAGCTTTGTGCATTTGTACATTTTTTTAAACTGGGATTTCTCTAACAGCCAGATTCTCTTTTCCATTATTTTTTTCTCACTTTGCTATCATAAAAAAACGTTTCTGCTGATGATCAGATTACTCGTCACACACTCACGTTTATGGGTTTAGGCTCAATTGTTTTCAGTCACTAGTGAATCTTTGTGCAGCACGTTGTTAAAATATCCTGTGTGCTGCAGTTTAGCTGTATTTTTTTCTAAGTACAAATTATATTTATTGTACCCATTGCAACATTGGAGCAAGCTCTGGGACCTGCCATAGTCATCACCAAACACTGACAGTGATGCATAGAAAAGTAAAGAATTTAGATGTCCTTACAGGCTGCAATAATGCAAACACACAGAACATCAGCACTGAGAAAGCAGAGAACGCTGTGTATAAGCCCTTTCTGCCCACGGTCTGTAGATTTAAATTCCCCTGTGCAATGCCCAGTGTAACATTCCTCTGCAATATGCCCAACAGAGGGGACATTAATCAATCAAAATATCTTTAACATATATCCACTTGGTGAGAAAAAAAGTCCATACATAAACAAACCAAGATGCAAGGTTATCAAAAAAGTGACCAAAAAAAAAATGTTTTTTTATTGAAAAAAATATATAAAAATAAAATAAAAAAAAACTGTTCCAATAGTGATTCCAGTGAAATATTCTTCCACTCCTTCACCACACCTCCGTGCTGTGATTCCGCTCCCCTCAGACACCGCACTTATCGATAAAAAATGCCTCACACTCTTGTGTTCGGCGAACAAGCCTTTACCCTCCAAATGGGGTTCAAACACTCTCCAAAATACACTCCACATTCCACATTAATAATTATGCTTCCAAAATTTGTGTGTTCTGTAAATTGCTGCCAGCATTGCTCCTGTTTTTTCTTGCCAAAAACCTCCATTTTGTTGAAGTCCAGAGCAGTCACTTCCTGATTGAGGACTCGCCCCCTTTCCTTTGTCTCAAAAACTGTATGTCACTGTAATTAAAATATGTACTTTACCAGCCCTGAATGTATGGCTTGGCTTAACCAGAGAGGAAGGCTGGAGTGTGTGTGTAAGTGTGTGTATACACTATATATAATTATTATTTTTAAATTTTGTCTATTTGTTAGCCTATCATGACAACATAAGCAGGGAAGTGATTGAAACTGTGTACCAAATAAAAACCTTCTATGTCATTAAACTAAAAAACTAAAAATGATTTAGGTAGGCAAATTAGTCCTGGAGTTATACTTAAGTTGATTAATACACACTGCCACTGATAACTTTGTGGTCAGAAAATCCAGATTTGAATGAAATTTGGTCACAAAAGGATTAAGTATTCATTCATACTGTATATCATAAGAAACAAAGAAAGCAGTTATTTACAGAGAAGTCACGCTGACATCTGTTGGACTGCCAAAGGCTAACATTGCTGCTTTAAAAAATAACAGTCTGTCTCAACTGAACAAAAAAGCACCTAAAGTCTGCAGTTAACTGAATATAGCAAACAATGGAGTCTGCATTGTCTTTGTTCTAGTGTGATATGTTCACTAGTATAGTATATAAAGTTTATTCCTTTCCTAATGCTAACGTTAGCTAACTTCTCTTTCTAGAATGATCTGCAGAAAGAGTTAGACCACAGGAAAGGTGTTCTGCAACAATACATGAGCAGAGAGGATGGCCAGGTAGAAGTGTAGTGTGTCCTGCTTTTCTTATATATGTGTATATATATATATATATATATATATATATATATATATATATATATATATACACAGTATCTCACAAAAGTGAGTACACCCCTTGACGTTTTGGTAAATATTTTATTATATCTTTTCATGTGACAACAATGAAGAAATTACACTTTGCTACAATGTAAAGTAGTGAGTATACAGCTTGTATAACAGTGTAAATTAGCTGTCTCCTCAAAATAACTCAACACACAGCCATTAATGTCTAAACCGCTGGCAACAAAAGTAAGTACACCCCTAAGTGAAAATGTCCAATTTGGGCCCAAAGTGTCTATATTTTGTGTGACCACCATTATTTTCCAGCACTGCCTAAACCCTCTTGGGCATGGAGTTCACCAGAGTTCACAGGTTGCCACTGGAGTCCTCTTCCACTTCTCCATGACGACATCACAGAGCTGGTGGATGTTAAAGACCCTGCGCTCCTCCACATTTCATTTGCTGATGCCCCACAGATGCTCAATAGAGTTTAGGTCTTGAGACTTGCTTGGCCAGTCCATCACCTTTACCCTTAGCTTCTTTAGCAAGGCAGTGGTCATCTTGGAGGTGTGTTTGGGGTCGTTTTTTATGTTGGAATACTGCCCTGCGGCCCAGTCTCCAAAGGGAGGGTATCATGTTCTGCTTCAGTATGTCACAGTACATGTTGGCATTCATGGTTCCCTTAATGAACTGTAGCTTCCCAGTGCTGGCAGCACTCATGCAGCCCCAGACCATGACACTCCCACCACCATGCTTGACTGTAGGCAAGACACACTTGGCTTTGTACTCCTCACCTGGTTGCCGCCACACACGCTTGACATGGTGAACCAAATAGGTTTATCTTCGTCTCATCAGACCACAGGACATGGTTCTAGTAATGTCCTTAGTTGGCTTGTCTTCAGCAAACATTTTGCGGGCTTTCTTGTGCATGATCTTTAGAAGAGGCTTCCTTCTGGGACAACAGCCATGCAGACCAATTTGATGCAGTGTGCGGTATGGTCTGAGCACTGACAGGCCGACCCCCCACCCCTTCAACCTCTACAGCAATGCTGGCAGCACTCATACGTCTATTTCCCAAAGACAACCTCTGGATATGACGCTGAGCACGTGCACTCAACTTCTTTGGTCGACCATGGCAAGGCCTGTTCTGAGTGGAACCTGTCCTGTTAAACCGCTGTATGGTCTTGGCCACCGTGCTGCAGCTCAGTTTCAGGGTCTTGGCAATCTTCTTATAGCCTAGGCCATCTTTATGTAGAACAACAATTATTTTTTCAGATCCAAAGAGTTCTTTGCCATGAGGTGTCATGTTGAACTTCCAGTGACCAATATGATAGAGTGAGAGCAATAACACCAAATTTAAACACACCTGCTCCCCATTCACATCTGAGACCTTGTAACACTAACGAGTCACATGACACCGAAGAGGGAAAATGGCTAATTGGGCCCAATTTGGACATTTTTTCTTAGGGGTGTACTCACTTTTGGCTGTGCGTTGAGTTATTTTGAGGGGACAGCAAATTTACACCGTTATACAAGCTGTACACTCACTACTTTACATTGTAGCAAAGTGTAATTTCTTTAGTGTTGTCACATGAAAAGATAATTTATTTAGATAAAATATTTACAAAAATGTGAGGGGTGTACTCACTTTTGTGAGATACTATATATATATATATATATATATATATATATATATATATATATCATATAGACATAAACCCCCTTAATTCCCAGACACATTACAGTCTGACTGAACAATCTTTGTGCAACCACCTTAAGATTTACTAAATATTTGCAATATGAAACCTTAACTATCCTTCTACATAGGTTTGGTGGATTCAACAGTAATTGAAATAGTAAGCTTTAAAGTCACTGTAATAGTCCTAATTTCCAGACCATTCATTTTAAAAAAGAACTAAAGCCGTTTCACAAGTGGTTGATCTGCGCTTTTATAACCTCTCCAACCACCCACCAACTGTAAATCTCAACATTGCAGCCAGGCAGTGGCAACTGGCAACTTGGCAGGCAACTTGGCTTTCTGAGTTCGACATGCAGCGCCACCCGTTGGGGTCAATGGGACTGTGCCACAACCGTGAGCCAAACCCTTAAGCCTCGATTATCGGTCGAATAATCGTCTGTTTTTTTTTTTTTTTTTTTTTTTTTTTTTGCATGCTAGTCTTCATATCAAAAACAAATTGGTTACTAAAGTACAAAAATACTCGTACTACAGAATAAAAATTTGGAAGTGATGTAATGTATTGTATTTGTATTGTATTTTCGGAAAAAAAACTGTACTGATTAAATGAAAATTGTACGATCTGGTATCGTACAAGAAAAATTTTCACGTTTTTCCTTTTCGGAAAAATTTCGGATAAAAGCTGTGTACTAACGATCAGATTATCTTTGAAAGTAGCATTTTTTGTATGATATTTTGTATGATATGATAGCCCTGTGATCGTGTGTACAGGGCTTTAGCTCTCAGTTGGTATAACAAATATTATGTAATCGTGCTCTCACTATCACAAATTTAAATAATACAAATAATGCTTATAATTTCAGTGAGTCCATCTTAGACCATATACATTGCCTTGAAAAAGTATTCATACCCCTTGAAATTTTCCACACTTTGTGATGTTACAACCAAAAACGTAAATGTATTTCTTGGGATTTTTTACATGATAGACCAACACAAAGTGGCACACAATTGTGAAGTGGAAGAAAAATTATAAATGGTTTTCAATTTTTTTTTTTTACAAATAAATATCTGAAAAGTGTGGCGTGCATTTGTATATATATATACAATGTCCTTATAATTCCAGTTGAATCCAACACCACAGTGATACCACTCCAACAGTGATTATTAGTGTCTCCTATTCACCAATATTCAAGCACACTCACCAGAACTTTATGACCCCTATTACAGGCAGTCAATAACAGCATAGGGTATCTGATGATTTCACTTGCAGTATTCAGAGGAGCATCTCAGGGCCGGCCATCAATGGCGGCACTCCTGTGCTAATAAATTCTCCTACCAGACCATGCTCAGAAGGGGAGGTGAAAGAGAAGCCTGTCATAGTGCAGTAAATCCAAATATTTTATTTAAAAAGAGGAGACACTAATGGTCACTGTCGGAGATGGAGTGGTATCACTGTGGTGTTGGATTCACCTGGAGTTATAAGGACATTGTATATATTGTCTAAATGGACTCACTGGAATTATAAGCACTTTATTTATATTCATTTTAATTTGTGATAGATAATTTGTGTTATACCATCTTCAAGCTATGTTTAGCTTTATAACGAGCAGCTCTCAAACTTATATGGTATAGTATTTAGCACTGTTTTTATATAAATTTATTTTCACGATTGAGGGGATGCTGGGTTAAATCAAACCTACTCATTGCACATTTAGCTCTCAGTTGCCTCACAGTATTTAAAAACAAAATCCCCCTTGGGATTTGAAAAAACAAAAAGGGTCATTTAGGGGGCAACATGATCACCTCCTGAATGCTCGTCAGCTGTTGCTCTACCGCCCTCTGAAAATCAGTCCACCACAGATCACTTTTCAGAGGGCAGTAGAGACTGTTGCCTGTGTGAAAGAGCCCAAAGGATTAAACATTTGTGTACAATTTGTAAACAACCAGGAGCACAGATACACATACAAGTTAGGCCTCATGCACACTGAGCTTAAAAAAAATGCCACTTTTACATGTGATTGGCTTTTATTTTCAGCCTGTAAAAGCGCCTCTATGTTAGCCTAAGTGATTATGCACACATAGGACTTACAGTCATATTAGAAGAGCATTTACAGGCTGAAAAAAAAACCCATTAATTAGCTCATTCAGGAGCTGAAGAGCAGAAAAAAAGCTAGATGCTTTAGAGGTGTCTAGCATTTGGGTGTTAAATGCATTCCAATGGCTGGAATAAATTATTATTGTGGCCAATGGAATCCGTTAATGCTCAGACGCTTGACGCTCCTAAATGCACGTGCAAAACAAGACTGTAGGTGTGTTTTTTAAGCTGCTTTGTCCTGCCAGGAGTAAAAGGCATTCAGAGGAAAAAAATCAAACCCCTGTGTGCACAAGGCCTAAATTATAGATGAAAGCATTACATTTAATAGTAAATTAGAGAATGGCTGTACAGAAGAAAAAAGGACTGCTATTCAGGCTGAGGGATTCCAGTGGCAATGTCAAGGGGTAGACCAAACTCTTGGGAGCCAGAGGTGGTAGTCAGCTAGAGGAGGGGGAAATTAATCAGAGATGAGAAAGACTGAGCACACACATATAATGAGGAGACAAGGCCCACACCAGGAGGTAGTCAAGCTGTCAGCAGAGAGTGAAAGCCTCATATCAAGGTGCAGGACTTGAGAGTGTTTTGTCTTTACCAGATTGTGAGAATGGAAGTTGCATAGCATTCTTAGGCTATTATCCTCTGAACTGTGTTAATAAAGACAAGAGAGTGAGTGATAAGCAAGGGAAAAGGATACAGGAAAAAAAAATCAAGAATTGGAACTATGGCAGTGGTAGAAAAACATGGAAAATCAAAACACACTGCCAGCGCTAATCAGCTGGTGGTTTTCCAGCATGCCCGTTTGACAAGCCGGTTGTGAGACTAGTTTCCGTGAGACAGGCAGCTGTATACATGTATTATAATATTCAGATTGTGTGTACCCAGCTTAAAATGTGCTGGGTTGGTGTCTATAACAGATATTTATATAGCGCCATCAATTTACTGTATATTCACATTAGTCCCTGCCCTCAAGGAGCTCACAACCTAAGGTCCCTAATTTACATGCACACAGATACTAGGGCCAGTTTTAGAAGGAGCCAATTACCCTAACAGCATGTCTTTGGAGTGTGAGAGAACCAGAATACCTGGAGCAAATCCAGGCAAGCACAACTGAGGACCCCAGTGCTGCAAGACAGAATTGATAACCACCGAGTTGCATACCTCCCAACTTGGAGATGGGAATGAGGGACACCTATTAGCACACCCCCTACCACGCCTCCCTAAAAGGAGAATTATACAAAAAAAAAAAAATGATTGGTTAAGCTCACAATTGCTGTTTTTACCACTACTATTCCTTTATACTGGCTTTTGAAATTTGCAAATGCAGCCATTTAGAAATTTTTAGCACTGTAAAACATTTTTTGATAGATAAATAGTGCATTTTATATACAACTATATAGCTCATTCCAAAATGAGGGATAAATGAGGAGGAAGGAGGGACAGAGGGACTTGAGGGACCAAATCAGGGACAGTCCCTCAAAATCAGGGACAGTTGGGAGCGATGGAGTTGCTGTGTCACAACTGAATAGAATAATTGTGTACACATTTCTTCATTTAGCCTTTATATGAAGATATCAATCACAATATACTGGGGGACGTTCATCCTGTTGCAAGGCAAAGCAATGCTGAACAGGAGCAGTGAGACGTAATTATAACAGGTTACAGCCTGAGCCATCAATTCCTTAATTCTTTGGCTGCTCTAAAGATGCATTTGTGACTGAATCCTGGCCCTGACTACTTATTAATTATGCATCTGTATAGAGCGGAAGACTGTTTTATCTGCACTGTTATTGAATTTGAAAACGACACCCAGCCTGATTTGTAACTAAATTTGTTGCTTATTTGATTGATAAGTACCCATCAGTAGATCAAGTACCAAATTAGATAAGAACCTGTAAAATTAGGATATCATCCAGCTAATGAAGTGACTGGTGCAATGGGATTGATTTACACGTTTTAACCTCCCTGGCGGTATGATTCTGTCTGGAATTTAGTGCTGAAAGCGGTACAATTATTTTGCATGGAAATTTGGCGTTTTTATATTGTAGGCATGCAATTCTTATGAATAACTCACTTAAATCTGTCCGAACCAGAGTCTAGTAGACATCCCGGGTATGATAAAGTTTGAAACACAAAATCATAAATTATAATATAATAAAAATATATATAAAAATTATTCAATAATGTAATCAAATCAAAAACACAGAAATTTGCTCAGTTGCAGAATAGTCGCTGTCATTAAATTTATTGTTTGATGATAAATTGTGATTCTAGTTTATTATCGCTGTTTTCTAGCTGGTCTAAAACCACTTTTGACCTAAAGGGACACTTTTTGGTTGCTATGGACAATCTCCAGTTTCCAGGCAGAATTTTTTTTTTTTATTATATAAAATTACATGCAGGGCACTGGGCAGACCACTAGGGACAAAGGGGATGTGTATTTTTTGTATACAGTACTGCAATCTGTAAGATTACAGTACTGTATGTGTTGTGTGTTTTTAAACTTTTTTGAATTTGGCGCCGATCTCCGCTCCCGTGCGTCGGAACGTCGCAGGGAACGGAGATCAGCGGCACTCGGGCACTGTGTGAATCGAGCGAGCGGACGGCTCGCTCACACAGCGGGGAGACATCGCAGGATCCAGGGGAAAAGGTAAGTAACTTCCCCCTGTATCCTGCAACGCAGCCCGAGTCTGGCTCGGGGTTACCACTCCTGGCAGAAAAAACTCAACCCGAGCCAGACTCGGGATTACCGCCAAGGAGGTTAAAAGTGTAAGAAACTGATTTTTATGGGTAGTAGAGTTTAAGCTGAACATACACAGTTAAGCCCCATACACACGATCGGACTTTCCTACAACAAAACCGTGAAATTTTGTCCGAAGGGTGTTTGCTCAAACTTGTCTTACATACACACGGTCACACAAATGTTGGCCAACAATTACGGAAGTAGTGACGTACTACGTGGTTTTTCGGCTCTTTAGCGCCACCCTTTGGGCTCCTTCTGCTAATTTTGTGTTAGTAGAAGTTTGGTGAGTGTTGATTCGTGCTTTTCTTTTCACGTTTTTCATTTAGCACTTTTAAGTTCGTGCTTTTCAGTTCGTTTACGAACGGCTATTGTCAACCAGACGTGTTGCGGAATCGGAGGATATAACGTGTTATTTATTATTGGCCTTGGAGTTATTGCTTTGACATTATTTTATTGGTTGAAGAATGATTTGATTTGGTATATTTTCTATATTTTTGGATGCATAGAATTCACTTTTTGGTTAAGTTCTATTGGCAGATAGCATGTCTATTTTTGTTTTTTTAATGCACAATCAAAAAAATTGTGGAGAATAATACTTGGCTATGTATTTTACTTCAAATGACAGTTTGGGAGTAGGCAGTCACATTTAAAAAAAATATAATGTACAATTGACAAGGGACACCAACATAGTTGAATCTTTGTTCTTAAAAACTACGGGATAATGGTATTGTGGTAACTTGCACAAATAAAAAAAATAAAAAAAACGTAATAATATCATTCTTGATATCACTAGAAAAAAAAAGCCTTTGAAAATTTGTTTGCAATAACTCCATCAATATCACCAGCAAAGCAGCTTCATTATTATCCCATTAAAGAAGAAGAGAATGTGCGCTGCATTTGGCGATTTCATAATTTGCCACGTCACGAATGTTAATTCTCCATTACAAACGCTAGTTAACAAGACCGACCGCTTCTGCTTCCGAGCATGCGTGTTTGTACTTTGGACTTTTGTCCAACGGATTTGTGTACACATGATCGGAAAATCCAACAACACACATTTGTTGGCGGAAAATTTGAAGACATGCTAGTCAACATTTGTTGGCGGAAAGCCCAACAACAATTGTCCGATGGAGCATACACACAGTCGGAAAAGCCTGACATCCAACATTTCCCGTCGGAAAATCCGATTTTGTGTACGAGGCTTTAGAGTTTCGTTCGAACATTTAACGAAAAATCATTCATCAGAACATTTTTTTTTTTTTTTTTGCCATCCTTGAGTCAAAATATTTTTTTACAAAGCCCTAAAGTTTCATCAAGATCTATTTATTTATGCAAATTTTTTCCAAACAAAAACCACATTCACAGGTAGAATTTTTTTCATTTTTTTAAAAAAGAACATCGATTTGACACCACTAACCATTCAATAATATTATGAACTTTTCAGAAAATTAACATTTCCAAACAGAATATTCCTGGTGTATGGCCAGCTTCAGTCCCCAGTGCTGGAGCCCATTTTGTGACCCTCATTCACTTCTATTGGAGGTTCCTGGTGCACAGTTATGTCATCATTGTTAGCAGAATTCAGCCATGACATTTTCTGGAAATATAGTTTAAGTAAGAATAATTTTTTCTCTTTTACTGTTTATAGGGCAGCAATTACATCAGCCACCCAGCACAGACTAATGGCTTCTTGCAGCCCAGTGGAAAAGGTCCTGTGCGGGACCCGATACCACAGAGGACGGTGAGTACAATTCTATTATATGGTAAATACCTCTCATGGTTTAACCACTTCAGCTCCTGCACCTGTATTTTATCTTATTTCTAATGCCGTGTACACACGGTCGGAAATTCTCATCGGAAAAAGCTCTGATGGTTTTCCCGTTGGAATTCCGACGGAATTTCACTCAAACTGTCTTGCCTACACACGGTCACACCAAATTCCGACGGTCAATAACACTGCGACATACAACACGTTCGACGGCACTATAAAAGGAAAGTTTAATGCTTCCGAGCATGCGTCCAATTGTTTCCGAGCATGCGTCGGAATTTTGCGTGTCGGAATTGCATACACACGATTGAAAAATCCAATAGAAAGGTTTTCCGTTGGAAAAATTAAGAACAGGTTCTCAATCCAAAGTCCGTCGGAAATGCCGACAGAAAAAGACCGATGGGCATACACACGCTCGGAAAATCAGATGAAAAGCTCCCATCGGACTGTTTCCATCGGAAATTCCAACCGTGTGTACGCGGCATAATACAAAGCATTGGGAAGTTATTTACAAATAATAAATAAAATAGAGGGCATTTTTATCATTTTTTTTTTCTCGTAAAAAAGTAACACTACAAAAATAAACAAATACAATTAACAAATTTGAAAACATTTACATGCAATGATAAATTAATAAAAAAGTGAAGGAAGAAGTAAATTAATGGTAACTGGTGCTGAATAAGGGGTTACTAGGAAGAACTATTATTTTAAACATTTTTGCTACATTATAGGTTTGCTAGAACTGCTGATTTGCGCAGGTCAAAGTACAAACCTTTTATCTGTACATAAGCACCAAACATAATACATTGTTCTGATGTATTCATGAATGATGCCTGTAAACACTGCTTGCAAACCTCATTCACTCTGGAGCCCCTGTTAGAACAAGCTTAGATGTCAAACTTGGCATTCAGATCCTGTCAAATTAACTTGTAGAGCTAGTGCAGAAGGGAGGGGGGGGGGGGGGGGTTTGGATGCACAAGCTATGTATAAAGTTTTTAGATTATTTAAATTTTTCATTTTACAGTATTAAACATTGCTATCTAATCTGTGAGATCAAGAAATTAGTGTATTTGTTTTTTTTTCCCCATGCTTTTTGTCATATTTTGTAAACCTATATGTTTGTTAAAGTGGAACCTCACTGAAAAATTAAGTTCCACTCTTTCTCCTCTTCTACTTTTGAAATGTAGTTTTTTTTGTGGGGGGGGGGGGAGTGGGTACCTATTTTTGACAGGTACCCACTCCCCCTTTCCGCTGGAATCGCCTAGGAGATTCCACCAGAACTTCACCCCCCTCCCTCCCTGCCCGCAACCTTCTGGGACACGTCACAGGAGCCAGGAGGCTGCAGGACCATTCACACAGCGTAGCGTGGCTTGCACATGAGCAGTGGGGAGCTGGCTGTGAAGCTGCAAGGTTTCACAGCTAGCTTCCCACACTTCAGAATGGTGGCTTCGGGGACCCGAATACCTGGGAAGAACCTACCTAGGTGAGTACAGAGCTGGATCCCTGGACAGGTAAGTGTCCTATTATTAAAAGTCAGCAGCTACAGTATTTGTAGCTGCTGGCTTTTCATTTGAGAAAAGTGGCTGGAGAACCACTTTAAGCAGTGAAAAAGACGAATGTTTAATTTCATGAGTTCTAAAACCTGCCAGTGCAATATATCTATAAAGCCATGTGCAGTGTTGTATGTCACAGATGTCAGTGTTCTTTTATTCAGTACTGTGTATCCCAAGAAATGTAACATTGTAGTATGCTGCAGAACTATTTGTGTACCCTTCGACTTGAATTTCTCATTTGATCATTTACCAAATAGACAACAGTGACACCTACTGGTCAGAAGCATTTAATCCAAAAAACTAATAGGAACAATGCAAAAAAGTAGATAGTTCAAACTTCAATGTCTAATACTTAATTTTACACAGCACAGTACATAGCATCATAAAACTTCTAAATATTCATTTTAAAATGGAAATACAGATAAGTATGGTAGTATCTGTTTTCTAAGAAAGCAAGTTATGACTGTGGCTCTATACAGTGATTATATATTTAATGTCATTGTTTAGACCAGGCTAGATTAAAAAAGAATATGCTCTCGGTAATAATGAACAAGCTTGTAGCCCAAATTTCAAAGAGTAGGGAGTATGATATTTTCAATCTCAGATTCCATCACGCGCAGTGATTTTCCAGCTCATGGGACAACAGCCAAAGTACCAGCAGACTGAGAGTAATCATCAGTGAGGCATGTTAACTAAGCAGTTAATCCTTTAGGCTATTTTTAGCGGCTTTATACCGTTGTTTTTCCGCCACTAAAACGACAATAAAGCGCCGCAAAAAATAGCGCCACTTTACTGCCGATGCCCCAGCGCCTCAGTGTGAAAGTGCCCTTAGTATCCTGCCAGCGCACCACTGAAAGCCCGAGTGCTTTCACACTGGAGTGGCAGGAGAGGCACTTTGCAGGCACTATTTTTAGTGCTATAGTGCCTGTAAAGCGCCTCGTTGTGACCGTGAGAGCTGGCCATACATTATACAATCTTTTTGTAAAAGTTTCTTTTAGATTTACCAAAACCATATATTATGAGGTCAAACCTAAACACTTTCACTTTGGGGTTGATTTAATAAAGGCAAATCCACTTTGCACTACAAGTGTACTTGGAGGGGTACTTGGAAGTGCAGTCGCTTTTTGATCTGAAGGGAAGATCTGTAATAAGGGAAAGCACTGCTGATTTTATCATCCAATCATGTACAAGCAAAAATGCTGTTTTTTATTTTCCTTGCATGTCCCCCTCAGATCTACAGTGACTGCACTTCCAAGTGCACTTGTAGTGCAAAGTGGATTTGCATTTAGTAAGTAAACCCCCCGGTATGCAATCAGGCAGGGCTTTGCACTACATAGTTGAAGGTAAATCTGAAAAAAATCGAATAAGAAAATTGTATAATGTATGTCCAGAAATGTCTGTATCACTTGCTGCTGCACCCAGACAGGAATGTAACAATTGCAATTGCTTACAATACTGTAGCGTCATACAGAGATGATTGTAAAAATATCATTTTAGTGAAGGGCACGGACAACAGTGCAAGAATATATTTTACAGAAGAAAACGATTACAAAACAGACAATAAGCAATAGCAAAATATACAGGATTAAGAGTGAAAAATACCATAGCCTAGTCCTTGGTTCTGTGCAGAGCCCAATTTGCTTGCAGAGTCCGAACTGCTCACATAAAGGACTCTTGGCAATTCTTTGGACTTCAGATGGTAAACAAGAGCTCTAATGCATATTTCTGGTCCCTGGAGAGTGCATTTTATAATTAACACACCCAAACAAAGAGTCTAAAGTATATGCTGAAGGGACTGAAGAGTATTTTATTATACTTCAGTGGACACTCTCTTCATGCCAACTACGGTATTCAAATACATAAATATTCACATCTAACACGTTTTCACAATCCAACAACAAACATAATATTGCACAGAATAAAAAATTACAATTTGTTGAGTACCAAATATGATATGGGTATTATGGATGTCTACCATGAATGTGTTCCACCAGCTTTCTTGACCTTATTTGGTGTCTGATTGATTAGTATCTTACCAAACAGTGTAACCACTTTTTATAAAGGTGACTTCATCAGAGTATTTATTTATATGTATACAGTATTTATATACATGTCCTTTGTTTTTATGCTCAGGCTAACGATCTTCAACTTGTCCGTGATGCTCTGCGCAGCCTGAGAAACAGCTTTAGTGGTCATGACCCTCAGCATCACACTATAGATAGTCTAGAGCAAGGAATAGCTAGTCTGATGGACAGACTACATGCCATCGAGACTCAGAGGAGGCATGACAGGAAGGTAAGGATAAAAGAGTGTTACATTATAAAAGAAAAAAATGCTTTTGCAGCAGCACTAAGAAAAAAATGTGGCGCATCTCAAACTTTACTTGATGTATATACAATGGTTTGTACCATTTTGCTTTCATAATGCAATTGCTATTGTTTTACTGCATGTCCTACCTATCTTATCTACTGCTGCAGTTTGTTGTTTTTCCATTTATCAGATATGTACAAATCTTTTATAAAGAGAACGTTATAAAAAAAGAAAACTAACAGTACACTTTTATTTTTAAGCAGACCTAAACTTTAAAGTGGAGTTTCAGGCTAAAGTTAAGCTAGCTCTAGAACAATCAATATTTGATCCCCTGCTGATTTTGTACGTTTGGCCACTGACAAAGAAATGATCAGTCTATAATTTTAGTGGTAGGTTTATTTTAACAGTGAGAGACAGAATAACAACAAAAAAATCCTTAAAAACGCATTTTAAAAGAGTTATAAATTGATTTGCATTTTAATGAATGAAATAATATTTGATCCTTTTGCAAAATATGACAGTACTTGGTGGCAAAACCCTTGTTGGCAATCACAGAGGTCAGACGTTTCTTGTAGTTGGCCACCAGGTTTGCACACATCTCAGGAGGGATTTTGTCCCACTCCTCTTTGCAGATCCTCTCCAAGTTATTTAGGTTTTCGAGGCTGACGTTTGGTAACTAAAACCTTCAGCTCCTCCACTTATTTTCTATGGGATTAACGTCTGGAGACTAGCTAGGCCACTCCAGGACCTTAATGTGCTTCTTCTTGAGCCACTCCTTTGTTGCCTTGGCCCCGTGTTTTGGGTCATTGTCATGGTGAAATACCCATCCACGACCCATTTTCAATACCCTGGTTGAGGGAAGGAGGTTCTCACCCATGATTTGGCGGTACATGGCCAAGTCCTGCGTCCCTTTGATGCAGCAAAATTGTCCTGTCCCCTTAGGAGAAAAACACCCCCAAACATAATGTTTCCACCTCCATGTTTGACAGTGGGGATGGTGTTCTTGGGGTCATAGGCAGCATTCCTCCTCCAAACACGGTGAGTTGAGTTGATGCCAAGGAGCTCGACCACAACACTTTAACCCCGTTCTCCTCTGAATCATTCAGGTGTTTATTAGCAAACTTCAGCCGGTTTTGTACATGTGCTTTCTTGAGCAGGTGGACCTTGCGAGCGCTGCAGAATTTCAGTTCTTCTCCGCATAGTTACCAATTTGTTTTCTTGATGACTATGGTCCCAGCTGCCTTGAGATCATTGACAAGATTGTCCCATGTAGTTCTGTACTGATTCCTCACTGTTCTCATGATCATTGAAACTTCACGAGGTGAGATCTTGCATGGAGCCGCAGACATGAGGGAGATTGACAGTTATTTTGTGTTTCTTCCATTTGCGAATAATCGCACCAACTGTTGTCACCCTCTCACCAAGCTGCTTGGCGATGGTCTTGTAGCCCATTCCAGCCTTGTGTAGGTCTACAATCTTGTCCCTGACATCCTTGGACAGCTCTTTGATCTGGGCAATGGTGGAGAGATTGGAATTTGATTCTGTGGACAAGTGTCTTTTATACAAGTAACGAGCTGAGATTAGGAGCACTCCCTTGAAGAGAGTGCTCCTAATCTCAGCTTGTTACCTGTATAGAAGACACCTGGGAGCCAGAAATATTTCTGATTGATAGGGGATCAAATACTTATTTCACTCATTAGAATGCAAATTAATTTATAACTTTTATTGAAATGTGTTTTTCTGGATATTTTTGTTATTATTCTGTCTTTCACTGTTAAAATAAACCTATCATTAAAATTACTGATCATTTCTTTGTCAGTGGGCAAACATACAAAATCATCAGGATATAAAATACTTTTTTCCTTCACTATAGTTGCAATGTCGGCACCTGCACCCGAGCCGAGGGATTTGAAAAAGTATTCACACCCCTTGGGATTTTCCACATTTTATCATGTTACAGCCAAAAAACATAAATGTTTTTTTTTTTTTTTTTGGGGGGGGGGGGGGTTTATGGGATAGACCAACACAAAGTGGCACATAATTATGAAGTGGAAAGAAAATGATAAATGGTTTTCAAAATGTTTTACAAATAAATATCTGATTTGTATTCAGCCCCCTTTACTCTGATACCCCTAACTAAAATCTAGTGGAGCCAATTGCCTTCAGAAGTCACCTAATTAGTAAATTAGTCAACCTGTGTGTAATTTAATCTCAGTATAAATACAGCTGTTCTGTGAAGCCCTCAGAGGATTGTTAGAGAACCTTAGTGAACAAACAGCATCGTGAAGGAGAGTGCACAGCAGTGAAGCTAGAGCCTGCAGGATTTTATTGCCGGGTCATTCCCATACAAGTGGCAACCAGAGCTGCATGATTAATCGTTAAGAATGGTTATCGTGATTTTTTTCCCCGTTTTTTGAAAAAAGGATTTCCCGATTCTTTCTATGCAGAGAATTCTCTCTGCTCTGCTGAAGCCGACAGCCATCAAAAGAAAGGGGAAAAAAACAGGCAGTCTGCCAAGAATCACAACATTCTTTAGCAGTGAAACTTAAGTATAAACATTTTAACAATTTGTCCTTTAGATCAAAGGGATTCACTTTGGTGTGAAAAAGAGGGAAGTTTAACCTTTTTCTGCCATTTGTGGTTTCAAGTTAAAATCATTTTTTTTTTTTTGCTAGAAAATTACTCCCCAAACATTATATATATATATATATATATTATTCAGTAGAGACCCTAGAGAATAAAATGGTGGTTGTTGCAATATTTTATGTCACACTGTATTTGCGCAGCAGTCGTTCAAATTACATTTTTTGAGAAAAAAATACACTTTAATTAATTTTAAAAAAAAACAGTAAAGTTAGCTCCATTTTTTGTATAATGCGAAAGATTTTACGCCACGAGAATCTTGATCTTTTTATTCTAAGCAAAAAAATCGTGATTCTTATTTTGGCCAGAATCGTGCAGCTCTAGTGGCAACCTTACCATCCACCTAAACTGACAGGCCGGGCAATGAGCGCATTATTCAGAGAAGCAGCCAAGAGGCCCATGGTAACTCTGGAGAAGCTGCAGAGATCCACAGCTCAGGTGGGAGAATCTGTCCACAGGACAACTATTAGTCGTGCACTCCACAAATCTGGCCTTTATGGAAGAGTGGCAAGAAGAAAGCCATTGTTGAAAGAAAGCCGAAAGAAGTCCCATTTGCAGTTTGCGAGAAGCCATGTGGGGGACACAGCAAACATGGGAAAGAAGGTGCTCTGGTCAGATGAGACCAAAATGTAACTTTTTGGCCTAAAAGCAAAACGCTATGTGTGGCGGAAAACTAACACTGCATATATACAGTATAATTTAGGTATACCTACAAAACATTCAGATTTATTTTTAAAGTGTTACTAAACCAAGGACCCTGCATTCACCATATCTGGTCTCCCATAGTACACAGAACATGAAAATGCAATTACTTTAGTAAATATAAACTATATTAATAATTACTATGCTAAATACCTTTTCCCATCAGCAGCATATAGCAGTCTTGTGACTTCTATCAGTGTCCGGCTGAGCACTGGTTAAAGCTTGTTTTCATTCTCCTCTGACTGTCCTATGAGGCTGTATGACCCCTGACTCTCTGTCTGGACAGTGCTGATTGGCCTTGTGTGGATCACATGCCCCCTCCCAAAAAAACTGTAGCAATATACACTAAACTGAGCATGTGCAGAGTGCCTCCAATGGCTCTGTTCTATCAGGAGATGGATTGGAGACTGTGGAAGAAGGGGAGGATCAGAAAAGACAGGATCAAACAGCCTTTTTGCACAATGTGGATGATTAACCCCTTAGGTTCCACAGTGATTATAACAAACATGCTTTACTGTATATACAGACTGATTTTACTGATTTTACTGTTGTTGTTGTTGTCAAAAAAAGAACATTATTACAATTGTGGTCCTTGTGATTATCCATTAAACGCTAACTCACTGTTTTTACCCTAGGCAAGAGGAAGAGTATCTGGAAATAAAGAATTGAATGAATACAGAGACTCCTGGCCTCCCAACTCTAGTAAGTAGTATATCAGTGCAATTAAATGAAATTGTAAAATGTCATGCTATACATTTTTATTTAATAACAAATTATGTTTTAAACTAAACAAACCATAAAAAATTAGGGTGATTCTCAGACTAAAAACATTTGTCCCTCATCATAAGGTCTTTAGCTGTAGTATTCTACACGCTTGGCTATATTTCCCATAACAGCACTTGTGGGACATTGCAGTTGGTGCAATGCAGGTTTCCCTCAATCGCCTTCGATTCCCTCACCATTAACATTGACATTCCCTCAGCCGTGTTCGGTTCCCTCTCCATTAAAGCGGAAGTAAAAAGGCATGCCGTGAATGCTAACTGCACATTGGCTGTGCTCTCAACCAAACAGTCAAACCATCCAATGGCTGGTGTCATAACGGATCACATGTGCAGCACTGTGGCAGTTGAAGATTAAACAGAGGCAAAGATGGCAGCTTCCTTGGCTGAAAACGATAGGGGGGTTTACTTCCACTTTAATGTTGATATCCCATAAAGCCTTGCACATAAAGCAGTCAGTTATAACATACTGTGAATCGTTAAAGAGGAAGTTAACCCGGGAAAAAATAAAAATAAACCCTGCAAGGCAAAGGCATAATGAGCTAGTTCATTATGAATAACTTACCTGAGATCGAAGCCCCCGAATCGGTCCTCGTTCTTCATCTCTGCCGCTGACATGTATCCCGGAGTGACTTCCGGGTCTCACAGCGGTGACGGCATGTTCGCCTTTACTTGCGGTGCGCCTGCGCCTTTGTCTATGGCGTGCATGCGCCATAGACAGCAGTGCCCTTTTTTGTAAACTTAGGACAGAAAATCTAAAAACAGGCAGGATCATCTAGTGAAAAATGCATATTGAAGAGAAGAAGCCAGAGAGACCACTTGAACAAGTGGAGGGTAAGATACTATAAGATACTAGTTTTTTTTTTCCCACACTTTAAAGTGATTGTAAAGGGGGGGGGCGAGGCCGACTATGGAAGGCTGAGGACGTCCACTGCTGAGCCCTGTGTTCCCCGACGCTAGCAAGCTACTTTCCCGATCACCCACACCCACAATCCGCAGCTAGCTCTCACCCTGCTGAGCCCGTTGAGCTACAGCAGGGCACTATGCAGCGTTACCTGCTCCGCACAGTGCCGCTCAAGCCTCAGACTTCTCAGGATCCAAGTAGGCGCCCAACTGGACCATAGGAAAGCACAAGCCTCCTCCCTCCACTCCTGCAGCAGCCTACACCAGTGGAGACATTGCAAGAACTCCTGGCCTCCCAAACAGACATTATGGAGTCTGCACTAAGGTCAGTAACTCCTCCAGCCACAGACTCGATGACAGACCTGGCAGATATGCATCCTTCAGCTGGAGAGGGGCCTTTGAGATCTGAAGCCATTGCTCTTCTCTCTGCCTTCAGGGATGATTTTGAGTCCTGGGCAGTTAATATGGAAGCCTCATTACATGTGGAATTAAATGAGACATAGACAGCTCTAGAATCTATGTCTAAGGCCCATCTCCATCGTATACGACAACACCAGATCCGTATAGAAGACAGTCAGAACAGAAGTCGCCGAAATAACATCAGGCTGCAGGGAATACCGCAGGCAACATCCGGTACTGATCTGAGGCCCACTGTCATATCTATCCTAAATCAGGGGAAGAGAGGTTTCTTCACCCATTGAACTTGACCAAGTGCACAGAGTAGGGGGGCAGAGTGGAGACCGTGGAGTCCGCCCTCGGGATGTATTATGCCGGGTTCATTATTATCCCCTGAACTAAGCATTACTGCGCAAGGCATGGTGTCTAGGCCCAGTGGACTTTGATGGATCCTCCATTCATCTATACCCAGACCTCTCCCGCAACACGCTGTACATGTGAAGAGTAGTCTGGCCCCTGCTAGATCTAATACGCCAGGTGGGAGCTACCTACACCTGGGGCCACCCCTTCAGTGTCATGATATCAACAAATTTGTCCTGTCAGATCCAGACCACCTTCCTGATTTTCTTCCTTTTTCTCGAGCAAGATCCGATCGATGTTCCAAAATGGTTGGATCCTCCAGAAGACAGTCCAAGGCTGTTGGGTTATGGCCCTCTTTCACAACGTTGCAGATGCCCAAGGTCCAGGTCAACATCCTCCGGTTCCAGACTGCTTCGGCCTACTTCACCAGAAGACTGAACTGGTTCTCTCCTGATAAGTCCTGAATGCATTTTGACTAGGTTACCCTACATTGCACAAGGTGGTCACTCCTGTTACCTCGGTCTTCTGACAGGTTTGCAATACACTATGCTCTCCTATCAATATTCGTCCTCAACTGATGTAAGCAGCCGTATTTGCAAGTTCAGCGTTTGCTGATCTACAGATTACTGGAAATATAGGTCCTGTCCCTGCCCTTCCCTAGTACTTGTCTAGCTGGGGTTTTGCAGGGACAACAGGAACCTGTTAATTTTTCCTGCTGTTCCAGATTACGATCGTTAATAGATTGCACTGACTGTCATTGTACCCTTTTTCCTCAATAATTTTTTTGCACTAATAGTGCTGTTATGACTATATACTGTAGGCAACTCCATCTCTCTACAGTCAAATGTATATATAGTTGTAAGCCTCCCTAGAAGAGGGAAGCTTGGATCTGTATAAAGACATAAGTAAGGTTCTCTCTACTGACACCGTACCTGCCTTGTCGGGGGTTGGTCATTATGAAGGATTGTCGTTACCCCCGCTACACTACAGTACTTATTCAATATTCATAGGGGTTCTTTGGAGCCTGTTCCAGATCCACACTTGCCTTTCCAGAGAGTATTGTTGTATTCTTTAGGGCAACATCCTTGGGAGTAGTATTGAGAATTTGTGCTATACTTCCAATAACAATGTCAATATTGATATTTCTGTTGCTTGACTGGGCAGCAGTAACTCTGACCATGTTTCGAATGTCGGCTTACCTGTTCCGCACACTATGGTTGTATAAAATGTTTAGTCCCGACTCTTTTTATTAACAATTTTTCCTCTTCAGTTACCCTATTCAGGTATGCGGAGCAGCCTGATCTGACAGGGACAGAGGAGATCCTCCTCAGGAAGGCTCACCTTGCCTGTTTAGGTACCCCTCTATAGCACTTATTGCTTCCTGACATATGTATGCTATAATAATGGGTGTGTCACATGTACGATTATTATGCCTGCTATGCTGTCGGGATCACAACTCATATTTTTCCCTTCGACCACTCTCTCCCACAATAGGCTTGGTACCATTTGTGCCAGATGTGTGAAATTACACGTAGTGTCTCGCTTTTGCGAGCGCTTTCGTTTTTTTCTGGACACTTAACCCCAGGTGTCCTCTTGTTCTATTTCTGCTTCCTCTCATCTCTATTCGTTTATCCCTTTCCTCTGTCCCCCTCCCCATTCTCTGTGCCCTTTTCATCCCCCTTTTCCCCCTCTCTTTCCCCAACCCCACTTGGTCTAATCTACCCCCTTGAATACTCCATCATAGCCCATACGGTAAGTTCTCGCCCCTGGCTAAAACTCTGCTCCTATAACGTAAATGGCCTCAATATAGCCTCTAAACTAGGTGAAATCCTTTATCAAATGCACAAACAAGTCAATGTGCTCCTACTGCAAGAGACGCACTTTCATTCTGATTCCACCCCATCATGCTTCAACAGGTGGATCCACAGTACAAATCTATCACAGAAGGCCAAGGGAGTCTCTATTGCCTTCTACAAAACACTCCCTATCGAAATACTTGACCATATGTCCGATCCCCAGGGAAGGTATTTCTTTGTGAAATTTACACTGTGGGGGACAAAATTTACGGTAGCTAACATCTACCTACTAAACGTTAACCAAGTCCTATCAGCTTTGTGGTACCTAAAGACCCAGCGGGTTTCATGGAGGGTAAGCTCATCTTTTAGATTCATCAACATCACGTTCTTCAATCTCTTTCTGTAAACTCCGGGCCCTGAAGATACAATATGCATCTCATAGATGTCTGGAGGGTGCTATACCTTAAATCTAGGAATTACACTCACTTCTCCCATGTACATCACTCATACAGTCGCATTGACTATTTCTTCACCGATCAAAGCTGCTTAGACTGGTCACCTGATTGCGAAATTGACTCCATGGTTTGGTCGAACCACTCCCCCATATACCTAACTTTCTTACTCACCTCCACCCCAGTGAAGGAGTGGACATGGCGTTTAAATGCAAACTACTTACGAACTCGGACTGCATCGCACGGGTCTTGGAAGCCATATATCTAACTTCTTCACAGATTATGCTATGGACACTACCTCCCAACTCATCCAATGGGAGGCACTAAAAGCTGTCTTGCTAGGCACTTTCATTCAAATAGGGGCCCATCTGAAGAAAGAGCACTCGGCTGCTATAGTGGCTGCCATCCAGAAGCTCAGAAACCTGGAAACCGCACATAAGCACACACCAACGGTGGAAACTCTTACAGAGGTTCCTTCGGCCCAGTCACAACTCAGGGAGCTGTACTAGGTGTCCGCACGCACATTTGCAGACAAGCCCTACACCAATATAAATCTCAAGATAAGTGTGGTAGACCACTAGCTTGCGCCTTACACCCAAAAACACCATCTACTTTTATAACCCACATCTAGGATAAGTCCGTGGACTCAATCTCCTCACCCTCTTAAATTGGCCAGACATTCATGGATTTCTACCAATCCCTTTACAATATATCTGCTGCTGATCCCCCTACCCCCCCCCCCCCCCCCCCCCCGCCCCCACTTTGGGGGAGGATAAGGTATCACCTACCCTAGATGATGAAACCATCAGCGATCTTGAAATGCTCATCACTGAGGATGAAGTAGCAAGAGACATAGCTACCACCCCTTCAGGCAAGAGTCCAGGTCCTGATGGCTTTACTCCTGAATTCTATCCCTCCCTACTTCCTTTTTAACTAAAGTGTTTAATTCCTTATCGGAAGGCTCCTTATTTCCTCCACAAACACTTGAAGCCCATATCTCCCTTATCCCGAAACCAGACAAAGACCCAACTCTTTGCGCGAACTACAGGCCTATTTCTCTGATAGGAGTCGATCTGAATTTTTTTGCTAATGTGTTAGCCAATAGATTACAGCCCTTTCTGCCCCACCTAATACATTTAGACCAGGTTGGTTTTGTGAGTGGACACGAAGCAAGGGATAATACTATAAAAACACTTCTCCTAACTGACTATGCCTGCACCCATAATATCCCTCTTTGCCTCTTAACGGTCGATGCTGAGAAGGCATTTGATTGCGTAGATTGGCAATTTCTTTGCTTGTCCTTATAGCAGATAGGACTTGGACCTCAAATGATATCGAGGATAATGTCTCTTTATTCCTCTCCGTTGGTTAGGATCCAAATAAATGGCACATTATACCCAGGATTTCATATCCATAATGGGACACGACAAGGGTGCCCTTTGTCCCCTCTTTTATATGTCCTTACTATGGAACATTGGCTATTTCCCTGCGAAATAACCCCGCCATTCAGGGTATTGTGGTGGGTCCTGTTCATACTAAACTCGCTCTCTTTACATAGGATTTACTGATGCTTGTGACCCAACCTCACATTTCATTGCCCTCGATACTCATAGGAATTTAAAGAATTCGGTTTAGTGAGCAACTTTTAAGTAAATCATAGTAAATCCTCAATATATCATTGTCAGGGAAGGCTCTACAACAACTTTCATCCTCGTTCCCTTTTAAGACTGGCTCCACTTCTATTTGCTATGTAGGAATCAACAGACCAGGGGACACATCCCGACTCTTTTCGGGAACTTCACCCCCCTACTTCTCAAAACACAAGCAAGAGTGAATGTTCTGAAAATGGATGTCCTCCTATACTTATTCCAAACAATCCCTATCTATATACCTACCTCGTATTTCAGGAAACTCTGCCAGATGTTCTCTAGTTTTAAATGTAAAGCAGCCCGGTCCAGGATAAAATATGACACTCTTGCCCTTTCCGAAGGCTGGGTGGGAGCCCAGATGCTTCTTTGTACTGCAGCGGTGCTCACATATATTGTAGATTGGTTTTACCATTCTTCATCCAAGCTCTGGATCCAACTGGAAGGCCACTTGAACTCGATTAAGCTTTGTGCTTTACCGTGGACCCCTGTGGTCCATCATAGAGAGTCGTCGCTTCTCAGCAACCTTACCTGTCAAACAATTCAAATTTGGGACCGACTGACATCATCTGGTACCTTATCTAAGCAAATGGGACCCATGACTCCTTTTATTGGGACCCCAGCCTTTTCACCAGCTGTACGCGGGTCAGGGTTTGGACCTTGGCATAAAAAAGACTGTAGGCGACTTGCCCAAGTCCTTCGCGCAGACCCGTCCTTGCTGACAGACTTCCCTTCCCGGTCGTCCTCTCATCACCCTATACAGTGGCTCCAGAGATAGCAAGTTTAATCTTATATTTGTAATCTCCCCTCCTTGTCAGATATTTTAGCTGAACCGTCTGGACTGGAGGACCTGTTCTTGCAGACTGATCCACCAACCCATGTAGTTTCCCAACTTTATACCCTACTACTCAATGCTTTTTCTCCTGACCTCCCATTATATACGCAGACTTGGGAGTCAGAACTGCATCACATGCAGCGTACAGACTGCCAAAAATGCTTCATTTTGACACATAAACTCTCTTTAGCGACCAAGAACCGAGAAAAAGGGTTTAAGTTGGTAACTAGGTGGTACAGATGCCCGGCGACCATCAGACATTTTCATCCGTCTCTACCGGATACATGCTGGAGATGTCTGTCTTCCAGAGGTTCCTTGCTCCACATCTGGTGGGATTGCCCTCCTGTAAGGAAACTCTACAAATCAATATTTGACCTGTACTGCAAACTGATGGTGACTTCTATTCAACCCTCGCTATAAATAGCCCTTTTATCCATGATCCCAGGCACTATTAAATTGGGAAAAAAAGATGTGTTGCGACACTTCCTAGCCACAGCAAGGACAGTGATCCCTGAACACTGGAGATCAACAGATATGCCTTCCCTGGGTGATTGGTCTATCTAAGTGGATCGTATTAGAGACCTGGAACACCTGGTGGCTGAGGAAAATGGGAAAGAAGAACGTTTTTTCCGTTACGTGGACTTCTTGGTCCTCGTTGCGGTACTCTTCAGAGTTTGTCTCGTGAGCCGAAGGTGACTCAGATACTACCACGTCTTAGCCTAGATGCAGTGTTCCTTTACTGTTACCCTATTTCTCCCATCTTCTCCCCCCTGTCTTTTCCCGTACTCTTCTGTAAGCTATTTACCAGATTGAATTGCATTAGTTGTACAATGTTATCCCTTCACATGACGATAATATGTAATCCTTACAGCATATCACTCTCTGCAAATGAAAGTGCCTTAATATAACATGATATACCTTTCAGATTATTCAAGTGTTTATGCAATACCTCTGCTACTTGGAATTTGATAGCCTAGCTTTATATTTGTCGGTTATCAGTCCTAAGCTGTACTGAATAGTTTTGTTTCAAGTCCACAGACTGAGAGTAGAATATATGTTATGATATGTTAATTGTGATGTATATTACTTTTACGACATTGTCAACTGAATATGAATATGTTACCATCATACCTGTTATATCCTGATCCTTCAATAAAATAAGATTGAACTAAAGTGATTGTAAAGTCTCATTTTTTTTAAAATAACAAACATGTTATACTTCGCTCTTCTGTGCAGTAGTTTTGCACAGGGCAGCCTGGATCTTCCTCTTCTCAGGTCCCTGGCTGGAGCTCCTGGCCCCTCCCTCCTGTTGAGTGCCCCCACAGTAAGCAGCTTGCTATGGGGGCACCCGACCTGAGCTGCAGCTTAGTGTATCTGCCCCCTCTCTCACTCCTGATTGGCTAACTGAGTTTGATTGACAGCAGCGGGAGCCAGTGGCGCCGCTAGTGTGTCTTGGCCAATCAAGGGGAAGAGTCCCGGAAGTCCGAGTCACTGGTGGACATCGCTGGAGAGGGGGCTCAGGTAAGTATTGGGGGGGCTGCTGCACACAGAAGGCTTTTTATCTTAATACATAGAATGCACCAAGATAAAAAAAACCTTCTGCCTTTACAATCACTTTAAGCTTCCAAGTTTGTGCCTGAAGGTTAAATGGCGCCCAGGACATGGTGTGTAAGGTACCCACTGAATAAGCTGCAATGCTGCCCTAATTGAGAAAAAAGATTTAGGAGTCTATTTATAAAGCATCATTGTGGCCTTACCATGGCCATATCACTACTTTAAAAGATAATTAAAGCAACACACATTTCTAAACCACATCAATGGAGACTCCAAAGTAAGCAGAGTGCCATGGACCACCTGGTAAGCTGTGTGTAAAAAAAAAAAACGGAGGGGGCAGCAAAATTACACTTTAGGTAGCAAAAGCCTCATGGGATACCTCAGGCTAGACATTTCTGCCTGCATTTTACAAATGAAGCATACAGTTCAGGCCAAGTTGTGGAGTAATACTGCAGTGTCCAACAGAGAAAAAAATGTATTTTAATTAGGGTTCACCTAAAGTCTTCTTGTATCAGTAAATAAAAAGAATTAGCCACCAACCTCGCCGAAATACAGATAAGATATGTGTAAGGCAGAGACAGTCAGTCACAACCTCTCCCTTCAATAGATCCGGCGCCTCTCCTTTTGATTTTAGGTCTGATTTAAGAAACAAAGTCAAGATTTTATGTTTTATCATAAAAATAAAAAAATAAAAAATTATAGCCTATAAGTCTATAATTCTCTGCATTTTCTTTACATAGATTTGTGTCATTTAAAATAGAAGCATAGCAATATAAGAATATGAAGTGCATATCAGCTGAGAATTTTACAGTATCTAAGAGAGTAAAACACACAGAAGCCTTTGCTTTTCCTGTGGAGACCTGTATGCATTGCAATCAGCTCTGTGGATGCTGCACTTTCATTGATTTGTTGAATAAGTTTGTTCCTTTTCAGAATTAATTTTCAAGGGTAGCTGCAGCAATTTGAAAATGTTATGCCAGGGAATGCCCCTGGTTTTATTAACTGTGCTTTATAAGTTAACAGTAATTAAATAGCAGCATCTACAATGCATAAAAAGGACACATAATCAAATATAAATAAAATATAAATATGTTATAACTGACCACAGTATCAAGCATACTGTGCATAAAGAATTTATAGAAAAAACAGTAAAGTAAAACATCACTAACCATGTGGCAACTGTGTAAGACCAGGCATTTTAACTATATTTCCCAAACAGTAGTGGTGTGTATGGAGCATTTAATGTTATATTTTAATAATAATTTATATGTTGTGTTTTATTGCAGAGATGCCTCATTCACAGAGTGCCCCAATCATGGGTGGTAGTAATTCCTGCACCAAAGTGCTATATTTTACAGACCGCTCACTAACACCCTTCATGGTCAACATACCAAAGAGGTACAGTGGTTTAACAGGTTCTCTTTAGTGTCATATTATTTGCCAATAACTTGCCATGATATTACAGTTATCTTGGGTGAGATTTATAGGTAATTACATTCAGCAGCCCTTTGCTGACAGACAATATTTAATGGTAGTGAGCATGTATGTTAGCGATGACTCTATTGATTCTCGGTTTGCAATTAATTGGGCAAATATGAATCCAATATTTTCTAGATGATTTACACTTTACTGTTTCTGCTGGTGTGCAGCTGATCGTGAGATTCAACATGCAGTTATGTAATAAAACCTGAACTTTGCATTTCTTCTTGAAAGCATTGCAATATACCTAGTGTGCAGAGAATTGCAATGGATCACTCACCTCTTATTACAGGACAAGAATTCTTAGTGCACAAATAAAGTGACATAAAAGTCACTACATCAAATACATTTTGTGGGATCCTTGAAGGGAGACTGTATCACGTGTTTAATGTGCACTGAATATTAATGTGTCATATAGTATTTATATAAAAAAAAAAATTGCAGTTTTTCTACATTATATTTTCATGATCACACTTTCTAACATGGTTTGTAAGCTTTCCCTCTATGTCAGCAAGTGTAAAACCACTATCCTTGCTGAATGGATGCTACAGTAAGATCCAACACAGGCACATAAACAGTGAATTGTTTTCAGTGAAAGAACAGGCTGTGTCCAAAGACTTATGGCTACCATTTTATAAAAAGTATAAATATAAACAGAAACAAGGTTTTCATCTACTGCTGAAACAATTTGCATTAGGCTGACTACATTCATATATCACCTAAAAAGAAACGCTAGAGATTTTCTTGAGTTACCTTCAAGCTTTCTGCACAAACAAGCCTTCCTGGAGGGCTTAAGATTCTCTCAAGATTTATTTTATTAAGGCCCCATTCAAATAGGCATACTACAGCGCACGCCTGTGAGAGGGCCATGTTTACCCCCATGGGGATGCCCAGGTGGTCCCATGCAGGCAGCCATGTCTATTGGGACACAGTGGCTGCACAGACACAGACGTTGCTCCCAATCTGACATCCATGTGGGTGTGCACCGTCCCAAACACACACTGTCTACATTTGGGGCCATACACCTGCATGGATGTCAAATTGACATAAATAGGGCTGCCTCCACAGAGATGCACTAAACATCTCTGCATCCTGGTGCAGGTAAAGCACGAGCATACCCTGTAGTGCACCTGTGTAAATGAGACCTTAAAGCAGAGTTCCACCCAAAAGTGGACTTACACTCATCTGATTCCTCCCCCCCTCCGGTGCCACATTTGGCACCTTTTCGGGGGGGAAGGGGGGAACTGATACCTGTCTTTGACAGGTATCCTGTCCCCACTTCCAGGAGACTGGGCCGCAGCGATCTAAGTCAGCAGCTCGGTCCCCCTCCTCATCCCTCCTCTTCTGCCAGACAGTGAAAGAGCGCAGCGTTCTTCACACATGCGCAGTAGGGCCCCAGCTACCGGGTTCCCTTAGTAAAAACGGCCGTGGCAGCACCCGACCAGCCGATCCGAAGATCGCCTGCGGTGCCCACATCGCTGGACCCCCTCTCCATGCTGAGCTAGTAGAATATACTTACCTGCAGTTCATTGCACTGGTGATCTGCACAATGTGGTAACTTGTCGTGTATGACCCATTCTTAAAAATCAAGGAGCCTACCGGTGCCCCTCATTCCCTAGAGCATGCATGCAATAGTTTTAATGTATTCTTATATGTTGACAACCCTTCATTAGAATTGTGTGAAAGTAGAAAACATCTTGGTTTCTGTATGGGGATAAAACATGTATCATTCACTAATGTATGACTGCACTACTTCTTTCTTATCATACAGGCTAGGGGAAGTCACGTTGAGAGACTTCAAGATAGCCATTGACAGGGAGGGAAATCACAGATACCACTTCAAGGCTCTAGATCCAGAATTTGGAACAGTCAAGGAAGAGGTATGTATATAAAATTGTGTTATATTCTTTCAAATACTGTATTTGTTTACATTTTACAGGTATGGTGTGTGTCTAAAGTTACTCCTAAATAGTGCCCCCCCTCCCCAAAGCAAGGGCACTTTGTCCCTGATTATGCACAGTGACTTCACCATCATACTTTACATGCATGGCACTGAGGTTCACTGTGGGCTTCAAAAATACACAAACTATATTTTGCTGGTTTCAGCGTGCTTCCAATAAATATACATAGAGGTTTTGGTAAGGCTAAATAAAGACACCAGTCCATCCAGTTCAACCAGAGTGTGTGTGTTTTTGTACGTGTTTGTGTATGTCCGCTGTCTTCTACAGGTTTGTACTCTCTATGCTAGAAACACATCTAAAATGTTTTTGAATGTGTCCAGGGCTCTCTACTGACACCACCAACTGTGGAAGGGGGTTCCACATCCTTACAGCTCTAACAGTAAAAAAAACTCTTATGCCCCGTACACACGGTCGGAAATTCCGACGGAAAATGTCAGATCGGACCATGTTATCGGAAAATCCGACCGTGTGTGGGCTCCATCGGAAAAATTTGAGATCCTGCTCACAAATTTTCTGACAACAAAATCCGATCTGACTTTTTCCGATCGTGTGTAGAGAAGACAAAGTGCCACGCATGCTCAGATCAAATTACGAGACCAAAGCTATTGGCTACTAGCCTCTACGTAGTTCTGTCGTACGCAACAAACGTCACCACGTTCCGAATGATCGGATTTTCCGACAACTTTGTCCGACCGTGTATATGCAACACCAGTGTCGGACAAAATCCGTCGGAAAAAATCAGACGGATTTTGTGGTCGGAATTTTCGACCGTGTGTACAGGGCATTACACAGTTTAAGATTGAAACGCTTCTCATCCATCTTCATTGTGTGGCCACATTTTTTTTAGAAACCTTAGGTTAAATAGTTGTCTTCCAATGCTAGTGTCACCATTCAAAGATTTGTATATCATCATATCCCCTCTTAAAGTGGTATTAAACCCAAAAGAAAACCTGCTTACCGATTCTTAGATGTTATTGCTGCATTAGTTGTCTTTAGGCTTTCTTTTATTTTCTTCTGGTGATCTGGCCTATAAGTCTGTTATTTTTCAAAATCATCTCTTCCAAATGTATCAGTTTACAGGGATGAGACAAACCATTTAACACTTGCAGGAATACTTACAATGATCATTTTATTTAGTCATGTAAAACCTTTGTCACAAAAGAAAAAAAAATGATGTAACTTGTAAAGTGTGTCCTCCAGCCCCCTTATTAGCTTTGTTGCCCTTCTCTGGAATCTCTCCATTTCAAGCACATTCTTCCTTATGATTGAGGACCAGAACTGGATGGCATACTCAAGATGTGGCCGAACCAGAGTTTTGTAAAGTTGTAGAATTATAGTTTTATCTCTTGAGTAAATACTCTTTTTAATGCCTGCCAATGATGCGCTGGCCTTGCTTACTGCAGCTTGACATTGCATGTTAGTGCATAGACTTTATGGTATTAATACAAGGAAAATGGTTGATAACTATATATAAGAAAAGGGAGGCATACATTATTAGTGCAGACAGCTGCAGTATGCATTCCTTTTCTCTGTCTTGGTCTGGATTTGTGTTGGAACCCATATTATTGTGTCACTAATACATTACTCTCCTTTACATTGGGAATATTGGCTTTGATGAACACAGAACAGAAATGGGTATTCTTCAACGAAAACTGCAAAATATATTCTAATGGGCAATCGTTTAAAGGACTAAAAATAAAACCTATGTAGCTCAAGGCCAAAGACAAAATAGCTATAAATAATAAGTAGAGAGCTTTTATAAAAATATAAAAATGAAGGAACACTATCATCGTTCAAATGTTACAAAGAATTTAACAGAATATGTAAAAAGGAAATCAAGGCCGCAACAATTCAAAACGAATGACAGATTGCAGAAGAAAGTAGAACAAACCCCCAAAAAATCTTCAAATATATTAATAGTTAAAAGGTCAGGTCTGAGCATGTTGGCCCTTTACAAAATGATCTGAAGTGGGTGACTGGGGACAAAGAGAAGGCACATTTATTAAATACCTTCTTTATATGTATATAAAAGGAGCATGGGGGAGCTCATGGCCACAATGGAGATGGTATTGACACAAATGATCCTTTATGGCTCAAAAGTGATATTGTTCAGAAATATCTAGGATCCTAAAAGAATCAAGTTTTTTCATCTAAAAGCAATTTTTTCTATTTTTTAATGACGGGAATAGTACCACTGGATTGGCGTAAGGCCAATGTGGTGCCTATATTTAAAAAAGGATCAAAGTCTTTATCAAGTAACGACAGACCTGTAATGCGGCGTACACACGCTCTGACTTTCCCGCGGGATTGTCCGCCGGACCTAGTCCAGCGGACAAACCACCGGACTTTCCAGCGGAGGTCCGCCGGACTTTCCGAACGCGTGGACTTGCCCACACACGCCCGGACTTTTCCGGCGGACAATCCGCTGGAGTTTTTGCAAAAGTCCGCAGGACTTTTGAAATGAACGGACTTGCCCACACACGGAGGAAAGTCCGTTCATTTAGAAAGTGACTCCAGGTAGACGGGACTAGCGAAGGCAGTGAATGCAGCCGCGCTAGCCCTGTCACCTGGTATGGATTTAAAGGTGAATCCCTATGCCGAAAAAATGGCGTGGGGGTCCCCCCCAAATCCATCTCAGACCCTTATCCGAGCACGCAGCCCGGCCGGTCAGGAAAAGGGGTGGGGACGAGCGAACAGCCCCCCCCCTCCTGAGCCGTACCAGGCCGCGTGCCCTCAACATGAGGGGTGCCCTGGGGAAAGGGGGGCCCTGCGGCCCCCCCACCCCAAAGCACCTTGTCCCCATGTTGATGAGGACAAGGGCCTCTTCCCGACAACCCTGGCCGTGACCCCGCCCCCATATGATGTCACAGTCCCGGAGGATGCTGGGACTGTGACATCATATGGGGGCGGGGTCACCATGTGACATGAGCATGTGACCCGCCCCTTGTCCCTATATAAGTCACATCACAGCGTGTCTCTGCCATTCCGGCCAGAGACAGCGTCGTGTCAACATCGGATGAAGAAAGAACAACAACAAGCAGAAGCAGGCGGCAGCGACAACGGCAACAGAAGCCCCGGCCACCGGCAAGAACAGAAGAGGCCCCTGAAGACCCCCGAAGTCGGGAACAAGACCCCCAGACGACGGGGGCGACGAAGAAGAAAGCCGGGCTCCTCCGCTAGTGAAGGGGGCTCCCAGATTCCGATAAGCCCCCCGCCCGCAGACCCCTACAACCAATGGCCAGGGTTGTCGGGAAGAGGCCCTTGTCCTCATCAACATGGGGACAAGGTGCTCTGGGGTGGGGGGGCCGCAGGGCCCCCCTTTCCCCAGGGTACCCCCCATGTTGAGGGCACGCGGCCTGGTATGGCTCAGGAGGGGGGGCGCTCGCTCGTCCCCACCCCCTTTCCTAAACGGCCGGGCTGCGTACTTGGATAAGGGTCTGAGATGGACTTGGGAGGGACCCCCATTAATCCATGCCAGGTGACGGGGCTAGCACGGTGGCATTCACTGCCTTCGCTAGCCCCGTCTACCTGGAGTCACGTTCTAGATGAACAGATTTTTTCTCCGTTTGTGAGGCAAGTCCGTTCATTTCAAAAGTCCCGCGGACTAGCACACAGGCGACGGGATTGTCCGCCGGACTGCCGAGTCCAGCGGACAATTTTAAGTCTGAACTTAAAACTTAGTCAGCCGGAGCCCACACACGGGCGGATTGTCCGGCGGACAATCCCGCGGGAAAGTCCGCTCGTGTGTACGCGGCCTTAGTGTAACTTCTATAGTTGGGAATATATTGGAGAGTTTAATAAAATACCACATTGATGAGTTCTTGCTGGAAAATTTCATGAAAGACAGAAGTTGTCAGACAAATCTGATTTCTTTTTATGAGAAGGTAAGTAAAACCTTAGACAGAGAAGTGGCTGTGGATGTAGTGGCTTGGATTTTGCAAAAGCGTTTGACACAGATCCCCACACATGCCTAATGTGTAAGGTAAGGTCTACGGGCTTGGAAATATCAGTTTGTAAATGGATAGAAAACTGGCTAAAAGACAGAATTTAGAGAGTAGCGGTTAATGGTTCTTACTCTGAATGGTCTAAGGTTATTAGTGGTTTAACCCAAGGTTCAGTGTTGGGACCCTTACTTTGTAATATATTTATAAATGATATTGGGTCTGGGATTAAAAGTACCATTTCAGTCTTTGCAGATAACACTAAAGTATGCAGTGGAATAACATCCTTACAGGATGTCTCCAACTTACAAGGTGACCTCAATGCTCTGTTTAATTGGGCAACTATGTGGCAAATGAGGATTAATGTTGATACAGAAAATGTAAAGTCATGCAATTGGGGGCTAAGAATATGCATGCATCATACATACTATTGGGAGTACAACTGGGGGAACCAATGGTGGAAAGGGATCTGGGGGTTCTGGTAGATCATAAGCTTAATAATAGAATGCAATGCCGAACTGCGGTTTCCAAAGCAAGCAAAGTTCTTTCTTGTATTAAGAGAGGTATGGACAGCAGAGAGAGAGATATCATTTACCTCTGTACAAATCATTAGTAAGATTAGTAAGACCGCATCTGAGGAAAGATTAGAGGAACTAAATGTATTCTTTCCTGAGAAGAGGAGATTAAGGGGGGGGGGGGTAAGATCAACACGTATAAATACATAAATGGTCCATATAGTGAACTTGGTTTGGAGTTATTCACTTAAAGGTCATCACAGAGGACAAGAGCGCACTCTTTACATCTGGAGGAAAAGAGAATTAATCTTCAAATATAGAAAGGTTTCTTCACAGTTAGAGCTGTGAAAATGTTGAATAGACTCCCGCAAGAGGTGGTTCTGGCCTGCTCAGTAAATTGCTTTAAAAAAGGCCTGGATTCTTTCCTAAAGGTACATAATATAACTGAATACTAACATTTATAGGTAAAATTGATCCAGGGAATATTCGATTGCCTCTTGGGGGATCAGGAAATAATTTTTTTCCCCTGCTGGAGCAAATTGGATCTTGCTGGGGTTTTTTCCCCTGATCGATTGTGGGTATAGGATTGTGTATATAGGATTGTATAATTTTTTTCCCTTCTATTGGTTGAACTGAGATGAACTTGTGTCTTTTTTAAACCAGAAAAACATGTAACATTACTATACAGTATATGTAGAATAAGCCAGTTAAAGTGTAAGTAAACCCCCCTATCATTTTCAGCCAAGGAAGCTGCCATCTTTGTAGTAAAAAATAATGCGTTTTTTTTTTTAAATTGATGCTTTATTTTTGTTTATAGCGCAAAAAAAAAAAAAAAATGCAGAGGTGATCAAATACCACCAAAAGAATGTGCTCTGGTCTTTGGCCAGCAAAATGGTCTGGGCCTTAAGTGGTTAATCAACAGCTGCCATGATGCTGCACATGTGAATAGTTATGACATCAGCCATTGGATGGTTTGACAGTTGACAGTTTGGTTAAGAGCACAACCAATGGGAGTGTTTCCTTTTCGGCACATGCCTAAAATGAAACTGTTCTATGGATGGGTTTACTTCCACTTTAATGCATTGAAATTGATATGAGAGGTATCTGATGTGCTTGAAAAATCACCAGATGAGTTTATGATTTGACATCTCTTGCCTCCTAGGTATTCCATGATGATGACATCATCCCAGGCTGGGAAGGAAAAATTGTGGCATGGGTTGAAGAAGACCATGGAACCAACTGAATAAGTTCTTCTCCCCAATGCAAGGACCAAAGTTCTTGGAATGAACTGACAAATGACAAACTTGTCAAACTGTTGTGGATTATTTCTCAAGCTGCCAAAAGAGGTCCCTATGGGCACCGGATAACCTTACAGTTTTGTGTCTAAAAGAAGAAGCAGCAATCAGTCATTGCTGGTTTTATACTGCGAGAATCTCCGACTTCTTCAGGAGGAGACTGGAGGACACTGCAGTTTTACAGGGTAGCTAACTTCCATTACTGGAGGATGTTAAAAGCTACGTGTTACATATATATTCTTATGGAGAAAATTCAGTATTTTTAAATGGGGCATATTGTTGCATTGATTTGGGGTTTATGTGTGTATTTCACTTGTATATTGAAACCACCAGTCTTGCAAGACACATACTGTACAGCAGAAGTCCTATTTTTTTCACAAATTTGTTTAGCAAGAAGGTAACTTAAAGTAAAAAAAAAAAAAAAAAGCTATTTATTTGTGCACAGTAATGTCATATACCAATATTTTCCAATAACATCCATTTTCCATATCCTGTTAACAAATATCACAGCTTTAGAATCTGGTGATGATGTGATACAAATACTTTTCGTGTCTCTTTGCACGTTTTTTAAAAAGGGGGAAGAAGCATTAGTGATTCAGTTTGCTGGTCAAATTTTCAGCACCGGTGCCATAACTAGAAAGATCTTACTGGGATAGATAGGAGCTCATCAGCCTGTTAATACCTGTCCATTGTTAGTGTTGTAGAAAAATATAGTCCTAAGTGTAGATAGCCAGAGTAACTGCCATAGAATTTACCTTAGCTTCACTGAGACATCTAGAAGCATTTGAAAGCAGGAAATTGTGATCAATTTCTATGCACCCTTGGCTGTGATTTGCAATTTTATGCCCAGTTAAAAAAACAAAAAAACTTTTTGGTAATGGGATGCAGAATCTCTTTAGTGCTCAGAGTAGGAAGGAAGAAACCTCTACTGAATTTAGCCTCATGTGAGAACCTACTTATCCCCAGTAAAGTGACACAACAAGGTATGGTTAGAACATCTGTCAAGTATTTAGCATTGTCCATGTCCCCACTGAAGAGATTGCCCTCACATGATGTCCCATTAATGTCACTGAAACAGAAAGTGAAGAGAAATCTCTGTAACAGGAACAGAGATGGCAAGAAAAACCTGAAAGATGTCCTTACCATTCCTAATACTATCTAAAAAAATTATTTGGATTGACTGGCAAAACCCCATTCAATAGTAATGTGCCAATTACCAAAATATTTTAGACCCCCTCAACAACCCATCAGTATACAGACAAACTGTATCTTATAAAATAGAAATTAAACCCAAAACCAAACATGTAATATATTGCAGTTTGGTAGTGATTAGATGTGGTAACTACATTAGCTTTCTTTTTTCAAGCTAAGATCCAGCCAGGAAAGACAGTGTCCTTGTCACTACCTGTAAGATGAACTGGAAGCAAAAACAATATTACATTTTTTGTACAAGCTACTAATGCCATAAGGTCCCTATGTAATAGAGATGAACAAAAGCAGACACAGTTAGGCCTCGTTCACACGGGGTGTTTTAATCTGTGCCCCATCGAGGGCAGTGATTTACTGGCATAGGTTTTGTGTGCATCTCCATACCGGCAGTATGCTGTCAATTGGGATGCGGTGGCTGCATGGACACAGGCGCTGCTCCCAGTGTGACATCCTTGTGGGTGCATGGTCCCGAATGCCACACACCTGCACTGATGTCTCATTGGGAGCAGCAGCTGTGTCTATGCATTCACTAAATACCAATTAACAGCACTAGGATTACCGATACGGGGATGCTGCAGTACCTGTGCATCCCCATGCCGGTAAATATGACCCTGCATGGGGCACAGATTAAAACTGCCTTAAAGTTGAGCCTGTGTGACAACCATGACTGCCTACCTACATACAGTGTAGTCATGATGGAACATGAAGTGTGGTATTTGCAGGTTTACTGGGAGCAAATAAAGGGGGAAAGCCTGAAATGCAGCCAACTAACAACATAATATTAATATTTTCGTTTTTGGGTTTAGAAATGCTTTAACTGCAGTAATATTGCAAGTGAGGGTTGGTACAGCAACCATTTCATACCATCTATGAAGTCTGCAGTTCCAGGTCCAAACTGTCTTACTGCAACACAAGAGACATTCATTAGAATTAAAAGAAGGTGGGTTATCTATTGTGATGTGCAGAGGAATTCAATTGTCAATATGGCCAGTGAAAGTGGTTGTCACCCTCTTATTTATTAGGACAGTATGGAGCACATCAGCAGGTATAGTAGCAATCACATATGTAGGGTCAGTTTTGTGAAAGAAGAGATGTTGGAATTAGGAAGATTTGGGGGCAGATGTGAAATAAGCATAATAATGGAATTTCCTCAGATCATCAACTGTAAAGATAAAAGGGATGTCACTCTTATTAGATGTGTGAATCCCTTTAAAGACACACAAGTTAAAGTTTGTTTATTTGCAAAAAATGTATCCCTATTATTAACACGGCTTATACACATAGGCGATGATGACATGATTAGACTTATTTAATAAGGCAGAGCAAAGGACGATGATTTGCAGTCAATTATTCATGGCAATCAACAAGGTCTCCATTTTCAGAAGTCATATAAATGATGATTGGGTTGTTACAGTTACATAGTTAGTAAGATTGAGTAAAGCCTCTGGTCCATTCAGCTCAACCTGAAAGGTTTTTGAATTTATCTAAACTCTCCGCTGACACCACCAAATGTGGAAGGGAGTTCCACATCCTTACTGCTCTAACAGCAAAGAACCCCTTATGCGGTTTGAGATTTAACAGCTTCTCGTCCAACTCCATTGTGTGGCTGTATGTCTTCTTTAGAGACCTAAGATTAAATCGTTTTCTCTCAATGATACAATCACCTTTTACAGATTTGTAAACTGCGATCATATCTCCTCTGAAGCGCCTCTTCTTCAGGGAGAACAGGTTTCATTTTTAAGGTTACTATACTTTGCCTTATTAAATAAGACCACACGTCTGTTCTCACTTGCAGCATTCATTCATTTTCTACATTTATCCCGACTACCTCCTTCTTCATTCTGGTGTGCTGCTATAATCATGTGTGTGATATCCACCGAGTACCAATAAGATCATCGCTTTAAAGTCACCCAAGCAGTTCACAGCAGCATTTCATGAGACTCATCATAGACTGCTGCTATGGAAATCTTCTATACCTCATACATACAAGGCTTTCCCTATCACTCCCAAGGGTTTGATTTACTAATATAAGTAAGCAATGAAGAATAAGAATGATACAAATAAAAGATGAGACATTATGAACTATCTTCCATCATGAGGTAGGGATGACAGCTTCTACACTTGCCCCCCATGTATGTCTTTTGCACTTACAGCTTTTTTGGTAAAAAAGGATGACTGTGTGACGGTGCAGGGGGATCTGTGGCATCCAGATCTTGGCACAGTCTTTACAGAATGTTACCTGATATCTTTTATCGGCCTAGAAGTTATTCTTATGAAGTCCTGTGGGAAAGATTCCACTTCTGTGTATTATAATGCATTTCAGATATCAATGTCTATTGGAGTGGCTTTCATGGATTGATCATAAGATTGGACTGTTTTATGCAGCTAAACACGTGTCTAACAGATTGGTGAACATGGCGTAATTTAATTTAAAATATATCGAAACCTAAGAGAAATTTTTTTTTATATATTGCAGTTTATCAATCCCTAAATGTGGTGACTGCATTCATTTTCTTTTTTTATGCCTTTTATCTAGGCTTGTGGCAGCCAACACATATAAGGATTGGCCAACTGCAATGTATACAATTTTTGTTTTTGGATACGCTTTTAAGCTAAATTCCAGTTATGGAATTTTTTGATAGTTAAATTGGTCCACCTTGGACCAATATAAGTATGCATAAGCAATACATGTGAGGTCACTGTGGAAGCAGTGTATCACTGTAGTAGTGGCTGCTACTACAGTGATCGCAGCTGTCTTCGGGGTCCTGTGCTGAGCGGCTGCCCTTCCGCAATCACCTGGCATTGGACCTGGAAGACAGAGGTGATCACGGTAATCTCAGCAACAGCTACAGTGATACACTGCTTCCACAGCAATCCCATAGGTATGGCTTATGCATACTTACATCGGTCCAAGGTGGATCAATGTAACTCTGAAATAAAGGGGGTTATTTACTAAAGGAAAATCCACTTTGCACTACAAGTGCACTTGGAAGTAAAGTCGCTGTAGATCCGAGGGGGACATGCAAGGAAAATAAATTCGATTTTATAGATATTGAGTTTTTATTTTATTTACCTTTCACAATATTTTCTCACGTTATAAAAGTATCTTTGGATTTTATCTTCACCAGTTTTAAATCACAAGTATTTTTATATACACCCATGGTTTTATTGAAAACAGTCTACCATTTTTATGTGTTTTATATATAAGGTTTTGCACTGTATATTTATACATACTCTCGATACCAGAGGTTGGCATCAAGCCAAAAAACATTTTTCTTTATAATCCCAAACCCATCAATAACATCCTTCTTGCAAAAGCACCATTTGGGGTATAAGCGCTGCATTAATACACATACAAATAAAAAACAGCATTTTAGCTTGCACATGATTGGATGATAAAATCAGCAGAGCTTCCCCTCGTTTCAGAGCTACCCCTCAGATTTAGAGCGACTGCACTTCCAAGTGCACTTGCAGTGCAAAGTGGATTTACCTTTCGTAAATAACCCCCTCAATCTATACTTGCTTTAGTTACAGATTATTCTTATTTATCTAAACATGAGATTGTGATGGTCCAAGGAAATCTCGATGTCAGCTGTTATTCAGTTCACATTTCAATGAAGGAAGTATATTTCAGCCATAACTCCACTCATTCCTCAGTCTTTCCACACATCCTGGACATTGGAAGGATGTTAGCTGGTAACACAACTGTTGGGGGGGGGGGGAGTGGGAACTCCAATTGCTGCTGATTCCACCACAGAAGTTAAAGCACTAAAATAAAGCAAATGGAATGTTGAAATCTTTTTAACCATAAGTATCATCCTAACATTTGCTTTGCTCCTACAGAAAAAATAAATGACAGTTTTTAATGTCCATTTGAACTTTCAGTTTAAATAATCTAAATATATTTGAGGTACATCAAAAGAAAGTGTGCAAAGTTCTACATTTGTATTTCTTTAGTAAGCAGAGTGGTACCCTTGCTTTCTCTCTGGAATCAGTGGTCTCTCTGAAGAGGTTCTACATGCCCCTCAGCTGAGTCAGACCTATAGCTCTGCATTCAGCAAATCCCATGACCCATGCTGATTGGAGAGCTCTGGCCAAGATTCATGCAACTTTCGCTTTAAGATTGCAATTTTTTTTTCAAATGTGTGAAAGACGGGTGACTCTTGTGTGAAAAAGTTATGATTAGACCAAATGTTTATAGATTTTTGTTTTAGCAGTTTAGGCGAGTAGTTTCATTATGTCCAGATTTTGAGCCCTGGTTCACATAGCAGCGATTTGGCATGTGATTTGACATGTCAAATCGCATCCTAAATCTGCGGCAATGGCAACGTCCGAATTGGTGCGACGCCGCGCCGATTCACAAAAGTAGTTTCTGTACTCATTTTGGTGACTTAGAGGTGTGATTTCAATAGACATCTGTGCAGAAACCCGCACAGATGTCTCTGAAATCGCCCTCGAAGTCGGGTCTGATATGCAGGAATAAAATCGTACACCGATTCTGGTGCAAATCAGGTCCGAATTTTTGCCTGAACTCGCACCTGAATTGGAACTAAAGACACAAAGGACCCTTTTTAAATGTGGACCGCGTCCCCACCCCCAGCTGGGGGAACCGGCTCCACTGAGAGACGGTCACATTCGCCTGTCATGCGAATTGGATGCATCCAATTCCCATATGTGTGAACCCGGCCTTACTGTTTGAGCAAACCGTTATAACTTTTTTTTTCTAGCTGCAGTGCACCCCTCTCCATGTTTTCGAAGACCTGCATTCGGGCATTCATCCCTGAACACATAGTGCTTTGAAGACGGGTACCACTTGGTACAGCATTCAGCCATAGCCTGCCATAGACTTGGACAGGCTGCAAGCAGTTGGGCTGCATAGAAGCTGTACCCGTCCCTCTTAGATGCACTAAAACACAGAGAGCGACGCACTGCAGCTCGCCGCTTTCATGTGCAAGGGGCCGGAAGAGGCAATTGTGGTAGGTAAGCCTATAATCCACAATAAAAAGATTTTGTAAATGAAAGTGTTTTGTTCTGGAATAAACTTGCCTGTTAGAATTACATTCCCTGCTCCATCTCCCTGAAAAAAGGCTGAATATTTGTTTACTATACCTGTGATAATGATCTATGAGCTGTGGCTGTCCTATGTCATTACAGTACTATATTTTAGTGCAGCAATAGGCTCACAAGTAGCCATGTGGGTTTTAACGTGACATAACGGTGATTAAAGTGCCTGTAAAGACTGCTGTTTCTAGTTTTTGGAAAGTTTAAAGGATAATTTGTTGTAAATATTTGTACCTTCTTTGTTCAGTATGAATTTTGAAGGCAGTTGTATTGATGATTGTGATATTGTGATGTGTTTTGTTGGCTGCTTGTGTCTGTGACATTTTGCTATATTTATGATTCCTGGGTGATGAAGCCATTCATTCCGAATTCTAGAGACATGAAATTTCATTCACCTAGTCTTTACTGTTCCCGAAGTCCTCCACACAACCCTGCAATAATAGCTGAACCTATTCGAATTCAAATTTGCACCGTTGACCAAATATGAATAATTCCGCATACACGCGATCGGAATTCTCGTCGGAAAAAGCTCTGATGGTTTTCCCGTCGGAATTCCGCTCAAACTGTCTTGCCTACACACGGTCACACCAAATTCTGACGGTCAATAACACGGCGACATACAACACGTTCGACGGCACTATAAAAGGGAAGTCTAATGCTTCCGAGCATGCGTCGAATTGTTTCTGAGCATGCGTCGGAATTTTGCGTGTCGGAATTGCATACACACGATCGGAATTTCCGATAGAAAGTTTTTCTGTCTGAAAAATTAAGAACAGGCTCTCAATCTAAAGTCCGTCGGAAATTCCGACAGAAAATCCCGCTCTCAAATTTTTTCAGACGGAAAAAGTCAGACGGAGCCCACACACGGGCGGATTTTCCGACAACATGGTCCGATCAGACATTTTCTGTCGGAATTTCCGGCGGCATTAATCTAGACATACACTAGCAGATTTTAATCCCAATAAAAATTTTTAGGAAATTCAATTGCTTAACAAATGTCATTCTAAAGTACCTAAAAGTTTGTTGGACTTTCCAAAATGAAAACAATGTTCACTGTTAGAAATTCATTCGTTCAAGAAAAAAAATGACATCCTGATCCTTCAAATTTACTTGTCATTGCAGTTGAAAACGAACGCCGATTTAACCCCTTTTCTGATTAGAATATCGAATAAAAGTTCTTACAACTAGAACATTTTAAAATTAATTTCTACTAGTGTATGACTAGCTTTAAGCTGGCCATAGATGGATCAAAAATCAGGCAGTTCAGCAATGACTGGCCAATTTTTGATCCATCTATGGCTGTTCCCAATTGAGAGAAGACAATCCAATGATCGGCTTCAAATCAAAAAACAATCTACGGCCAGCCTATCAACTAACAATTTTCCAAAAAAGCCAGTTCATCCTAATAAAGCAGTTATTAGAGTATAAAATGTCACAGAAATGTTCAGATGGATTTTTTTTTAGTTTAGGATTACCTTTACAGACAGTACCAGAAAGCATTCGCTTATCCTCACCCATTATGTATGTGTGTCGGCACTATGATGATTTGTACATGAATGTACAGTGGTTTTATCATCGGAGCCTAATGATTCCATTGGGCCTGTTCTTAGCAAGGCAATACAAAGTGCATAGACTGTGTGTAAAGTGCTGTAGCCAATAGCTACTGTTCAGATTTGGTCTTCTACAGATCTTTGTATTGTAGACTGAATGTATAGGTTGCTGCACATACAGTCCTTACACTTCATATTGCCTCACTGAATAAGCTTGCATGTCTCAATTTTCTAGTACTGTGAGCTATTTGTAGAAAAATGTAGTTACTGCATTTTCCAAACTTGTGACTATTTTTACACTGGTAAATGTCTTTCTATGCCATACCATAAGAGAACCAACATTTCTATACATGACTTGTATGTTTGCTACTGTTTTATTGCCTCAAGTTCGTACTGAGCAAATGTCACTATTAGCTTTATTTTTATTATGAAGTATTGGGAATTGGTTGTGATCCCATCATTGTACATAATGGGTATAAGTCAATCCAATTTATGGTATATTCTGTATATAAAGAATAATGAATATCAAAAACTGTGTGCGTTTTCTTTTTGTAACAAATCTGGAAATTCTAACAATGAAATGGATGACATTTGGAGAACAGACTGGATGATACATTCTAAAGCCTCATACACGCGGTCTGATCGTTGGACGATTTTTGTCAAAAGCGCATGTGCAGGATTTTGTCTAGCATACTAACTATCCGCAAATTGTCGTTTGACAAACATGAACGTAGTGACGTACTATGAGAATATAAAGAGGAAGTTCATTTCTCAAGCGCCACCCTTTGGGCCGCTTCTGCTAATTTCGTGTTAGTAGAATTTTGGTGTGCATTGATTCGCGATTTTCAGATCGTACAAAACAAAAAATAAGTTTGGCATAACTACATCAGTATCACCAGAAAAGCAGCTTCATTATTATCTCATTAACCGCTTCCCGACCGCCTCACGCAGATATACTGTGGCAGAATGGCACGGGCAGGCAAAAGCACGTACCTGTACGTCCCCTTTAATTGCCTGCCCGATCGGGTCACGGAGCTGAAGAACGGGGAGAGGTATGTGTAAACAAACCTCTCCCCGCGCTTCCTACTCTGCCTGTCATTGATTGGCTGTTCCCGGTCATCAGGATAGCCGATCAATGACGTCAGCCCCGCCCCCTAATGTAAAAAAACACACACACGTCACAGCCCATAACCCCTCCCCTCCCCCTAGTGGTTAACTCTTTCACTACAACTGTCATTTATGCAGGAATCAATGCATTTAAATAGCATTGATTGCTGTATAAATGACAATGGTCCCAAAAATGTGTCAAAAATGTCTGATGTGTCCGCCATAATGTCGCAGTCACAATAAAAATCGCTCATCGCCGCCATTACTAGTAAAAAAAAAAAATATTAATAAAAATGCTATAAAACTATCCCCTATTTTGTAAACGCTATAACTTTTGCGCAAACCAATCAATAATCGCTAATTGCGATTTTTTTTACCAAAAATATGTAGAAGAATACGTATCGGCCTAAACTGAGAAAAAAAATGTTTTTCTATATATTTTTTGGGGATATTTCTTATAGCAAAAAGCAAAAAATATTGCATTTTTTTCCAAAATTGTCGCTCTATTTTTGTGTATAGCGCAAAAAATAAAAACCGCAGGGGCGATCAAATACCACCAAAAGAAAGCTCTATTTGTGGGAAAAAAAGGACGCCAATTTTGTTTGGGAGCCACATCGCACGACGGCGCAATTGTCAGTTAAATCGACGCAGTGCCGAATCGCAAAAAGGGGCCTGGTCCTTTGGCTGCCAATTGGTCCGGGGCTGAAGTGGTTAAAGATGATGACAATTTTGATATTTCATCAATTGGCGCGTCAGGAATGTTAATTCTAGATTATGAACGGTAGTTTACAAGACCGAACTCTTCCTGGTCGTTCCTTGATTCCGAGCATGTGTGGTTGTATTTTCGACTTTTGTGTGATGGATTTTTGTACTGACCATCTGAAAATCAGATGTTGAGTTCACATCAGGCAAAAATTTTATAGCCTACACATCCAGCTTTTGTCTGATGTAAAAGTCTAATTGTCTGTAGTACTAATGATCCAAAAATCCACAGACAGCTGGTCTTACGACTTTTCCCTTCTGATCTTCGTATCATGTGTACGAGCCTTTAGACTGAAGCACAAAAAATCCAGCGCTCCAAGGGTTAAAGAAAACAGTCCGCTACACTTGAAAAATTATTATGTTGTGTGTCAGTTTATTCAAAGTAGCAGCTGATAAAAAATAGTCCTGTTCACTTCCAAAATAAAATATAAACGAAAGAACCTTACATGGTCACTAGCCATCCACTGAGCAACAAGGAGCTGTGTTAAGTTCCCAGCAAAACCGTTCTCCCAAAATAAAGGAAGGGGAGAAAAGTTTTGCTGGGAACTTAACACAGCTAAGCTTGGAGCGCTGGATTTTTTTGTGTTTTGCTTATTAGATCCGTTTCTACCAGTTATGGTTTCTTTCCAGCGGCACTGGGTATGGGGCCCTCCCCACTGACTCTATTTTCTATAATTTTTTAATGCGCCACAGGTCTCCATTATTTAGCGTTGGTGTACTGTTTTTTTTTGTGAGCCTTTAGGCCTCATGCACACGAGACGCTGTTAAACGCGCGTTCAGAGGCAGTTGGACACTTTTTTCAACTGCACCTGAACGCATGCAATGTTATCCTATGTGTCCATGCACACAGTCTAGTTTTTTCCCGTTTTTATGCAGTTGCGTTTAACTTTGTTTTTCCAGAAGCAAAAAAATGCTTTCAGACACTTTGCTTTTCCGCGTTTCAGACGCAAAACGCAGCTAAAAGCAGGCACCTGCGTTTAGCCGCGTTTGCGTTTATAAGCCTTTTTAAAGGAACCCAATTTTTTGGACCAGAAAACTCAGAAATATGATGGTAAACCATAAAAAATACTAGAAAAATTGGTTTAAAATGTCATAATTAGATTAGATAGTTCATAGAGCATATATACTCACTAATGCACACATGTTTGTGAAATATCCAACGGACATTCGCTGTACCATCAACGGATGGGTCCAATATCGACAAGCTCTGATTCTGGACCTCTCATGCAAATTTGCGACGACGTTGCTGCCTCATCAAGAGCAACATCAGGAGCATTTCCTGACATATATACAATATGGGATCCATTTCCAAAAAGAATCCACAGAAAGAGAGGCAAATGCAAGTGTACAACTGCTCTCTCTGCTGCTGCTGCTCACTCTGATCAAAATGGCAGAAATAGTTAATAATACATGCTTTCTGAGCTTGGGGAGGGTCTATATGATGTTATCTTTACAAATGCTTATAGACGCAAACGCGGCTAAACGCAGCATGAAAACACAGCAAAACGCGCGTTTTTAAACGCAGGTTTCTGCTTTTTAAAACATGCGTTCAGCAGAGTTTGCATCTGCATCTCGTGTGCATGGGGCCTTAGACTGGATAACCATGTAGATGGAAAAAGATATTGAGTATAAGAATAGCCATAGACTGTAAAGCCTCGTACACATGATCAGACTTTCCAACGGGAAATGTGTGATGACAGGCTGTTGGCGGAAAATCCGACCATTTGTATGCTCCATCAGACAATTGTTGTCGGACTTTCCGCCAACAAATGTTGGCTAGCAGGTTTTCACATTTTCCACGGACAAATGTGTGTTGTCGGATTTTCCGAGCGTGTGTACACAAGTCGGTCGGACTAAAGTCCAAAGTACAAACACACATGCTCGGAAGCAAGGACCAGCCAGAAGCGGTAAACTAGCGTTCGTAATGGAGAATTAACATTTGTGATGTCACACATTATGAAATCTCGAAATGCAGGGCACAATTCTCTTCTTCTTTAATGGGCTATGCTAGTGATACTGATGGAGTTATTGCAAACAAATTTTCAAAGGCTTTTTTTTTCTAGTAATATCAAGAATAATATTATTATTATGCTTTTTTTTTTGGTGCAAGTTACCACAATACCATTATCCCGTAGTTTTTTTCTAAGATCAAAGATACAACTATGTTGGTGTCCCTGGTTAATTTTACATTGTATTTTTTTTAAATGTAACTGCCTACTCCCAAACTGTCATTTGAAGTAAAACACAGCCAAGTATTATTCTACACAATTTTTTTATTGTGCATTAAAAAAAGAAAACAAATAAAATTAGACATGCTATCTGCCAATAGAAATTAACCAAAAAGTGCATTCTATGCATCCAAAAATATAGACAATATACCAAATCAAATCATTATTATTCAACCAAAAAAATGTCAAAGCAATAACTCCAAGGCCAATAATAAATAACACGTTATCTCCTCCGATTCCGCAACATGTCTGGTTGAAGAACGGGCGTTCAGAAACGAACTGAAAAGCATGAAATGAATAGTGCGAATCAACACTCGAATCAAGCTTCTACTAAAACGAAATTAGCAGAAGGAGCCCAAAGGGTGGCGCTAAAGATCTGAAAAACAACGTAGTACGTTACTACGTTTGTCATTTTTGGCCAACATTTGTGTGACTGTGTGTATGCAAGACAAGTTTGGGCCAACGCTCTTCAGACAAAAGTCCACAGTTTTGTTGGCCATCAATCCGATCGGTTTTAGGCCTCATTCTCTCGGGATGTGCTACAGCGTACGAGGCCGTGTTTTCATGCACAAGTATTCTGTGTATCTCCATGCAGGCAGTCCCATTCATGTCAAATTGAATGCAGCAGCACAGACACAGATGCTGCTCCCAATTTTTGACATTCATGCGGGTGTACAGACCTGAATGCAGACAGTGTGAGTTCAGAAACACGCACTCATACCCACATGTATGCAAATTGGGAGCAGCAGCTGTGTCTGTGCAGCCGCTGCGTACCAATTAACATCAATATCAAGATTACCTGTACAGAGATGAATGGAACACCTGTGCATCCCAATGCAGGTAAACACGGCCCTCGCAAGCGTGTGCATTGTAGTACACCCCTTGTAAATGGAGCCTAAACGCTAAGCATGACCACGATACACAGATCTGGTGTCTCAACCCATTCACTGGGATGTCATATCCAAATGCTTAGACAGTTCCAGACCCAAGTCAAAGTTCAATTTATAATACATTTCCATTAAACTTTAAAAAAAAGAAGTGTGGGAAAGAAAAAAACAAACACATATACTGTCCCCTGCCAGCTCTACACTGAGTGATCAAAGACCGCTGAGTGCTCAGTTCTTGGGTCTTCAGAGTACAGAGCAGCAACTGTCAGTCACTGCTCTTTTCTTTGCCCTTCCAGCGCTCCACAGGGCATGAAAGTGGCTGGCTCAGGCTTTCAGCGGTGCATTGAGACAGGTGCCAATCAAGCATGTGGGTGGATCCTGACATTGTTGGGATCCCCGCAGAGCCTGGACTGGCTCTGTAAGACCCCTTTCACACTGAGGCAGTTTTCAGGCCTGTAAACTGCCTCTCATGCCACTCATGCCACCCCAGTGTGAAAGTCTGAGTGCTTTCACACTAGGGTGGTGCGCTTGCAGGACGGGAAAATAAGTCACTTTGGGGCAGTGTGGGAGCGGTGTATACATCACGGGCGCTTTAAACCCTTTCTTCCAAAAATGTGTCAAAATTGTCCAATGTGTCCGCCATAATGTTGCAGTTCGGATAAAAATCGCAGATTGCCGCCATTACTAGTAAAATAAAAAATTATAATAAAAATGTCATAAAACTATCCCCTATTTTGTAGACGCTATAACTTTTGCGCAAACCAATCAATAATCGCTAATTGCGATTTTTTTTACCAAAAATATGTAGAAGAATACGTATCGGCCTAAACTGAGGAAAAAAAATGTTTTTTTTATATATTTTTTGGGGATATTTATTATAGCAAAAAGCAAAAAATATTGCATTGTTTTCAAAATTGTCGCTCTATTTTTGTTTATAGCACAAAAAATAAAAACCGCAGGGGCGATCAAATACCACCAAAAGAAAGCTCTATTTGTGGGAAAAAAGGACGCCAATTTTGTTTTGGAGCCACGCCGCACGACCGCGCAATTGTCAGTTAAATCGACGCAGTGCCGAATCGCAAAAAGGGGCCTGGTCCTTTGGCTGCCAATTGGTCCGGGGCTGAAGTGGTTAAGGCACCATTCACACTTGTGCATATTTTGTGTGTTTTAGCTGTGGTGCATTAAAAAAAAATCCTGCTTGCTGCATCTTTGTTGCACTTTCAACGCACCTAAATCACACTGCACAGATGTGAGCTTTAGTCGTCCTAAGGGTGCTAGATGGCAAAAAATAACTGCAGAGGAAAGTTATCCCTTTCATGTCTATGTGAGCAGAGCCAGTGCTGGAGATTTTGGCCTGCAGGAGATAAATAGTGGAGGAGAGATCTTTAGGTAAGTTTAGGCAATGAGGGCTAGGGAGGTAAAGCTGGCCATACATTATACAATTGTCTTATTCAATTTCCTTTAGATTTACCTTCAACTGTGTAATGCAAGGGCCTGTCTGATTGCATATAAATTGAAAGTGTATAGATGTGACCTCATATTATATGGTTTTGGTAAATCCAAAGGAAATTGTACAAGAACATTTTATAATGTATGGCCAGCCTTAGACAAGTGTACATTTTACTAAAAGTGTACATGTCCTAAGGGGAAGTATTTATTCTAATGGTCTATAAATTAGTTTATGTTTGCAAGCAGGACCTAAACACAAAATATCTGTACGCAATCTAGACCATATTTTACTTTATACATCAATCAGCCATAACATTATAACCACCTACCATGAAATGTCAAGGCATGGACTCCACTAGGCCTCTGATGGTACAGTGTATTCGGAAAGTATTCACAGCGCTTCACTTTCTCCACATTTTGTTATGTTACAGCCTTATTCCAAAATGGATTAAATTCATTATTTTCCCCAAAATTCTACAAACAATCCCCCATAATGACAATGTGAAAGAAGCTTGTTTGACAATCTTGGCAAAATTATTAAAAATAAAAAACAGCCTTTGCTCAGTACTTTGTTGAAGCACCTTTGGCACCAATTACAGCCTCAAGTCTTTTTGAGATTGAGTATGATGCTACAAGCTTGGCACACCTATTTTTGAGCAGTTTCTCCCATTCTTTGCAGGACCTCTCAAGCTCCATCAGGTTGGATGGGGAGCATTGGTGCACAGCCATTGTCAGGTCTCTCCAGAGATGTTCAATTGGGATCAAGTCTGGGTCACTCAAGGACATTCACAGAGTTGTCCCGTAGCCACTCCTTTGTTATCTTTGTTGTGTGCTTAAAGTCTTGGTGGAGACGCACTCTCCCTCTCTGCATGGGGTCCCGACTCTTGATTGGCTAGATTGATAGCAGCGCAGCCATTGGCTCCCACTGCTGTCAATCAAATCCAATGACGCGGGCGCCGGGGGGGGGGGGCGGGGCCGAGTCCGGCATTCACGTCTATAGATCCAAATACTGGACTCGGGAGCACGCCCGCAAGGTAACCCCCAGGAGGTTTTCTGATGCGAGGAGGAGCCGCGAGAGCTGCCGGGGGACCCCAGAAGAGGATGATCGGGCCACATCGTGCAAAACGAGCTGCTGGGGGTAAGTATGATATGTTTGTTATTTAATAAAATAATACACAAAGCTTTATGGTTGTCCTGTTGGAAGATGAACTTTCACCCCAGTCTGAGGTTCAGAGCACTCTGGAGCAAGTTTTCATCAAGGATGTCTCTGTACATTGCTGCATTCATCTTTCCCTTGATACTGACTAGTCTACCAGTTCCTGAAAAACTTCCCCACAGCACGATGCTGTCATGTGCTTTATTTTAAAGCAGAGTTCCACCCTGAAAATCATTTTTACAGTCACCAGAAACGCCCTGTTGCTATGTGGTGGCACCTAATCTGCCACTTCCTGCTCTGCAGCGCTCCGCATCAGCTCCTCATTCGTCTGTGCTCCTGGGAAACGTGAGTCATCATTTTCCAGGAGTCAGTGGGCAGTACTGTGAGCAAAAATCGCATTCATCGCCGTTGTTATGGCAACTTCGTAAACAATTGGCGCTATGGCCACAGGAACCTCGCGCATGCGCCAGGTCGAGAGATGCATGCAGGTTACCCAGCATGCACCTCTCCATCGCTAATCCAGGAAGAGGTTGCGATTGGGCTTCACATGCTTCATCATGGCAACAGCCAGAAGAAGATTTTCTAAATAGTAAGTATAAAAAAAAAAAGGAATTGATATCAACTAGTAAATTATATATATATATATATATATATATATACTTTATTTGGGTTATTAATGCATTATGATGGGATGCCTGTAAAAAAATAAAATTCTGTGGCTGGAACTCTGCTTTAAGGAGTGGGTTTCGTCTGGCCACTCTACCATACAGGCCTAGTTGGTGGAGTGCTGCAGAGATGGTTGTTCTTTCTCCACACAGAAATGCTGAAGCTCTGCCAGAGTGATCATCGGGTTTTTGGTCACCTCCCTGACTAAGGCTCTTCTCCCCCGATCGCTCAGTTTGTCTGGGCATCCAGCTCTAGGAAAAGTCCTGGTGGTTCCAAACTTCTTCCATTTACGGATGATGGAGGCCACTGTGCTCATTGGGACCTTCAATGCTGCAGACAATTTTTCTGTACTCTTCCCCAGATCTGTACCCCCATACAATCCTGTCTCGGAGGTCTACAGACAATTCCTTGGACTTCATGGCTTGGTTTGTGCTCTGTGGGACCTTTATATAGACAGGTGTGTGCCTTTCCAAATCATGTCCAATCAACTGACTTTACCACAGGTGGACTCCAATCAAGTTGTAGAAACATCTCAAAGATGATCAGTGGAAACAGGATGCACCTGAACTCCATTTTGAGTGTCATGGCAAAGGCTGTGAATACTTATGTACATGGGATTTCTTCATTTTTTATTTTTTTATAAATTTGCAAAGATTTCAAACAAACTTTTTTCACGTTGTCATTATGGGGTAATGTTTGTAGAATTGTGGGGAAAATAATAAATAAGGCTGTAACAGAAAAAGTGAAGCACTACACCTGATTACACAGAATCTCATTCGTCCTAATTGTCCCCGATCACACTTGTATTCTCATGTGTTTTTGTGCATTTTTGCAACTCTTCAAAATCACCAGGAATACGCTCCGCTCAGGTATGAATGTTGGCCAAATAATAGTGAAATGTGTCTCTACTGGAGAGCTGTTTGCCATGAGGATTCCATTTAGGCTCCATGTACATGGGTGATGGAGGGTGGGTAGTGTGCTGCCTTCAGAGGCTGATAAACAGGGTTTCTGGATGTAGCTGCACTCTGTGCTATGGCTGTATGCAAACAGAAACTCTGCAGAAGCACTGTCCCTGAATGCACACTGTCTGCGTCCAGGGTCAGTCAGAAGCTCTATTTGCATGTACTGCTCCGATGAGCGCCAGTGTTGCCAACTGTCAGTATTTTTACTGGCAGCCAGTAAAAAACAGGCACTTTTCTCTTGCCAGCATGTATGGGAGGATTTGGGATCCTATGTATAACTGAACACATAGTTTATTATTAAATTATTGGTGGGAGAAGATTACTGTACAATGGTGGTGGTATGGATACTGTATATGTAGAAGTTCTGCATAATACTGCCATATAAATAGAGAACAGATGTGCCTCATCCAGCATCCACCATCCATGGTCCTTCCACCAAGATCCCGGGAATGCTGAGATTTCTAAATCTCTTGAGAAGATGTTCCAGCACTGGTATCTTTCCCTGAGATGTTCCTAGACACTGATGGAGGAAGTCAGGGTATAAGGTAATGTTTTTTGAGTTTTTTTGGTACACTTTATTGCATCAATTTGGTATGGGGGAGGGGCCCTGATGTAATAAGCGTACCTTACCTTTAGGCTCATGTACACAGGGCTTTAACAGGCATTTTATATGCCTTATGTCATTTTCTGTCACTTTCTTGCACATGCCATGTACAGTCTGCCATGCTAATGTCTGTACGCAACTGTGCTCTTGTAAATGCCAATGCTTCTTTGCAGCTATGTTTACCCACACGTGTCTGCCATATTTTTTGAAAGCAAAAGTTGCACATTCAGAAAATACGTTTGACATGCATGTGTGACATGTGCAGCTCTAAGGTGCAGGAAAGCCCTGGGAAATGATGCTAGACACATGAAAAGCATCTTAAAGCCCCATATGCAAGAACCTTAAAGTGTATCTCTAGGTAAAACTTTTCTATTTTAGTATTGGATAAAGTGGGGAAGAGTTACACTGGCAATACACTTTTGTGAATTTTGTTTGCAATGTTTCATTTTAAGAATCTTCCTTCAATTTTAGAATCGTTAATGGGGCAAAATCTTGGGCTGGAAATGCAGACCCAGAATATCCAGTAGAACATCTGGTCAGGAACTGCATCACTATGAGAGGAACCAGTTGAGGTTAAAGCAGACCCAAAAGGGGAAGTGCCTCTTGTTTTTCACAAGTACCTGCTCCGACTTCTGGGTAAGATTGCCATGGCGATCTACAAGTATGTCCTGCCCCTACTCCTTCCCGCTGCTGCCTTCTGGGACACACACAGGTCCCAGAGGATGGTGGAACCATTCACAAAGTGTAGCGTGACTCGTGCATGCACAGTAGGGAACTGGCTGTGAAGCCTGAAGGCTTCACTTTCAGTTTCTCTTAGTGAAGATGCCAGTGCCTGCACCCAAAGCCGATTGGAGAATCGTCACGGGGTGCTGACATCACTGGATCCCTTGACAGGTAAGTGTCCTTATATTAAAGTCAGCAGCTACAATATTTGTAGCTGCTGACTTTTTTTTTTTTGGGGGGGGGGGGTATTGGAGCACCTCATTAAAGGAGAAATATGGCCAAAACTCTTGTGTTTGTACTTCTATGGATCACAGGAGTGAAGTTCGTTCTGCACTCTTGTGATCCGTTTTCAGCTGACGTCACTCAACCACTCCAGACTCTGGAGAGATCCCAACTTTACCATTGGGATTCATCTAGATGCCTGGACTGGTAGCTGGCTCAGCCTCTCAGCGAGCCACTGGGAGACTGAGCCAGCCTCTCCTGCCCCCTCCACAGTCTGGCGCTCCAGTAAGCACTTAAAGGGGTTGTAAACCCTCGTGTTTTTTCACCTTAATGCATAGGATGCATTAAGGTGAAAAAACTTCTTCTAGTGACTGGCCCCCCAGCCCCTTAGTACTTATCTGGTCTGTCTGGAGGAGTGCCGTGGTGCAAAGGACGGGAGTGCGCCATCGCCAGGAGAGGATCCGAATGGTTGCTGGAAGCGCGGAGTGAGCCAGCGGAGGAGAAACAGAGAGAGAAACAGAAACTAAAAAAATAGAAGAAAGAGTCAGGTTAATACTAGGCATGTTAAGTTTATTATACATTGTCATGGGGTATAACTAAAGGAAAGGCCATGTTTTTGTTAACCGTATTTTTGTTTAGCAGCTTTATGAGGGGTGTTTGGTTGAAGAAACCTTCTGCCAGACTGTGGGTGGAGGGGGTGGGGTAGCCACCAAGTCCCATTCCGGGAGTTTGGGGACAGGGATCCCCAAGGCTTCCAGCTCTTCTGGATAGCGTAGCACGGCATATTGTCCTTTACATCTTTCTGTAAGGCTGAAAGGAAATCCCCAACGGTAGACTATGTCCTCTTCCTGCAGGTAATGGAGCAGGGGTTGGAGGAGTCTGCGTTTTTGCAGAGTGATCCAAGAGAGGTCCGGGTATAGCTGTACCGGTGTGTCGTCAAAGACTACTTTGCGAATGGAGCGGGCCTTGCGCTTGATATCCTCTTTCAAGGGGTAAGAGTGAACTCTGCAGATGACATTGCAGGGTTTGGAGGCAGGACCTTTAGGACGTAGGGCACGATGTGTTCTATCCATTTCGATGTGTTTGTTAGGTGGGTCTCCAAAGAGAACGTTATATAGGGTTTGCAGGGTAGCCTGTAGGTCTTCAGGCTCTCTGATTCGGGTAGTACCCTGACACGAATGTTGTTCCTGCACCCCCGGTTGTCCAGGTCCTCAACATGGCGCTGCATATCTCTCAGCAGTAGTCGGTGGTCTGCGCCCTGCAGTTGTGTGCAGTGTACTGCTAGTTTAGTCTCTTGTATTTCCTCCTCTGCCATCTCCACTCTGTCTGCTAAGTGTTTGAAGTTAGCATGCAGTGTTTGAATCTCTGCCTGCCAGGTGGCTTTAACATCCTCAATAAGTTGTCTTTGGTCGGTATGGCTCGGAGATATGATTGCCAGGATGGGAGGACCTGGTGGTAGTGCCCCACCGCCACCTGTGGTGGTAGGAGGTGAGGAGGGGAGGATGGTAGTTGAAAAAATGTTGACTTTTTCGAGGCACTGTATATAACCCTGACCTTTGCCACATTATATCAAGCAAAATTTCCGCCCTTGTTTAAATCCATAAAGGGATCTACTACAAAAATGGAAGACCCACCACATTTCCCTTTTGGGACGAGTGGCCTCTGTGAAGATGACCATTCTCCCTAAACTCCTGTTTTTATTCCAGACATTGCCCATCCCCATCCCTTATGCACACTTAAAAAAACTTCAAGCGGACCTGATTCCCTTTGTCTGGAACTACAAGAGGCACAGGATACTGGTGTCCCGTTCTGATGGGGGGCTAGCATTCCGTTACCTGGTAAAATACTATCAAGCCAGCCAATTGCACACCCTAACCTCCTGGTTCCCTCAACGATCATACAATAAATGGACAGGGATTGAGAAGATATGGCTTGCACCAATACACCCAAATAGTTTACTCTGGAATGGGAATGCGGAGGCGGACCCGGTAGGCTTTTAGACTCCATGTCTCAACTTAGATCGCTCTTTTGCAAACTGTCCCGTGAACATGAGCTTTGCTCAGAAAAGTCGCTGTTGACCTCTTTTCTCTGCAACCCCAAAATGCCTGCTAGTCTCACTCACCAGATGTCATCCCCCTGGGCAATGCAGAATTTATTCCACTTTGGTCAATTAATGGACCCTAGATCACGTAAATTACTGCCATTTACTGAACTCCAAGAAAAATATGAATTACCTCGCCAGGTGTTTTATGAACATTTGCAGATGCGCCACTATGCACAAGCCTTTGCCCCGAATCTACAATTTTCAGCGCCATCCCCTTTCAAATGCATAATTATGGAGGGATCCACGTGCTGGGGCCTGATCTCTGACATTTACCAGCTACTTAACTCCTACTCTATACCAAATCAGGGTAAACAGGCCTATATGCTCCGCTGGGAAAATATACTAGGAGAAGAAATACCAGAGATGATGTGGGAGACGATGTGGTCCCAGGCGGCTAAAAGCTCCTTTTGCACGCTTTATAAGGAAAATGCATATAAAATTTTCTATTTTTGGTACCTGACACAGGACGTACTTGGTGCTGGCACTGTCAGGGGGACAAAAGGTGCCCTATACCATATTTACTGGAGTTGCCCCATGATAGTGCCCCTCTGGTCCGCAACGTAACAATTACTGTCCCACCTCTCTGAGGTGCAGGTTCCCATGATGCCAAAAATTCTTCCTACTTGGTGTGTCACATTCACACCTGAGCATTTCAAAGTCGTATGCTTTTACCGCGCTTTTAACCGCGATTTTGCCACATATTTTACTGTGATTTTGTTCAGGTCACCAATGTAAAAGGCAGAAAAACACCTGTAATCTAAATAAATGTGTAAATGAAACACATTCAGCAGTGGCGTCACTAGGGTTGGTGTCACCTGGTGCGGTATAACATGGTGTCACCCCCCCCCCCCCAATAATTTTTGCGGGTGATTTTAACCCTTTTTCAGCCGCTAGTGGGGATTAAAAGCTCCCTGCTAGCGGCCAAATAGCGCAGTGAAATTGACGGTAAAGTGCCGCTAAAAATTGCGGCACATTACCGCCGACGCTCCCACCACCCCGGTGTGAAAGGGGCCTAACCGAGGGCTCCAACACGATGAGTGAGTTCATCGCAGCTCTGCCCCCACACTTTTCATTATCTGCTGTCCCCAGGGACAGATCCGATCCAGAGATCCCACTGTATGGTGATCTCTGGATCGGATCTGTCCCCGGAGACAGCAGATAATGACATCATAGGCATTGATGATTTGATTTGGATTTTGGAACTGACCTGCTGACACGGTGTGTTGCTTGCTGGACCGGATTGATGGCTGCAGGTAAGATGGCAAGATGCTGTGACCTGCTGACGACAAGGCATGTAGCTTGCTGGACCGAATCTGATGGCCGCAGGGAAGATGGCAAGATGTTGCTGTGACCTTCTGCTTGCTGGATGGATCTGATGTGGGTGTGGGACACTGTCTGTCTACACCTGTGCTGTGGTCTGTGGACACCCCCCCCCCCCTATATCAGACCAGCTTAGGGCGGCTCCGCTCAGCTACCTGGTGACTGCTGGAGACCAGGGTGGGTGGGGTGTGTCACTCAGATACTGTGCCTATATCTAATATAATATATCTGTGTCCAGCACCCCCCCCCCCCCATCATCATCATCAGACCCCCCCCCCCCCCCACACACACACACCTCAACCTGGCTGGGCTCGGACACCAGGACATCCCCCCCCCCCCCACCTGTTCAAAATTCGGGCGTCTGGAGAGGAGAGGAGGGCAGCTTCACCAGCTTCACAGCGTGCAGCTGCCGTGCTGCCCAGGCGGAGCGGAGATACTATGTAGTGACGTCATCATCCTGTCTGCACTTTGCAGTGTGAGATGTGACAGGCTGGAAGAAGAAGGAAGGAGGACAGCGGCTGCGGCGCTGGAGCCTGGAGGTGTGTTGTTTCAGCCCAGCAGGCTGCGGGGGGGGGGGGGGGTGAAAAAAAATAAAAAAATAAAAAAATAAACTGTGTTTGTTGTAACATGTGGACGATTTCAAGGGGTAAAAAAAAAAAATGTAAAAAAAAAAAAAAAAAAAATACCAGGGCTTTCCTCACCATCGGGAGGGTGTCACCCCTCTAGCGGGTGTCACCCGGGTGCGGACCGCACCCCCCGCACCCCCCTAGCAACCAGAGGCGTTGCTAGGGGGGTGCGGGGGGTGCGGTCCGCACCCGGGTGACACCCGCTAGAGGGGTGACACCCTCCCGATGGTGAGGAAAGCCCTGGTATTTTATTTTTTTTTTTTTACATTTTTTTTTTTTTACCCCTTGAAATCGTCCACATGTTACAACAAACACAGTTTATTTTTTTATTTTTTTTCACCCCCCCCGCAGCCTGCTGGGCTGAAACAACACACCTCCAGGCTCCAGCGCCGCAGCCGCTGTCCTCCTTCCTTCTTCTTCCAGCCTGTCACATCTCACACTGCAAAGTGCAGACAGGATGATGACGTCACTACATAGTATCTCCGCTCCGCCTGGGCAGCACGGCAGCTGCACGCTGTGAAGCTGGTGAAGCTGCCCTCCTCTCCTCTCCAGACGCCCGAATTTTGAACAGGTGGGGGGGGGGGGGGGATGTCCTGGTGTCCGAGCCCAGCCAGGTTGAGGTGTGTGTGTGTGGGGGGGGGGGGGGGGTCTGATGATGATGATGATGGGGGGGGGTGCTGGACACAGATATATTATATTAGATATAGGCACAGTATCTGAGTGACACACCCCACCCACCCTGGTCTCCAGCAGTCACCAGGTAGCTGAGCGGAGCCGCCAAAAGCTGGTCTGATAGGGGGGGGGGGGGGGGTGTCCACAGACCACAGCACAGGTGTAGACAGACAGTGTCCCACACCCACATCAGATCCATCCAGCAAGTAGAAGGTCACAGCAACATCTTGCCATCTTCCCTGCGGCCATCAGATTCGGTCCAGCAAGCTACATGCCTTGTCGTCAGCAGGTCACAGCATCTTGCCATCTTACCTGCAGCCATCAATCCGGTCCAGCAAGCAACACACCGTGTCAGCAGGTCAGTTCCAAAATCCAAATCAAATCATCAATGCCTATGATGTCATTATCTGCTGTCTCCGGGGACAGATCCGATCCAGAGATCACCATACAGTGGGATCTCTGGATCGGATCTGTCCCTGGGGACAGCAGATAATGAAAAGTGTGGGGGCAGAGCTGCGATGAACTCACTCATCGTGTTGGAGCCCTCGGTTAGGCCCCTTTCACACCGGGGTGGTGGGAGCGTCGGCGGTAATGTGCTGCAATTTTTAGCGGCACTTTACCGTCAATTTCACTGCGCTATTTGGCCGCTAGCAGGGAGCTTTTAATCCCCACTAGCGGCTGAAAAAGGGTTAAAATCACCCGCAAAAATTATTGGGGGGGGGGGTGACACCATGTTATACCGCACCAGGTGACACCAACCCTAGTGACGCCACTGCTAGCAACGCCTCTGACATTCAGTCTTCTATCCAATCAGAGAGCGATATAGTGACATTCCTCCAGGTGTCACCCTGTCTCCTCTGTCATTGGCAGCAACGCCCCGCACACACCCACCCTAACGATCTTACGACTAGACGACACCACGCCGTCAGCCATCTTGCTCCACCCATCTCCTCGGGGTTAATTGAACAAGAAGCCACCGGAAAACTCTCACAGCCATCTTGCTCTTCTCAATCAGCGAGCACAATATCCATGACAACCTCCACACCGTATAATATTGTACAACTGAGTAAATAAATAGCGAACACTTTGTGTGACCGAGACCACATGATATCTAGCATCTGAAAATGAAATGTGTCTCAGTATATTTTTACGGTCGCGGGTGTACCAAAATGGCACCCGATGACTCTCGCGATGTGAGCGCGCCCCCTAGGGGAACGTGGAGGTGGGAGCATCTGCCGTGAGTGTTCCCGGATCGCCGGGGAGGTCATTGAAGAAGGAGAGAAGCCAGGCCCTGAGTGTTCCCTCTGCAGACATGCTCCGCCTGTGCCTGAGGCTCCGCGGCCCGCTCCGCTCCGTCCTGCCGGCCCGGGGACACGGCAACACGGCGGCCCGAGTGCGGAGGTATCATATGAGCGCCGGCTGTCGCCTCAGAGCCCTGGACTGTGTGCCAGCCGGTGTGCCCGGAGGAGGCCGACTACATGGGAGGAGGGTAGAGGAGACTGGGCGGAGGTGGTACAGCTATCCTCCCCACCAGAAGGTAAGAGGGAGGACTACAAGTCCCAGAGGACCCTGCGTGCGGAGCAGTGTCAAGGCATGCTGGGAATTGTAGTCCACTAATCAGAGTGTCTGCAGGATCTGTGCTTCTACCCCCTACCTGCCTGTACAGTGCTGCTAGGACTTGTAGTTCCACATCTGAAGACCAATACTAGACTGCATGCTAACGGGAGGAGAGAGAGCCATACACTGTCCAATCAGATTGTATAATCTCCTGTAAGATGACCATACACTGTCCAATCTCCTTTTTAAAGTGTATCTTCAGTCCTGCTCCTGCCAGTCACCTCCCCCTCTGGTGACTGGTAGCTGTGCCCATGGCAGAGCCAGTTGGCACATCTGCCCACACGCAAGGACTGGAAAGGTACCGGTGGGGAGTGTACATGGCTGGAATTCTACCCCTTTGCGTTTAGCAGATGGTAATTCAAGGGAATGGGGTGACACTGCAATGCATGCGGTTGCAGCAGAATAGTACAGCATTTAGCATGAGAAGGCGACATATCACCTCACTGCCTGTCCAGGGCCTCTGAAAAGTGATCCAAGTGTGGATCACTTTTTAGAGGATTGAGAGCCATTGGCACTAGTGTAAACAAGCCCTAACACATGATAAGACTCACATTTGACCCGTGGATCACACCTGAGCAATTTGAAGTGCTGGAATGCTTAAAGCGAAGTTCCACCCAGAAATGGAACTTCCATGGATCAGATTCCCCTCCCCTTCAGTGTCACATTTGGCACCTTTCAGGGGGAGGGGGGGGGGGGGGTGGATACTTGTTAAATCCAGGTATCTGCTCCCATCTCCAGGGAAAGATCGCTGCGCTTTGTGTCAATGTCCGGCCCCTCAGGGAGACACACACAGGTCCCAGGAGACAGCAGGGACCATTCAGAACACGCAGCCATGCGCAGGAGGAAACAAGCTGTGAAAGCCGCAAGGCTTCACTTCCTGTTTCCCTTAGTAATGATGCCGGCGCCTGCCCCTGGAGCCGAGGGACGGGTCGGCTTCGGGTGCCGTCATCATGGGCTCCCAGGACAGGTAAATGTCCTTATATGCAGTATTTGTAGCTGCTGACTTTAATTTTTTTTTTCCCCAGGTGGAACTCCGCTTTAAAGAAGTTATTTTACTCTGGAAAAAAATGAAAAGTCAGCAGCTACCTGTAGTATGGCAAGCTGCCCACATTCCTGGACCAGTTGTTTACTAGCCTTCGGATACCTGGTGCCACCATCCTAACTGCTTTCAGCTTCCCAGCCAATCGCCCACTGCACATGAGCGAGGCGCGCTGCACTTTGTGAATGGTCACAGGTCCCAGAAGACTGCCGGACATGTCTGTGGGGAGGGGACGGAAGAGAACTTCCACTCTGATTGGCTAGGTGATCTGAGTGGGAATGGGTACCTTTCAAAACTAGGTACCAGCTCCTCTCCCCTCCCCTAAAAATGACATGCCGACTTTGGGAAAGGAGGACTTAAAGCAGAACTTCCCCTTTTGGATGAAGCTCAGCTTTAACGTGGGGGTTCCTGTCGTATCCTATGGGGCCCATTCATACTTGAGTGCCGTGCCGATTGAAGCTTGAAAAAAGACTAAGGCCTCTTTCACACGGGGCGGATCAGTGATGCTCAGCGGTGATCGCCGGAGCAATCTCCGCTGAGCAGGAAGATGACAGGTCCTTCTCTGCACACTGCGCAGGGATGGACCTGTCAGAGCGCCGCTCTCCCCTATGGGAGATCGGGTGACGACGGACCATAGAGTCCATCGTCATCCGATCCGCAGACGGATGGAAAAATAGCTTTTTCCTCCGTCACACTTTTTCCGATTGGAGTGGGTCGGATGTCAGCGGACATGTCACCGCTGACATCCGACCCTCAATAGAGGTCTATGGAGTGTCCGTTCAGGTCCGCCTAAAAAACTGACAGGCGGACCTGAACGGACTGTCCGTGTGAAAGGGGCCTTAAACTTCTTTGGGCCAGTTGCGTGTTTTTGGTCCCTATAGGTGCTCAACCTGTGGCCCTCCAGCTGTTGCAGAACTACAAGTCCCATCATGTCTCTGATAGTCATGCTTGTAACTGTCAGCGGCTTGCAATGCCTCATGGGACTTTTAGTTTTGCAACAGCTGGAGGGCCGCAGGTTGAGCACCCATGCCGGATGTGAGCATCTGAAAACGCTGTAATGTGAATTTTTTTTTGCACCTTTCTTTCCTCTCCTTCTTCTCCTAGTAACTGGCTTTCCATTGGCTAAAACAAAAACGCACAAACACATAAAAAAAATGTAGAATCTCAAACTCAGCGGAGTGAATGGGCCCTACAGTCCCACTTCTCTGGCTGATCCAATTCACAGGCTGAAAACGCTAACACTGGTTCCCAATTGTCAGCAATGACATCACATACACCTTCCATCGTTCTTTGAGGTTTCCCTCTGATAGACATTACAGGACACCCAACATAAAGAGCGCTGACAACAGGCTGACAACGCTGATGCGATCTGTGAGCCGTGGCTTGGCATTGTCAGTGTGCAACAAGAAGTGCTTTTACTGGCAGGATCTGCAGGCAAGGAAGTTTGTGTCAGTTACTTGTGTAAGGAAATGGTATACAGCGAGATATCATGCCAGACATAATAAAAATCCAGCTTGACTTTACATACACTTTAAAGCTGAACTCTGGGAATTAGACCATCGCTAATATGTGTTTAGTCTAGGGGTGCAGGGAGAAGGTGTAATACTTCATCCCTGGCTCCAGCGGGCTCCCTCCATCCATGTAACCGGTCCAGCAATTCCGCCTCTGTAAGGTGTTCTCAGCCATGGTTGCATGCTCACCTCCTCCATGTACAATGCAGGGTGACTACGACTGAGGGGTAAGGAAAGGAATACATCTTAGGCCTCATTCACACTGCCACTTTGACTTTTAGTAGTATAAAAAAACTTTTGTGCCTCCCAGATGATTTTTTCTGGCATTTAGATGTTCCTGCTTTAAGCCTAGCCCAATGAAATCAATCATTGGAGTGATTTGACATGTCAAATTGCATGCCAAATTGGCGGTTATTGCCGGCAATGGCACCGTCCGAATCCCAAAAGTAGTTTCTGTACTACTTTTGGCGACTTCGGGGTGCGATTTCCATTGACATTTGTGCAGCAACCAATACAGATGTCTCTGAAATCACCCCGAAGTTGGGACTGATTTGCAGGAATGAAATTGTGCGACTTCAGCTGAACTCGCGCAATTTCATTCCCGCTGTCAGTGTGAACCTGGGCTAAGAGTCGTCTCGCATCACAACGTGTGCAATGGGTTGCTAAACAGACACATGCAAAAAGTAAGCCACACCAAACCACATGGTACTGTTTTTAGAGGCCGCAATGTGTGCGCATTTTCTAGAAGCGTTTGGGCTGCCATAAACAATTAATGTCATGTGCACATATAACGAGGGCCGTACGTTCTTGTGGGGTGCAGAATTGGTGTGAACGGCCCCACAAGCTCGTGTAAATGCCTTTTAGCCATGTTTAGAGTTTTTTTTTTTTCAGATTCTGAACGCACAGAATTCTCATTTCTAAATGCACCTAAATTGACTGTACCATTAATAAATCATTACATTAGTTTATATGCATTTAGAAATCTCTTGTAATCGCATATAAGCACAGGTCTGACAGTGCCAGTGTGAATGAGGCCTTAGTGGGTAAGGGTAAGTAATACAGGGATCTGCACCCTTAGGCTGCTTTCACACTGAAGCAGTTTTCAAGCGTTTTAGCGCTAGAAATAGCCTCTAAATAACGCCTAAAAATTGCCTCCCATTCATTTCAGTGTGACTTTTCACACCCGGACGGTGCGCTTGCGGGCGTTAGAAAAAGTCCTGCAAGCAGCATCTTTGGGGCAGTTTGGTAGTGATGTATACACCGCTCCCAATACGCCCTGCCCATTGAAATGAAAAGCACTTTGGAAGCTCTGCAACATGGGCGCTTTTAACCTCTTCTTTGGCCACTAGCAGGGGTTAAAAGTGCCCCACATAGCGGCCGAAAAGCACCAGCAAAAAGAGCGGCGCAGTAGTGCTAACGCTCGGCGGCCCCAGTGTGGAACCACCCTAATGCCCCGTACACATGGTCGGACATTCCAACGGAAAAAGTCCGATCGGATTATGTTGTCGGAAAATCCGATCGTGTGTGGACTTTTTCCGTCGGAATAAAATTTTCCAACAACAAAATCTGATCGGACTTTTTCCGATCGTGTGTACAAAATTCTGATGCACAAAGTGCCAAGCATGCTCAGAAAAAATTTGGAGACGAAAGCTATTGGCTACTGGCCTCTACGTAGTCCTGTCGTACGGTTTGTACGTCAACTTTTTCTGAACCATCAGATTTTCCGACAACTTTGTGCGACCGTGTGTATGCAACACAAGTTTCGGAAAAAATCTGACGGATTTTTGTGGTCAGAATGTCCGACTGTGTGTACGGGGCATTAGACTAATGGAGCATTGGACCCTTGCAGTACCGGGCGCATCATTGTAAGGGGAGATTTTATCTGTTTCCCAGAGTTCAGCTTTGAAGGCAACTTGTCATGACAGAAATAAGCAGACTGCCATTGCTGAGCTCTGGGAAATGCTGGCTCCTTGGCTGTTCTGCTGATACTTATATGTTAGTGTTTCCTGAGTCTACTAAAGACTAACAGCCAAGCAACTAGCATTGTGGGAAGGAGGTTTGCATTGGCAGCCCTCATAGGTCACTCCTGACAGATGTACTTTAGGACAAGTATTCTAGGAGCAGGTCTATGGGGGGAGGGGCAGATGAAGGGCAGAAGGAATCTATAGAAGAGAAGGAGAGATCATGGCTGTGTGTAGACTGAGAGGGAGGATTATTGCATGGAGGAGATCTCCGGCCCTATATACTGTATGTGGTAAAAGAGATATTGTGTCATCGGCTTCAGAACTGCTACCATTCTACTTGTATTACTCTATGAAGCTGTTCACTTGCTGGCATTGTTATTGTGTATCTCCCATGGTGACACTGGACTTTCAGCAGCGTTATGGGCTGTGATGGGTGACTTCCACTAATGATAATGGAAGTTTGATTTTTGTTCCCTGGGAGATAATCGCCAACATGACATATATTATATTGAACATAACTCTGCATCTTATTTACAGCATCATTTTTAAAGTCCCATACATGGAAGCTTATTATAACTACATATAGACCATTTGAGCATTGGCAGTATTTGATCATACAAAGAATGGATTAGATGGTAGCAATCTATTGCATGCCAGCCACATAATACCCTCATTTGTCTTTTTTTTTTTTTTTTATTATTATTTTTTGTATGTCTTGCAGCTTTTAATTTAACCCTTCATCCTAGTTTGTGTGCACTTTGGCCAAATATTGGTCCATTTAGAGCAGGGTTTCTCAACGCGGGTTCCTCCAGAGGCTGCTAAGGGTTCCTTTAAAGTGTTACTAAACCCACAACAGTGAAATCAGTCTATATATGCAGTAAAGCATGCCTTTTATACTCACTTTGGAACCTAAGGGGTTAATCCTCTGCATTGTGTTTAAAAAAAAAAAAGCTGTGTGATCCTGTCTTCTCTGATCTTCACCTTCTTCCAGTGTCTCCAACTCCTCTCTGCATAATTTAAATGGAAGGAGTCAGGCTGCACATGCTTAGTTTGGATTGCGAGAGAGTTTTTTTTTTATTTATTTTTTCTTGGGAGAGTATCTGTGATCAGCACAGGGCTAATCAGCACTGCCCAGACAGAGAGTTAGGGGTTCTGAAGTTTTATAGGACCATGAGAGCAGAATGAAAACTCCTCCTACAAGCTTTAACCACACACTGATAGAAGTCACAAGACTGCAATATGCTGCTAATGACAAAAGGTATTTAGTAGTTTAGAATTACTAAAATAATTGCATTTCCATGTTCTGTGTACTGTGGGAGACCAGTCCATAGTAACCAGACCTGGGTTTAGTAACACTTTTTAAGTAATGAACAATTTCTGCCTCTCAGATAAGTTCCTACTTCTTCCCGCTGACCATCACACTAATGTATCATGAGTTGTAGATATAGTCATTTTTAGTAAGGGTTCCCTGAGAACAGACAGTTAATTCAAAGGGTTCATCTGTGTTGAAAAGATTGAGAGGCTGATTTAGATCCAAAAAGAGCTTGGTTTTCATTCATTACATTTGCAGAGGATTGAAGCCGCCAATGTCTTATGCCCTGTACACATGGTCGGAAATTCCGACGGAAAAGGTCCGATCGGATTGTGTTGTCGGAAAATCCGATCGTGTGTGGGCTCTATCCGTCAGAAATTCCGACAGGAAAAAATATGAGAGCGTGATCTAAAATTTTCTGACAAAAAATCCGATCTGACTTTTTCCAATCGTTTGTAGAGAATTCTGACGGACAAAGTGCCACGCATGATCAGATCAAATTACGAGACCAAAGTTATTGGCTACTAGCCTCTACGTAGTTCCGTCGTACGCAACAAACGTCACCACGTTCCGAACGATCGGATTTTCCGACAACTTTGTCCGACCGTGTGTATGCAACACCAGTTTCGGTCAAAATCCGTCTGAAAAAATCTGACGGATTTTGTGGTCGGAATGTCCAACCGTGTGTACGGGGCATTACACTGCCAGTCCACCCTCGGCTGTCGCATCACATTCATTACCCATCACTTGCTCTGGCTAGATCTTCTATAGAATGCACACAGGTTGGCAAGGAATAATTGGCAATTGGATGTAACAAAAGTCTTGTGTATTTACAAATAAAGATTTGATTTACTAATGGATCTTTTTCTTTGTACAGGTGCCCTTACCTGCACTCTCCCCCACAATGCAGATGGGAACCATTGCACGATGGGAAAAGAAGGAAGGCGAGAAAATCAGTGAGGGGGATCTGATTGCTGAGGTTTGATTTCTAAATTTTACTTTGATACATTGTATTACTTTCACCATCACAAAATTGAGGCTTCTTCTTTTTTTTTATTTTTTTTTGGTTGAACACTATTATAAACTGGTCTGAGAGTCTGTTCTGTGTGGTTTTGAAACCCACTGCAGTTGCGATCTGCAGCAGGTGTCAATGTTAACTTAAGGACACTCTAAATGCAGGTCACAAATGCAGTGTGTTTTCCACTAGTACCATGTGATCCGGATGCTGTGCGTTTTTAAGGTAGTGCACAGACTACTTTTGGTGCGGTGCGATTTCTGTATATTCAAATAAATGGGCTGGAATTGCACTGCACCCTGATCACATGGGAATCACACAGGAATGCACAGCAGGTTCATGTGATTCGTGGTGTGAACTGGTTCTGTTTTTTTTCCCACAAATGGAGCTTTCTTTTGGTGGTATTTGATCATCTCTGCGGTTTAAATTTTTTGCGCTATAAATGAAAAAAGACTGACAATTTTGAAAAAAACACATTATTTTGTACTTTTTTGCTATAATAAATATCCCCATTTTTATTTTATTTTTTTTAAAAAGAAAATTTAGGCCGATTTATGTATTCTTCTACATATTTTTGGTAATAAAAATCGCCATAAGCATATATTAATTGGTTCGCACAAAAGTTATAGCTTCTACAAAATAGGGGAAAGATTTATGGCATTATTATTATTATTATTATTATTATTATTATTATTATTATTATTATATTTAATTAGTAATGGTGTCGATCTGCGATTTATTTATTTTTTTTATTTATTTTTTATCGGGACTGCGACATTATGGCGGACACATCGGACAGTTTTGACACTATTTTGGGACCATTGGCATTTATACAGCGATCAGTGCTATAAAAATGCACTGATTACTGTATACGTGGCAGTGAAGGGGTTAACAGTGTATGTATGTGTGTGTGTGTGTGTGTGTGTGTGTGTGTGTGTGTGTGTGTGTGTATATGTATGTATGTGTATATATATATATATATATATATATATATATATCTATCAACCGGTATGATAATGGCATTTGCTGACTTACTGTCATTAAAAATATTGTATGTTTTTGTAGGTTGAGACAGACAAAGCAACAGTTGGATTTGAATGTTTGGAGGAGTGCTATCTGGCCAAAATCCTAGTGGCAGAAGGGACAAAAGATGTTGCAATTGGTGCCATAATTTGCATCACTGTTGACAGGTGAGTGACAAGCACATATCCATTGAAGCTGATTGGTTTCTATGCAGAGCTGCACCAGATTTTGCACTTTCCAGTTTTAGTAAATCATCTCCAATGTCTTTAACATATAATTTACAAATCTATAGTTCCAGTTGCGCTATAGGTTTATAAAATCAAGACCCAATTTTTAGGGAGCCAATGAGGAACCTACAGAACTACATGCATGAAATTATAAGGTGTATCCCTGACCAGTCATGTTTTCTGCTTGGAGCTAGTTGTCGTCTGCTTTTTATTTATTTATTTATTTATTTATTTATTTATTTATTTTTTTATAATTTTAAAGTGGACTTCTTTTTCTTCTTTTTTTTTTATTTTTTTTTTCTTGAAAAAAACAAAAGCCTTCTCTGGTCCATGATAATGATTGCCAGGACCGAAGCATATTTGATTGCATTCTCTGCTTTTATTCTATAGATCCTTTAAACCAGTGATTACAATAACCTCTCATACTTGAGTCCTAAGACCCCTTTCACACTGGGGCCACAGCCGTGTTTAGCGCTAAAGCGGTGCTTGTTTTAGCGGCGCGCTTTTTAAAAGAAGGGGTTAAAAAACCCTGTGTTGCGGCACTCCCGAAGCGCTGCCTATTCATTGCAATGGTTGGGTGTTTTTGGGAGCGCTGTATACAACGCTCCCAAACAGCCCCAAAGATGCTGCTTGCAGGACTTTTTTTCCGAACGTCCCGCAAACACCCATTGTAATGAATGGGAGGCAGCTTTAAAACGCTTTACAGGTGCTATTTCTAGCGCTAAAATGCCTGAACACTGCCTCAGTGTGAAGGGGTCTAAGTGAAAGACTATGTTTGCTCTAAAGAGGATCTTTAATTCATTTAATTAATAAAAAAGAAAAACGCTATTCAATCAACCAAGCACATGATAGAACTGCCAAATCATAATTTATCTCTAAGTACCGCAATTGTAGAAAATATTTAAACTAATCCCACTGGTATATCTGTTTCCCAGATGTACAAATCTATATCACTACCTTGACTATGGCATTTTTAAGGTTCTGTTATATAAGGATCATTTGCTATTCTGAGTGATTTTGTTTGTTATTCCATAGGCCAGAATTAATTGATGCCTTCAAAAACTACACCTTGGACACTGTTGCAGCTGCTCCTGCACCTGCTGCCCCTCCAAGCACTCCAACAGCAGCTGCCCAGGCACCACCCCCAGCAGCAGTTCAAGCCCCTGGCAGTTCCTATCCTACACATCTGAAGGTAACCTTGGCACCCCTGTGAATTTATTATGTTATGTAACATAATCAGTGCCTGTTATTTATCTGCTGCATATTTCTTTATTGAAGAAAAGCACAAGGTAAAGTAATTATCCTTTTTCAAGATATTTTTTATTTTTTTTGTGCAGTAGCAACCCAAATTAAGTGCAGACTTTCGGCTTTAATTCAAGGAGTTGAACATGGATATCAAGAACAAGTTTTAGGAACTGCAACATTTTTATACACAGTCGTCATCAACCCCCCCCCCCCCCCCCCCTCATTTTCAGGGGCTAAAATGTAATTGGATCAATTAATATAATCCCAAATAAAATATAAATTTTTAATATTTTTTTGAGGATTTTTTTTTTTTTTTTTTTTTTACACCTCAATGAATAAACATTAAGGCAAGGAATAACATATTTCCATTGAGTGTACAAGTATACATTAGAATCGGAAGGACATTAACCACTTCACCCCCGGACCAATTGGCAGCCAAAGGACCAGGCCCCTTTTTGCGATTCGACACTGCGTCGCTTTAACTGACAATTGCGCGGTCGTGCGACCTGGCTCCCAAACAAAATTGGCGACATTTTTTTCCTACAAATAGAGCTTTCTTTTGGTGGTATTTGATCGCCCCTGCGGTTTTTATTTTTTGCGCTATAAACAAAAATAGAGCAAAAACAAAAATAGAAATAGAACAAAAATTATATAAAAAACACCTTTTTTTTTCCTCAGTTTAGGCCAATACGTATTCTCCTACATATTTTTGGTAAAAAAAAACGCAATTAGCGATTATTGATTGGTTTGCGCAAAAGTTATAGCGTTTACAAAATAGGGGATAGTTTTATAGCATTTTTATTAATATTTTTTTTTTACTAGTAATGGCGGCGATTTTTTTTTTTTTATTATTTTTTTTTTTTTATTGTGACTGTGACATTATGGCGGACACATCGGACATTTTTGATACATTTTTGGGACCATTGTCATTTATACAGCAATCAATGCTATTTAAATGCATTGATTCCTGTATAAATGACACTGGCAGTGAAAGCGTTAACCACTAGGGGGAGGGGAGGGGTTATGGGCTGTGACGTGTGTGTTTTTTTTTTTTTTTAACATTAGGGGGCGGGGCTGATGTCTGACGTCATTGATCGGCTTTTCCGATGACAGGGAACAGCCGATCAATGACAGGCAGAGTAGGAAGCGCGGGGAGAGGTTTGTTTACACAGACCTCTCCCCGTTCTTCAGCTCTGTGACCCGATCGCGGGACACCAGCGGCGATCGGGTCCGCTGGTCCCACGGCCACCGAGCTCCCGACCGACCCACGGCTAGGCTCTTAAAGGGCCACGTACCTGTACGTGGTTCTGCCTAGCCTTGCCATTCTGCCGACGTACATTGGCGTGAGGCGGTCGGGAAGCGGTTAAAAGAACATGTTTAACGTAATCATAGTCATGTGGAAATCATTGAGGAATGTAAAAATAAGTGAAAACAAGTAACGGTAAACCCAGTAGACCACTATAAACAATGGTGTAGAAAACAGAAAAAAAAAACAAAACAAGGCTCAACACTTATGGCCTGAAAGTGTAGTGAATCTACCGGTATACTTGCTATAATCTTAAAAAGGTAATAAAGGAGGAGTAGAAAGGGCGAAGAAATATAGACAGAGAAAAAGAGAAGAGACACAAACAAAAAGGAGATGAGGGGGTATGAGAATGAAAGGGAGAATGGGGCTAAGGTATATCAAGCTACTCACGAGAGGGCCCAGGGGAAATAGTAGGAGCTGTATCCGCTATAAAGGGGTCAAAATCAGAAGAGAACCGGAAGTGTAACCAAACAGTCCACATAATGGTGTGGGCCTCACTTTTATCAGCATCCCATGCTAACATTCTTTCAATATATGTTCTATCCTGTCCACTTCGCAGGCCCACTCTGGGCCACTGGTTGACGCCAAGACCTATCGATAATTGATCGTGCAGTCGTCAGAAAATGGCGAATTAGGCTCTTCTTGATTTTGTTTGTATGACCCCAGTAACATAGATAGGACCGTTAAGTGGGGTTCATTAGGATATTTGTCCCCTACAAGTTTTTCATATAGCTGGAGAATCTTGTCCCAAAAGGGGGTAACATGTGAGCACGTACCCCCAAATGTGTGTCATGTTACCCGGGGCCTGCAAGCATCTCCAGCATATATCCAGAACATTAGGATCGAGCTTATATAAAATAGTGGGGCACCAGTACCACCTAGAGAAAATACGATAATTCCGTTCCTGGGCATGAGATGAGATAGATCATTTAAAAGAAAGCGCCAGTGTTTTGCCCCATTCCATATCATCCAGAGACAAATTCATCTCCCTTTGAAAAGAATGGTGGTGGGTTTGGATAAGAGGCCTGAACTACTATCTGATATATCAGGGATAGTGAATGCTCTTGTCCGTCCGTCTGGGATAGCAGTGACTCAAAGACTGTATGTGGTCTTATCAGATCGTCAATGTTCGGTATTTTGTTTATAAGGTGTGTTAATTGAGTGTGTTCAAGCCATAGAAGGGTTGTGGCAGGAAGAGATTGTAGTGTGTTTTGGATCATTGTCCATCTGTACTGTGAAATGCCATCCAATCAACTTTGCTGCATTTGGCTGAATCTGGGCTGACAGTATATTGGTAAACACTGCAGAATTCATCCGGCTGCTTCTGTCTTCTATCGCATCATAAATATGTAAACCCCAATGACCCAGTCCCACTGGAAACCATGCATGCCCATGCCATCACACTCACATCATGAGCTGTTCCAAGCCTTCTCCACACTTTTCTTCTCGTCCTTCTGGTACACATTAATCCTAGTTTCAACCATCCAAAAAATGCTTTTCCAGAACTGGTCTGGCTTTTTTAGATGTTCTTTTGGCAAAGATTAATCTGGCTTCACTATTCTTCAGGCTTACGAATGGTTTGCACCTTATGGTGAACCCTCTGTATTTGCTCTCATGAAGTCTTCTGTTGATTGTAGACTTTGACAATGATACGCCCACCTCCTGGACAGTGCTCTTCACTTGTCTGGATGTTGTAAATGGGTTTCTTTACCATAGAGAGGATCCTGCGATCATCAACCACTGTTGTCTTTCATGGACGTCCAGGCCTTTTTACGATGCTGAGCTCACCAGTGCGTTCTTCTTTCCTTAGAATGTACCAAGCTGTTGATTTGGCCTCTCATAATGTTGCTGCTATCTTTCTGATGGATTTGTTTAGTTTTTTGAAGCCCTACAATGGCTGGTTTCACTTGCATGGACAGCTCCTTTTGAGCGCATGATGTAGGTTCACAGCAATAGATTCCAAATGCAAATACCACACTTAGAATCAACTCCAGACCTTTTACCTGCTTAAAGAGGAACTGCAGTCTGCTCACATAATTTGTAATAAAACCATCTTTGCCATTCTGAAGCTTCCCTCCAACTACTTTGCATATTATTTTATATATACTGTGATTCTGTACTTGCCAAATATGCTGCAGAAATCTCCCCACTGAGTCTGGCTGCAATAATTTTAACTGTGGGTAGCTGAAGCTGCTGCCTGTTAACTTCCTGGATTTACACACACACACACCTCCAGCTCTGCAGCTCTCATTGGCCCTCTTATGACTCATCCCCCCTCCCTTCCTTTCACAAGAGTTAGAGAGAGAGCTGTGCATGATGTCATATGCCTAGGCTTTTTTTCCAGACAAGAAACGGGAAGTGGGCTGTATAAGGTATTTACTGGCAGAAAAGTTAAAACAACAAGGGCAGAAGATTTAATAGATGGAAATATGAAAAAATTACTGAAGTTCCACTTTAATTGATGAAGACATCACGAAGGAGTAGCCCACACCTGCCCATGAAACAGCTTTTGATTCAATTGTCCAATTTATATTTGGTTCCTTGAAAAGGGTGGATGGCTATTCTTAACCACATCAATACTGGGCACTTTCGCCCCCTTCCTTCCCAGACCAGTTTTCAGCGCTCTCACACTTTCAATAAGAATTGCGCGGTCATGCAATGCTGTACCCAAATGAAATTTTTATCATTTTGTTTGCATAAATAGAGCTTTGTTTTGGTGGTATTTATTCACGACTCCGGTTTAAATTTTTTTGCGATTTAAAAGCGAAAAAAGAGCGGAAATTTTTTAAAAGCTATATTTTCTTTTTTCTTTTTTAAAATCCAATAAAATCAAATTTTGTCATAAATTTAAGCCAAAATGTATTCTGCTACATGTTTTTGTTAAAAAAAAAATCCCGTTAAGTGTACGAAAATTGGTTTGCGTAATCACGGACATATGTACGCAAATGATCATGTACAGATGTGTGCAAGTGATCACGAACATATGTGAACAAATGATCATTGGGACGTGATTTTACTGTTATATATGTGGGGGACATGCGTTTTGGGGACATGTGTGTTTTACTTTGACACTAGACTGGTGATCAGTGAGTAAAAAGCTGTAAAAAAAAAAAACAGCTCATACTCACTGATCACCAGCTGGCTGCAGAGATCCACTCTCCTCTCCTCAGCGTCAACTTCCGTGTAAGGCGAGGAGAGCCAATCGCCTAGCAACTGGCTGTTTGTTTACATCACATGACGGCCGTGATTGGACATGGCTGTCATGAGATCAGGAAGGCCAATCACGGAGCCCTCCTGCCGATCTAAGATGCGACGTGTCCGGGTGAGACGAGTGCATCGGGATCGCGCACGATCCCGCTCCTTCTGAGGGACGTTTTTGAACGTCCACTCAGGAGAGAGCGCTCACCTGGCCGTACATGTGCAGTGACCGGGTGGGAAGTGGTTAAGAGCTGTAATTCCTAAACCCTTCCTTTTTGATTTGGATGTACATGCCCTCAAATTAAACCTGAGTGTGCACTTTCAGCCCATATCCATTATAGAACTATAGCTTGAATTTGTTTTGGTAAATACCTGAAAAAAATAAAACTGTGCTTGTGTCAAAATAGATTTTTATATATATATATTATATATATATATATATATATATATATATATATATATATATATATATATATATATATATATATAATATAATATAGAGATTTTTATCTCATCTCACTTTATGTATTTAAATTGTCTGTGTTGTATTTTGTCAGTTGTAGGTTAGTTTACATTAGGACCAGTAACTGAATCTATACGAACACAGAAAAAATGCACAAACTTCATGAAGATAGGGTGCCTCATGGGAATTGAACCCAGGATCCCAGAACTGCAGAAGACATTTTTCATCATTTTTACTAAGACTGGATCTGTTCTATTCCACATTTATAGATCTTATTACCTGCACTATCGCCGACAATGACAATGGGAACAGTACAGAAGTGGGAGAAGAAGGTTGGAGAGAAGCTCAGCGAAGGAGATCTGCTGGCAGAGATTGAAACCGATAAAGCTACTATAGGTAAAAGCACATCTGTTATGAAATGTAATACTACAGAGCGCTGTGTGAAATGTACAGAGCGCTACAATATTATTTGCCATTTAATGTATCAACTGTAAATGTTTAACCACCTCAATACAGGGCATTTTCACCCCCTTCCTGCCCAAGCCATTTTTAAGCTGTCAGCACTGTCACAATTTGAATGACAATTGCGCAGTCATACAACGCTGTACCCAAATGAAATTGTTATCATTTTGTCCCCACAAATAGAGCATTCTTTAAGTGGCATTTGAACACCTCTGCGGTTTTTATTTTTTGCGCTATAAACAAAACAAGGGACAAGTTTAAAAAAAAATATATATATTTTTTTTTACATTTTTCTATAATAAATATCCCCAACAAATATATGTATGTGTATGTGTGTGTGTGTGTGTGTGTGTGTGTGTGTGTGTATATGTATATGTATATATATATATATATATATATATATATATATATATATATATATATATATATATATATATATTATATAAAAACTTTTTTTTTTCCTCAGTTTAGGCTGATACGTATTCTTCAACATATTTTTGGTAAAATAAATCGCAATAAGCAATAGATGATTGCTTTGCACAAAAGTTATAGCGCCTACAACATAGAGGATAGATTTATAGCATTTTTTTTTTTAAACTAGTAATGGTGGCGATCTGATATTTTCATTGTGACTGCGATATTGCGGCAGACATATCAGACACTTTTTTGACACATTTTTGGGACCATTCACAATTATACAGCGATCGTTGCCATAAAAATGCATTGATTACTGTATAAATTAACACTAGGGGGCGCTGAAGGGGTCAATATGTTCCCTGGGAGTGATTCTAACTGTAGGGGGAGGGGATTCACAAAGGGAGGAGACCGATCAGTGTTTCTCTGTACTGAGAACACACAATCGGTCTCCTCTCCTGACAGGACCGTGGATCTGCGTGTTTACACACACAGATCCACGGTCCTGCTGTGTTACCAGGCAATCGCGGGTGCCCGGCGGACATCGCAGCCGCCGGGCACGCGCATCGGGTGCCCAGTGACACGGCGCATGCGCTGGCCGCAGCGCACGCTCCCTGGAGGGGAGGGCGTCATATGACTCCCTCCCGCCACGAGAGCTGCGCCGCCTGGCCGTCAATTGACAGCCGGTGGTCGCTAAGCAGTTAAAGTGATAATTAAAGGTGTGTGTGTGTGTGTGTGTGTGTGTGTGGTTTTTATTTTTTTCTTACCTGCTCTGTGCAAGAGATTTTCACAGAGCAGCCCCAATCCTCCTATTCTCGGATCCCCTGTTGACACTCCTGGCTCCTTCCCCCTTAACCACTGCCCCCAATAGCAAGCTGCTTTGAGGAGAGCGAGAGACCTGGGACAGCCAAGGCTCCCGTGCACATTACTGGATTGAGAGGGGGCTTGGGTGAGTATTGGGGGGGGGGGGGGGGCAGTACACAGAAGGTTTTTACCTTCATGTATAGAATGCATGAAGGTAAAAAACCTTCAGCCTTTACAACCACCTTAATGCTAAGCATTTCAGTGTCCTAGTCATCACGTGTTGTGATGCTTGATAATATTGTGATGTATTACATTTTTTCCTATAAGGCTGGGGCCTCAGAACCTCAGTACAGCAAGTCATCCATGCTAACCACCAAGCAGCCATGCTGCACCCAGAACGTTAGAAAGATAATTAGCGAACATATAAAACTTAGAGGTCCACCCAAGGGTTTTGTTTATCAAGTGGTCATATGAAAGGTTGTTTTAAAGTGTTTCTTAACCTGCCAAAAAGTTGTTATCCTTACTGTATAACTGAATATTTTTGGTATACTGGATAGGTGTGTGTGTGTGTGTGTGTGTTGTACATGCTATTTTCTTTATAAAAAAGTATTTGATTAAAAGTATTCTCAGGTACTCAGGAATAGTGTTGTGTGTGTGTGTGTGTGTGTGTGTGTTTTTTTTTTTTTTTTTTTTAATAACACTGACACTAGCTTTTACAGAATTACATTTTGTTTTTTGTATGAACTGGTGTCTGTTCACTGTTACAATAAATACATTTTGATCTGTTTCACCAAGGTTTCGAGGTGCAAGAAGAAGGATATTTGGCAAAAATAATGGTACCGGAAGGCACGCGGGACGTACCACTTGGAACCCCTCTGTGTATTATAGTGGAGAAAGAATCAGATGTTGGAAGCTTTGCAGATTACAAAGAGATAGTTGGAGCCATAGACATTAAGCCTGCTCCCTCCGCTCCGGTACATTATTTAAAAAGCAAATATTTTAAACGTTGTCACATTTAACCATTATTTTTATATATATATATATATATATATATATATATATATATATATAATTTTTTATTTTTTTTACCACTATCTTACAGAATGCAAACTGCCACCCTCCTGCTTTTCTAACATTAAAATATTTTATTAAATAAAAACCTAAAGCCAAGCAAAAATATATTGCACCTATAGCAGTCCTTATATTTGGTGGGTGCATTTTTTTTTTTTTTTTTGTTTCAGTCTTTTTTTCTTATATTTTACCTGGTGGTTCTGCCAATAATACATTTCCTGTCCTCAATACTCATATACTGCACTGCATTTATGTTCTTGGGCTTACATATTCCTTTTTAAAAGGGGATTGGAAATAAAATGGTTCTGATAAATGATTGTTGGGGAATACAGCAGTCCTCTGAGTATAAACCCTGCCCCTAGAGGATTGACCCTTCAGCATAAGCCTAGAGAGTTTATTTCAGAATTTCGGCCAGCAAAAGACCGATGAGATATTTTCATCAGAAAATGCCACTGTGTGTAGGCTCCATCGGAATTTTGCGTGCCAAAATTGCCCGCAAAAATTTGAAAGCATGTTCTCAATTTTTCAGACGGTAATTCGGATCGTCTGTAGCAATTCTGACGCGCAAAATTCCTACGCATGCTCGGAAAACAATTCGACGCATGCTTGGAAGCATTGAACTTCATTTTTTCTTGGCTCGTCGTAGTGTTGTACGTCACCGCATTCTTGGTGTTCGGAATTTGGTGTGACCATGTGTAGGCAAGACAGTTTGAGCAGAATTCCGTAGGGAAAACCATTAGAGCTTTTTCCGACGAGAATTCCGATCGTGTGTACGCGGCATTAGACTTGACTGCCACCTGGTTCTTGGTGGATTTATTCATAGACTTTTTCCATATTGACGTGGCAGCCCTCTTCCAGTGTTTGTATTGGTTAAAAAGTCATTCAGGCAGTTGTGTAAGTTTTTTTGGGTGTTCGTTCTCTTACTTCCTCAGGGAACTATTTTTAAATTTACTACCTAGGTCTGCTGGTGTCCATCTTCCTAGGACTACTAACTTTAGTGCCTCCTCTTTCTTAGGCACATTCATTTCAGTAGGTTTCTGGGCCTTAAGAGGTGATACTCTTAAGGCCCATGTAATTGCCCCTCATGTAATTGCTAGTGCTGCCAGTGTTGCGTGCAAAGTGAGCAGACCCCAGCTACTGTCCTTATGACAACACTGCATCGATTTAGTTGTATCTTATGATCATTTAATCCCAAAAAATATTTCTTGTACATCACAGGGCACTTCATATTCATAACTACTTGGGTTATGCTTCCATTTTCAAGTGAATGAACACTGGCCAAAAAGGCAGAAATTCTGCACCCAGGCATAACTTCTCCTAGCTCAGCTAAGCCTCAGGTTTAGTGTCCTTCCTTAAGTGATGGATGTGCCTACATCAAGTATCTGACAGACTTGTTCATTGGAGGAGACTGACACTTCTGGCTTGTGCTGATGCTGCTCTCAACTGGGTGGTCCTTGCCTATTGGGTATCAATCTATTTCTCAGGCCTTTGGGATTAAGAGTTGGGTTCCTCATTTCCCAGTTAAGGCCCATTCCACCAGGAGAGTCAGTGCTTCCTGGGCAATTCAGCATCAAGCTTTTGTTGTGTGAGTTTGTAAGGCTGCTACTTGGTTTTCACACATTTAATAAACTCTATCAAGTAAATGTTCAAAACTGTTGTGCAGGAGGCTTTGTAGATGTGTTGCGCAGCACTGATGGTCTTTGCTTTGGGATATGCAAAGTAGTCATGAACATGAAGTGCCTTTGTGTCCTGCGATGTACTCTAAGAAAAGCATTTTATAGGTAGAGAAAAAATCCTTGTATTCTCTGCAGCCAGCTTCCAATATAAACTGCTACAAAAATCTAAATTTGGTCATGTGTGACAAGCATTTATTTGACTTCTAAAGCATAAGTTATATAGGAGAAATATGGGGGGTGCCATTAGTACCCTCCTGAAAATGCTGGTTGTCTGGCTGTGTCTTCAGCACTTTTGAGTCACTGTTTAAAAAAAACTTCAGATTTAATTATCACTGTACCTGTTCCCAGTCAGAGACTCCAAAATGATTGATGCCAGAGCATTACCATGACAGCCAGTAATGTTCATTCTCCACAGGAGAGGTTAGCAATTGCAGCTTGCATAATTTCTTTTTTTTAAATGCATGTGTTTACATTTACCTCTGAATTGTCATATCTACAGGCTGCAGGTCTTCCACAAGCCACACCAGTAGCTGCAGCTTTTCCATCTGCACCAAGCTCTGCACCCAAAGGGAGAATATTTGTGAGTCCATTGGCCAAAAAGCTGGCATCAGAAAAAGGCATAGACGTAAAACAAGTAAAAGGTATATTAAAGCATGCTACAGATTGTGCCGCCACCTTTTTTCATGTTGTATTCTAGGATAAATGTGCACAGCTGTAGAGGACCCAGCTGGGGCTCAATAATTATCTGCGTAATCCTGCAATATTTGTTTCCTTTAGAGGATATATACTATACTACTTGGAACTGCAAAGAAATCGCAGCTTTAAATATTTTCTCTCAATATCATGCACTGGATAGCTAAAGATGAGATCAAAATGTTATATATAGATTTAATATGTAAATAGTTTTTTTATTGTGTTTTTCAGCGAATGTGTACATTTGCTGGCAATTCAGTTTATCACTTGGACTCCTGCCATGGAGTTTCCCCACAGTAGTTTAAGCTGCCATCTATCCCACAAAGCACCATGTATACAGTGCCTTGAAAAATATTCATACCCCTTTTTAACATTTTTCAAATTTTGTCATGTTGCAACCAAATAAATGTATTTTATTGGGATTTTATGTGCTAGACCAACACAAAGTGGCATATAATTGTGAGGTGGAAGGAAAATGATTAATGGTTTTCCAAATTTTTTACAAATATATGTGACAAGTGTGGCGTGCATTTGTATTCAGCCCCTCTGAGCAACATGACAAAATGTGGAAAATTTCAAGGGGTATGAATACTTTTTCTAGGCACTGTATATACTTGTATATTTATATGTGTGTTTATGTATACACGCAAATATTTACTTATATAACATGCCCTAAGTTTTATTAGGGCTGCCGTACAGTGACAGAGGAGGCGGAGCAATTTCTCTGCTTTCCTTTCACATTGCAGTTTATTTCTATCCTTGCTAAGGCATTTTACATATACGGTCAGTCAGATGCTTGCATCGCACTGTAATAAACTGGCAGTTTATATTGACTTTACTGGCAGCTTCTCATTGTGTTGCGATGAGAAGCGGAGAACAGAATCTTCGCTCCCCATTGCAGCTACATGAACTGCCGCACAGTTGCTTATCTCACATTAATAAATGGACATCTTTTGATGTTTTTAGCGGCTCTGTTAAAGAGTGAAAAACTGCAAAAGCAACACAAATGTAAATACAATCTGACAGAGGTTGTCGCTATCCTGTACCTTACTAACCAACTAAATGTTATTTTTTCTGTCTGTGTTGGTGTTGGAGATTTCCACTCACTTTCTGTCTGCTTAAATGTCAGCAGGCAAATCCATCTAACTGAGCCCTGGATATCAAAATCTGAAAAGGGTCCTAATCGTTCCTTGCTCTGTTCAAAACAAAAGAAAACTTTTGGTTTGACATTTTAGTGCAGAGGGTAAACGCCTCTTCCAGTTGATACCTTGGGTCTTTTGCTGTGATGTAAAATGAACATCTTTCCACTTAATTGAATGAATACAATATTAATATTACTTCATCGTTGAGGTCTTCCGTTCCAGTAATTTAGTTGTCCTCCTCCACCCTGGAGGCTCCAGACTGGTATTATATGTTAAGTCTAGGATCTACCAGGTCTTTCAAATTTTTCATCATTAATACCCAGTTTTATTTCCCCCAGATTGTAGATTATATGATGTGTGCATGTTTTAGTCCCAGGTACATAACTTTACATTTGTCAATATAAACCTTATTTGTCAGGTAGAAAACAGTGTATCGCTCCAGGGTGGCCCATGCTTGCCTGCTGTAAGCCAGGTGCCTGTCTATCTCATTTGCTTACAACTAATATTCAATAGAATTGGAAGACACACACACCAGCTATGTCCAAACCTCTTTTTTTATTCATTCATAAAAGCAATACATGAGGTATGGAGACCTCAGACACATTTCAAGCACAGAAGCACTTAACGTGTGTGTGTGTGTGTGTGTGTGTGTGTGTGTGTGTGTGTGTAATCCAGTAGGGTTTCATCTATCTCTTGTATATTGCTTTTATGAATGAATAACATTCAGAAATAACTGGTGCGTGGTCATCTGATTCTTTTGAACAGTCATTAGCTAATCAACCAATACATCCAGGTCAGCTTGTAATCACTTACATGTTTCCTATATTCCCTACGAGCAAAGACCTTAAGCATTTTTTGGCTTGTGAAGCAGTCACCAAGCTATTCATTATCTTATATTTATATGCTGGATTTAATTCTTACATAGTATTTTTCTGGGGGGGTTGTTTCAGGTACTGGGCCAGATGGCAGGATTACAAAAAAAGATATTGAATCCTTTGTGCCTCCTAAGGTTGTTCCTGTAAGTGTGAGTATGCACTTTACCTTCCACTACTCTATATGAGTTTGTTATAGAGACATGAATGATATTCTAATTGACTGACTGGTATATTTATTCTTAGGGAGTGTTGTTCACTTTGAAGCTAGCAGATAAGGCATTGAGGATTAGCTCAGATGGATATTGTTATTAAGCAAAATCTCTGTCAAAATCATCCAATTTGAGCTGCCATTGAATTCTGGGCTGTGCAGTAGATGCTTGGAGATAAAGTTATAAACCTGTACAGTCCAGTAAATGTGGCCGCTTCTGCTGAGTTTTCTCACACACAAGTATTTGTCATAGAAAGTCTTGTGGTGCTCTGGTCCAAAAATTGCCCTAGATTACTCAGATTACTCCACTTTTATCCTTTAGGTAAAAAGAGAATCTGCATGTTGCAAAGTTTTGGCTATGCATAAGAGAATTCTACTTTTATGCTCGGCTATGTGTCAACAAATATGGCAAATCTGTCACAATAGATGGACCCCCCTCCACTATGTCCAGCTGCAGTCATACTGGGCAATTTGTTCTCTGATCAGGATCCTCCCCTTCTTGATGATGTGTCTGGAATAAGGCTAGCCATACGCAGAGCAAATTTTTTTGCAGCAAAGAAATTGGCTCAATTTTCCCCATCATCACAGATGGTGTTAATGCAGGAATCCCTCCTGCTGGGCCATTGTCTTCTCCCAGCGAGGGTCAAGCTGTCCCCACTGGGAGAAGACAGCGATTATCGGTAGCAGCCACTAGTGATAATCGCAAGAGAATCCTGCAGGCTGGTTGTACCCAAGTTGATCGATCGGTCAACTTGGTACACTCAGCCTTCCCATTAATGGTTCGAATCTCTGCCGGTTCCTGCTGAACTGGCCAAGGTTCGAACCATATATGGCCGGTCTAAGTCAATCCAGTGGATACCCCACAGAACAATCACAGTGCAACTATAAAGCCAATACAGTAACTGCATATATTCTGTGAAATGGATTTATTGGGTTTGTGTGTGTGTGTGTGTGTGTGTGTGTGTGTGTGTGTGTGTGTGTATGTGTATGTGTGTATGTGTGTGTGTGTGTGTGTGTATATATATATATATATATATATTCTCTCTCTATCACTTGACTTTGAATACTGGCTTGCTTTTGAAATTGAAAATATGAGTGCTTCCTGTATCTAAATAGTTTATTCTTTGTTTTTTTTTTTTCCTTTGCATTATAAGGCTCCTGCAGCTGCTGCTCCAGCCCCTGCACCCGCACAGCCCTCTCCAGCCGTAGCAGCTGTTCCTACTGGAACCTTTACAGATATTCCCATTAGCAACATTAGGAAGGTAAGCATTCATACATGCCTCTTTCTGGTAATCCTTTTTTTTTTTTTGGTAACTTTATTGTATACAGCAGTGGTCATCATCCTCAGGGCCCACTAACAGGCCAGGTTTGCAAGATAACTGAAATCCATCACAGGTGATCTCATTGCTGCTCAGTGATTGCAGTATTGTAGTCTGCATCTCCCCAAGGTAATCCATAAAACCTGGCCTGTTAGTGGGCCCAGAGGACAGGGTTGAAGACCACTGGTATACAGAGTTTATAGGTACAAAACAAAGGAAAGGGAAATAAAGCAAACGTTTATGAAAACATAGTATAAACAGAATGTTTGCTTATTCACTTCATTATCATCAAAGATTAAAGGGGCAACTACATGACACAAATCCAATTTGAAGACATGAGGCGCAAATTACGATCAAAACAACAAGTCACAGTAATCAATAGTCATTAAAGTGGTTGTAAACCCTTTTGACTACAGGTAAGCCTATAATAAGGCTTGCCTGTAGCTACCCTCTGATCTCTCCTAAACCTGCATGGTTTAGGAGATATCCCCTGTATCAGCATGTGCTGATGTCATCGGCACATGCGCACTGAAGCAATGGCACGTTCGTTCTGTTGCTTCAGTTAGTGTGCCGTTACCGGCGGCACCCGCGCGCGTGCACGGGTGTGACATCATCGCGGCTCCAGCCAATCACAGTGCCGGAGCCTGTGATACCTGGAAGTAACTCTGGGAGCGATGTCCCCGGCCGGAGCTGTGTACTGGGACCGCTGTGGAGGCTTCGATCTAAGGTGAGTATTTCATAATGAGCTAATATGCTATGCATGCTAGCTCATTATGCCTTTTTTCTTTTTTTTGTGGGTTTACAACCACTTTAAGTGAGCCCTAGTGCCTAACAACAAAACCTTGCGTATCAGGTAGTATAGTACGGTCTGAGTTCACCCACAGGTCCCAAATATTATGAACATTTTTTGGGGCAACCCCTGGCCTCATATGTCAGTTTGTATAGTGGGAGAGCTTGATTTATGAGATTGATCCAAGAACCGACAGTAGAGGGAGCCTGGGATTTACAGTGAATTGCTATAGATTTCTTGGCATAGAACAAAACTAAGCACAAAAAGAGCTTGGAGCATTTGGGAGAGAATCATCATTATGTCCAAATAGGCAGATATTAGGTAGTTGAGTGAGGGAGTTAATAAAATCAGTGCCTTCAGACTCTAATAGAGGGGCATTCCCAGACCATATGATAAAACGTGCCATCTTCAGTGGAGCATGTAGAGCAGACCACGGAGGACAGCCTATTTAAGTGAAAGAGGAGACAGGGAGTATAGCATGACCGATATAAAATGGGAATATACACTGGAGATTTACCGGTACTTAATATATAGAGGAAGTGTGGCAGGAAAACCATTTTAAAAATATTTACTCTACCTAATGGGGTTAGGGTTTAAAGGTGTGCCTCCAATCTAAATAATCTAAAGTAGGGGTGGGTACCATAATCCACAATGATTAATATTGGAAGGGAACCCCTGGGGCTGCCCTACACATGCCCCTGGCAGAAATGGTAAAAATTGGACTCTCTCTGTACCCAAGGATTAGGCAAGAATATAATTAAAAATATAACAATTTATTATTAGAAAAGCATGATTAACACAGGGAAAGGGAAGAACTATTTTTACAAGAAAACTGTATATAGTCAATAGTTACAGCTGTGCATGATTCTTTTGAATCTTTTTAAAGGTTGATGCACCCCAAAGATCCCAGGGGGCACCGGATAGTAGATCTTGACAAGGTCCTCTACATGTTTCGCTGTGTGAAGATCTAAGGAAGCAGTTCACGCCACAAAACATGTAGAGGACCTTGTCAAGATCTACTATCCGATACCCCCTGTGATTTTTGGGGTTCATCGACCTTTTGAATATTTTTAAAGAATCATAAACGGCTGTAACTATTGACTGTATACAGTTTTTTTTCTTGTAAAAATTGTTCTTCCCTTTTTCCCTGTTTTTAATCATGCTTTTCTAATAATTGTTTTTTTTTTTTCACAAACATTTTATTTAACGTATGCAAATGGTACAGAATGAAGCGAATTACAAGAACCCATACCCATTACATACAGAACAATAGTAACAGTAGAACAGAAAACAGTACAGAGGTCATAAACGCGCACTATCTCCGGTCTTATTGCTCTTGAGCTTTAAACCTGCTGACGAATAGCGTTCAAATCTGCCACAAGCTAGGAAAGCTCCTGTTTTAAGTTTCTTAGAAGCAAAAAATAGGGGGGGGGGGGGGGGGGGGGGGGGGGGGGAGAAGGAGGAAGAACCTCTGGGGTGATCCCCCAGGGTATAAGCACAGTAAAATAAGGAAGAGGGTGTAAGATTATCACCACCTGCCCACTCCAGGGGGGGGGGGGGGGGGGGTGGACAGGAGAACAGAAGAGAAATCAAGTCAAGAGAAATCAATCAATCCTGATCTAACCTTTCTGGATTATCTTGGTGTCTTGCACAGTCGTTTCTCTGGTTTTGTAGCAGTGTTACTCTAATACCGCGTACACACGGTAGGAATTCTCGTCGGAAAAAAAGCTCTGATGGTTTTCCCGTCGGAATTTCACTCAAACTGTCTTGCCTACACACGGTCAAACCAAATTCCGACGGTCAATAACACCACGGCATACAACACGTTCGACTACACTATAAAAGGGAAGTTTAATGCTTCTGAGCATGCGTCAAATTGTTTCCGAGCATGCGTCGGAATTTTGCGTGTCGGAATTGCATACACACGATCGGAAAATCCGAATCCAAAGTTCGTCGGAAATTCCGACAGAAAAAGACCGTTGGGCATACACACGGTCGGAAAATCCGACGAAAAGCTCCCATCGGACTGTTTTCATCCGAAATTCCGACCGCGTGTACGCCGCATTAGACTGATACATTGCTTAGCACAAAAAAAAAAAAAAACAGTATTTTTTTTTCTCTTGTGTTCAGGAATATTTTATCAAAGAGGGACTAAACACTGGAAACTGTGCCCAAAAAAGGCAGGCAGAGGGCAATAGATGAGTCCACAGTTATCACCTTTTGTTTCCCTACAGCTGACCTTTCGCCAAAACTGACTTCCTGTCTTATTCTGTCCTTGTGTTGAGGCAGCTTAGTAAGGTTATGTAGCACCTTTGCAAGATGTATGGCTGTGCAAGTATATAATACAGTCAAGGTAATAAGTTGGGACAAACTTCTACATTTCAATCCACTTTTAATCATTTTGATTCCTTTTCAGCTATTTTGTTTTCTTTGTGGTCTTGGAAAGATCCAACAGATGATAAAATATAGAAATCTGGTTACTAGAAAGGGATCCAGTAAATTAGTTAAAATAATGTTTATAACAATAGGAATATTGTCATCAAATTAAACTGTCATTAAAATGTAACTGTTAGGATATGAGAACTACCAGCACTGGGTTGGGATTTAACATGCATGTTCTGGGCCTGTCACATCCACTTGTATATCACAACTTTTTTGCCTGCATTCCCCTCATACTGTAGCACAGAATGACCTCCTCAATACTTACCATAGAGAACCCCTGACTTGTCAGTCCCTCACACCCATGTTACACAGCCAGGCCCCCTCATTAATTCAGGCTGTTTTCAGAGTTCGGCTTGTCCCCATCTCTTGGCTGGCTCACCTCAGCCAGCCAAGACCTCCTAGATGAGCCAGCCACTCACTGTCTCCTTTGTGTGAGCCGCAGCTTTTTACTTTCCTGTTTAATGGAATGGTGGGCAGTACTTTGACCGTTCTGTATTTGCTGTGCAGACTCATGTCGTATTGGGGCACTCGTAATAATTTTCTAGTCTTAAGATATGCAGCAGAGTGGGTGTGGGGTTTATTGGGGCAATTGCTGGCACCCAATAAAGCAATATGGGCACTTATAACAGCTGCAAAAGAAAGGACCAGTGGCATGTATCCCAGGTACCCAGGTTTAGCAACATTTGTTGTAGCCAAAATCCTAAATATAATGTAATATATTTTTCAGAAGCCTAAGTAGTTATTAGATGCACCTTCCAATATTCAGAAAAGCAGCATATGTGCATTATCACCTCTGTGACCTACAGTAGCTCCAGGATATGTACATTGCTCCCTCACTGACCAGACAACACATTGGCACAGAAAGGATTGTGGTCAGCATCCCAATTGAATAACTAGAAGATGATGTCAATTAAAACTTATATAAATTCTGTTTTTTAAGTTAATTATTTTTATACGAAAATAACGCTTTTAAAGCCGAACTCCCGGACAAATTATTTCCTTGTCAGGTTTCTATAGTGTATGTACTGTATATTTAGCCAATAAATGTTCATGGATTAGGGTTAAGTATTGAGTGACATTCAGATGACTGCTGATCTTATGTTCATTCTCTTGGTGTACAATATTGTAAACTGAGGCTAAAAGTGCTTTACAGAGCATATAATTTGACAGACTGTAATGCTGTTGTTTTTAGGTGATTGCACAGCGACTTATGCAGTCCAAACAGACGATACCTCACTACTATCTCTCAATCGATGTTAATATGGGAGAAATTCTACATTTGCGAAAGGAGCTAAATGAGGTAAGAACATTATTTGCTGTGTGAGAGAATCCTTAAAAACATTCCTAACATTTACCTTTTGTAAATGGCTTTTAGAACTCCATTCTAGTTAAAAGCAAGGCTGAAATTACCAGTCGCACATTTCATTTAAATTATTAATTCAAATTATTTGCCCTCAACGTTTCCACGCAAACTGAATCAATCTTTTGAAACTCTGAAGGATTTACAACTGCTCTCCCTCAAGAAATTCTTAATCTTTGAAACAACATTTCTTTATATCCCCAGCGTGGGAGTTTTGTGGTTGTAACTATCAATATACTTCGATAAAAAATCAGAAACGACATTTCACTTCCTGCCCTCCTTATGTCAGCAAAAGAACAGTCCTAATGCCCCATTCTTGGAAAATTATTTTTTTTTTACACTGAAGCACTGCAAAAATGCTGGTCGTTTTTGCTGCACTAGCGGTGCACTTCTTTAAGTTCACGTGATAATGTGACCTTTGAAAAGAAAAAAGAGCCGTTTTGCAGCTCTTTTGAAGCGCTGCCCATTCATTTCAATGGGCAGGGGCGTTTTTGAGGTGCTTTTTAAAACGCTCCAAACATGCCCCAAAGATGCTGCTTGCAGGACTTTTTTCATTGCCCTGCAAGCGCAAAAGCAGCTGAAAACCGCCTCAGTGTGAAAGGGGTCTAAGTCTTGGGAAACTTCAACTATTTATGGATGAGAGGGCTTGACAGCCTCATACTATAAGCAATTTGCCTCTTTCCTGCCCCCCCCCCCCCCCCCCCAAATTAGCCAACTTTTTTTTATTTTATTTTTATCCTACATTTCCAGCTGAAATGCTATTGGCAAATGTCTTTATTACCCAAAAATTTCAGACCTACTGTATTTCAGTTATCATAATGATCTCAAGATTTATTAGTAGACTGCTTGTAGACAAACTATCATCCTTTCACTAAGTTCACCAGATCAGTCGAGTCTCTTTACCAACAGACAAATCACAGATCATATTCTTTCAGTTACTAATATAATTCAAAATGTCAATGTTCACTTTCATAAATTTGTTACTTAAGTTTAGACATTCATAAAGCCTTTGATAGTGTTACTTGGATATATATGACTGCTTTGCTTTAAGGTCACGGCTTCAATAATGAATGTATACACAGTTTTCAAGCTCTATACCACTCTCCCAAAACCAGAATCAAACTCTCAGGTTGCAGGATCAGATTTTTTTGCTATGGATAGAGGCACTAGGCATGGATGTTCCCTGTCCCATCTGTTCTTTGCACTCACAATGGAGGCCTTAGCCATAACAATCAAGATGGACTTTAATATCTTGGGATAAAGGGATAGACATATATGACTATAGATTCGGCATGTATGCGGATTATTTTATGATGTTCCTTTCTCACCCCGTCACATCTCTTCCTAACTTGATAACTGTTACATAAATTTGTCAAATTGTCAGGTTTAACAGTAAATCTTTCCAATCCATTGACCATGCTAATTAACACCTTCCCACCTGGCCTATAGCAGACTGATGGCCGGGCGAGCCTATCGTCCTGACTGGACGTCATATGATGTCCTCTCAGAAGGCAGTGCTCGCATAGACAATTCGATTGCGTATTACCTCAGCCCTTTATCCTGACATGTTCAGTCTCTCATGCCAGAAATGGAGAAATCTATTTATGGACATCCTGCAGGTTCAACAGGTACCCCTGTTTGTAGGCATTACCATGGATCCCCCAGCACTGAGATCAGATGCTCTGATAATTCCATGGATTCCATTTCAGTTCATGTATGCCTTTCTTCTAGTGCTAATTGTCCATTGACTCTTAACAAAGCGAAGCAAGTAAAAAAAAAAAGGTGATTCCCATTGCACCAAACTGGCCCAGGAGACACAAGCATACTCAAACTTGTAGGAGACGACCCTGGCCTATTCCAAACAGGTTAGACCTTCTGTCTCAGAGGGCCCCTGTTCCATTCTACTTCTCAGTCACTGGCTTTAGTGTTAAAGGAGTGTTAAAGCCTAGGTCTTGATAGAACTGCACGATTCTGGCTAAAATGAGAATTCACAATTTTTTTTGCTTTGAATAAAGATCACGATTTTCTCACAATTCTCGCGGCGTAACATCTTTCACATTATACAAAAAATTGGGCATACTTTTACTGTTTAATGTTTTCTTTAATTCATTGAAGTGTATTTTCCCCAAACAATTGTGTTTGAAAGACCCCTGTGCAAATACCGTGTGACAAAAATTTTAACTTGTAAGCAACAAGTGTCAACAAGGTTAAGTGGTTAAACTGATCTAATTTACAGACCGAAGTTCATCCTTTTGGTCTAAAAGAACTAAATGTTACAATGTTTATTGTTATCTCCCAGCACTGACAATCTTGTGAAAAACTTGACAGGTTGCCTTATTTTTTTTACAGCAGAACTCTCTGCACTGGGAAATGCTGCATAGAGATTATGTGGGGGGTTGCAGGGGTTAAATCAAGATCGTGATTATTATTTTTTTTTAACAATTAATCGTGCAGATCTAGGTCTTGAGGGACAGGGGTATTTACCACTCTCATTAGCACATTGCTCAAAGCCAGAAAAGACACTTCCAGAAAAATGTACTTTCCCGGGTCATCCTCCAGGACTGTAAGCTCATGTGACCATCCTGAAGGATTCCTGGAAAAGGAGTTATCCGGTAATAACTCGTGTTTATCGTACTTCAGTCTCAGAGATTTCTCTGAACCTCGCATTCTGGTCTTGCTACAAAGGGGACTTGACCAGAATTTTGTCTAAAGTACTCCTAAGGGGCATGTCTTAATTTTCCATTCCCATTTTTATTCAAGGTGTTTCTCAGATTAGCCCCCCACTTAAGCCTAGTACAGTTTACTAGTTTTGAACGGGGAAAAAAAACTGACTGCTAGTGTTGGAAGATCTTGGACACCTGGGCACAAGGCTATATTCCAACTTTTGGCAGTGGGGATCATGATCGCAGTCCCAGAGGAAGAGGGATTTTAGAGGTTCTGTTTGAGTCTGTTTACGGTTCCCAAGCCAAACAGGGATAATGGACCAAATCCTGGACCTCAGTTCTCTTAACTAATGATCCACCAAGGTGGTGGCGGTAATGCGGCTCAAGAAGAGGCAGATGTCATCTTGCCTTGGGCAAAGATAAACTTTACAGCCATATCCAGTGTGCACATTCCAGGAATGGAAAATTGGCAGGTGGACTTTCTAAGTTGGCACCTGTAGATGGGGAATTTCAAACATTGATCTTGTGGCGTCGAGATTCAACAAGAAATTGGACAGATTTGTGTCCAGAACAAAAGATCCGCAAGTGTTTGCTGTGGACACTCTGGTGACTCCATGGAATGAATTCTAACTGCATTGTGCGTCCCCCCTTGGCCCCCCCTCTCTCCTTCAGTTTCTACCGCATGTATGTCCTTTGCGTGGCCTCTTCTCGACTGGCTAGATGTGAAGTCCCATCTACCATCCTGCTTCACGGTTGCTGGCTTTTTACGGCATGGCTGTTGAGGCCCGTGTCCTATAGGAAAGGGGGGAATCTTGGATTCTGTGATTATCACAATGCTTAAAGTCTATTAGCATGCTTGGAAGGTGTACCTTCATTGGAGTGAAGAGGAATTTCCACCCTCACTAATATTCTATTGGAAAAACTATAGAATCCGTGCTTGGGATTAGAACTGCAGCCTCCCAGGAAAATACTACACACAAGTATGTAGTAAAATGAATATGATATTAAATGAGGGATAGTGGCGCTGTTCAGGGTGAGTGTGAAGAGTGCAAAAATAGTTCTCACTATGCAAGATGTTACAAATTAATATTGCTAAATGATGTAACTGGTGTGTAAAAATTAGAAGACTATATATACATATGAATAGTATAACAAAGCTGTGCGAAAATAAGTCCTCAGCGCTTTACTAAAACCCAGTAAAATGTTGCGAAAGTATTAAAAGGTGCAATGATAATAAAGCTTGTATAAATACTTAATGTCTATGAAAATATTCCTTACAAATTATATGAATATATCAGAAATATAAATTAAAGTGACTCCGTGAAGCAAATAGATATAATGATAATAATAAATGGGTATTAAAAATGATAATAGTGGATGATCAAAGTGCAAATAAATAATTAAAGTGCACAGTTCCGTGTATACTCAATAAGAGTATTAAAATAAAGTTCTTTAAAGTTTGTCCCAAGTAAAAAAGGTCAGAGTGAAAAAAATTTATGAAATAATGAAGTCCTGTATGGTCCTTAAAACTCAGGAATCCTGTAACATATGGCTTGAATAGGCATACAGATGACTGATGAACGGTGACTTATTCAGTGCTCCCCTCCTTCCGCAGAGTGACCCCTAATGTGCAAATACTCACCAGAGTGCCTAACCCCTGCAGGGGTAATAGGCATGTAATATCCTCGATGAATGGTAGGAAAATCCTCCTCTGTAGGGGTAAGTGATAGGAAAATCCTCCTCTGTAGGTATGTCCAGCCCGTTCCAATCTCTCTGTCCTCTCCTCTATGCGAGTCCCCGCTGTGCGACCTCATCACTCCTCCGCCGGAAACACTGCGGAAACAATAGCGGTGTTTCCGGCGGAGGAGTGATGAGGTCGCACAGCGGGAACTCGCAGCTAAGTAATAAAGCAAGGATGAAAACCTTTTCAATACCTACTTGCCCTAAAAGATCTGCTTTTTATTTAAAATGGCTTTTATTTGGTAAGTGTTTGCTGGTGTTCTTCTTAAATACACATAGGATAGGTCGTGCACCGGGCCTAAAAAATTGCATGTACAGGAAGAGGCTTTCAAAAAAGTCCAGAAATGGCATTGGTAAATAAATTGAGCCCCTACAAATGTAATGGCTTTACGTTAGATTCTTTAATAATTATGTATGTCTTCATTTTCTAGGTTATAAAGTCTGAAAACATCAAGCTGTCTGTAAACGATTTCATCATTAAGGCTTCTGCCCTATCTTGTCTGAAAGTACCCGAAGCAAACTCCTCCTGGATGGACACAATTATTCGACAGTAAGTGTATATGTGTGTGTGTGTGTGTGTGTGTGTGTGTGTGTGTGTGTACATACATACACACAGCAGCTTTTATTGTATGTTTTATTCAGCACATTTAGTAGTATTTTGATACAGTTGGATTTTTAAGCTCTAAAAGGAGGACTCCACCTCTACGGGACTAGCGAAGGCAGTGAATGCCGCCGTGCTAGCCCTGTCACCTGGTATGGATTTAAAGGGGAATCCCTACGCCGAAAAAACGGCGTGGGGGTCCCCCCCAAATCCATCTCAGACCCTTATCCGAGCACGCAGCCCGGCCGGCCAGGAAAGGGGGTGGGGACGAGCGAGCGCCCCCCTCCGTACCAGGCCGTGTGCCCTCAACATGGGGGGTGCCCTGGGGAAAGAGGGGCCGTGAGCCCCCCCCACCCCAAAGCACCTTGTCCTCATGTTGATGAGGACAAGGGCCTCTTCCCGACAACCATGGCCATTGGTTGTCTGCGGGCGGGGGGCTTATCGGAATCTGGGAGCCCCCTTTGATGTACCCCTACCCATTCACCCACAATTTTATTTTTTTTTATATTTTATTGCACTGCTCCGGGGGTCTTCTTCCATCTTGGGGGCTCTTCTCGCCGGACTCCTCCGCTCTCTTACCTAGCTCTTTCACGAGCGGAGGAGCCCGGCTTTCTTCTTCGTGGTCACTTCCGCCTTCGGGGGTTTCTTCTTCTTCCTCCTCCTCTCTCCTCCTCTCTTCTTTCTTCTTTCTTCTTCCCCAGGCGACGACGAAGAAGAAAGCTGGGCTCCTCCGCTCGTGAAAGAGCGGAGGAGTCCGGCAAGAAGACCCCCGGAGCTGTGCAATAAAACATTTTACAAAAATTGTGTGTTTTTTTTTTTTTATTTACACCTTGGGTGAATGGGTAGGGGTACCCCATACTGATTCACATAGGGTGGGGGGCCGGTATCTGGGGGCCTCCCGGATTCGGATAAGCCCCCCGCCCGCAGACCCCGACAACCAACGGCCAGGGTTGTCGGGAAGAGGCCCTTGTCCTCATCAACATGGGGACAAGGTGCTTTGGGGGGTGGGGGGGCCGCACAGCCTCCCTTTCCCCAGGGCACCCCCCATGTTGAGGGCACGCGGCCTGGTACGGCTCAGGAGGGGGGGGGGCGCTCGCTTGTCCCCACCCCCTTTCCTGGGCGGTGTGCTCGGATAAGGGTCTGAGATGGATTTGGGGGGGACCCCCACGCCGTTTTTTCGGCGTAGGGATTCCCTTTAAATCCATGCTAGGTGACGGGGCTAGCGCGGCGGTATTCACTGCCTTCGCTAGTCTTGTCTACCTGCAGTCACGTTCTAAATGAACGGACTTTCCGACAAGTCCGTTCATTTTAAAAGTCCCGCGGACTAGCACACAGACCGTGGGATTGTCCGCCGGACTCGCGAGTCCAGCGGACAATTTTAAGTCTGAACTTAAAACTTAGTCCGCCAGACTTTTGGCAGAAAAAAGACAATCCCACGGGAAAGTCCACTCGTGTGTACGCGGCCTTAGGGCCGTCTTTTAATATTAATTGGACCCTGGGCAAAAATTTTCTTACAGGACTCCCTCCCCCCCTATACTACAAAAATCACTACATAGGACCCCCTTTCCCCATACTACCCCCATAATTACAGGACCACCTCCCCATACTACGCCCATCACTACACAGACCCCCACCCCCATACTACCCGCCATTATTACACAGGATCCCTCCCCCATAATACCCCTAACATTACACAGCCCCTCCATACTTCATTAACCATCAGTGTGCTGCTGTATCTGCAGAAAGAAGGGGTATTGCTGAGGGTGGAGAAGCAGGGAGGGGGGCTATTTTTGGAGGTAGGGAGGGGGGTTATTATTGGGCGTAGAAGCAAAGAGGGGGTTATTATTGAGGGTGGAGAAACAGAGAGGGGGGTTATTGTTGAGGGTGGAGAATCGGGGAGGGGGTTATTGCTCAGGGTGGAGAATCGGGGAGGGGGGTTATTGCTGAGGGTGAAGAAGCGGGGGGGGGGGTTATTGTTGAGCTATGAATCACTGCCCTGCACTACAACACCCAGCAGGCCTGCCCCTCCCCCTCCCCACAAGAAGCAGCTGAGACTCCCTGAAAAGTTATCAGAGGTGGTGGGAGGGGGGGCATGGGGGCTGTTCAGGACAACACACAGTGTCTCCGAGGGAGACAATATACTCACTGCGCAGAGCGTTGTAGTCCGGCAGCACGCAAAGGAGGGATGGGAGGGGCGGAATGCAGCATGTCGCCAGGGAAGAGACTCAGTCCACTCAGACTGAGATAAGGGGAAGAGACGGGGCCAATAAAAGAGACACTGTGGGGACATGACTTCACTTAACCTGTACCGAGCTGGATAGAAATGAGGCGAAAACTAATGCACTTGGCTTATCAGTGTTTGGGGCCCTCCAACAATGAATGGGCCCTGGGCAGATGCACCATTTGCACTGCGTTAAAGACAGCCCTGCATAGACTGAGTTGTACATGGGCAGTAGGGAAGCCCTGGCATATGCAAATCGAGAAGAATATTTGTAGTCAGGTTGTTGGGTAGATAATTAAAGCTATAATGCTTGTATCTTTACAGGAATCATGTTGTAGATGTAAATGTGGCAGTGAGCACCCCTGCTGGACTGATAACACCCATAGTCTTTAATGCTCATATAAAGGGTCTGGCAGCCATCAGCAAAGATGTGGGGTCTTTGGCTGTTCGTGCAAGAGAAGGCAAGCTAAAGCCACATGAATTCCAGGTATGTACCCTGCTAATTGGCTTCATGTAACCAAGTTCATTTGCTCTTATTTTTTTCCAATCTACATTTTGTATATGTAAATTTGTCCTCCAGATGAAACGCCAGGAAATTGGAGTTTGGTTTGGACAATCTGCAAATTCAAAGCTGCTCTAAATGGCAGCAGTGCTTTATAATGTACAATACCATTGTCAAAAAACAGTTGATGACAGATGATTGGGGGGGGGGGGGGGGTATAATTGGTACTTTAGGAAATGTTAGAGATTTTATAAGCAAACGGCCAAGTGCACAAATTTAAATACCTGTAAAAGTGCTGTTTTAACTGCCAGAGGCTCTGTCCACCCAATCCTAAGATTTACTCAGCCCTGGACATGGCACAACCCTTTCTGGCAGGCCTGGATACCTGAAATTTCTCTGCTGCAGTTAAGTAACAGTTAGAGGTCTTGTCCCTCCCCGGCCTGTGACTAGGCAGTGAAAGGTGAAGCAGAAGACTGATGAGCTTATTTCTTTGTCATTCTGATATTCCCTTCTATCAGCATATCTACTGTTGGCACATAAGCACTGATCCAATCTTTGTGCTGCCTCTGCCAGTCTGAACTCTGCTGTACAGTGGATTGCAGGAGACTGTTACCAAGTCAAAAAAAAAAAAAGTACCGTATATACTCGGGTATAAGCTGACCTGAATATAAGCCGAGGCACCTAATTTTAGCACAAAAAAATGGGAAAACGTATTGACTTGAGTATAAGCCTAGGGTGGGAAATGCAGCAGCTACTGGTAAACCATGCCCATCTGCAGCCTCACTGTGCCCCTCTGCAGCCTCACCTATGATTACACACAGCGGGTGTCTCCCGCTGTGTCATGCAATTGCAGTCAGTTCGGCGGCCGTCCACTGTAACAAAGCCCCGCCGCCTCCTCATTCCGTGATAGACGGAACACTGAACACTGATTCAGTTTCCCAGCATTGTATCAGTGTTCCGTCTATCACGGACGAGGAGGAGGCGGCCGTTACAGTGGACGGCCGCCGAACTGACTGCAATTGCGGACGATACAGCGGGAGACCCTCACTCGAGTATAAGCCGAGGGGGGGCTGGGCTTTTTCAGCCTAAAAATGTGCTAAAAAACTCGGCTTATACTCGAGTATATATGGTAAGCAGTTCAGGTTATTTGTGGATTTAAAACCTTTACATGTGGGGCAAAAGCTTTATTGTAGTAAGTGTTGAGATAAAAAAAATTTTTTTTTTTTTTTTTTTTTTTTGTATTATTATTATTTGGAGCTAATTGATATAAAGTGACTATATTTAGTTAAGGTGGTTATTTTAAAATAAATGGTTACAGTACACACAGTATGTTTTCTAGTCTCCTAGTTTACTAATTGTGGAAATGGTTAGTTTTCTTATTTGCCATTTGTAATATTGCAGGGTGGAACGTTTACTGTATCGAACCTGGGAATGTATGGAATAAAAAATTTCTCTGCCATAATTAACCCGCCTCAGGCCTGTATTCTTGCTGTGGGAGGAACAGAGAACAGACTAATTCCAGCAGATAACGATAAAGGGTAAGAAAATAATCTATTGCTGCTTTATTCTTTTTAGTATCCCACCAGTTGAATTAGAAATTGTCAGCCTGTGTGTACAAGCCGTGGGCGTAGCATCAGGGGTCACAATTGTGACCCAGCCCATGCTCCAGGTGGGCCCATGCAGCCTTCCTGTCAAATTGGCATACCCCCCCCCCCCAACTTAACAAACTCCCAAAGTCTGTCTCGGATCCGGCTTGTGTCCCGCAGCCGAGTGGTGGAATGTTTTGTTCCAGTGCTCGTCTTCCACTATGCCTTCCACACCCCCTGCTCTCATTGGCTCGGGCTCCACATTCAGTGACATTGTTAAAATCTGCCCATGGCCACTAATTAAGCTGGCCAATGTGGTTCCTAGGGGCACGATCTGCACAGGGTGTGTGAGGTGCCGGACAAAGTTTTTAATGTGTATGTGTGTTGCAGGGCGCTGCAAGTCCCTGTTGTATGCGCATTGCAGCAGTGCTTCATGCGGTCTCACAGGACCCTCAGAGCTGAGGGACACTCATTCTGGAGATCTGTACAGTTCTAGGCTGGGAAAGTGGGGCTGGAATAGATTTGAGTCTGTACAAAGGTGGGGGGGGGTTAGCCTGTACTGAGTAGAGTCTATATTGAGGAGGGGTCTGTATCAAGGGGGTCATAACTGAGAGGGGGTTTATCGTGAGTGAAGGGGGTCTGCACTGGGGTGTCTATACTGAGGGCATAGGCTGGCGAGGGATCAGGATTCTGTACCGAGCAAGGAGATTCTTGATGGAGGGAAGGGGTAATCTATACTTGGTTGAGGGGGGGGGGGTCTGTACTGAGAGGGTGTGCTGGTTAAGGTCTATCCTAAGATGGGCGGCCTCTCCAGGCCTCTACAAACGCTGTGTACAAGTATTTAAAGAGGAGTTCCAGTGTCCTGTGAAAAAAATAAGTAGTCAACTACAAAAACTCTAGCTGACGACTTTTAAAAAGCAGCCACTTACCTGTCCCATGATCCAGTGGTGTGCTCACCCCAGTCGGTTTCTCCTGCTGTCTTGTTTCCTCGGCACCTGAATCTTCACTATAGACAGATTGCGGCTTCACAGCCGGGTGCCCACTGTGCATCGTGAATGGTGGATGCAGTCTTCTAGGACCTGTCACATGTCCCAAAAGACTGCAGGAGGTGGGGGAGGAGAACTTCCACTCCGATCGCCTTTGTGGTCAAAGCAGAACATGGGAGCGGGTACCTATTATTAAAATCGGGTACCCGCTCCTCAAAAGTGTAAATTCTTCAAGGGGAGCGGAGTAGGAGTCCTTAAAGCGGAACTCCCCCTTTTTGGGTGGTGCTCCGCTTTAAAAGAATTGGAGAGGCATTTCAAAACATGGACATTTTCTCCAAAATCTTTTGAATTATCCTATCAATATGTAAATAAAGCTCTTAAACAACTCTTTAGCCACTTGGCGTATTTTGGCGCACAGTGAGACAGGGTGGTAGTGGAGGGCCCCAGGTCAACTTTTGCATTTGGGCCTACAAGCTTCAAACTACGCCTATGTGTACAAGCATTTTTATTTAGATGGCTGGGTGATGTGCTTCCATTAGCCTTACTATCTGTCCATCTCCATCCTTGTAAGTGTCTCGCTGCAAAAAAAAAAAAAAAAAATTGCATGTAGTAACCATTCAGCTTTATCATTCATTTTATGAATACTGTAGCTGCTGACTTTTAATATTAGGGCACTTGCATGTCCAGGCATCCAGCGGTCTCCTCACCCAAGTCGATTCCTCAATCAACTATCGGGTGCTGGTGCTGGCATTGGCACCACCATCTTGACTAAGGGAAACCAGCAGAGGCAGACAGGAGGAGCTTCCTCCTTTTGGGTGGAGCTCCACTTTAAAAAAATGTTGAAATGCCCTCCATTAGGGTGGACTATACCTGAAAGGCGTTTTTAGAATAACTCTGTATGCCTATACCTGTCCAGTTTAAGTCCTTTGTATTACACCGTTGAATTGCTGAATGACTCGCTGTTATGCCCAGTAAAGTATTAAACTTTTTAAAGAAAAAAAGAAAACATTAAAAATGTCAGTTCCCTGCAACAGAAGAGCTGTTCTTCTCACCTAATCCGGCAGCTTGAGTCTCCTTCCATAGCTCAAATGCCCTTCGGTACCACAAATACCCTTTAGCATTCAATATGTTTGAAAGTGTCAGAGGTCTGTGTACCCCCACTACACACTCTGGTTCCATCCTCTGAACTCTACATCCTACCACTGCTGTCTTCTATAATGCTGTAAGGGTGGGATCATGGAACCACAGTGCATAGTGGAAGATGCAAAGATCTGACACTCCTGAAAGTGACAAAAAGCTGAGGAGTCTTATGGAAGTAATGGTAAAAGAAACAGGTAGGTGAGTATAACAGCTCTTCTATTGCAGCAAACTGACATTTCAGTTTTTTAAGTGACTGTCAGGGTGGTGGATTTAAGTTAATTATTTTTCCTCCAGTATTTATAAAGGTCCAAGACTTGTTCAGTACACATGTTCAGAATTCTTTCGTAAAATGCTCTTCCTTTGTAAAGATTGATAAAATAAAACAAAACAAAAGCTTTGTTCAACACTCAAACATATGCATTAAGCCCCTTTCACACCCATGGACCGATTGGGTCTGCCAGTCAGTTTTTCAGGTGGACCCGATCAGACCACTTATTGTTCTCTATGGGGCGGCAGATGTCAGAGGACATGTGTTCGCTTACACCCGCCTGGCATCTGATTAAAATCCTCTAAAAATAGATGTATGGCTATATGTTCGCCATCTGTCCAGCGGATCAGACACTCTGATGGAAACAGACATGCAGTCCATTTCCACCCAACCCCCCCTATTGAGGAGAGCGGGCTGTGTCTGCTATGCAGAGCAGACACGGACCTGTCATCCGCCCGCTTAGTGGGCATTAGCAGAGAGATCCCCGCTGAGCAGGGGGATTCCACTTGGACAGATTCGCTCCATCTGAAAGGGGCCTAATGATGTTTTATTTTCTCTCGTGTGTATAAGGCCTGCTCTTCATTAATTGTTTCTTGTTTTCTTGCAGTTTTGATGTTGCCAACATGATGTCTGTCACCCTGAGCTGCGATCACCGCGTGGTAGATGGGGCAGTTGGTGCTCAGTGGTTGGCCGAGTTCAAAAAGTTTATGGAAAAACCAACAACTATGCTGCTATAAATGAGTGTTTGCCTTTTTGCTTGGATCAACTATTCTACTCATACAAACTATTTATACTCTTATCTCGGAACACTCACAGTAAACATGAATAACTTTTTTTTGTTTTTTTTATTTAAATGAACAAAAGAAAAAAAAGCTGGTAACCCTGCTAGTTTTTTTTTATCCTCATTCTGTACAGACAACCAGTGCTCCACTCCAGTAACTGTCCTCAATCTTCACAGAACTGTGGTGTGTGGATGTCATCAACGTTGTAAATGTCTTACAAAGGTCAATGTTTCCTGGAATGATTTTAAATCGTGACTGTCCAGTACTACAAGAACAGGATAGAATATATATATATATATATATATATATATATATATATATATATATATATATATATATATATATATATATATATATATATATATATATTCTCATATTTTCCAGTTGAATAAATAAATGTATGTTTAGCCAGTGTTCTATCTTCTTTATTTCACTTCTGTTGGGCTCATGTGAAAGAATGAATTAGTGGGTTCTAATTTCTGTCCTCGTTATCGCAGCAGCAAGTGAACATACATGCTGGGCATGTTTCCTAGGCTGTTCTATAGTTTGAGGATGCGTTTGGGTTTGATACACATCCTTACGTAAAAATGAATCAATGTCATGCATTTACTTTTACAGTAAAAGTAAGCAAATTCGTAACAAAGCAATATAATACATGAGTATAGGCTGAGCTACAAAGAATGTAGCAATTTGGCCATTGGTGCTTGGCGGTGCCGATCCAGGCTATGGTGTAAGGCCCCATTCCCATGAGCGGCAGTTATAATGCTTAAATTAGCAATTTGTGTATGTCAGAGAGTGATTAGTGTCATGCACTATATATATATATATATATATATATATATATATATATATATATATATATATATATATATTATTAAAATGGTTGAGAACTATATACATATATTATCAAAATTTGGAGGTTTAGAACTGGAGCAGCTATTAGGTAGCCTTTAAATAAATTTTCATTAACTGATACATAGATACTGTTTGCAGAATCTCACAAACCTCTGTGAGCTACTGAAAGGTAATCCAAAGATAATCGTGTTTTTTTTATTTTTTTTATAAACTATCCTTCTTGAAAGGGTCTGGAGGACATTAGTTATGAAGAAAGGTTGCGAGCACTGAACTTATTCTCTCTGTAGAAGAGACGCTGGAAAGGGGATCTCATTTTGATTTACAAATACCATACTGGTGACACCACAATAGGGATAAAACTTTTTCACGGAAGGGAGTTAAACAAGACACGTGGCCACTCATTAAAATTAGAAGAAAAGAGGTTTAACCTTAAACTACTTAGAGGGTTCTTTACTGTAAGAGCCGCAAGGATGTGGAATACCCTTCCACAGGTGGTGGTCTCAGCAGGAGGCATCCATAGTTTCAAAAAACTATTAGATAAGCACCTGAACGACTGCAACATACAGGGATATACAATGAAAGACTGACACCTAATCACACACATAGGTTGGACTTGTGTCCTTCTTTTTTTTTTTTTTTTTTTTTTCAACCTCATCTACTATGTAACTATGAGTTGGGCAACTTCAGTGTGACGGAACGTCCCTACACTCCTCTTGAGTGTATTTGTCATATATAACTTCCTTCCAGTCTGGATACGGGTATCAGATATTCCAACCGTTCCCAAGCACCAAACGAGGCGACACTTGCTTAGTTGCTCAAACATGGACTGAACTTTATTACAAAGCCAAGCTCACATTTATACAGAGTAGAAGAGGAGATCCCCCCCTCCCTCTCATATTACTCTAACAATACACTGTAACAACTTAACATAAACTAATTAGCTAATTCCTTTAAGCAGCCGATGTGACTCAGGATTTCACTACAGGCCAGACTTCTTGTCACCGAGATAAACACAGTTGATTATAAATTATCATAATTACCACCACAAGACATCTCATCACAATAGCAGGAGACTACCAGTAACAGACGGAGCGTCTCCTGCATTGTGCAGAGGACAATGGGATCAGCTAACTCAATTAACATGTTGAGTTCATGACACTAGCATCTGAGAGTGTATGTCCCAACAGCATGAGACCACACACATTATATGTATACACATATATACAGAGAGTGTGTCTTGGGGGGCCCGCAATCAGCTGGCAGGAGGCTGGCATGTAGTCCTCTCAAAAAGCCTGTGCCCCGGCTAGGTCTGTCACATTTCTCCCCTTTCGGCAGGAGACTAACACAGGATGAGACCCCAAACGGGTTGACTCCGAAGTTAGTCCATAGTCCCAGTCCTCTAATGCCTGTACCCACACAGTACCCCAAACAAATTGTTTCAAACAGAGCACTCACCCAGCCAACCTCTGCTTCTCTCAAAGAACATATCTGCCGCTGGGGAGAGGCCTGGACTGGCCCTTCTCCCTGGAGTCTTTTCAGCCGCTGGAGAGAAGACAGGGTGACTGGGCTCAGTCTGTCATGCTGTTGGGCATATGGGCCTACTGCCCAGCATCCCTGGGGTATACAGGTGGAGACTGAATTCCCATCCACCTTTACAGGAAATCTGTCCTGTGTCAGTTGAGGGCAGAGGCCAGCAGCGCTCTGTTCCGTTGCCAGCAGTTCAGCTGGGCGTAGGAGCTTCCCTACATCATCTGCTCCAGCTAACTGTTGGGGAGAGAGGTCGACTGCCCCAGCTCCCTGGAACTCCACAGCTGTTACCGGTGCTGGGCAGAGGTTGGTAGCACTCTGCCCGGTTGCCAGCACTTCTGCTGGTTTTCTGTTAGTGGAGACCACAGGCCCATCCACCGACACCAGATCAAGCTGCAGATGTGAAGTGCAGATTGCATTCTCTCCTTGGGTCCTGAGCTGCTGCTCGGGAGTGACCACCACCTCCTCACCCTGGGCCTCCAGAACTGCCACAGGTGTGGGACAGAGGTCTTGGACCCTCTGTTCAGTGACCAGAGCTTCAGCTGGGGAAGTTCCTTGCAACTCCATGGATACTGGCGTTGGCGCTGGGCAGAGCACAGTGAAGTTCGGCCCTAATACCAGCTCTTCTGCTGGAGGCTCATCAGGTTGTTTTTCCTCAGCAGAAAAGTCTATCAAATCCCCAGTCTCTTCAACTGGTGTCTGGGGATATAGGTTCACCATCTCCTGTCCATGGAACCCAGAAGATGCTATCAGTGCTGGGCAGAGGTTAGCAGAGCTCTGCCCTGTTGTCAGCACTTCAGCTTTGGGGATGGCAGTCTCCAGATTTTCCACTGCCGATTCTCTGGCATGCTGCTGGACAGGCACATTCCTCCATCCAAGATCATCCCATGCAGAAACAGGATCATCAAGGTCAGTCAGCACTTGCTGCATCCGCCATAAGACCTCCGCGTCCATAGCTGCAGGGGCAGGTTGGCAAAGCACACTGTTACTCTGCCACATTGCTGACTCTTCAGCCAGACCAGAGTTGTCCACTGGTATTTCTTTATAGTCCCAGGCAAAGGGAGCCCAGCCCTGGCACTGAGCAGAGTCTAGCAGCCATCTGTAGGCGATCTCCAGCTCCCATTCCTGATCGGCCAGAAACTCCAAACCTTCAAGTGCCCAGTGCACTTCCGAGATGTTCAGTAGCCCTTTTCTGAAATCCCATGATTTCATCCAACCGCCACTCCAAATCACTCCCAAAGTTAGAGTCTCCTGTCAGCTTCACATACAACAGTCCCAGGCCGCCGTAGCTTAAGCCTTCCGTTGGGCTGTCATCTGCTATCCAAGGGCATGCTTGGGATACATGCCACCGGAGGGCTCTGTAACTCTCATCCAGCTTCATCTCTGCCCAGACCAGCCTGCTTAATTCAGCTGTCTGCTCCTTGTGCGGTTTTTCTCCCAAAAACAGCACCCGCAATCCATACTGCGACCAGTACCTTTCCTGGTTGGAGGGGAGAACTTTTCCCTGGTGACGCCGCTCACAGGCTAGCGCTTCCTTCCAGAGTTCGCAGCGAATAGAATCAAACCATCCCAGCAGGACCTGCTCTGATACTGGTCCTCTGTGCTGTAGCTGCATCTCTCGCAACCTCCTCCTGAATTCCTCTTCCATGGCGGCTGGTATCTGTACCTCTCCTCCTCTCCTGCTATCCGGACCTTGGATCCAGGTGGAGGTTTGGATGTCCCAGACTGCAGGAAGCATCCCACTGCTTGCCAACAATGTGACGGAACGTCCCTACACTCCTCTTGAGTGTATTTGTCATATATAACTTCCTTCCAGTCTGGATACGGGTATCAGATATTCCAACCGTTCCCAAGCACCAAACGAGGCGACACTTGCTTAGTTGCTCAAACATGGACTGAACTTTATTACAAAGCCAAGCTCACATTTATACAGAGTAGAAGAGGAGATCCCCCCCTCCCTCTCATATTACTCTAACAATACACTGTAACAACTTAACATAAACGAATTAGCTAATTCCTTTAAGCAGCCGATGTGACTCAGGATTTCACTACAGGCCAGACTTCTTGTCACCGAGATAAACACAGTTGATTATAAATTATCATAATTACCACCACAAGACATCTCATCACAATAGCAGGAGACTACCAGTAACAGACGGAGCGTCTCCTGCATTGTGCAGAGGACAATGGGATCAGCTAACTCAATTAACATGTTGAGTTCATGACACTAGCATCTGAGAGTGTATGTCCCAACAGCATGAGACCACACACATTATATGTATACACATATATACAGAGAGTGTGTCTTGGGGGGCCCGCAATCAGCTGGCAGGAGGCTGGCATGTAGTCCTCTCAAAAAGCCTGTGCCCCGGCTAGGTCTGTCACATTCAGCATTTAACATACCAATATTAGTAGTTGTAAGATTTTAGAATTGCATCCGGAATATTTACAGTCCAGAATATTGGTATATTTGTTCTTTTCGTAGCTTCTATAATCCAATCAGTCCACAAGGGAAACCATACCCAGATTATATACTGGGTTTCTCTCAGTCATTACTGTGTCCCTCTGGATAAATAGATTAAGGGCCATTTTCCCAATATGGCAGGTGCCCCTACAATGTAAAAGCAGCTCACAAATGTAATAATAGCCTCTCGTTAAAGCAATAGGAACATGAGATAACATAATGCACAGGTGGTGTCTTTCTTATTAAAGCAGAATTCAGCCATTTAGCAAAAAGTGAAGGCACGTGCATGACATTTCAGGACTTCTATTATTTTACATCTGATGTCTTTATTGCTCTGCCAGAGGGACACTCTGGGATCTGAGAGGAAAGAAGCACAGAGTAGCTATGCCCACCCCTCTGCTGCCCATTCACAGAAGCCTTTGTATTTTGTGAATGTGTTCACATACTACAAAGGCTTCTGTGATTGGGCATGAGGAACGGGAGGGGCAGGCATAGCAGTTCCAGCAACTCTGTTGAAGATGCAGCGATCAGTGTCTGGCTATCGGAAATACAGCGATAGTCATTTTCCGGGAGTATTATAAATCTACCAGATATAAATAATAGAGATAAGTCCAGGAGAAAGTGTGTGTGTGTGTGTGTGTGGTGTGTATATACATGTATATAATATAAATATAGTGAGGGGTTAGCTCGGCAGCGGGTGCGTGTGACCCCCTGGATGGGTTCACAACACAAAATCATGCACAGCAGACAGCGTTGTAGGTGAAAAACAAAAGGTGCAGTTTATTTATGCTACATGCAGTGAAAAATATAACAGCAAAAGAAACATGAAAAGAAATCCTGGTCAGCTTGACCGCTTACTACACACGTAGATTCCCTGTCTAACAACTGGGTGCAGCCTTGTGCTGCCCCAGTCCCTATCTCTCTGTTGTAGAAGTTTGCCACACAAGCGTTAACTCATCGCACAGAACAGATTTCACACTCCCCAGTCTACACAAACACAGAACTGGTTCCAGGATGGAGCATCTCCCTAAGCATTCTGTTTTTTTTTTTTTGTAGAGGTCTTAATGAGCCCACTTACTTCAGCTGGGCTCATTAACTCTTCCCCTGTAGGACTCCCAGCATTCCCTCTAGTGGTATAATTCGGCATAAAGCCTGAATCTAGGGCATACATAATTTCCATCCTGGATGCAACCAGTTGATTTTACCTGCCTGCTGTCAAAAAATATATACATCTCACAAAAGTGAGTACACCCTTCACATTTTTGTAAATATTTTATTATATCTTTTCATGTGATAACACTTTACTACAGCTTATATAACAGTGTAAATTTTCTGTCCCCTCAAAATAACTCAACACACAGCCATTGATATCTAAACCGCTGGCAACAAAAGTGAGTACACCCCTAAGTGAAAATTTCCAAATTGGCCCCAAAATGTCAATATTTTGTGTGGCCACCATTCATTTTCCCAGCACTGCCTTAACCCTCTTGGGCATGGAGTTCACCAGAGCTTCACCGGTTGCCCCTCAAATCCTCTTCCACCCCTCCATGATGACATCACTGAGCTGGTGGATGTTAGAGACCTTGTGCTCCTCCACCTTCCATTTGAGGATGCCCCACAGATGCTCAATAGGGTTTAGGAGACCTGCTTGGCCAGTCAATCACCTTTATCCTTAGCTTCATTAGCAAGACAGTGGTCGTCTAGGAGGTGTGTTTGGGGTCATTATCGTGTTGCAATACTGCACTGGGGCCCAGTCTCTGAAGGTTGGGGATCATGCTCTGCTTCAGTATGTCACAGTACATGTTGGCATTCATGGTTCCCTCAATGAACTGTAGCTCCCAGTGTTGGCAGCACTCATGCAGCCCCAGACCATGACACTCCCACCACCATGCTTGACTGTAGGCAAGACACACGTGTCTTTGTACGCCTCACCTGGTTGCCACCACACACGCTTGACACCATCTGAACCAAATAAGTTTATCTTGGTCTCATCAGACCACAGGACATGGTTCCAGTAAATCATGTCCTTAGTCTGCTTGTCTTCAGCAAACTGTTTGCAGCCTTTCTTGTGCATCATCTTTTAGAAAAGGCATCCTTCTGAGATAACAGCCATGCAGACCAATTTGATGCAGTGTGCGGCGTATGATCTGAGCACTGACAGGCTGACCCCTCCACCCCTTCAACCTCTGCAGCAATGCTGGCAGCACTCAAACGTCTATTTCCCCGAAGACAACTTCTGCATATGAAGCTGAGCACACGCACTCAACTTCTTTGGTCGACCATGGCAAGGCCTGTTCTGAGTGGAACCTGTCCTGTTAAACCCCTGTATGGTCTTGGCCACCATGCTGCAGCTCAGTTTCAGGGTCTTGGCAATCTTCTTATAGCCTCGGCCAGTGATGGTGAACCTTGGCACCCCAGATGTTTTGGAACTACATTTCCCATAATGCTCATGCACTCTGCAGTGCAGTTGAGCATCATGGGAAATGTAGTTACAAAACATCTGGAGTGCCAAGGTTCGCCATCACTGGCCTAGGCCATCTTTATGTAGAGCAACAATTCTTTTTTCAGATACTCGGAGTTCTTTGCCATGAGGTGCCATGTTGAACTTCCAGTGACCAGTATCAGAGAATGAGAGCGATGACACCAAATTTAACACACCTGCTTCCCATTCACACCCGAGACCTTGTAACACGAACGAGTCACATGACATCGGGGAGAGAAAATGGCTAGTTGGGCCCAATTTGGACCTTTTCACTTAGGGGGTGTACTCACTTTTGTTGCCAGCGGTTTAGACATTAATGGCTGTGTGTTGTTATTTTGAGGGGACAGCAAATTTACCATGATCAAAATCTGCACGCAGAAATGTACACGTGGCGCATAGCGGAGCAGGTGAATAGTTTTTATTCATTAAAATCGTAAGTTTTAACACACATTTGCCATCAATGTTCTTAACTTCCTTTTACTAGTGAGGATCACCCTTAATCTCTCAGAGGATGTGCAGAATCCTTGCTTTCACCTATTAGGAGTTTTATATGGAACTGACTAAGCTATTACTGGCATGTATAATAAACAAAATCCGCCACGCTCTTGAGAGTGATCAAATACAAAAATTAAAGAAATATGTATATAAAACACTCAGTGATGGTGCGATTTGTGCTGCTACTTAATATAAAAAAAGGGTGAAATACTCATCAGTAGTACACTAATATTTCACAGTAGTGCAAACAAAACATTCATCAAATCAATAAAAATAATGTAAGGCAAAAAGTCCTTGTAAATAAACTCCATATATGGGTCACACGCAAGTCTTGATTCTTGCTAAGAATATTTCACCTTGAATCCACCACCAAAGTGACAAGAAACGTGTCCCACTGCCTTTAGTATGACATTTACCAGACCCAATTGCCATTCATTTTCATGAGTGGCAAATAGCGCTTTTAAAGCTCCATTCTGACCATTCAAAACCGAAACTCCGCCTGCCTCGTTAGATTAGGCATATGCAGAAGAAAGAACAAAATAGCCTCCAATCGTGTATTACTTCTAGGGATGAGCTTTGAGTACATCGGGTGTTTGCCCGTTTGCCAAACAGCAAATTTTATGGGGTGTTCGCAGCAAATTCGAGCGCCCTATAATGCACTGCAAGACTGCAGTATGATGATTGGCCAAAGCATACACCTGACCTGCATGCTTTGGCCAATCGCAGCACGCTCCTCAGCGAGCTCAGGGGGACTAAGTCCATGCCCCACACTATATAAGGCTGCTTACACAGCGCCTGTATAATGTGTTCTAGTGGACATGGATAGAGAGATTGAGCTAGATTAGGCAGGCAGGTTAGTTAGTGGCATTGTATTTGATATATATATATATATATATATATACTCTGCATTCAGCATAGCCTATATATATATATATATATATATATATATATATATACACAGTGCATTCAGCGGTGTACAGTTTCTAATACGTTGCAGGTGGTATATAATACAGTGTAGTGCGGTGTTAAAAAAAAAAATACCCATCATGTCCAGAAGGCCTCCAAGGAGGGGCAGACGCTCACAGGCCACTAAAAGAGGGCAAGTAGCCTCTGAAATAATATTTAACAGCAGGGACTGTTCCTGCACCCAACAAGAGTAACTGTAAGGGGTTACCGTGTTCTGCCACCACCTACACCTAAGGCCCAATTTTTCAGCAGAGTATATAGTGCAGTCCGTATAGTATATATACTGCAGTTCAGAGTATATAGTGCACTCAGTGTAGTGTATATAACACAGTGCAGAGTACAATATATAATATAGTGTATTGAAGTGGTTAAGGGGAACCCTATGACAGAATTAAGAAAAAATTGTCAATCGCCCATCCATATCAGGCCCTTTGGGTCTGGTATGGATTTTGGGGGGGGGACCCCCACTCCATTTTTTTTTTGCATTGATACATGTCCCCTGGGGCAGTATCTGGGTCCCAATACACTTTTTATGGCAAAAACTTGCATATGAGCCTTTAAAATTAGCACTTCCAACCACAAAACTCGTTTTAATAAAAAAAAAAAAATCCACAACCCAGTGTTATAGCTACAAGAGCATATTTAAAGGATACTAAAGATTTTTTACGGTTAAACGGTATTGAACTACAGAATCGACTCTCTACTTATTTGGTGACAGCGAACGTATCGTCGCTGTACACCATTATTCAACACATTGATGCCTTATTGGAACTAAGCTGGAGAGAGGATTTTTTTTTTTGAAGCACAGATGTAAGATATGGTTAGATTTATCTATGTAAAAATAGGATTTTTATAACAGCTTACCTGTAAAATCTTTTTCTTAGAGTACATCATAGGACACAGAGCCATAAGTATTTAATGGGTTATAGGCCACCTTCAGGTTTTGACACTGGTAAACCCTAATTAAGGAAGTTGACTCCCTATATAACCCCTCCTCCTTCCAGGAGCACACCATAAAAAGAGGGGCAGGACCTCTGTGTCCCATGATGTATTCCAAGAAAAGGATTTTACAGGTAAGCTGTTATAACAATCCTATTTTCTTTATCGTACATCATAGGACACAGAGCCTTAAGTATTTACTTAATGGAACGTCCCATAGCAATGCTACTTGAGGGGAGGGAGACACAACCTGTAGGGCACCCCCAGACCTGAGGACTTATATTGCTCCCTGCAGCACACTGTGCCCGAAGGCGATATCCTCATTCCATCTTACATCCACTTGATAACATTTGGTGAATGTATGTACTGAAGACCAAGTTGCGGCCTTACAGATTTGAGCCATGGAGGCCTGGTGACGCACTGCCCAAGAAGCACCACCGCTCTGGTAGAGTGCGCCTTAACTTGAAAAAGGGGCAATCTTACCCCTTAGATTATAAATTTGAATTATAACTTGCTGAATACACTTAGCAACAGTGGATTTTGACGCTACCTGTCCTTTCTTAGGACCCTCTGGCAGAATAAATAAGTTTTATCAGTCTCACAGATCTGAGCAGTTGCTTTTAAATAGATTTTCACTGCTCTCACCACATCAAGACAATGTAGTAACTTTTCTTCCCTGGAACATAGTTTTGGGAAAAAAGATGGCAGGACAATCTTTTCATTCAGATGAAAGCTTTTGGAAACTTTTGGCAAAAAGCCTGGAAGAGGGTGTAACACCATTCTGTCCTCTTTACAAGAAAGAGCAGCCAATTCTGAAACCCGCCTTGCTGAGTATATAGCAACCAAAAATACCAGCTGTATATGCTGTATCTGTTCAAATGGCTGTTTTTGTAACACTGACAAAACTAAATTCAAGTCCCAAGGGCTTAAAGGTAAATTAACTAACGGATTAATCCGCATCACTCCTTGCATAAAACCCCGGACTAAACAGATAAGACTGAGACTTGGCCCTTAGGCTCCATTCACACTAGCGCGTTTTTTGATGCATTTTGCATTTTGCAGAAATGCATGGAAATTTTTTAACATGGGTTCCTATGGGACATGTTCACATAAATGCATTTTTGTGCCTCTGCATTTTTGGAAAGGGTCGGGGACTTTTTTTCATGCAAAATGCAGCGTTTTGCATGTAATAGAAGTCAATGGACCCGCATCCAAAACGCAAGTGCTGCGTTTTTACCACGATTTGCGTTTTTTTTTTTTTTACACTGTATATAGCTGGTTGCTAAGCAACCACAGTGTAAAAAGAAAAAATGTAAAAAAAAAAATACAAAAACGCCAAACGCAAATTGCAGCAAAAACGCGTGTCCAAAAACACGGCAAGCACCGCAAAAACGCTCAAAAGCAACATGCATAGATGTGAATCGAGCCTTAATAGTACTCAGGGCCAACTTCATCTCTACGCCCAATTGTAGAAAGGCAAGAATTCTGCCTATGATATATCTCCGAGGGTGCCAACCCTTGAATTCACACCAGGGAACATAAGTCTTCCAAACTGTATAATATAGAGTTCTGGAAGCTGGTTTCCTTGCGTTGATTGAAGTTGAGATAACTGACCTGGAAAGCCCACGTTTCTTCAGAATGTGGGTTTCAATAACCAAGCCGTTAAATTTAGCATTAGTAAAGTAGGAAGGAATATCGGCCCCTGTGAGAGCAGGTCTGGCCTTAGTGGAAGGGACCACAGATCCTCCACAGCCATCTTTACGATCTCTGCATACCATGGCTAGGGATGAGCCGAACACCCCCGGGTTCGGTGCGCACCAGAACCTGCGAACGGACCAAAAAGTTTGATCGAGCATTAGAACCCTATTAGTTACAATGGACGCGAACGTTCGAAATCTAAAGTGCTAATTATAACAGCCAATATGCATGTTATTGTTAAAAAAAAGGTTTGGGGACCCGGGTCCTGCCCCAGGGGACATGTATCAATGCAAAAAGAAGTTTTAAAAACTGACGTTTTTTCGGGAGCAGTCATTTTAATGATGCATAAAGTGAAAAAAGTGAAATATTCCTTTAAATATCGTACCTGGGGGGTGTCTAAAGTATGCCTGTGAAGTGACATGTGTTTCCCGTGTATAGAACTGTCCCTGCACAAAATGAAAATGAAAACTGCTTGCGGCTTTGTCATGTCTTGTCCTGGCAATATGGATGAAAATCTTTGAGAAAAATGGCACGGCTACCCCATCCCCCCCCCCTACACCAGCCTATTACCAGCCCCTTTGGGTCTTGTATGGATATTAAGGGGAACCCTGCACCCAAAATAAATCCCTACACCTAAAACCCTATATACTCTGAACCGCAGTATACAGGCGGTGGAAACAAGACAGGGACTGTAGGTATATACTGTATGTATGGACTGTTGGTGTATACTGTGCTGTGCTGGAGGCACACAAAATACACTAACTCCTGCAGATGGCTGTCTTAGGTGACAACAGGGCAGATACAGTGTAAGGTGGTTTAGTGTGCTACTGCTGTGCTATACTCACACAGTACACACACACACACTAACTCCTGCAGATGGCTGGATTGGTAGAGAACAGCACTGAGAAGAACACACTATCCCTGCCTATTTTTCCTCTATCCCTACACTTTTCCCACAAGCAAAGGCTGAGAAGAATACACTACACTTTTCCCACACAGAAATGATTCACATATAGTGTGTACATGTACAGTAAACTGTCACTGTTCCTCAAGCCGGAACACACTACACGAGGCCGCTGGTGTGGCGTCCTTATATAGTGTGGGGCGTGTACTAAACTCCCTGAGCTATAATTGGCCACAGGCATCCTGAAAAAAAAAAAGGCATCGTACTAGGTTAGTGTAATATACTCCCTCTAGAGGAGACATTTTAAAAGGTATACAGAGTTTCATATATATATATATATATATATATATATATATATATATATATATATATATATATATATATATATATATATATATATATATATATATATATATAGGAGAAAAGCATAGGTGGACTTTTTACAGTTCCTAGGCTTCTCCCCTTACCTTATCCCCGCTGCAGGATACTGCTGAGTAAACAGACAGATCCAAACTTCACCCATCACGGCGGGTAAGGATGAGCTCAGGCGTGTTTGCATGCTCCATGTGCAGAGCCCGCTAGGAAGTCGGCACAGTGCTGCACTAATCACAGGCAGTGAGACATTGTCCCGAAGTGCGGCTGCAGAGATCGGCAATGTCTCACTGCCTGCGATTAGCGCAGCGCTGCGCCGACTTCCTGGCGGGCTCTGCACGTGGAGCATGCGGACACGCCTGAGCTCATCCCTAACGGCGGGCAGTGTGGTTAAACCTTCAAAGACTGGGGCCCTTTTAATAGGGGTCCCGTTCCTTTGGACCTGTATAGCACCCCTCAGGACAGCTTTAGGTAATGTAGCAAGACCAAAAAGAGTCCTGGTTCCTAGGGTCCAGCCCTCAGAGAGGAGCATTACAGGCAAAACCTCGTTCTTCAATGCAAGGCCCGGGTACCATCCTGAAGCTGCAGTGGTGGGATGGATCCGGTTGTGGAGTCTTTTTAAATCCAGCATGGATCCCTCCTGGAGCTCCTCAGAGCACATCTTCACTCGAGCCAACACCTTTAGACACTGGCAAAAAAACTGATGTGCTCCTGGAAGGAGGAGGGGTTATATAGGGAGTCAACTTCCTTAATTAGGGTTTACCAGTGTCAACACCTGAAGGTGGCCTATAACCCTTAAGTAAATACTTAAGGCTCTGTGTCCTATGATGTACGATAAAGAAAAAGTATTTAACAATGTTTAAAGTGGTTGTTAACCCACTTCGATAAAAAGCTCCCATCCCCTCTGTTATATAACAAAAAGTGCCCCTGTGCCTGTGTTATATAAAAAATATGATAATCTGTATCTATAACCCAGCAGCTCTCTGCGATCAGGTGACTCCTCGGCTCTCTCCCCTGCACAGCTGACAGCTCCAGTGGGCGGGGCCAAGCACTGCTGTTGACGTCAGTCAAGGAGGAGAGGAGAGAGAGAGCCAAGGAGTCACGTGATCGCCGGGAGCCGCTGTGTTATAGGTAAAGATAAGCATATTTTTTTTTATATAACACAGGAACACTAATTGTTATATTACAGAGGGGATGAGATGGGAGGCACTGACACGAGCAGACAGGCAGGAAGGAAGGGCAGAGGAGAGAATAGAGGAGGACAAAGCAGGGCTGCGGATGACGGAGGCACATAAACTGACCACTGTGTCAGGGCTCAGCAGCCATGATATACCGTGGTCAGTTTACAGGGGGGAGGGCATAGCCAGGCAAGATCATCCAGGTTTTTAAGGTGTTACAGGGGGCCAAATTACACAGCACAAGCACTGTGCTGTATAACATGCTTTAAGGGAACAGGGTCTGTTTTTTGTTTTTTTGGGTTAACAAACGCTTTAAGTTTGCAACTGCTTTAAAACCCCTGCCAGTTTTATTTTTGCTTTGTCCCGTCTGGGAAATTTCCCTTTACTTCTTGTCCCAGAGACAGAGGAAATACATTAAATTTCTCCAAAGTGAAGGGCAAGCCCCTCTTAGGCAGTTGTAACCAGAACGGGTGTCTACATTGAAAGATGTACCCTCATTTCCTGTTCTTTTACCAAGTCCAAAATTTGTGACTACTTTACAGACTCTGTCCACTCCCAGGAACTATCATTGCAGACTCCAACCATAGCATACAGTAATTCTAAAAGGATATGTGCCCCCCTACTGATCTTATCTTGTGGCTGTTTTTTCTACTCCCAAAATTCTTTATACTCTTCTCTCGGTCTCTTAATTTTTGAGCATATTTTATCATGAAAAAGTAACATGGATGTGCATCTTACATCTTTCAAAACACACCAGACTCTATGCCATGTAAAGCCGTTTATTGCAATTGCTGTTTACAATTTAATCTCGCACAGTGTACCACTGCATTGCTAAATGCTTACAATACTGTAGCTACATTCCATGTGACTAGTCTGTGCTGTGATAGCTCTGCCTTAAATAAATCATTCAGAACAAAAACCTGACAAGGTTCCAATTCTTCCTCACCGCAGGCAGTCCTTGCGTTATAAACATCCGACTCATACTTAAGAACTGTGGCAGCGTGTCATCATGCTGGGGTCCCATAAACCGCCGGGCTGCCATCTTGCTGCTCACCACATGCTGCCACCTACTGTCCGGCGGACCTGTCAGAAATCCCACATCACTACATGGCCAGTTAACCATTCCCTATGCTATCCAAAACTTTATATTTTGGGGCTGGAGTTACATTTAAAAAATGTACCTGTTTCAAGTTACATACAAATTCAACTTAAGAACAAACCTACAGAACCCATCATGTTTGTAACCTGGGGACTGTGTGTATATATATATATATATATATATATAAAGTTTGGGCTTTACATGCTTTTAAAGAAAAAAAAAAAAAGTGTTGGAGGAAAAAAAAAAAGTGTTGGAGGAAAAAAAAATAAAAAATATGCAAACCAAAATAAATTTCCTTGTGTGACATAACGTCCTCAGTTATATGTTCGTGACTAAATCTGCAGATATTTGTAGAAAGCTAGAATGGCACTTCTTCCTGTTCCTCCATATTTGCTGCACACAGACATGAACTGTGCATTGGGTGGCCTTGGGAGATTACTCATTATACTCCTTGATTATCTTCTACTAACATTGTAACAGTCAAAGTGTCATTTGCTTTGTTGTATGTGGCAGTGGTTGAATCCTCATTGACCAACACAGGAAGGTTTAAGAGCAGTCGATATTTTCCAGGGACTTCAAGCATTAAATCATCCTAAAACACAAACAGAAGGGTTTTATTTCGTATAATGTAAGGCTTTCTTTTAGAACTTCAGAACAGACTGTTACTTTACCAAATTATTCTGAACAGTTTCTCCCTGCAGTTTAAGGCTACAGACTTACCTCTTTGGTGGGCCGCATTCTGCTGACTTGAGTGTTAAAATATACGGCACAATCTTCAGCATTCAACACTTCAGGGGGTATCAAATGCCTGCTTCCCCTGCCACATGCTGTGGTTCCTCCCACCAGGGATACACATTAGTAATGTAGGGTCAGCGGAAGAGACCATTGAATGGGATGGAGGGGGGGGGGGGGGGCATGCAGATATTTAACAATCCCAAAATTGGTAAAAGCTAACTCCACACTTATGCTAACCTCTCTAGACCCAGGATGTTAAACTTGCTGTATCCGTTAGCATGTGATGATCTATTATGACCCATTGGACAGTAGCACCCGTAATATTTATTAACGTTACTTATGGTGTGCACTATCTGGTGAGACACTGTAAGTTTGTTGTTTCTTTATTATGGTTTGTTATTTTTGTGTCTGCGTTTTTGTACAAAACCTTGAAAACTTAAAAAAAGGGAAAAAAAATCTAACTGCACATTCAGACCATGTTTCGTGTTACACCCACATTAGAGGCTGCGGTGCCTACTTACAGAATCCAGGGGTGCTTCTGCCCACTGGCAGAGTCACACACATTATTCGCCATGGATGTGTGTGACTATGCCCAAACAGCCATGCCATTCATTCACAGAGAGTTGTGAATGAAAAAAAACTACAAGTCCCATCATCCACCACAGCAGAGGGACTGTGGTTTTCAATAGATCTCAAGTGCAGTGCCATCACCACACTTGTAGTCAATTGATACTTTTTCCAGCTCCATAGAGTATGGATCTGAGTTGGAACAGTCTGCAGGAGCCAAAGAATTTCACCTGCAATCCACTGATCATGATTGCAATGCTTTGCAGGCTCAATTGCAAAAAAAATCATAAATGGACATTTTGACTTTTTTGCAACACAGGTACATTTTTTTTTTTTTTTTTTTTTTACAAAAGGGTAGGATTGAACTTTAAATGCCAAATATGTTGCCAGGGGCTGTATCACTTGAAGGCAGCAGAGTTTAGACTGTAATTGACAGTCTTACACTGCAAGGAGAAATTCTTCTGATTATTTCTGTGATGAGATAAAGTCGCTTTAAAGCTTTGGACAGAAGTCAGATGTGCACACCTACCTAACTTCTATACTCTTTCCAGAATATCACTGCAGATTTTTTAAATTTTTCTTAGAATAGGTATTAACTGTTGCATAACGTTTGCCACATTTGCAAAGCCAGCACATTAAAGCAGATTTCAACCTTAAGTGGATAACATTTAGTATACAAGTAGTATATAATATAATAGTATATAATGCTGTATATAATATACAACTGACATTTTTTCTACAAAATATTGTTTTCATCTTTTTTTTTCTATCTTGGTGTTGTTGACTTCCTCTAGTCTCTTTCACTCGCATCTTGTTTGCGTTTTGGTACGGCCACTTGTAGACCACCAGGATGACAATGCAGGAGCCCAATTGGGAGACTGGATAGTAAAAAGCAAACACTTGTAGGATTCCTCATGCCGCGTACACACGATCGAAATTTCGGCCAGCAAAAGACAGATGAGAGCTTTTCATCGGAAAATGTGACCGTGTGTAGGCTCCATCGGACTTTTGCTAGCGGAATTTCGGCCAGCAAAAGATTGAGAGCATGGTCTCAATTTTTCCGTTCATGTGTATGCAATTCCGAGGCGCAAAATTCCGACGCATGCTCGGAAACAATTCAACGCATGCTCAGAAGCATTAAACTTCCTTTTTATAGTGCCGTCGTACGCGTTGTACGTCACTGCGTTATTGACCATCGGAATTTGGTGTGACCGTGTGTTGCAAGACAGCTTGAGCTGAATTCTGTTGAAAAAATCTTCGGACTTAATTCCGACGACAAAACTGGTCGTGTGTACGCGGCATCAGAGATATCAGTTCCCTAAAGTGTAGGTCTACTTAAGTTCTTAAAGGATAAGTTCATCTTTAAAAATAAAAATAATACATTTTTCAGGTTATAAAATGTGCATGTACTATTTTTTTTCTAAGGAGAAGCATTGCACCAGCGATCACAAGATCACAGGTGCAATCCCAGGCTCTTGCAGACTGTCATTGTAGCTGTCTGCCCATACCTCCGATACCGTCCTTTTTTTTTTTTTAACAAGAAGTCTCCGATACCTTCCTAGTTTAGAAAGATTCAATGAAATGACAAGGGACACCAACATAGTTGTATCTTTGATCTTAAAAACTACAGGATAATGGTGTTGTGGTAACTTGCACAAATAAAACATAAAAAAACATAATAATATTAATCTTGATATCACTAGAAAAAAAGCCTTTGAAAATTTGTTTGCAATAACTCCATCAGTATCACCAGCAAAGCAGTTTCATTATTATCCCATTAAAGAAGAGAATCGTGCGCTGCATTTGGAGATTTCATAATTTGCAAGGTGACGGATGTTAATTCTCCATTACAAACGCTAGTTTACAAGAACGACCGCTTCTGCTTCCGAGCATGCGTGTTTGGACAAAAGTCGTATTTTCCGCCAACAGCCTGACATCCAACAATTCCCGTCGGAAAGTCTGATCGTGTGTACGGGGGCTTTAGGCTTTTCTTTCACTTTAACCACTTCCCGACCGCCCCATGTACATATACGTCAACAGAATGGCACGTACAGGCAAAAGGACGTACCTGTACGTGCCATTCTTCAGGCGGTTGGGGGGTCCGATCGGACCCCCCTCCGCCGGCGGGGACGGTCGGGATCGTGTCAGGAGCGATCCGGGACGAGGGGACGGCCAGTGGTTTCTGGCCACCCCCTCGCGATCGCTCCTGGCGAATGAGAAGCTTCCCCTTCCTGTCTATTGTATAGACAGGAAGGCGGAAGTGATGTCACGCTCGGTGCGCCGGTCTATGTGACCGGAACGCCGAGGAGTGAAGGAGTGTACAGGTTAGTGCACAAACAGTACACTGACACCAGTACACATAGGCACACAATCCACCCCCCTGTCACCCCCAGATCACCCCCCAGTCACAGTGTCACTAATTGCAGTGATCATTTATTTACTGATCACTGCATTTAGTGTCAGTGTGACTGTAATAACTGTCAGGGCAGTTAGTTTTAGGTCCTAGGTAGCCCCCTACCCCCCCCTAATAAAGGTTTAACCCCCTGATTGCCCCTAGTTAACCCTTTCACCCCCTTTTGCCAGTGTCACTAAGCGATCGTTTTTCTGATCGCTGCATTAGTGTCGCTAGGTAACCATTTTTTTTTTTTTTTAACCGCCATGTTTATATAGGTTCATAAATAGGTTTATAGGTCAGGTACCCCCATATTACAACCTAAATAAAGGTTTTAACCCCTGATTGCCCCTAGAGTTAACCCTTTCACCAGTGATCACCGTATAACTGTCACTGGTGACGCTGGTTAGCCAGTTAGTTATTTCGTTATTTAGGTTCCCCGTCAGGTTTTTATATAGCGTCAGGTACCCCCATATATTACCTAATAAAGGTTTTAACCCCCTGATTGCCCCTAGTTAACCCTTTCACCCCCCTTTGCCAGTGTCACTAAGCGATCGTTTTTCTGATCGCTGCATTAGTGTCGCTAGGTAACCAGTTTTTTTTTAGGTTAACCGCCATGTTTATATAGGTTCATAAATAGGTTTATAGGTCAGGTACCCCCATATTACAACCTAAAGGTTTTAACCCCCTGATTGCCCCTAGAGTTAACCCTTTCACCAGTGATCACCGTATAACTGTCACTGGTGACGCTGGTTAGCCAGTTAGTTATTTCGTTATTTAGGTTCCCCGTCAGGTTTTTATATAGTGTCAGGTACCCCCATATATTACCTAATAAAGGTTTAACCCCCTGATTGCCCCTAGTTAACCCTTTCACCCCCTTTTGCCAGTGTCACTAAGCGATTGTTTTTCTGATCGCTGCATTAGTGTCACTGGTGCCGCTAGGTAGCCAGTTTTTTTTTGTATTACTGTTACGGGTGACGCTGGTTAGTTAGCTTGTTTTTTATACTGTCAGGGCACCCGCCATTTATTACCCAATAACGGTTTAACCCCCTGATCGCCCGGCGGGTGATATCAATTAGGTTTTAGGGTCAAATAAGGTCTGCGTCGCCCCAGGTTAGTGCCAGTACCGCAAACACCCACGCGCAAAGCATACACCTCCCTTAGTGGTATAGTATCTGAACAGATCAATATCTGATCTGATCAGATCTATACTAGCGTCCCAGCAGTTTAGGGTTCCAAAAAAAACGCATTGTTAGCGGGATCAGCCCAGATACCTGCTAGCACCTGCGTTTTCCCCCTCCGCCCAGCCCAGCCCCCCCCACCCAAGTGCAGTATCGATCGATCACTGTCACTTACAAAACACTAAGCACACATAACTGCAGCGTTCGCAGAGTCAGGCCTGATCCCTGCGATCGCTAACATTTTTTTTGTGGTAGCGTTTTGATTCAGTCGCTTCAGTCAGGAGCTTTTTTACCTGTGAATCTCAAAAAAAAAAAAAAGTTGTCGTTTTATTATTCTCTCTCTCTCTCTATTGTTGCTCTTTTTTTACTCCATTCTATTCTGCAATGTTTTATTATGTTTTATCATGCTTGCTTTTCAGGTATGTAATTTTGTTTACTGTGTTTCAGTGTTAAGCATTTTTTTGTTTTCAGGTGCGCCATTCAGTTGCAGCGCGGATTTATTTATCTTGACAGCAACAGCGTTTGCTCCCACGATACATAAAGCCGCGACTCCAACGCTGTAGGAGGTGATTTCACCACCACAGTTAAAAAAAAGAGCATATATGCCGACGCCGGGGGCCCGCCGGGGGGGGGAGGAGCGATTGGCTCCTAATGCCACGTACATACGGTCGAAATTCCGACCGTGTGTACACGGCATAACTTTTGCGGGAGGATGCCCCCATGCATCGGCATATATAAATGGTGCATGTATGCCCATCATTAGAAGTGGGTGGATGAAGGGAGGTATTCTAATGGTGGGCATACCCACCAATCAATCTCTTTTTTTCGTTCAGCCAAGAGGCTGCATGAAAAAAAAAAAGATTACAATATATGTCCAGTATGTTGCTGGACTTTGAATGGTTATACCAGAATGATGCCTGCAGGTTTAGGTATCATCTTGGTATCATTCTTTTCAGCCAGTGATCGGCTTTCATGTAAAAGCAATTCTAGCGGGTAATTAGCCTCTAGACTGCTTTTACAAGCAGTGGGAGGGAATGTCCCCCCTCCCGGATATAAACCGCGCCATTGGGAAATTGGGAAAGCATTTTATCACACCAATCTTGGTGTGGTCAGATGCTTTGAGGGCAGAGGAAAGATCTAGGGTCTAATAGACCCCAATTTTTTCAAAAAAAGAGTACCTGTCACTGCCTATTGCTATCATAGGGGATATTTACATTCCCTGAGATAACAATAAAAATCATAACAAAGAAAAAAAATGGAAGGAACAGTTTAAAAATAAAATAAAAAAGCTAAATAAATAAAAAAAAAAAAAAAAAAAAAAAAAAAAAAAAAAAAAAAGCACCCCTGCCCCCCCTTCTCTTGCGCAAAGGCGTACACAAGCGTTGGTCTGGCGTCATATGTAAACAGCGATTGCACCATGCATGTGAGGTATCACCGCGAAGGTCAGATCGAGGGCAGTAATTTTAGCAGTAGACCTCCTCCGTGAATCTAATGTGGTATCATGTAAAGGCTTTTAAAGGCTTTTAAAAATGTATGTAGTTTGTTGCCACTGCGTGTTTGTGCGCAATTTTAAAGCATGTCGTGTTTGGTATCCATGTACTCGGCCTAAGATCATATTTTTTATTTCATCAAAAATTTGAGCAATATAGTGTGTTTTAGTGCATTAAAATAAAAAAAAGTGTATTTTTTCCACAAAAAATGCGTTTGAAAAATCGCTGCGCAAATACTGTGTGGAAAAAAAAAATGCAACACCCACCATTTTAATCTGTAGGGCCTTTGCTTTAACAATATGTATAGTGTTTGGGGGTTCAACGTAATTTTCTTGCAAAAAAAAAATATGTTTTCATGTAAACAAAAAGTGTCAGAAAGGGCTTTGTCTTCAAGTGGTTAGAAGAGTGGGTGACGTGTGACATAGGCTTCTAAATGTTGTGCATAAAATGCCAGGACAGTTCAACCCCCCCCCAAATGACCCCATTTTGGAAAGTAGACACCCCAAGCTATTTGATGAGAGCAATGTTGAGCCCATTAAATATTTTTTTTTTTGTCCCAAGAGATTGAATAATGAAAAAAAAAAAAATATATATATTTTTTTTTTACAAAAAGTTGTCACTAAATGATATATTGCTCAAACATGCCATGGGCATATGTGGAAATACACCCCAAAATACATTCTGTTGCTTCTCCTGAGTACGGGAAAACCACATGTGTGGGACTTTTTGGGAGCCTAGCTGCGTACGGAACCCCAAAAACCAATCACCGCCTTCAGGCTTTCTAAGGGTGTAATTTTTTTATTTCACTTCTCACTGCCAATCACAGTTTCGGAGGCCATGGAATGCCCAGATGGCATAAAACCCCCCCAAATTACCCCATTTTGGAAAGTCGACACCCCAAGCTATTTGCTGAGAGGTATGGTGAGTATTTTGCAGATCTCGCTTTTTGTCACAAAGTTTTGAAAATTGAAAAAAGAAAAAAAAAAATGTTTTTTTCTTTACTTTCTTCATTTTCAAAAACAAATGAGAGCTGTAAAATACTCACCATGCCTCTCAACAAATAGCTTGGGGTGTCTACTTTCCAAAATGGGGTCATTTGGGGGGGTTTTGTGCTATTTTGGCATTTTATGGCCTTCGAAACGGTGATAGGTAGTGAGGAGTGAAATCAAAAATTTGCACCCTTAGAAATCCTGAAGGCGGTGCTTGGGTTTCGGGGCCCCGTACGCGGCTAGGCTCCCAAAAAGTCCCACACATGTGGTATCCCCATACTCAGGAGAAGCAGCAAAATGTATTTTGGGGTGCAATTCCACATATAACTATGGCATGTGTGAGCAATATATCATTTAGTGACAACTTTTTGAAAAAAAAAAAAAATCTTTTTTATTTTTGTCTTTATTCAATCACTTGGGACTAAAAAAAAAAATATTCAATGGGCTCAACATGCCTCTCAGCAAATAGTTTGGGGTGTCTACTTTCCAAAATGGGGTCATTTGGGGGGGGTTTTGTACTTCTCTGCCATTTTAGCACCTCAAGAAATGAAATAGGCAGTCATAAATTAAAAGCGGTGTAAATTCCAGAAAATGTACTCTAGTTTGTAGACGCTATAACTTTTGCGCAAACCAATAAATATACGCTTATTGGCATTTTTTTTTACTAAAGACATGTGGCTGAATACATTTTGGCCCAAATGTTTGACTAAAATTGAGTTTATTAGATTTTTTTTATAACAAAAAGTAGAAAATCTCTTTTTTTTTTTCAAAATTTTCGCTCTTTTTCCATTTATATCGCAAAAAATAAAAATCACAGAGGCAATCAAATACCATCAAAAGAAAGCTCTATTTGTGGGAAGAAAAGGACGCAAATTTCGTTTGGTTACAAAATTGCATGACCGCGCAATTACCAGTTAAAGTAGTGCAGTGCGAAATTGAAAAAAGACCTCTGGTCCTTTGGCTGCCAAATGGTCCGGGGCTGAAGTGGTTAAGTGTATGCAGATTACTTTTTAATTATAGAAGCGTTTCTCATATTACCTTGGACACACTTAGGTCACACTCTGAAACAGAGCGAACTCCATGTAACGCAGCTGTCAGTATTATCTTCTGTGGTTTCCCGGCCAGGTTGTTAACAATAGACAGCTCATGTTGGGGAGTTGAAAGCAGATCTTCCTCATTCAGCTCCGTACTAGAGATCACCTCTATCAGGCCAGGCTTGGGATCACTCTCCTTCATTATTTGGATGTGTGGGCTTGGTTTTTCTTTTTCTTCTGCTGATACCGAAATGTTTTTTAACTGTTCCAGTAATGACGTATTAGGAGCTAAAAAACAAAACATATTCTCCCACATATTTAATACTGATACTAATCAATTATCATCTATCTATACGATGTCTCTGTGAGATATCATGATGATTCAGAGGTGATCAAGCACATTTTCTAGGATAGGTGCAGAGTACATCACCTGCCTGTTCAGCATAAAAGACATTATACAGTATGTGCCTTTTTAAAAATGGATTAGTCACATTGTTCTCGGATTTGAAACACTTGTGAATTGTATGGAAAGTGGTCTACAACAGTCCAGGCACACAACAGGATGTGCTTTTGCTGCCCCAACTTTTTACACACTGAGATCCCACAAACTTAGCATGTGTATGACAGCCAGCCGAAAGTCCAGCTTCTGTCCCAGGGGCATGACCCCAAAAGGTCTGCTGATCGGCATTTGATCGGAGCTCTCAGCCTGTGGCTGACAGCGCTGACCGGCGTGTTCTGGTGGGGCACTCCCCCCCCTTGTCAGAACACAATAGCTCAGCGGGGGAGAATACTATACCAACATCAGATTGTTAGTACAGGATCTCCTCCCGAGCTTTTTAGTTTTTTTTCCTGTTCAGCCTGCTGGGTTGAACAAAAACAGACAGATAGTGTGTACTAGACTTTATAAGTATTTGTGTGATCTCTTTACACATCTCAAATACAGCACCAAAAACATAAACTATCACATGATAAAATACACGTGTGTGGCTATGTTAGTAAGACTGCACATTGCTCCTTACACTGTAAGTTCATTTGGGACAATAAAACAGCATAAAAAGTAAAATCACTGCAGACACAAGGAGGACTGTCTTTTTCACCCACCTCAGCAGAGATCACTAGCAAGCCAAACTCCAACTTTCAGCTTTATTATATTTGATGGGACAAGAAATGAATAAAAAATAGAACTACTAATGTTGCTAGGTATTTTGTGCAAAATCAGGGCATTGAAAGAAGAAGATCCTTTTTTTTTTTTTTAAGGGTCTGTAGGAGGGAGATAAATAGTTTTTTTTTATGATGACATCTTGGAATTCGGTTTGAATTCCAAACAGGATTTTTCTTACTACGATTAATTAGCTCTCCTTGTCTCCCTCCTTAGCGTCCTATTGTGAGTAAGAGGTGTGAATGTTTTGTTTGTATTTCATTTTGCAGCAATTTATGCCTCTGCACATCTTTATAAATGATGTCGATTCATATACCCTGCACCAAGTCTATTTGGCCACTATGGGCCACTCTATATTCTTTATGGTGTATGGTTATTGTTTTGATTATCGTTGTTATTTTAGCTTCATTTGGTTACTGGATCATAATGCGAGTTTTAGATTTGTCAGCTTCTCTGAACTCTGCTCATTCTAGCCACATCAAGCTATTATGTTTATGCCTCTCTTTTGAATATTTATGCCGCTTTTATCTGAGATGTGTGTGATAACAGCTCCTGCATGATTGAATGTGGGTTGGAGGTTTCCTCTCTCTCCGGGTAATAGTAGCTGAGTTAACATTGACTTTATGAGCAAGCACCACTTTATGCAAAATGCATCAAGGTTTCCACATTGATACAGACATAAGAAGTACAAACTGTTTTTGTCTCTTAGGTTTACTAAACTTTCCATTGTGCAGATAAGTATTGTGAACCTGTTTTGTTGGATACTGTTTTCATTTGGAGGCATGTATAAAGAGCAAATATAAAAAAAAATAAAAAATACAAACATGAAAGTTATAAATTTGTGCACAATACTCATCTAAATAGTTATATATCTGAAGCGCTTTTTCTACAATGTTATACTTAACCCCTTGCCTATCGGGCACTCCCCCCCCCTTCCTGCCCAGGCCAATTTTCAGCTTCAAGCACTGTTACTCTTATGCCCTGTACACACGATAGGATTTTCCGATGGAAAATGTGTGATGGGAGCTTGTTGTCGGAAATTCCGACCGTGTGTAGGCTCCAATCACACATTTTCCATAGGAATTTCCGTCACACAAAATTTGAGATCTGGTTCTCAAATTTTTGGACAACAAAATTCGTTGTCGGAAATTCGATCGTGTGTAGACAATTCCGATGCACAAAGTGCCACGCATGCTCGGAATCAAGCAGAGGACCAGCAATGGCTATTGAACTTAATTTATTCTCGGCTCGTCGTACGTGTTGTACGTCACCGCGTTCTTGACGTTCGGAATTTTGAGCCAACATCCGTCGAGAAAAAACCCATGGGTTTTGTTGTCGGAAAATCCTATCGTGTTTACAGGGCATTTGAATGACAACTGCTCGGTCATGCAACACTGTACCCAAACAACATTTTTATATTTTTTTTTAAGATAGAGTTTTCTTTTGGTGCCATTTAATCACCACTGGCTTTTTTAATTTTTTTGCTAAACAAACGAAAGACCGAAATTTTTGAAAAAAATAAAATAAAAAACTCTTAGCTTCTGTAACTAAGTCATTTTTCTCAACTGATGTGCGCTAATGAGGCTGCACTGACAGGCATCACTAATGTCAGTGCCCTGATTATCATTGTAGATGTCCCCTGTGTGGATTGCAGCTTACCGGCTCGTCTCCCCTTACATGCTGTCGGCGAGAAGACAGCTGATAACACGTATATCCTGTTTACACTGATCAGCTGATCAAATGGTAAAAGAGTCACTGTGATTGGCCATTTACCCCGATCTTTGATAAGCTGTGTCCAAAGTACACAGTTATCACAGAGGTTGATATCCTTTCATATATCTCCATTGTTAGGCAGTATTTTTCCTGCAAATGCGTCAGGTGTCTTCATCTATATTACTTTGGGACGGTTCCCCTATAATCGCTGTTTTATCTCATTTCTGTATTATGTATATATCTTTTCATGTGACAACACTGAAGAAATGACACTTTGCTACAATGTAAAGTAGTGAGTGTACAGCTTGTATAACAGTGTAAATTTGCTGTCTCCTTGAAATGACTCAACACACAGCCATTAATGTCTAAACCGCTGGCAAAAAAAGTGAGTACATCCGTAAGTGAAAATTGTCCACATTGGGCCCAAAGTGTCAATATTTTGTGTGGCCACCATTATTTTCCAGCACTGCCTTAACCCTCTTAGGCATGGAGTTCACCAGAGCTTCACAGGTTGCCACTGGAGTCCTCTTCCACTCATCCATGACAACATCATGGAGCTAATAGATATTAGAGACCTTGCGCTCTTCCACCTTCTGTTTGAGGATGCCCCACAGATGCTCAATAGGGTTTAGGTCTGGAGACATGCTTGGCCAGTCCATCACCTTTACCCTCAGCTTCTTTAGCAAGGCAGTGGTCGTCTTGGAAGTGTGTTTGGGGTTGTTATCATGTTGGAATACTGCCCTGCAGCCCAGTCTCTGCAGGGAGGGGATCATGCTCTGCTTCAGTATGTCACAGTACATGTTGGCATTCATGGTTCCCTCAATGAACTGCAGCCCAATGCTGGCACCACTCATGCAGCCCCAGACCATGACACTCCCACCACCATGCTTGACTGTAGGACACACTTGTCTTTGTACTCCTCACCTGGTTGCAGCCACACACGCTTGACACCATCTGAACCAAATAAGTTTATCTTGGTCTCATCAGACCACAGGACATGGTTCCAGTAATCCATGTCCTTAGTCTGCTTGTCTTCAGCAAACTGCAGCCTTTCTTGTGCATCATTTTTAGAAAAGGCTTCCTTCTGGGACGACAGCCATGCAGACAAATTTGATGCAGTGTGCGGCGTATGGTCTGAGCATTGACAGGCTGACCCCCCACCCCTTCAACCTCTGCAGCAATGCTGGCAGCACTCGTATGTCTATTTCCCAAAGACAACCTCTGTATATGACGCTGAGCACGTACACTCAACTTCTTTGGTCGACCATGGTGAGGCCCGTTCCGAGTGGAACCTGTCCTGGTAAACCGCTGTATGGTCTTGGCCACCGTGCTGCAGCTCAGTTTTAGGATCTTGGCAATCTTCTTATAGCCTAGGCCATCTTTATGTAGAGCAACAATTCTTTTTTTCAGATCCTCAGAGAGTTCTTTGCCAAGAGGTGCCATGTTGAACTTCCAGTGACCAGTATGAGAGAGTGAGAGCGATAACACCAAATTTAACACACCTGCTCCCCATTCACACCTGAGACGTAACACTAACGAGTCACATGACACCGGGGAGGGAAAATGGCTAATTGGGCCCAATTTAGACATTTTCACTTAGGGGTGTACTCACTTTTGTTGCCAGTGGTTTAGACATTAATGGCTGTATGTTGAATTATTTGAGGGGACAGAAAATGTACACTGTTATACAAGCTGTACACTCACTACTTTACATTGTAGCAAAGTGTAATTTTTTCAGTGTTGTCACATGAAAAGATATAATTAAAACATTTACAAAAATGTGAGGGGTGTATTTACTTTTGTGAGATACTGTATATACTAAACCTTTACATATACCCAGTGAAGTGACTGGCCTCAGGTTATACACAGAAATTAAACAAATCCTCCTACATAAGATGTAACTTTTTATCTTCAGTATTTTCTCCTCTACAGCCGTTCAAAGTGCAGAATTTATAAAGCTTGTCTGAGCATTCAGAAAAAAAGGGGCGGAGAGCTCAAATTACACTGTGCAGAGCTCATTGAGGAGAGCCCTGAGAGCTAATGGAGGAAAGGGACCCCCCCCCCCTTCACGCAGCACACATGAACAGAGCTGAGGCTGTCAATCAACTGGAGCTCCCTCCCCTGTCACCTCTTTTCTCTTGGTGTCAGGAAAACTTGTCAGAAGTGATTTATGCTGATAGCAGAGGACAGAAAAATCCAGTCGGTGCTCTTAACTGAAACAAATACACACTGTAGAGGGATATGCTTTGTTCATATTTCATGTCAGAGGTTTTCAACCACTTTAAAATGTTTAAAGTAGAACTATAGGCAAAACTCTTTTTTCGTTTTGGATAGCGTAAGGAGGAGTTAAATCCCGTCAGGTTTTTATTTTTTTTTCACCATCTATGTCCCATTGGATAGATTTTGTTTCACTTCTTGTCCCATAGCCAAACAGGAAGTGAGAGGTAATCCCTGCACATAAAGAGATATCCTTGGGGACCCCCAGTTAACCAGAACTAGTGTCCCCATTGGAAAATTTACACTCTATTACTTTTTTGGGGACAACCCAAAATGTGGGAATTTACTTTCACTTTCAATGATAATGGCAAACAGCACAAATAAAAAGGGTGAATCTCCCTAATGGGGGCACAGACAGCAATAAATACTGCCATGGGTTCTAATCTATCCCCACTCTATCCAGAAAACGTAAAAAAAAAAAGAAGCCTTTAGTTATACTTTAGATCAGGGTTTCTCAACAAGGGTTCCTCCAACGGTTGCTAGGGGTTCCTTGAGCAATGACCAATTTTTGCCTCTCAGATAAGTTCCCAGTGACACCAATGATCTTTTTAGCTATCTGTAGGGGGGAAATTCTTCCCCAAAACCACAGATGTAAGGAGCACTCTTCCACTGACCATTACACCAATGTATCAGGAGTTGTAGATATAGCCATTTTTAACAGGGGTTCCCTGAAACCGAAAGGTTATTTCAAGGGTTCCTCCATGTTGAATATGTTGAGAGAGTCTGCTTTAGATGGTTAATCTGTGCAAATTGTAACTAAAATATTCTGTGGATCAATTCAAATGCAGCAAGATATTTTTACTGCCGTTCATGACAAAAATAATTAGTGCCTTTTTTAAAAATAAAACTTGTGAATAGTTTGCATTGATAAAATCAGGTCAGGCAATGACCATACGTACAGTATAGGAAGTTTTTAGGAAGAAGAAGCGATCGTTTTTTTTTTCTTAGTCTTTTGCTATTGTTTTTCCTGGATATAGATTGACAATAGGAATGTATAAACAGTGTTTTCTGTCCATCCACCATAATGTAAATGTGTAAATATGCACAATTAGGTGATCCAAGCATGGAGAAAATTCTTTCATATTAAGAATCTTATAGTAATTGGACATGCCTACATATTTGACTGCCATCTATTTTCTGTAGGTAGCTTCAGCTTTTCATTTTTATACCACATATTCTCAATTCATGTAGCATTATAAGACACTGACTCTCTTACTTTATTCTAAAAAATAAATTTCTCAAAATAAAGAATAAGAGTAAAGAATGAGAATTTTAAATAGACCACATTGCAAGTGAACATTCTCCTTTTCGGGTTATGTAGATGTTTTTATTTTCATGAAAGAAAAGCAAAAAAGAAAAAAAACCTGAAGAATTTATGACTGAACTTACCCTTTTGTGATTTTTCTTTTGTCGGTTTTGGCTTTTTCTGTTGACCGTCTAAATTGTTCCTCAACATCTGTAAATTCCCCTTTTGTCTAAATGGTGCAATATGGTAAGAATGGCAAAGGGTGACTTTGTGTTGCTGTTCAATGTATTTCATTGCTAGGCGGATGAGCTGATCCTGTTCCACTCGATCGCTCTCTGCGCCCTTCAATACCACTGGGCTGTATGCAATGTCAATAACTAGCAAACAAAAAAAAAAGAAAAGTTTGCTGTATCAGTACTGTTAAAAAAGAACAGTTTGAATTTAAAACCCAATCCTCACTCATATTATCATAAAACTGCTAAGCACAGCAAATGCTTTTGTTAGCAGCCAATTATCAGATTAGTCTTATCTTACCTTATTAGAATTATAGTTAGTAATGGACTTGTTGCTTTCAACACCAAAAAATACCCTAAAATTATTTTCATACACAGACCTAACAATTCAGGTTATGCTAGTAAGTGGTCAGATGGCAGCCAAATCTCCACCAAACACCAGATCTTGGATCCAACTATGCATAGTTTTAACACCCAACCTACAAAGTTCTAACAAAGACCATGCATTCATCTTAGTAAAGGCACCTTCCCCCAGTGAATTGTTAGTCTGCATTATGACATTTTTGCTCTGATCATGAACTGACTGGCTTCAGTATGTGCTTAAAAACATCCATTGAATTTGGATTTAGAAACCATGTGGTCAGAGGCTTATGCTCTAATGACACACGCAATATGGCCAACTTATATGTAGACACCCCTTCAATTTATTAGGTTCTTCCAGTAAGGGTACAGTTAATGCTGCAGCATACAAATACATTTTAGACAGATGTGTACTTCCAACCTTAAGGCAGCTGTTTTAGGAAGGTCCTTTTCTGTGCCAGCATGACTGGGTTTCTGTGCCCAAAGCCAACTTCATAAAGACAGGGTTTGGTGTGAAGAAACTCGAGTGGCCTGCACCTTGGGTCCTGACCTCAACCCTACTAAACAACTTTGAGATGAACTGAAATGCCAATAGCGAGCCAGGTCTTCTCATCCAAAATCACAAAGGTTCCTTTTGCTCAATGGGCACATATTTCCACAGACAAGCTCTTAAATCTTGTGAAAAGATTTTCCAGAAGAGTGGAAGTTGTTATACCAAAAAAGATATGAGGGGGAGTCAACTCCATATTAATGTCTATTGGTTTAGAATAGGACGTTCAATGAGTTCTATAACATGTGATGGGCAAGATGTCCACAAATGCTTTGCCTTACCAAGGACTAAATTTATATGCATATTTCTCCACCACTCTGTGGGCAACTACACAAAAAATAAATCCCCATGGCTAAGTTGTCTAGACCAGGGGTCTCCAAACTGTGGCCCAAGGGCTTTTCTAACATATTTCTAACATTTATCTGGCCATTGGGGCACTATTTTTCCAAATTATATGAGGCACGATTTCTCCCACTGACACCAACAATGGGGCACTATTTCTTCCACTGATACCAATGATGGGGCACTATTTCTTCCACTGATACCAATGATGGGGCACTATTTCTTCCACTGATACCAATGATGGGGCACTACTCCTCCTCCTACTGACCACCAACCCTGTAGCCAAGTTTACCCTCATTGATGCTAGGCCCAAGACATTTTCTAACCCAAATGGCCACAATCCAGCCCCCCCTAAAGTCTGAAGGACATAAAACTGGCCCTTTGAAAAATTTGGAGACCCCTGGTCTCGACCAAAAAGCCATAGAATGTAATGGTCATCATGAGACCATGTACCAAGCTGGATAATGGATGTCCATTGCACACTACCGTGAGCAGGTGGGCAATATGTACATTTGTAAGCTTTAATGAAGACTGCTTTAGCTTAAAACTCAAAAGATGTACAAAGAATAATTTATAACTGCAGTGACTAGCAGTGTATCAGTTGATTTTCATCTCTCTTTACATTTTTTCATTTGATTCAGTAAATCCATTATACAGTTACAAGCAGATTTAAGACTGACTCACCTGTCCCTTCAGATGTATCCTGCAATTTACCAGCAATTAAAGGCACAGGATCTAATTCAGTCTGAGGAGCTGGTACCCTTTTCCATCCACAGATATTAATGAATAGCAACCTCTCCTGTGGAAGCTGAAGAAATATATATATCTTTTTTTTTTCAGAAATAGCATTTGCAAAATATGCACCAAAAAAAATGTAAGTAATGTTGTCAGAATCATATGGTAAACGACACTCAATGGTTCGTACTCTGGTCTTCTTACATATTAACACTGTCCCTTCATTAGTTTTTTTTTTACTACTTTGTTAATGTGTATGTCCAGATATTACCAATTATACTATCTCAACCCTCCTTATTCCCCTTTATAACATGTCCCAGTGTTAGCTTTTTGTCTCTAGCAAAAAAAAAAAAAAAAAACAGCTTTAGCAGGCTTGTAAATCTCTTTAAGGGGAAGCTACTACTGGAATTGGCACGTCCCCAGAACTACATCTCCCAAGCATGCTTTCACCACATACAGTGTGTGGCTCTTGGGAGTCAAGGCAGCAGCACAGAGAGGACCGTGGGATAGGCAGAATTCTGAAGACCAAAAGGAAAAGCTGACACTTAGTTGGGATTTCATTGTAGAAAGTATACTATGTTCTCAGCCCAGACAGGGATTTGTGGCAGATCAACTGGTATCTGTCGCTGCTTGCAGTGTGTTTTTAGGGGATATTTGACTTATGCCGCGTACACACGAAGGGACAATCCCGCGGGATTATCCTCTGGACTCAAGTCCAGAGGACAATCCCCTCGTGTGTGGGCGCCGGCGGACTTTTTGGCGCCAAAGTCCGGCGGACCAAAGTTTTAAGTTTGGTTTTAAAATTATCCGCTGGACTTGGCAGTCCGGCGGACAATCCCGCCGTTAGTAGGCTAGTCCGCGGGACTTTTGAAAATGAACGGACTTGCCGCTCATCGGCAAGTCCGTTCATTTAGCACGTGACTTCAAGTTACGTAGCTAGCGTAGGCAGTAAATGCCGCCGCGCTAGCTCCGTAAGCTGGCATGGATTTAAAGGGACTCCCCACGCCGAAAAACGGCGTGGGGGTTCCCCCCAAATCCATCTCAGACCCTTATCCGAGCACGCAGCCTGGCAGGCCAGGAAAGGGGTGGGGACGAACGAGCGCCCCCCCTCCTGAGCCATACCAGGCCGCGTGCCCTCAACATGGGGGGTGCCCTGGGGAAAGGGGGGCCGTGCGGCCCCCCCACCCCAAAGCACCTTGTCTCCATGTTGATGAGGACAAGGGCCTCTTCCCGACAACCCTGGCCGTTGGTTGTCGGGGTCTGCGGGCGGGGGCTTATCGGAATCTTGGAGCCCCCTTTAATAAGGGGGCCCCCAGATACCGGCCCCCCACCCTATGTGAATGAGTATGGGGTACGATGTACCCCTACCCATTCACCTAAGGTGTAAAATGTAAAGTACAAAAACACACACACTTTTGAAAAAATATTTTATTGCACTGCTCCGGGGGTCTTCTTCCGTCTTGGGGGTCTTCTCGCCGGACTCCTTGGCCATTTACCAAGCTCTTTTACCGAGCGGAGAAGTCCGGCTACCTTCTTCGTCGTCGCCGCCATCGTCTGGGGGTCTCGATCCGCCTTCGGGGGTCTTCCGGGGTCTCTTCTGTTCTTGCGGCGGTCGTCGTCTTCCGCGGCGGTCGTCGTCTTCCGCGCCGCCTTCTTCTTCTTCCGATGTTGACCCGTCGCTGTCTCTGCCCGGAATGCCAGAGCCGCGCTGCGCTGGGACTTATATAGGGACATGGGGACAGGGTCACATGCTCATGTCGCATGGTGACCCCGCCCCCCTGTGATGTCACAGTCCCGGAGGATGCTGGGACTGTGACATCACAAGGGGGCGGGGTCACCATGTGACATGAGCATGTGACCCTGTCCCCATGTCCCTATATAAGTCCCAGCGCAGCGCGGCTCTGGCATTCCGGGCAGAGAGAGCGTCGTGTCAACATCGGAAGAAGAAGAAGAACAAGAACAAGAAGAACAAGAAGAAGAAGGCGCCGGCGGCGCGGAAAACGACGACCGCTGCAAGAACAGAAGAGACCCCGGAAGACCCCGGAAGACCCCCGAAGGCGGATCGAGACCCCCAGACGACGGCGGCGACGACGAAGAAGGTAGCCGGACTTCTCCGCTCGGTAAAAGAGCTTGGTAAATGGCGGAGGAGTCCGGCGAGAAGACCCCCAAGACGGAAGAAGACCCCCGGAGCAGTGCAATAAAATATTTTTTCAAAAGTGTGTGTGTTTTTGTACTTTACATTTTACACCTTAGGTGAATGGGTAGGGGTACATCGTACCCCATACTCATTCACATAGGGTGGGGGGCCGGGATTTGAGGGCCCCCTTATAAAACGGCCAGGGTTGTCGGGAAGAGGCCCTTGTCCTCATCAACATGGGGACAAGGTGCTTTGGGGTGGGGGGGGGGGCGCACGGCCCCCCTTTCCCCAGGGCACCCGCAATGTTGAAGGCACGCGGCCTGGTACGGCTCAGGAGGGGGGCGCTCGTTCGTCCCCACCCCTTTCCTGGCCGGCCAGGCTGCGTGCTCGGATAAGGGTCTGACATGGATTTGGGGGGAACCCCCGCGCCGTTTTTCGGCGTAGGGAGTCCCTTTAAATCCATGCCAGGTTACAGAGCTAGCGTGGCGGCATTTACTGCCTACGCTAGCTACGTAACCTGAAGTTACGTTCTAAATGAATGGACTGCTCCGTGTGTGGGCAAGTCCGTTCATTTTCAAAAGTCCCGCGGACTTTGGCCGGCGGATTGTCCGCCGGAGAAGTCCGCACGTGTGTGGGCAAGTCCACACGCTCGGAAAGTCCGGCGAAGCCAGCTGGAAAGTCCGGCGGATTGTCCGCTGGACTAGGTCCGCCGGCAAAAGTCTGCACGTGTGTACGCGGCATTAGACTTACTATTTATTTTTTTGTTTTTATTTAATTACCCTGGCATAAACTTTAAACTTATCAAATAAGTTTGAATAAATGTGTTGTTTACAAAAGGTCTGTGCGAGATAGGGAAAAGTTGAGTATATTGGAAAACCTGTTAAAATAGCTTACACTATGGAAAAAAAGATTATGTTTTGATAATGTTCATAACCAATATGTCTTAATAGGTATTTTTACAAACAAAAAAAATAATATTTCTTCATCAATATAGGTCAATATGTATTCTGCTACATATTTTTGGTAAAAAAAAAAAAAAAAAATCTCAATAAGCGTATATTGATTGGTTTGCGCAAAATTTATATAGTGTCTACAAACTATGGGATAGATTTATGGAATTTTATTTTTTTTACTAGTAGTGGTGGCGATCAGCGACTTATAGCAGGGTGCGATATTGCGGCGGACAAATCAGACACTAACAAACACTTTTTTGGGAACCAATGACGTTATTACAGTGATCATTGCTAAAAAATATGTGCCGTCACTGTATTAATGACATTGGCTGGGAAAGGGTTCACATCATGGGTGATCAATGGGGTTAACTGTGTGCCTAGCCAGTGTTTTTGTATACTGTGGGAGGTGCTTTTACTAAGGGAAGACATAGAACCTTGTCTCTGCTTTGCACAGGATCCATGCCTTCCCTACTGACCGAACTGCAATCTGCCTTGTTTACATAGGCAGATTGCCGTTCTGCCTCTGTACCGAATGATCGGCGGGTGCTAGCGAACATCAAGTCCGTGGTACCCGCCGATTGGCTCATGCTGTGTATAATCACAATGGAACCACCGCATTCGCGCTCCCTACCCGGAAGTGCAGGATCACGTATATATGCGTGATCCTGTTCACAGTGGCCACCCTGTAGCAGTATATCTGCTATAGGGCAGTCGGCAAGTGGTTAAAGCAACCGTGTTGCCAGATAGAAAGCTTTACAGCAGCAACCTCCCAAAGCATAAACTTTTCATTAAAAAAAAAACGCATGAAATGATCAGAAAAGTGCCTGTGTTTCCATGTGTATAGATATATAAACATTTATAGTATACATAGTTTTTACATGTAAAATGCTACTTCCATTTGTGTACATGCATACATTACTGACCGTGGACCAGTGTTAATTTAGTCGACTAAATGAATACTATTTTAGTCGACTAAAATTAAAACAACTGAGATGACTAAAATATGACTAAAACTAAAATGGAATTTTAGTCAAAAGACTAAAATGAGACTAAAACTAAAATGCCATATTAGTCAAAAGACTAATGCCGCATACACATGATTGGACTATCCGGCGTACTTAGTCAGATGGACTTAGTCCAGCGGCCAATCTGCCGGACTCTCCAGCGGAGGTCCGCCGGACTTTCCGAACGAGTGGACTTGCCCACACTAGACCGGACTTTTCCGGCGGACAATCTGCCGGAATTTTGGCGGAGGTCCGCCGGACTTTTGAAATGAACGGACTTGCCCACACACAGAGTAAAGTCCGTTCATTTTGAACGTGACTCCAGGTAGACGGGACTAGCGAAGGAAGTCAATGTCGCTGCCTCCATCGGCGAGATTGACACCTTGCTAGCCCAGTCGCCTGATATGGATTTAAAGCAGTATATAAAAGTTTGGAAATTGTAGAGAAATGTTAAATAATGCAATACAATTTAGTTACAACCATTAGATTTTAGTCTACTAAAATGTACTGGAGATTTAGTCAACTAAAAACGACTAAAACTAAAACAATTGCAGAAGACTAAAATGGGACTAAAACTAAATCAAAATTTGCTGCCAAATACAACACTGCCGTGGACACATATTTCACTTTACAAAGTTTACTGATCTTTATACACTGCTTGCACAGGCCTTGGAAAACAATAGAACTGCGTTCAGATCCGTAAAAAAACAAAAGACGCAGTGCTGATGAAAGCGCTGCGTTTTTGGTGGCCATGTGCATGAGCCCTAAAGCTTCCTCTTTTATAAAATGCTGCAGTTTAAATCTTCTCTCACCTGGAGACAAGGTTGTACACAGTCAGCGACAGCTCTGATTTGCTTAGTGGCTCAAGTCAAAAATCAATCTGATCATACAGGTGCTATCACTTCAAACCATTCTAAAATGTATATTATTTATCTTACCAATATTTTAGTTTGTATGCACAAGAATGGTTCTGGGGGCTTCATGAAGTCTTTTCCTTCATTCATATGTCGCTGTATGAATGTCTGATAACTGTCTGGGCTGTTTTCAGCCATATCATCCAACAAGCTCCAAAACTGGTTGACCTGAGATAATAGGTCATTTGGTGTGACTTTGCTGTTCATCTTGACTGTAGAATTGGGCACTTTAAGCCTCTCTGCAAAACCAATGTAGAGACAATTTTGTTTAAAAATGCATCAGCACATAAGGAGAACCATAATAAAAAACAGGAAGTCTTTGTAATCATACTGAATACTTAAAGTGGTTGTAAACCTCAGTCTTGAAATCTGAGCAAAGCACAAATATGTGTAGTGTTTACTTATCTCTTTCCAAAGCTCTAAGTGTCATTTCTCTCTGATGCTTTGTCCTCTGAGAAGTTTTCCCCACACAAGATAAATTTGTGTCGAGAGGAGGGGGGGAGAGAGCTCAGCAGACAGCTTGTCTATTCAGATCACAGTTCTTCTGCTGTGTGGAGGGGGATGTGCTCCTTTCTTCCAATCAGCTCCCACACACTTACTGCAGCCTCTCTGCCCCTCCTCTGTGCTCCTGACAAAAATTTTAAACACTTTTCTGTCCTTTTGAAGGGGTGTAGACAGGATTGGTTTAATCTATGTGTATCATTTAAGGCTGTTCCACTTCACTGGGTATATGTGAGGTTTTACAACCATTTTAAGGTGTCACTACCCCACATCATAAAAAATCTATCAATAAATAGTACAGTATAGTAGTGCTGTTTATACTCACTCAGCCAGTATGAGATTCATTTTCTGTATTCTGCAAAAAACCTGGTTGATCCTGCTGTTCTCTATCTCCACCTTCTGCCCATGTCCCCAATTCAGTTAGGGATTTTGCAGCTATAGTGGCAACTCTGCACATTATCAGTTTTCAGTAAGTTTTTCTCTGCCTATCATATCAGAGCACTTCCTCCCTATCACATCAGAGCAGCCCATGTGACTATGGAGTCACACATGTGGGCGTATACACAGTGGTAAATAACAGCCCACTCACTCCTTCCCTCCTACTCCATGGCTACTAACCTGCTAAACACAATGGGGATGGGGGCGGGATATTACATGTAGATTATTGGTGGCTTCAACTCCCTCTTATTCTAAGACACAGGCTGGAGGGGGTGACACAACCTGTGACTGCCAGAAATCCACCCACACCATGTTACTTCCACAAATTAATAACGATTTGATTTCAAATACAGTAAAACCTTGGATTGAGAGTAACTTGGTTTGAGAGCGTTTTGCAAGACAAGCAAAATGTTTTATTAAATTTTGAGTTGATATACAAGTAGAAGAAAAAATACAAGTAGTGTCATGTTACAACTGAGTATAAAAGAGAAGAGAGGAGCCTCTAAGTGTATCAATATGGTTACATTTAATGAAGGTACAACATTTAGCAACTCACATGGTTGATGATTTAAACAGGCACATCTAAGTATGCAAGCACCTGGGGTAAAGCTGTCCACCATCAATATCACCCTTTCCACGCAGCGCTCCACAAGTGGCTCAAGCCTCGCTTTCAGATCGCTCTACTGCAGGGTAGTCTTCCTGGTTATGATTGCAGACTGACAGCGGTGGTAGTCAGCGGCGCGGAGGACGGTCTATGTGGACAGCTCTACCCGGATGCCTGCATACTTAGATGTGCCTTCTTTAATCATCAACCATGGGAGTTGATAAATGTTGTACCTTTATTAAATGTAACCATATTGCTACACTTAGAGGCGCCTCTCTTCTCTTTTATACTCTAGTTCCTGCTGGATTTTGCTTCTAATCCCCATGTGGATGAACATTTTATGGTTACACAACCTATCACATGGCTATAATCTTTTTATATAGACTATAAACTGAAGGACTTATGAATAAATGGCTGTAGAACGAATCATCTGAGATTCCATTATTTCTTATGGGGAAATTTGCTTTGATATAAGAGTGCTTTGGATTACAAGCATGTTTCCGGAACAAATTATGCTCGCAATCCAAGGTTTTACTGTATATATTTGTCTGCCAAAACAGTTTATTGATATTATTTATTTATTTTTACTCTGTATTCCAAAGGCTAGCTTTTCATTTTGAACATGTGACCAGCAGCAGAGGACTCAAAGCTCCTCCTGTTTATGTTTCCCTGCAGACAGGCTGGGAAAGATCTGGGTCATGTGACAGCTGTATATTGATTAGCAAAAAGGTACTTAAATGTTTTTTTTATAATTACATTGCCATCATCCACATACAGAAATAACAGGGATAATGTAAAGTAAACAGTGTGTGTTTAGTATCACTTTAAATGGGTGTTAAATGTGCATAAAAGGAATTTGTCACTAGAATAAACAGGGCAATCTGGAACAGGAATGCCAGAAGATGACCGTAAATATAACTGCCATAGAAATCCTCTTCCTCTGTAGCCGAGGCACTCCCTGCCTTGAAGAATGTGCAACATGCAAATCTCAACCTTGCAGATTCTATCATGCAAAGCTGTGCATCCCTCATCCAACACAGAACATGGAGTTTGTAAAGAAGAAACAGCACAACTTCTAAATATACAAAGTACCTCTGAAAAATTGCAGTAATCTACAAATGAGATTTAAAAAGAAGTTGAATTTGATTATGTTGCATGAATGCAAAAAGATAAACAAAAACAGTAAAATTTAAAGCAATTCATATAAAGAAATAAAAAATAATAAAGTTTGTGCCTGCCATTGCACCCTGAAATAGGGATAATGGTTATCTCCTGGGACATAGCTGTACAACTCCATATAACCACCATAAATACAATAGGCATATGCAGCATCCAAAACAAGTCATTCATTTATGTTGTTAAAAGTGAAAGGCTTAAAGTAGTTTTTTAAGTTTTGGATAGAGCAAGGGAGGATTATAACCCCCCTCAGATTTTTTTTTTTTTTTTTTTTTCATGTCCCATTGTGGAGATTTCCCCTTTACTTACTGTCCCAAAGCTAAACAGTAAGTGAGAATTACCGTATATACTCGAGTATAAGCCGACCCGAATATAAGCTGAGGCACCTAATTTTACCACAAAAAACTGGGAAAACTTATTGACTTGAGTATAAGTCTAAGGTGAGAAATGCGCAGCTACTGCAAGTGGAAAAGAGGGTCAACAATGCCCATTTGCAGCCTCACTGTGCCCATTTGCATGCCTCACTGTGCCCATTTGCAGCCATAGGTCCACCGAACTTCAAATGTGGTAGTTAAGGGTTCCTAGATGCCCCCTAGCTGCAGCCAAAATTTGGGGTCTCTGGACCCAAAGGGTCCCGAAATGACATTGCTGCAGATGGACACAGTTGACCGACTTTGGGGCCCCGTATCTCGGGGCCACTTGGTGCTAGGAACCCCAAATGCGCAAACCAAGTGGAACTATCACTACAACATATCCAAAGATGGGGTCCCTGTCACCAAGTGGCCCTGAGATACGGGGCCCCAAAGTCAGTTCGGAAAATGTCAAGCACTTTTCTGCAGCAGAGAATGACATTTTCCAAACCGACTTTGGGGCCCTGTATCTCGAGCCACTTGGTGCTAGGAACACCATCTTTGGATATGTTGTAGCGCTAGTTCCACTGGGTTTTCACACCAAATTTGGGGTTCCGAGATATGGGCCCCAAGTAGGGTCGGAAAATGTAATTCTCTACTGCAGAAAAGTGATTGACTCGAGTATAAGCTGAGGGGGGCTTTTTCAGCACAAAAAAATGTGCTGAAAAACTCGGCTTAAACTCGAGTATATACGGTAATCGCTGAAAATTAAGGGAATTTCTTGGGGACTCCCAGGTCACCAGAACTAGTGTCCCCATTGAAAGATTTCACCTCTATCACTTTTCTGGGGACAACCCAAAATTTGGGATTTTATTTTACTTTGACTTTCCATGATAAATGATAAACAGGACAAGTAGAGAGGGTGAAGCTGCCCAATGGGGGAACAAATATATCCAATAAATAATCTCTTTTATCTTCCGCCACACCGACGTGCCTTGTGATCCCTCTCCCAATGAGACCGCAGTGTCCGTGTAGCCACGCCCCTGACATGTTTCGTCATTAGACTTCTTCCTAAGGGATTCTCTTAGGAAGAATTCTAATGACGAAACATGTCAGGGGCGTGGCTACACGGACACTAAACAACCATTTGTATTTCTGGCGGCCTTGAATACATTGATCAATCCTGCTCACCGCTCTTTACCTTTGCTATTGGGGATATATCCAGGACGATTTATACTAAGAGCAGTCTTTGGAAAGCTGGTGAGATCTGATGCAACATAGTTTGGCATCCTATGTGACCATTTTGTGCACTGCCAGTTTATCCTTCATTCCAGTTTGCTGTGGATATTTGCTGTGATTTTGCTGATTTTCACTGTGAAACATGTGAGTTCAATTATTGAAGTGTGAGTGTGGTACTTGTTGAAATAAACCGTTTTTTAGCAGAATCACGCTATGTGGAGCACTGTTTATTTTCTGTTTTCACATATGGAGGTATATACTTTGGAGTGATCGTACCATTGACCAAGGTGTGGTTAAATTGCTCTTTTGCCAACCACGAGAGTGGGAGGCAACATCATCTGGTGAGTGCGGTCTCATTGGGAGAGGGATCACAAGGAACGTCGGTGTGGTGGAAGATAAAAGATTATTTATTGGATATATTTTGGTGGACATATTTCTTTTGAAGATCGATTTGTTTCTAGCACAGATATCAATGGACTTTTATGTGTGTTCACTATAACATTATTTCACGTGGTGTTATATATATTATTTTTATTATCTTATTTTTCATATATTTTCGTTTAAGGATATTATGAGCGCCACTTGATTATTTTTTTCAAACACTTTATTCACTACACGTTTGATTATAATTTAATCTCATTTAAGCAATAAAAACTTACTAGCGTTAGAATTCCTCTTCTATCGAAAACTAAATAAAAAAAAAGTTTTGCCTTTAGTTATACTTTAACTGAAAACATACAACCATCCAAGACATTTACAAATACCAAAACGAACCTTAAAACTGTATGCACAGAAGGTGCCAAAGTCAAGAAAAAGGTAATACTAGTGCAAACTAGGTGTGAACCACAAATAAGAGACAAGGAGACTGACCCAGTTCAAAATAGTCATAAAAAAGGCAGTGTGCACTTTATAATGTGGGGGGTTGTAAGTTGCGATCAGCCTGGGCAGACTATCTGTAGCGGGAACTCCAACTTGGCACTCTTTGTTTATTCCAATGAGGCGGATCAGTCCCAGCCTGCAGCTTACGTAAATAAAGAGGCGGACTGCGGGATGGGAATGACCCAACCCACAACTCATTGGAATAAAAAAAGAGCACATGTTCAGGGTTTGGCTAGAGATGACTTTGGAAGAGCTCATGTCTTATAAAATGGTCCAACGTGCTGCAAAGTGCTTCCAAAATCTGTGCTGTACTATTCCTATATACACACCTCAATGAATGTATAATGCAAAAAAAAAAAAAAAAAAATTGTGCATGTATTCAATTTTTGCATTGGAGCCTGCAGAGCATTACAAGTATGATTAGTTCATTGCAGGAGCAATGCACAGGCTCCTGCAGATTGTTTCTTCAACCTGTGTTCCTTACGGAGGTATGGACCTACCATTATGTGGCTAGAGGAATTAAAGCGGAGTTCCACACACATTTTTCACTCCTCACTATGCAGCACTAATGTGCATCCTTAAAATAAATTGGCAATTTATTTTTTCTGGTCACTGGCCCCTCCTTTAGGGGGTCGTGGCCGCAGATGTCATTTCCGGTTTTGCATTGGCTCCTGGGAGATCTATGTCAGCTTGGCATGGTGTCTATGGAAATTCTTGGCTACCTTGGCATCGCACGGCTCCAGTAACATTTAACATTGGCGTCTATGGAAAATCTTGGTCAGCTTGGCATGGCCGTGCCATGCCAAGCTGACCAAAATCGCACCGCACATGCACAAGTTTGGTAGGTGTATGCTGGGTAGCCAGCATGCGCAGATATCCAGGAAGAAGGACACTGTGGCTTCAGATGCCCACACTGGAGATGGCCACGCTGTGCAGAGACTTCACAAAGTATGAAAACAATACTGCACAGATAGAAAACTGAGAAGAGAGATTAAGGTCTGGTGTGACCCCTCTGACACCTCCATCCCTAATAATGCACAAAAAACAAGAAAAATAGCTCTGGGACTTTAGATGAGGTGAGAGAGGTTTAGCCAATGTCCACAGCAAACACTGAGACAAAATCAATTTATTTGTTTCAAAATGTTATGTAACAGAGCGGCAACAACAATGATTGTGAGTTACCCGGCATAGTAGCCAATGTACACAACACAGATAAAAGTAAATATACAAAGATTTATTACAAATGTTGTACATCCATGAGCAACAATAAAGCTTAAAAGTTGCTAGGTCAGTGAATACACATACACAATAAGAAAATAAAATGTACATACATGTGGACAGGGAAGTATGTAAACATAATACAGACATCAATAATACCCAGCATGTACTGGCATAAAACAAGCATCAATAAGGCCCTATGCATTTCGCGAGACCCTGCTCGCTTCTTCAGGGGCGGATGCATGAATGTTGTATATTGTATATGTTGTATATGTAAATAATAAGATCAATCAATGTATGTAGTTGATAAATGGGGGCAGGCGGAATAATTGGTAAGAGAGGTCTGAAACAGACCTCATACTTACCGAAGGTCTGAGATAAATCGCCAAATGCTGGATATCAAAAATGGCAGCCGTGTAGTGCATCCAGCTCAGGAGCTGAGGGGGCGGAACAAACAAAGGCCACAACAGGGGAACATCCGGAGGATCAGCACGGTCTGGATAGGGGTATTTCTCACTACAGGTCTCCACTTAGCCCCTAAGAATCATGTCTGGAAATTGTCTGCAAGGATGCACATATATCAGAGGGCATCATAATTGCAAAATGAGCTTAATGTATAAGGTTCGAAAATGTAATTTATATATACAAAAAGATGTAAATAAATGAATTAAGCTTATTAGAGTATGTTGGTAAGAAGGACTATTTGAAATATGGAATATGGTAAATGCATGAATGCAGACCAACATAGTTATAAAGCTGGTATGGGCAGAGAGACTACAGGGCAATATAGAAATTATATAGATATTACATGTGTATAAAGACAATGTAACAAACCCAATAGGTGTCAAGAAAGTAGAAAAGTTGTACATCAAAGGAGTGAAAAATCCAATGGTTGTCAGTTTGTTCTTAGAGATGTGACTGCTCTATCCAACCATCAAGTTGTGAATCAGAATCCCAGCCGTGCTGAACATCTAGATATACCCACGAGGGCTTGAAGGTTAAGCCCCCAGCGTCATGTACGGGCGGTGCCGCATGGGTGTCCATAAGACATCCACCATCAAAGGGGGAGCACAGATGCAACAACCACCCAACCGTCCAGGATGACCCACACAGCCCACACCTCAATAACATCAGGGAGACGTCAGTGTATGGGCGTGGAAAACATGGCGCCAATGTGCAGGTGGCCACCCCCCATCAACAGACAAAAATGACAAAAAATGACAAATTTATTATTATTATTTTTTTTTAATGCATTTTAGTTTAAATATGAGATGTGAGGTCTTTTTGACCCTAGATCTCATATTTAAGAGGACCTGTCATGCTTTTTTCTATTACAAGGGATTTTTACATTCCTTGTAATAGGAATAAAAGTGACACAATTTTTTTTTGTTAAAAAAAGAACAGTGAAAAAATAAAAAATTAAAGTTAAAATAAATAAGAAAAAAATAATAAATTTTAAAACGCGCCCTGTCCCGCCGAGCTTGCGTGCAGAAGCGAACGCATACGTGAGTGGCGCCCGCATATGAAAGCAGTGTTAAAACCACACATGTGAGGTATCGTCGCAATTGGTAGAGCGAGAGCAATAATTCTAGCCCTAGACCTCCTCTAACTTTTTAACCTTTTTAACCTTTTTTAAACTTCGCCTATGGAGATTTTAAAGGGTAAAAGTTTGTTGTCATTCCACAAGCGGACGCAATTTTGAAGCGTGACATGTTGGGTATTAATTTACTTGGCGTAACATTATCTTTTACAATCTAAAAAAAAATTGGGCTAACTTTACTGTTGTCTTATTTTTTCCCAAAAAAGTGCGTTTGTAAGACAGTTGCGCAAATGTGGTGTAACAAAAAGTATTGCAACGACTGCCATTTTATTCTCTAGGGTGTTAGAATAAAAAAAATATATAATGTTTGGGGGTTCTAAGTAAAGGGAAGGAAAACGGGCAGGGGAAGCTCCATTAGCATTGGTGGCTGTCTTGTCATACCAACGGCCACCACAAGAGGGCGCCATATTCAAGAAGGAACCATAGGACTGCAGAAGGCCGCAAAGCCGTGGTCTCAATTACCGGCGTGGCCCAACGCGATCGCTGACCCCTGTTGTGGCCTTTGTTGGGTTCCGCCCCCTCAGCTCCTGAGCTGGATGCACTACACGGCTGCCATTTTTGATATCCAGCGTTTGGCGATTTATCTCAGACCTTCGGTAAGTATGAGGTCTGTTTCAAACCTCTCTTACCAATAATTCCGCCTACCCCCATTTATCAACAACATACATTGATTGATCTTATTATTTACATTGCAGATACAACATTCATGCATCCGCCCCTGAAGAAGCGAGCAGGGTCTCGCGAAATGCATAGGGCTTTATTGATGCTTGTTTTATGCCAGTACATGCTGGGTATTATTGATGTCTGTATTATGTTTACATACTTCCCTGTCCACATGTATGTACATTTTATTTTCTTATTGTGTATGTGTATTCACTGACCCAGCAACTTTTAAGATTTATTGTTGCTCATGGATGTACAACATTTGTAATAAATCTTTGTATATTTACTTTCATCTGTGTTGTGTACATTGGCTACTATGCCGGGTAACTCACAATCATTGTTGTTATCGCTCTGTTACATAACATTTTGAAACAAATAAATTGATTTTGTCTCAGTGTTTGCTGTGGACATTGGCTAAACCTCTCTCACCTCATCTAAAGTCCCAGGGCTATTTTTCTTGTTTTTTGCAGATAGAAAACTGGGCACAGTTTACAGCATACCTTTCTTCCATTGCACGAGGCATGAGTATTCTAGGGGTATTTTTTATCTTAAAAGTCATATTTCGGTCAGAACTCGGCTTTAAACAGTGGACTGCAATCGCAGAGATGTCACTGCACTTGTGCTCCATTATGATCTACAAGTCCCTTTGCTGAGGTGCCTCTGAATGGATGATTCAGCTGTGTGGGTGGAGCCATGCATAGCTGTGCCGAAACCAAAATAAAATAATAGGATGCAGGTAAATGGATGGGGGTTGAGGAATGTGACCATTAAATATGGATGTAACATGAAACATGGTTACAAAAGTTAGCTAAGTCTTTAACTGCTTCCGGACTGCCACCGTACATACACTGAGGCAGGGATGCCATGTACGTGATTTTTGTGTCCGCTCCCACTATGACTGCACACAGCGGGCACCAATCAGCGGGTCCGGCGGCTGCCGCGACCTAAAGATCGTTCATAGGAGACACGGAGCAGCAGTGTGCCTGTGTAAACTAAAAATCGCCAGTTGTCAGTTAAAGCAACGCAGCGCCATATTGCAAAAAATGGTCTGGTCAGGAAGTGGGTAAAACCTTCTGGGGCTGAAGTAGTTAAAGCAACTGTGTTGCTATATTAACCACTTCCATACTGGGTCATTGACAAATGACGCCGGCAGGAACATCTCCTCCCTCCGGGTGAATTTCATTTGGCGTCCTCCAGCTCTCGCAGCTCCTGCGGGCCCTCCGGCTCTCGCAGCTTCTGCGGGCCCTCGGGGGCGCGCAGTGCGGCGATCAAGAATGAGGCGGGTCCCTCGAACACAGCCCATCCCCGATCAGGGTAAAGAGCTAATGCAATTGGCTTTTTACCACGTGACCGTCTGTGTTCAATCACAGCCAGTCACAAATGCCAACCAATGGCTGTAGTGCCATTTCCAGGTTCTCCTCAGTGTGTGAGGAGGAGATCTGGACGAAAAATGTACAGTACAGTGCCTGATCTCCCCCCAAATAAAGAGGACCTGTCACCAGCCCATCAGAGTACCTATCACCGGCATCAGAGTACCAGTCACCAGCCCATCAGAGTACCCAAGTACCTGTCACCAGCCCATCAGAGTACCCAAGTACCTGTCACCAGCCCATCAGAGTACCCAAGTACCTGTCACCAGCCCATCAGAATACCTATCTCAAGCTCAGATTACCCTGAGTACCTGTCACCAGCCCATCAGAGTACCTGAGTACCTGTCACCACCCCATGCCTCATAGAATATATGTTGGGGTGTTTGCTTTTCAAAATGGGGTCATTTTGTGGGTGTTTCCATTGTCCTGGTGCTCCAGGACCTTCAAAAGTGTGATAGGTTGTCAGGAAACTAAATGTGTAATTTATGCTCCTAGAACACCTGATGGCGCTCCCTGCATGTTGGGCCTCTGTATGTGGCCTGCCTATTTAAAAGTCTCACACATGTGGTATCCCCATACTCAAAATGAGTAGCAGAATGTATTTTGGGGGATAATTTTTGCTATGTACATGCTATGTGTTAGAACTTTGATAAATTTGTGTAAAAAAAATAAGTTTTCATTTTCTTTCCACGTTTTCCAAAAACTTTTGAAAAAAAATGACATGTTCCAAAGACTCATTATGCCTCAACGAATATACCTTGGGGTGTTTGTTTTCCAAAATGGGGGCATTCTATGGGTAATTCCACTGTCCTGGTGCTCAGCGACCTTCAAAACTGTGATAGGTAGGAATGAAATTTAGATGTGTAATTTATGCTCCCAGAATGCCTGATGGTTCTCCCTGCATGTTGGGCCTCTGTATGTGGCCAGGGAGATGCATGCACAAGTAAGCCCGCAATCAGTTTGCTAAAGACAAGCAGACTAATGTCCCGTACACACGATCAGAAATTCCGCCAGCAAAAGCCCGATGTGAGCTTTTGGTCGGAAATTCCGACCGTGTGTATGCTCCATTGGACTTTCGCTGGCGGAATTCCCGCCAGCAAAAGATTGAGAGCAGGTTCTCAATTTTTCGGTCGGAAAACGTTCCGATTGTAAATTCCGATCGTCTGTACCAATTCCGACACGCAAAATTAATACGCATGCTCGGAAACAATTTGATGCATGTTCTGAAGCATTGAACTTAATTTTCTCGGCTCGTCGTAGTGTTGTACGTCACCGTGTTCTTGACGGTCGAAAGTTCCGAGAAATTTTGTGTGATAATGTGTATGCAAGCCAAGCTTGAGCGGAATTCCATTCGGAAAAACCATCCAAGATTTTTCAGACGGAAAATCTGATCGTGTGTACGTGGCATAAGGACATGGATTACTGGAACCATGTCATGTGGTCTGATGAGACCAAGATAAACTTATTTGGTTCAGATGGTGTCAAATGTGTATGGTGGCAACCAGGTGAGGACTACAAAGACAAGTGTGTCTTGCCTACAGTCAAGCACGGTGGAGGGAGTGTCATAGTCTGGCGCTGCATGAGTGCTGCAGGCACTGGGGAGCTACTGTGACATACTGAAGCAGAGCATGATCCCCTCCCTTCGGAGACTGGGCCGCAGGGCAGTAATCCAACATGATAACGACCCCAAACACACCTCCAAGACGACCACTGCCTTGCTAAAGAAGCTGAGGGTAAAGGGGATGGACTGGCCAAGCATGTCTCCAGACCTAAACCCTATTGAGCATCTGTTGGGCATCCTCAAATGGATGGTGGAGGAACGCAAGGTCTCTAACATCCACCAGCTCCGTGATGTCATCATGGAGGAGTGGAAGAGGACTCCAGTGGCAACCTGTGAAGCTCTGGTGAACTCCATGCCCAAGAGGGTTAAGGCAGTGCTGGAAAATAATGGTGGCCACACAAAATATTGACACTTTGGTCGCTATTTGTACATTTTCACTTAGGGGTGTACTCACTTTTGTTGCCAGCGGTTTAGACATTAATGGCTGTGTGTTGAGTTATTTTGAGGGGACAGCACTGACAATTGACACTGTTATATAAGCTGTACAATGACTACTTTACATTGTAGCAAAGTGTCATCACATGAAATTATATAATTAAATATTTACAAAAATGTGAGGGGTGTACTTACTTTTGTGAGATATTGTAAGTGCCCTGTATGGAAGTGGTTAAACATTACAAATAAAAAGTAGAAAAGTCATGTATTTTACTTGCAGTGTTTTTCCTATCTATAATTTATTTTTCATTCTCTTCCAATGTGCCCTTGAACCTGCTACAAAATGTGACTTCTGCAAGAGAGTCAACTCCCTATAGTGCAGCCCCCTTTCTCCTTACACGTCATAGACCTCGCTTCTCTTAATTGCATCTAATTACCGTTTGTGCTGGCCCAGCTCCCTCACCTCCTTACACATTTTATGTAGCAGCCAAAGAAGAAGCGAAGGTGGATTACTATAAGAATGTCACTTGGGTAACAGTATTACGTCTGCTTGAGCTGCTGTAATCACATTCAAGATGGTGACCCCCAGAAGCAGTATCAGAGCTGTTGGATGTATACACAATGGAGGTTTTTACATGTAAATAAAATGTGTAAAATATGTTAGCTGCACATACAGTATAGGCTAATAGGAAGATTGTAGTTAAAGTGGTTGTAAACCCTAAAGCCCCATACACACGGTCGGATTCTGTCCTATCGGACAATGTTGTCGGAAATTCCGACCGTGTGTAGGCACCATCGGACATTTTCCATCGGATTGTCCGACGGACAAAGTTGTATCTCCTGCTCTAAAAATTTTCCGACAACAAAGTCCGATCACACCAATTCCGATCGTGTGTAGCGAATTCCGACGGACAAAGTGCCACGCATGCTCAGATCACATTACAAGACAAAAGCTATTGGCTACTAGCCTCTACGTAGTCCCGTCGTACGCAACAAACGTCACCACGTTCAGAATGATCGGATTTTCCAACAACTTTGTCCGACCGTGTGTATGCAACACCAGTGTCGGACTAAATCCGTCGGACCAAATCCGATGGATTTGGTGGTCGGATTTTCCGATCGTGTGTATGGGGCTTTACACACCACTTTTCCCTGCAAGTAAGCCTATAAGGTCTACCTGTAGGTACTGGAAGTATCTCCCAAACCTGAACGGTTTAGGAGATATTTACCATATACGCTTGCGCCGACGTCATCGGTGCGTCATGTGCACTAAAGCAAGGGCATGATCGTGCCGTCTCTATAGGGCCCATGCCGTGACCGTTGGCTCCCACGCGCATGTGACTCCGGCCAGTCACAGAGCTGGAGTCCATGACCCCAGAAGGAAGAGGGGTGAAGATGGATGCGCCCACCAGCGGGGACATCGTGGGCTTCGTTTGGAGGTAAGTGCAAATATAATGGGCTAGTATGCGATGCAGGGGAATAAAGAGGAAGTAAAACTCATCAGGGTTTACATCCTCTTTAAGAATAGCCTGATCACATGGTCTCTTTAAACATGCCAAAGCAGGCTATACCTGTAGAAGAAGAGTGTTTATGCTCACCTCTACTTCTGCCTGTTCCACTGAACACAGAGCACAGATCCTGAGAAATGATCCCCCAAAGTCTAATGTTTTGGACCAAGGTGGTGCTGTGGATGTAGCCTATCCTGAGTGCAGCTTCCACATAATGATCTAATAAAAATGTCGTACAAGGACTTAACCCTTGGGTGGTTCAGTGGATATGCAGTTGGCTGAAGGATAGATACCAGAGTGTGGTTGTAATTAGGGTTCAGTTGAAAAAGAGACCAGTCACTAGTGTGTGTGTGTGTGGTGTTTTTTGTTGGTTGAACTGGATGGACTTGTGTCTTTTTTCAACCAGATTAAAGTGGAACTTTACCCATAACAACTTGATAATTATGCTACCAAAATGAGTGTGTGCTGTAAATTACCACCTGCTTCTTCTTGCCCCTGAACAGAAGTAAATCATTTTAAAAGTACAGTAAAACCTTGGTTTGAGAGTAACTTGGTTAGAGAGCGTTTTGTAAGACAAGCTAAATTTTTTCATAAATTGTGACTTGATATACAAGCTATGTCTTTATATACAAGTAGGGTCATGTCACAACTGAGTATAAAAAAGAAGAGAGGCGCCTCTAAGTGTAGCGATATGGTAACATTTAATGAAGGTACAACATTTAGAAACTCACATGGTTGATGATTAAAAGAGGCACATCCAAGTATGCAGGCATCCGGGGGAAAGCTGTCCACATAGACCGTCTTCCGCACCGCCATAGATGTCATACTTTCCACGCTGCACTCCATGAGCACTTCAAGCCTCGCTTTCAGATCGCTCTACTGCAGGGTAGTCTTCCCAGTCACGATTGCAGATTGACAGCAGTGAGAGCCGGCAATGCGCAGGACGGTCTATGTGGACAGCTCTACCCTGGATGCTTGCATACTTAGATGTGCCTGTTTTAATCATCAACCATGTGAATTTCTAAATGTTGTACCTTCATTAAATGTAACCATATTGCTACACTTAAATGCGCCTCTGTTCTATTTTATACTCTGTAACTCCTGCTGGATTTTGAGTCTAATCCCCTTGTGGAGGCTGCCCTTTGTAAATGGACAGTTTATGGTTACACAACCTATCACATTGCTATGATCTTCTTATAAGGACTATAAACTGAAGGACTTATGAATAAATAGTTGTGGAACGAATAATCTGAGTTTCCATTATTTCTTATGGAGAAAATCGCTGTGATATACAAGTGCTTTGAATTAAAAGCATGTTTCCGGAGCGAATTATGCTCCTAATCCAAGGTTTTACTGTAAATCAATTTAAAAAACTGTCCCTGGAATGCCGGTATTGCTAACTGTCACATTTGCTTGTGTCCTCTCAACCAAACTGTCAACCATTAAATGCCTGGAGTCATAACGGATCACATGTGCAGCACCATGGCAGTTGCAGATCAAACAGAAAGCAGCTTCCTTGGCTATAAATGATAGAAGGGTTTAATTCCACTTTAAGGCCCCTTTCACACTTGTTCGACTTCAATGTCGCACGATTTTGACGCGATTTCAAGGAATGCCTGTGTAAGTGGCATCAAAATCGGACCAAAGTAGTGCAGGGACTACTTTGAAGTCGAAACGACTTGAAGTCGTACTAATATGAATGGCTGTCATTGGAAATCATGGGGAACGACTTGTCATGCTACTATGCAGTCCCAAATCGTGGGACAAGTCGTATAAGTGTTAAAGGGGACTTATACGACTTGTCTCACGATTTGGGACAGCAAAGTAGCATGATAAATCGTTCCACATGATTTCCAATGACAGACATTCATATGAGTACGACTTCAAAGTAGTCCCTGCACTACTTTGGTCCGATTTTGATGCCACTTACACAGGCATTCCTTGAAATCGCGGCAAAATCGCGGCGAAGTCACACAAGTGTGAAAGGGGCCTTAGGGTTTCAGCCTCTACAAATTTGGCAAAACCTAACAATGGAAAGCAAATGAGCATGTGCAGAGCAGGGAGAGACAGTGTATTCATAGATATTAAACAGTATAGACAATTATTTGTAATGTTTTATATAGATATACCTGCAAAAGGGGCCAACCTGAAGTCATCTAGCAGGACTTCATTTTCTGCCTAAAGTTCCACTTTAACTATGTAACTAATGGTGTACACCAAGACTCTGTACTAGGTCCTGTTCTATTTAATCTCTATGTAAGTGATATAAGTCAAGGTTTGTTGGGCAAGTTATGTCTTTTTACTGATGACACAATGGTGTGTAATATGGTTGCTTTCCCTGGAGGTGTTTGTAAAATGGAACATGATTTGGTATTGCTGGAAGATTGGTCCAAGCAGTGGAGACTGCAATTCATTGTTTCTAAATGTAAAATTTACAAAAGAAGAACCCCTTGTACAAGTACAACATTGCAGGGACATTGTTAGGCAGCACTACAGAGGAAAAAGATTTCTGGGTAATTATTTCAGATGATTGCAAAAGAGCAGTGTGACCAGGCAGCGGGAAAAGTGAATAAAATTCTAGAATGCATCACTAGAGGGGTCACCGGCAGGAGGAGGAGTGTGCCAGTGTGCCCATCAATGCAGCCTCATGCTATTAACAATCACCACCTGCCTCCCCATGACTTTAGACTCCCCTCCTGCCTTCCCAGTCAGTGTCCACCATGCTTGCTCCCTGTCATGACTTTACAACAACACACTGAGTCTGAGCCCCTGACTGTCTGACCCGCCCGGCCAGCAGCAGTGTTTCTTGGCTGTGCCGAGTGAGACTCAGAGAGGCCGCTACCCTGTGTTCCACTCCAGCGTGTGGTGGCCGCGGAAAGAAAAGGGAAGTGACGTGGATGCGTGATGCAATGATGCTTAAAGCACCACCATACGCCCTGCAGAGACAATTTCCACAGTAGGAGTGCTCACGGCGCATCACTCTGTGCCCTGATGATGCTAAGGGTTGGCCAGTAAAGCTTCTTCTGGATCTTGACCATGTGATGAACGTTCCATAAACACAAAGTGTCCAGCGCCTGCACACTCTTAAAGGAACCAATTTTTATTTATTTTCTTTGGGGGGGGGCAGCTCCGCGACCCCTATTGACGGGTCGACACTGGTTCTTTTTCCCCTATATAGATCTTTATATCACTAGAGGGATCACCAGCAAGAGGAAGGAGGTCCTGATTCCTCTATATAGATCTTTATATCACTAAAGGGGGTCACCAGCAGGAGAAAGGAGATTCTGATCAGTGGCGGCTGGTTCTCAAATTTTTTTTGGGGGGGAGGAGGCTAACAAAAATTCTGAAAAAAAAATCAATTGCAGCCCCACTGTGCCCATAAATTGCAGCCTCATTGTGCCAGTGTGCCCATAAATGCAGCCTCATTGTGCCCATGTGCCAGTGTGCCCATCAATACAGCCTCACTGTGCCCATCAATGCAGCCTCACTGTGCCCATCAATGCAGCCACAGTGTGCTTTAAGCACCGCCCTGCAGGCTGCCAACAAACAGAGACGAATTCCACAGTGGGAGTGCTCAAGGCACATCACTATGCGCCCCGATGACACTATAAGGGTTGGCCAGGAAAGCTTCTGGATCTTGACCATGTGATATGGGAAACGTCATGCCTCCCATAGACACATAGTGTCCAGTGCCCGCACACTCTTAAAGGAACCAATTTTTTTTCTCTTTTTTTCTTTGGGGGTGGTGCCCCTACCCCCTTTTGACGGGCTGCCACTGGTTCTAATTCCCCTATATAGATCTTTATATCACTAGATGGCTCACCAGCAAGAGGAAGGAGGTCCTGATTCCTCTATATATAGATCTTTAAGGAGACCTCATTTAGAATACTGTGTTCTGGAGACCTCTCTTACAAAAGATAATAATAATATAGAAGGAATCCAGAGACAGGTAACAAAAATGGAGAAAGGTGCGGGGAGTACAGACTGTCAGAGGAGATCCATGACTGGTGACACCTCTATAACAGACAGGTTGGCTGGCTGAAATGTATTCTAGATTTGGTGACAAGTGGAAATACTGACCTCTCCTCCGGGGACCGGACTGTTCCTCCTCACACTGTCTATAGAAATAAGGAGCAGACCGGAGGGATACACGTGTTCTGTACACACTATACAGTCTACTCGCCTTCTCCAATACAACGCGGTTGCCATGGCAACCATCACACGGTGCAGCACTGAAACACTTCCCCCTCACCTTCACACAGACGTTCCGCCCAAGTCAGGGAGGCTCTGTACATGTATTTCCGGGAAGAAGGGGAAGCGGCGACACTGTGGAAGGTAAGTTTGGCCTGGTTGGAGGGGAAGAGAGGAGCGGGGAGTGAGGCCTCTCATAGTGCCATCATAGGCTGGGACATCCGCGGGCAGAGCTGGATGGATGGAGGTTCACAGAGCACCGAGCTATGAGGGAGGATGGAGGTGTACGATGGGTTATGGAGGGACAATTCAGTGTGTGTGAGGGAGACCACAGAGCATGAGAGGTGTCAGAGCAGGACAGGGGAGCAGTACTGATAATACACAGGCCTCAGCTGGGCCACATTTATATTGTATGCAACCCAGGTTCGGGACTACCAGGTATTGCCACGGGGGTCACGGTCCAGTAGTACCGGGCATTGCCACGGGGTCACGGTCCAGTTGTATTGGGCATTGCCACGGGGTCACGGTCCAGTTGTATTGGGCATTGCCACGGGGTCACGGTCCAGTTGTATTGGGCATTGCCACGGGGTCACGGTCCAGTTGTATTGGGCATTGCCACGGGGGTCACGGTCCACTAGTACCGGGCATTGCCACGGGGGTCACGGTCCAGTAGTACCAGTCATTGCCACGGGGGTCACGGTCCAGTAGTACCAGTCATTGGCATGGTCCAGTAGTACTGGGCATTGCCACGGGGTCATGGTCCAGTAGTACCAGGCATTGCCACGGGGGCACGGTCCAGTAATACTGGGCATTGGCACGGTCCAGTAGTACTGGGCATTGCCACGGGGTCATGGTCCAGTAGTACCAGGCATGGTCACGGTCCAGTAGTACCAGGCATTGCCACGGGGTCACGGTCCAGTAATACCAGGCATTGCCAGGGGGTCACAGACAGTCCAGTAGTACTAGACCTTGCCACAGGGTCGGTCACAGTCCAGTAGTACAAGACCTTGCCACGGGGTCTGTCACAATCCAGTCGTACCAGGCATTGCCACGGGGGCGATCACAGTCCAGTAGTACCAGGCATTGTCACAGATCAGTGTTGGTATACTAAGCATTAACTCATAAGTGTGCCCCATACAATATGATAATCCCCCCCCCCCCTATCCAACAGGACACTAATCAATTGCCATCTAACACGTGAGACTGACCTCTGAGCATACCCTTTCCAACATGACACTAATAAATGATTATCCAACACAGCACTGACCCATGAGTGTGCCCAGTTCAGTGTAACTCATTTACCACGATGGAGACCCACAAGTGTGGTAAAAACATGACGCTAACCCCTGTGACTTGTATCAAGTTTTACTGTGTCCAGTTTCCACTGTTTAGACCTTGCCACGGGTCATTGTCCGGTAGTACTAAGCATTTTCAAGGGTCAGCATCCAGCAATAGTAGGCATTATCATGGGTTGGCATTCAGTAGTAGGAGGCATTGTCAGTGTCCAGTTGTACAAGGCATTATCAAGGGGAGCATGTAGTAGGACTAAGCCTTGCCATGGGTCACTGTTCTGATTTTACCACACTTGTCTGTCTTCATGGTGTTGAATGGGGCATGGTTATGGGTCAGTGTCCTCTTGGACAGAGCATACTTGCGAGTCGCCCTTATGTGTAACTTATGGGTCAGTTGGGTGTCATGATATGATATAAAGTGTGTGGCTCCCAGTTTAGTTAGACATTGGAGCACAGCTTGTGGGTTTAGCTTTAAGTACATGGACCTAAGTTGTCAGTCTGAGACTTTGCTTGTTTTCTTTCTCAAGGTTTTGAGATGTCCCGCGTTCCTCTTGGAAAAGTCCTACTTAGAAATGTCATACGACATACAGACGCCCATAACAAGGTAAAAATGATTTCTTTGTAGAATACTGGCTTCCTGTACTGTCCAGATTCTTTTTTTCTTTTATTGGGTGACTTTTTTTTGTCAAAATAAACAGGATGCACATGCCAGCCTATCATTTTGCTGATGTCATGCAAATTAGGAAACTGATCAAAATCTGGTTGGTGTGGTTTGCTGCATTTTTCTAATAGTTGCTTTTTGCACACTGCCTTAAATTAGGATCGCAGGTTTAATTTCACTTTAAGTAGTTTGGGCCAAGCAGGCTATTTCCATTACAGAAGGATGCATCTGCTGTGTGTCCTGTAATGGACCGCGGTATAAAAAAACAAAAGCCCGAAGGCTGGAGCTGCGCTAGAAAAAATGTGAGTGATAAATAATATTGAAAAGAGCTACCAGCACCTGAAAGTCTATTATCAAACTCAAAACATAAATAAAAACCCAATAGATGCTGTGCTAAAATGACAAATGAGATCAAATCTGAAAAGTGAATACAAGAAAAAAAACAGAGAAAACTAAAGCAGAGTCTCATTAAGATTCCAGCATAGATCAATGGCAAATAATCATCATGTGACAAATTATTTAGCAAGTGAGATATATAAAAATAAAAGTCCCATTAGGTTTCCAGTCCATGAATTAACAAGGAAATGAGACCCATTTGTGTAAATACAGGAGAAAAGAGAGCTGTAGAGGATATCCTTCATATAACTCCACACCCAAAGTGAATAAGGTGGTCTGCTTAGCAGATGGCGATGACTGCTATTACAGAAGTCTCGCCCAGCACAGGGAAATCTGTCTCCCCAGAACCGGAACAGCAACTATGAGCAGGTAATTCTCGGAAACATAAAACGAAAAACTTCCATGGTGCAGTATGTAGATAAAGGGTAATTTAATAAGAACAGAAATAATCGCACTTACAAAATTGAAGTCAATCACAAGCGATAAGGTATAGCATAAAATCAGGTTTCGGTGTCTTCATCGGCTATGCTTCACTTCCTATGTTGGTTTGTTAGCCCATGCACCTCCTGAGAGGAAAAACGTAATGACGTCACCATCGCAGGCTCTATCCTACGCGTTTCGTCACGATAGGACGTCGTCTGGGGATTGGCCAATCCAGCTAACTGTTCAGAAAAGGTCTGTTACACCCCCCTAGAGGCCCTGACTCTGCCAGTCCAGACTTAATACTGAGTCGCTAGCCACCTCGGGAACCTCCTCCTACCCTTTCATGTGCTCCCTCCTCATATTTATCCAAGGAGAAATTTGCTACAGCTATGACTGAGTTTTTGATGAAGGTTTGCACTCTTTTGGAGGCTGTAGACTACAGGGGGCCAAAGTGAGCTCCCTCGTCCTAACTTCTCCTTCCCAGAGTAAGGACTGGGGGGGCAAAAGTAATTTTTCGCCATAGAAAAGGGCTAAACCTCCACTGACTAAACCAACATTTGGCCTTGAATACCATCAAAGCTCAATTATCAGCCTTAGGGGTTCTTTATGTGCGGTTGCCTATTTCTCTATCCCCTTAGTTGATGGCCTTTGTGCAGAGCATCACTTATATTGTCCTTCCTGTGTTGTGTGCTTACCAGTGACTTGGGATCTCAACCTGGTTCAGTCGGCTTTTCAGAGGCCATCCTTTGAATGTAGGGATATTTCCCTGTTAATTCTTACTTGCAAAGTTGTCTTTCTCATTACCATCACTTCTGTGAGGTGTGTTTCTAGGTTGGCAGCCTTGACTTGTAATGAACCTTTACCTGTGCCTATGACCTCTTTTTCTTGCTATGATTTATTTTTTCCCACTTTAACCAAGACATTGGCGGTTATTTACTAAAGAAAAATCCACTTTACACTGCAAGTGCACTTGGAAGTGCAGTCGCTGTAGATCTGAGGGGGACATGCAAGGGAAATAAAAAACAGCATTTTAGCTTGCACACGATTGGATGATAAAATCAGCAGAGCTTCCACTCATTTCAGATCTACCCCTTTAGATTTAGAGCGACTGCCCTTCCAAGTGCACTTTCAGTGCAAAGTGGATTTGCCTTTCGTAAATAACCCCCATTGTCTTACTATCTTTATGTCCTGCATTTAAACATCCTAAGAATGTTTCTCCATAGTTTGGATGTGGGTCATGCTGTTCAAGTTTACTCTTCAGCTACAACCCCTTTGTGTCAGGCTGACTCTGTTTATCATTCCCAAAGGCCCCTGCAAGAGTCAGCCAGCTTCTGGTTCCACTACTGCCAGGTAGATTCAATAACTCCTCATTCAGGCTTATGGCCTTAGTGTGAAGGATTTTTGGCATCAGGCTTCGGTTCCTTAGATCTGCAAAGCTGCCCGGTCCTTGGTTCACACGCTTAAGTTTACTAGGTGGACATCCAGGCTTCAGTGGATGCCGACTTTGGTTGTAATGTTCTTCAACTGGTCCTGTATAGATTTCCATACAGAGGAACAAAAGCAACAGCAAGTAAATAATATCAACACGTTTATCAAAATGGCAGCTTTATAGGCTGAGATGGCATCACCTCTGGGTGATCAGTGTACATTGCAAGTATTTTGACTGCAGATTCCTAGCTGTTTCTGCTGTGAAGGAATAGCTCTTTGTTAGGTTATGTCTTGTGCAGGACTGCTTCTAAATGAGCGTGACTTTTTCATTTTTGATCATCAGATGCACTTGCAGTGCTCTAATCTTGCAGGGTCTGCATTCCTTTTTGAAGTAACAAATTCTTTAGGAGTATCATGCCAAAATTGTCATTTTTGTTGCAGAGGATGCCTAAAATCTGGCTTGTATCTTAGTGCAGACGTCTGGGAAGATCAATGAGCCAATCACACAAGCAGAAAGTGATGTCTCTGGGGGCATTCCATAGTTGACACATTTTTATTGAATTTTACAGAAAATTACAGCGCTACAGTTTGAAAAGGAAATATAATCTTTACAAATAAATTAAAATATGACCTGCGTCCCAATTGTGTACTCTTTGTTACATGTTTATATCTGCTTTACCTGGTTGTATCCTATGGCTATCAATAAAAATCCAAGTATGTTCACCAAATCACTCTTTTGCAACCTCGTGCCTCACATAAAGTCCCACTCCCTTGCTCTCTCCTTTTTTGATACATGATAGGGATGGACATGTGTGACCTTACCAGGCCACAATTAAATTTTAAGTCCCAAGGGATGGAATAATTGGCCTCACCAGGTCATGTGTTCATAAAGTCCCTAAATATATTTCTTTGACCTCAATACCAATTGTATTGTATATTGCTATATTATTTTTATTTACAATAATTTTTTCCCATTAAAGTGGAGTTGCCCTTTAAGTACAGTATAATGTGGCATTTGGTTATTCTTTCTGATGATATTGAGATGCAAACGCGAAAGACGGAGTGCTGCTAAACAAAGTAAAGACTAATATAGCAAAGGGCCATGCAGCTAGATGAAGTGAAATTTGACTGACATTGAATTAAATTGATTTGTGTTGCAATAATATATGTTAAATCAAGGTACGTCCCATTGTTGCATTGTAATGAGTATTAAAGGGTCCAGATTTTCTTCCTATTGGTGTCTAGACCTTTACATGTACAGTAAGCCTACACGCTACAATAGAATAGTTCACTTGCTTTCTTCTGCTTGCTGTCATTGTTTACCTTTAAATCTGAACTACAGGATTTGTAAAAAAAACTAAGAAACTTGCTAGCTTCGGTATTGTACTTGATAATGTCAGTGTGTGACTGCTAAAGCAGAAGGCAGGAGAGACCTTGGAGGGCTGTTTGCATTGAAGAAGCCTCCTGGAGTAAGGGATAAGGTGAGTATTAGGCCCCTTTCACACATGCGGACCGTATGTCCATTTTTCATCCATCCGTTTTTGGATGAAAAACGGACATACATGTACCCCTATGGGATAGCGGGTGTCAGCGGATGAGCATCCGCTATTGTCCGCCTCCGCAATTGTCCGATTCTGCAGATGGAGGAAAACCCTATTTTTTCATATCCGTCTGCAGAGCGGATCGGATTAACACAGACAGACGGTCCATGTTCATCCGATCCTCCATAGAGGGTAGCGGAGAACTGACAGGGCGGTCCCTGCACAGTGTGCAGGGACCGCCCTGTCATCAGCCGGCTCAGCGGGGATCAGCTGTGCGATCCCCGCTGAGCAGCGGATCTTCACGGGGCAGATCAATACGGATCTGCCCCGTGTGAAAGGGGCCTTACTCTTTATTCCTCTACCCCAAGACTGAATGAGCATTAACCCTTGCAGTGTGGGAAACCCACTACCATGGTAAACTTTTTTTTTGTTTTGTTCTGAAGTGGGGCACTTATATAGATTTCCCTTTCACTTTGAACAGATCCAGGAAGAAACCGAAATGTGGAAAATCCGAGAAATGGAAAAGCACCCAGATACTCACAGAACAAAGAAAAGAGCATCACCAGATGTAAACAGGTCAGCAGTAGTCCAGGAGATTGCAACTTCACTATGAAAGTAGTTACCAGAATAAGACTTGTCCATTTACACCCAGCTGCCCTCCGGTCTGATCTGACCAACCGGAGGGAAACGGATTCCCTTCCCCGTGTGTGTGTTGTGTGTGTGTTTTTTGTATGCTGGATCAGACCTGGAGACTTTCCAGGAGAATGGAGGTTCCAATCGGGTCCGGCTGAAAAACAGACAGCGGGATCCAATCAGACCCTCCATTAGAGCTGCAACTAATGATTATTTTCATAATCGATTAGTTGGCCGATTATTTGGTTAATAACCTTAAAAAACAAAGTGTGATGTATAATTTAGTTAAAGCGGTTCTGCACACATTTCATTTAGTAAATCTCTTTGCCTTCCAAATCAGGCAAAGAGTACTAAATGAAATGTGTTTTTTTTTTTTTCACTTACCTTGATAATCGCTGACTTCCTGTCCTCTGTCTCTGCGGCGGTGGGCGGGGTCTCTGCGTCGATCGTTGTCAGGCCGCACTGTCTCCTGGGATCTGGTGTCATTGATCCCAGGAGTCAGTGCGGACATCTTCGAAATCTCGCGAGATTTCGGCCACATCTTCCGAAATCTCGCGAGATGTCGGCAGATGTGCCGACATCTCGTGAGATTTCGGAGAACGTGAGCTGCACTTTGCCGTTACTGCGCACGCGCGAGCTCGGCGCAGTAACGGCGGTGCATGCTGGGCCATCTAAAGTGCCTGTGGGGTTTCACATGCCCACAGGCAAGATGGCCCCCAGCAGAAAATAATTATATAAATAATTTTATTGGAGGAAAACCAGCTGCTATTGATTAAACAGATGGAACACGTGAGTCCCACAATTTACCTAGTAATTCTAGGCATTGTATTCCCCCCCCCAAAAAAAAAAAAAAAAACACAGTGCAGAACCGCTTTAATATGTAAAGTTAAAAAAAAAAGGCAATTTATTCTTAAATATCTCTATGCAGTGGTAAATATAAATAACCAACTATATGGTTAGGGAGCAAAATATCGAATCCACTCTGAGAATAACAGACAAAGGAGATGTACTGTATATACTCTTAGAGGAGTTATACTGTATATTCTATTGGCGGATATATATTGTATATACTATTAAAGGGTGAATCTGGTAAATATCATCAGACTCGGGGATCACATTTTTTATATTTAAAAAAACAAACAATGGTGGTTATTTACGAAAGGCAAATCCACTTTGCACTACAAGTAATCGATAGTAATAGATTAATTTCATAATCGATTAGTTGTTTCAGCCCTACCCTCCATTATCCATTAGAGCATCCTCTTGTTGATGCCAGTCTCTCTATACAGCTAGTCACTTCTGATAAACAGTATGGTTCCCATTCTGGCTTCAGGGTGAAATAGGAATGCGCGAGGAGAAAAAAAAGCCGATCACGACTTCTGTGAAAGGGACATCGATCCCGAAGAGGAAGAGGCACAGCCACATCATCTGTGCCGCCTGCCAGTGCATATCAGTGCCACCAATCAGTGCCCACCAGTGCATTTCAGTGCCACCTATCAATGCTCACCAGTGGTGTCAATCAGTGTCCCCTACCAGTGCCCTTTGCTGCCACCCATCAGTGCCACCTATCAATGCCCATCAGTGCAGCCTCATCAGCCTACATCAATGAAGGAGAAAAATTGCCTGTTTGCAAACATTTTTTTTTAAAAACTTTCGGTCTTTTTTCATTTTTTTTTTTTACAAAAAATAAAAAACCCAGCAGTGATTAAACACCACCAAAAGAAAGCTCTATTTGTGGGGAAAAAATTATAGAAATGTAATTTGGGTATAGTGTTGCATGACTGCGCAATTGTCATTCAAAAGTGTGACAGCGCTGAAAGCTGAGAAGGGGGAATGGGTTTTAAGTGCCCAGTAAGCAAGTGGTTAAACTACTTGACTATATACAACAGGGATCTCAAACCGGTGTCCCTACAGCTGTTGCGAAACTAAAAGTCCCATGAGGCATTGCAAGGCTGACAGTTTACAATAGCTGGAGGGCCTCCAGTTTGAGAACCCTGATATACAAGATTTACAAGTCTAGTTTGTTTATACTGCTCTGTACTAATAATGTCTCTTACTGTTCTGTTACAGATGGGATCATAATGGCTACAAAGAGCTCTATCCAGAGGAGTTCAGTGATAACAGGTAGTAATGTTTATGCAGATCATAGAATAGTTGAGGCCAGTTCTGGCCCTACAGCCTATTCATTGTTTTTCATTTAGGGGTGGATCTGGCTTTGTTATATACTGTATAGGAGACATTACAGTCAGATCTTTAGTTAAAGTGTATGTAAGCCCTAACTTTGGACTTTCTTTATTTGCTCCCCTTTGGTCTGTACCAATATACAGTTGAAAGTGTTTTGTCATATCTGTTCTAGAAGTGCAAATGCCTGTTGATCATGTCAGAATTCCATTGAGCTTGGAAGTTTCTGTGCTCACTGCAGTGTTATTAGCCCTGCCCATTTTCCTGTAGTTATTTGAACTACAGAACCCCTCTCACTATGTTATGGAGATCAGAACCAGGAGAGGTGTTTTGTAGTCCTAACACACGTCCTGTCCTAGGGTTTGACACTGCTTCTCTATAAATGGAGTACAGGACTGGATATGTGTCACTGGCAGGGTCACCAGGTAAAAATAAAGCTAAAAAGGTTTAGATGCACCTTAAAGTCGATCTAAACCCTAACTGGTACATATTTAGTTAGCTAAAGTACTGTAAATACTTTTTTGATTCTAAATGCACCTCATCTTTACTCCTCATCTCCAGTCTCTTTGCAGCCACTCTGTCTACGTGTGCTTACTCCAGCTGTGGCTGTATTTCATTGCTCAGGTTAGGCTTCCCGATGATGACAGCAGCAGAACATGCCAGCGCAATGAGTGCCAGCATGGCTGCTTATTGTCTCCACCAGAAGTGCATGTGACAGGATGACAACACACAGGAGCCATTGAGGTAAAGGAACAGAGGGTTGTCACCCTATATTGGGGAAAAACCTGAACAAAGACCCTTCTAGCAGGATCACTATATGTAATTTTAATGAAAGCTATCCATAAATAAGGGTTCCAGCGTTCATATATTTAAAAAAAATTTTTTTTAGTTCTGACCTGCACAAAAAAAATCCCTATATATTAAAAAAAAAAAAAAAAAAAACGTATGTATGTATTAGGGGCCAGGTTTAAAGAGCTTAGTAGTTTAAAGGGTTTGTTACCCCAACAATTCATATTTCTGACATGGGTCTGCTGTACCATACTTGTATGAGAAATATTGTGTTCTTTGTATTGCTTCCTTTGTGTGAAATCCCCTGGTGTTCCTGCCAGTACCTCTGCTTTCCTGATAAAAACTGACCACACTAAGCAGGGATAGCACACCATGGTCAGTTCTCTAGCTATGCTGGAAACTCAGTGTGATCTCCTCCAATGATCGGAGTTGTCCTGACACACCCCTGCTGCACAGCCATTCACTGGGAAACTCAGTGTGCTGCTGCTTCTCCTCCCCCAGCTATTATGCAGCTGAGAACAGAGGGTTTGTGATCACTTATAAAAAAGGGAAAAAAGGTATTTATAATGGTGGTTTTATTAAATTTTATCTAAACAAAAATGTTTTGCCTTTCATTTCTATTTTAAACTGTATGAGTTGTTTTTACAAGGTGATCGTTTACAATCACCTTTGACTCATTCATTTGTGTTAAAAGAGTGACTCCTCATTTCCCTGCCTACTCTGTTTGGAAGGCCATGGCATGCCAAGTTTTTATCAGAGAAAATGTCTAAAATGTGAACATCTTATATTTTTTCGTCTGCTTTTCAGTGGCCGAAACAGATTGCCTGAAAACAATGTTTTTGGCATTTTCCCGAAAATGCACACGATTTTACTGTGTTTTTTTTTCCATAGGTCATGTGACCAAAAACGTAACCCTGAGTGTGTTATTGATGCATTCTTGCTGCATTTTCATTGCATTTTAACGGGAAGGTGCGTTTTTTGTGCATTTTTTTTTTTTTAACTGGCAAAATATGTAGCAAGCAAGATTTTTAACACCACAACGGAAGCGCAGCGGACCAGTGTAAAGACATACATAGAATTTAAAGGGATACATTTTTCTTGAACTTTTTTTGCCACTAAAGGTGCAGATAATTCATGATATTATTTAAAAGGTCAAATATAATAAAATTATATTTATAAATTATGTGTGTAATAAAAAAAAATTTTGTTTCAGCCAAGTGCATCCTGAATTTACTGTTTGGTTTTGGTGCACCTCTACATACCTCTGCATATCTGCTGTATGTTTTCTCTTTGTTATGGGTGCCAGCATATGTTTATTTGTAAAACGAAGGTTATTTTTAATATTAAAAAAAAAAAATTGAACACAGGACATTGATTCATATACGTTAAAAAAAAAAAAGAAAAATTAATATAAAATAGATTTCAGCCAAAAATGTTCCAGTTGGTAATCTTTCATGTGCTGTTTTTTGTTAGAAGTCGTATGAGATCAGATGGGTTTGATGCCGAAGGGAAACGGGAGCCTGTGAAATGTGGACCTGCAGCAGCAGTTACTCTAAGACCAGATGCTCTGAGTGTACGAGCCTTGAACAAGAAGTATTCTGAATGTGAGGCCAGCATTCCTGACAGGTAGGAAGAATTTGTGTATGTAGTCCCTTGTCTCTTCATGTTTTAATTCAGTACTAAACATAAAATACAGAAAATTGTGATAGATACTTACTGTAATTTTCCTTTTTCTGGTCTTTCCCTATGCCAACATACCGATAGGTTACCTCTGCCTCCTGACCTCTCAGGACTTCCCTTTACTAGCCCATAAAAAGTTGAAAATGCTGTACTTCCCATCTGGATCCACGATAGGACACCTGGGGGGGGGGGGGGGGGGTGCATAAATATGCTGACATGAGAAGCCAGAAGAGTAAAGTTAAAGAAACATTTCTGATATTTTATTTTTGCGTCCACTCTGTTTCTGTCTATATGGAGAATTTCCTCTTATTTTTTTTTTCTTCCATATACCTGGCCTCATGTCAGCAGACGCATGGGATATGACTAGCAAAACAAATAGGGAGGGAAGGGTGTTGGATCTTGGGGGGGGGGGGGGATTTCTGAGACCGCTATGCCTGTTGTTGAGTGTGCTGTTAAACTGGATGGGGAAAGTATGCCTCTGGAAGCATATTCTGTCTGTACGGTTTTCACTATTCAGTTAGCGGCAATTCAATGGTTCATAACTCTCTGCTTTTCTAGGCCTAATGGCAAAATAAACAGGGATTCTTCTTTCTGGAAGACATCCATTCTCTGTAAATGAAGTTGCAGTAAATTTACTAAATGCAGCCTTGTCCTCTTTTGGTCCTTAAGGGGAAGAGCTTGCTGGGAGCAGGGCTGTTTTTTCAGCTGGAACTCCCAACAAGGCCATTGGGAAGAACCCTGGAACAGGTTTTAGAATGATTTTATTGTCAAAGAAAGAACAGTACGGCTCTTAAACCACTTCCCGCCACCAATAACGCCGCACAGATCCAGTACCAGCAGCAGTACCGTCACACAGGCCCGCCAAAAAGTACCGCTATCATGTCTCCAAAGGGTTTACACACCTGAGGAGGCATATGCAATCCTTACCATGTCGGATGATGAGAGCAGCGGGGAGCTCCCATCATCAGATTCTGGTTTGAAATACAAATCAGTAGAGGGTAGTGGTTCGGTGTTCGAGTCAGAGGAGGAAACCATCCCTCCTAAAAGAATAAGGAGATCAGGACCAAGATCCGAAGACCTGCCGACCACCAGCAGCGCCAGATCTCAGGAAGAGGAGCCCAGTACTGGAAGTACATGCCCAACCCGAATAATCCAGTCCTACCTTCCCGGTGCCCTGGCAAACCCCTTATGGGTTGCCTGCCAGCTCAGGATCTGCTATAATCCCCCTTTCACCGCCCAGCTACTATACCACACTACAAATTTTTCAGAATTGGATTATTATTTAATTTTTCCCACAAGATTTGTTGCAGAATATGGTGGACCAAACCAATCTGTATGCAGAGCAACTTATTTCTGCCAACCCCAATTCATCCTATACCCGCATGTTCCACTGGCAACGTCTCACACTGGATGAATTTAAATTGTTTTTGGGCCTTACGTTCAATATGGGGCTAACAAAGAAGAACCAACTCCATGCCTACTGGTCTACCAACCCCATCCACCAAATGCCAAAATAATCTGATGTCATGTCCAGGACACGCTACGACATGATCATGAATTTCCTACATTTTAGTGATAATTAGCAGTGCCCTCCCCGAGATCACCCCAACCACGACAAATTATACAAAATACGCCCCCTAATAAATTCGTTTTCCCAGAGATTTGCTGAAGTGTTTAACCCCGACTAAAACATTTGTGTGGACGAATACCTTATACATTTTACTGGCCAACGGCACATCAAGCAGTATATCCCAAGTAAGAGCCAAGTACGGGTTGAAATGTAATACATTGTGTGATCGAGCCACTGGGTACGTATATACCTTCCGTATTTATGAAGGCAAAGACTCCCAGCTCCAGCCCAGTGAGTGCCCCACATATATTGGAACCAGTGGGAAATTTTTCTGGAAGCTGGCATACCCCCTGTTCAAAAAAGGATACCATTTTATATGTGGACAATTATTATACCAGCCTGCCCCTTTTTCGTCCCCTTTACTGTAAACGAACCCTGACCTGCGGTACCTTAAAAAAAAAAAAAACAGGAGTGCTTCCAACAAAATCTATTGACAAAAAAATTACCTCTCACTATGTAGATATACCTGATAGAGATATCTAAAATGATCTGTGATGCCACAAACCCAGTGCTACTGTAATACAAAAATAGAAAACAAAGAACTATTCATATATAATTCTATAATCCAGATCACTGGATAAAAAACTATTTGTGATAAATTATATAAAATTCATACACAAAATAAAAATATATTGCTGCAAACATTATTATTATTATTATTATTATTATAATACAGGATTTATATAGCGCCGACAGTTTACGCAGCGCTTTACAACATTAGGGCAGACAGTACAATTACAATTCAATTCAATACAGGGGGGAATCGGAGAGCCCTGCTCGTTAGAGCTTACAATCTAGAAATCTATATAAACCATACACACTTGTTAGTGATTCCATAATCTGAGTGCTACAACACTGACAAATGAATGCTAAATCCAACAAGTGATGAAAACATATAATTATGATGGAGGTTGAGACCACCATCCCACCACCATCCCAGTGCTACAAGTCCAGTGAAAGCAAATTCAAACATCATACACTCTGAGTACATAGAAAAGGGTGCTCAGTATTCACTTCATTTGTTGTATTTCTCCAAAGTATTAGGCAGTATCCCCAAGTGGGAAAACAGCAGGAGTTTCACCACCATGCACCCTATATTCTCACCTTTTTAGTATTGGACTAATATAATATATTTTATTATATTTATTAAATTATAATCATTTAGGTCTAATAACATAAGCGTTATCACATCAAGGTCACTTGTAAGGCTGGTCACTCTCGGACAATAATCCAGAAGGACAGATGTTATGTGTATGGGTCCCTTTAAAGTGTTACTAAACCCGCAACAGTAAAATCAGTCTGCATATGCAGTAAAGCATGCTTGTTATACTCGCTATACAACCTAAGGGGTTAATCCTCTGCATTGTGTAAAAAGGCTTTTTGATCCTGTCTTCTCTGATCCTCCCCTTCTTTTACTGTCTTCAATCCAACTCCTGATAGTACAGAGCCTTGGAGGCACTCTGCCACCGAGATCGAGCCAGATGTCCTGTGTACTCCGGCTCCTCTCTTGATTAATTGTCAGTTTAAGCACCACAGCACTGAAAAATGGCCTGGATAGAAAAGATGTGTAGCAAGCGCCCACTTTGGGCCTCTTTCTTTGTTTCTTTTCCAATTGGCAAACTGCAGACTTATCATTTCCTTGTTCTTTTCAGATGGGGGCATAGTGGGTATAAAGAACTCTACCCTGAAGAATTTGACACAGAAAGGTATGTATAAAAATATATGACTGCAATACATACTTTTTGTATATTTTCCTTTTGATGGGAGTATATCGTTTTTTTTTTTTTTTTTTTTTTCGTTTTTTTTTCTTTTAATACACTGATCAGCCATAACATTTATGATCACGCTCCTAATATTGAGTAGATCCCACTTTTGCTGCCAAACAGCCCTGACTCATTGAGGCATGGACTCCCAGTGTAACTTCCACATGAATGGCAGAATTAAAAGTTTCCCAGCAGAACGTTACCCAAAACATCACACTGCTTGCTGGATTGCCTTCTTCCCATAGTTCATCTTGGTGCCATCTCTTCCCCAGGTGAGTGACACACACATACACGCACACCAGGCTATCCACATGATGTAAAAAGAAAATCTGACTCTTCAGACCAGGCCACTTTCTTTTATTGCTCTGTGGTTCAGTTTTAATGTTCACAAACCCATTGTAGATGCTTTTGGCTGTGGACATGGGTCTGCATGGTCACCCTGACTGGTCTGCAGCTACGCAACACCTGATGCCTTTCTATCAGAAACCAGCATTAACTTTTTTAGCAATTTGAGCTATAGTAGTTCTAATGGGTCAGACTACACAGGCCAGCCTTTACATTCCATGTGTATCAATGAGCCTGCCCATTACCCTGTCACCAGTTTTCCTTCCTTATGCCCCGTACACACAATTGGAAATTCCCCCAGCAAAAGTCTGATGTGAGGACTTTTGCTGGCGGAATTCCCGCCAGCAAAAGATTGAGAGCAGGTTCTCTATTTTTCGGTCGCAAAAAGTTCAGATCGGAAATTCCGATCGTCTGTAGCAATTCCAAAGCGCAAAATTCCTACGCATCCTCAGGAGCATTGAACTTCATTTTCTTGGCTCGTCATAGTGTTGTACGCCACCGCGTTCTTGGCAGTCGAAAGTTCAGAGAACTTTTGTGTGACCGTGTGTATGCAAGCCAAGCTTGAGCGGAATTCAGTCGGAAAAAACATCCAAGTTTTTTCCGACGGAAAATCTGCTCGTGTTTACGGGGCATAAGACCACTTTGGTAGGTTTTGACCACTACAGAGCAGGAACTTCCCATAGGAGCTAAAGAAAAGATTTGTAGATGCTCCGACCCAGTTGGTTAGCCATTACAATTTGGCCCTTGTCAAAGTTACTCAAATCCTTACTCCTTACACTTGGCCATTTTCTCTGCTTTCAACACAGGGATAATATTTTCACGTGCTGCCTTATACAGTGGGTAAAGAAAAGAATCACTACCCTTTTTAAAATAATCATATTTTGTTGTTTTGCAGCATGAAATGAAGACACACTGTTTGTTTTTTTTTTTTTTTGTTTGTTTTATCCAGCTGCATTTACTCAGTGTAACTTAACCACTTTCAGACCGGACCATTTTGCTGGCTTAAGACCAGAGCACTTTTTGCGATTCGGCTGTCGCTTTAACTGACAATTGCGTGGTCATGCGACGTGGCTCCCAAACAAAATTGACATCCTTTTTTTCCCACAAATAGAGCTTTCTTTTGGTGGTATTTGATCACCCCTGCGGTTTTTATTTTTTGCGCTATAAACAAAAAAAAGAGCGACAATTTTGAAAAAAAACACTTTATTTTTTACTTTTTGCTATAATAATTATCCCCCAAAAATATATAAAAAAAACATTTTTTTTTTTCCTCAGTTTAGGCCGATACGTATTCTACATATTTTTGGTAAAAAAAATCACAATAAGCGATTTATTGATTGGTTTGCGCAAAAGTTATAGCGTTTACAAAATAGGGGATCGTTTTTACTAGTAATGGCGGCGATTTTTATTGTGACTGCGACATAATGGCGGACACATCAGAAATTTTTGACACATTTTTGTGACCATTGTCATCTATACAGCAATCAGTGCTATACAAATGCACTGATTCCTGTGTAAATGGCACTGGCAGTGAAGGGGTTAACTAGGGGGTGGCAGTGTAGGGGTTAAGTGTGTCCTAGGGGCGTGTTACTAACTGTGGGGGGCGTGGCTGTGTGTTATTGATTACTGATATCTGCTCCAATCACAGGGAGCAGAGATCAGTGTCACTTGTTGCTAGGCAGAATGGGGAGATGCTGTTTACTTCCGCATCTTCCCGTTCGTCCTCCCCATGAAACGATCACGGGTATCCCCACGGCGATCGAGTCCGCGGGACCCGCGACCGGACTCACGGGGGCCCCGACCAGCGCACACGATGGCACGGCGGCATATTCAAAGGGGCGTACCTGTAAGCCCTTATGCCTGTCCGTGCCATTCTGCCAACATACATCTGTGTGCGCCGGTCGGGAAGTGGTTAAAACATCCAAGTGAAAGATATAACCCCAACATATCGGGGGGGGGGGGGGGAATTAAAAATAGTCAAACGGAATCGCTGATTCAGTATTTTGTCGAACCACCTTTTTGCTTTAATTACAGCCTTTAGTCTGTTGGGATATGTCTCCTAACTTTGCACATCTAGACTTTGGAATATTTGCAGAACTGCTCAAGTTCAGTTAAATTTTATGGTAACAGTTTGTGGACTGCAGGCTTCAAGGCATTCTACAAATTTACAATGGGGTTTAAAACTTGTCTCTGACTAAGCAATGCAAGGACATTCACCCTTTTCTCCTTCAACCACTGTGTGGTAATTTTTGCTGTGTGCTTTGGGTCATTGTAGTCATGTTTGAAGGTAAACCTTCTTTCCATTGACAACTTTCTCTCAGAGGGCAGCCGATTTTCCTCCTATCCTGACAAGTGCTCCAGTTCCTGCTACAGAGAAACACCCCCATAATAGGATATTACCACCTCCTTGCTTTACTGTAGAAATGGTGTTATTTGGATGGTGAGCTGTATTGGATGTTCGACAGACATATTGTTTGGTGTTGAGGCCAAACGATTCAATTTTAGTCTCATCTGACCAGAACACCTTTTTCCATGTGGCCTCAGAACCTTCCAGGTGCTTGGCAAAGCTCAGTCAAGACTGCATGTGGTCTTTCTTGAGGGGTGGATTTTTTTTCTTGCAACCCTCCCATACAAGCCACATTTGTGGAGAATTTGTGATATTGTTGTCACGTGGACACAAAGACCACTCTTTGTCATAAATTCCTGCAACTGCTTCAGAGTTGCTGTAAGCCTTTTGACAGTGCCTTGCCACCCATAGTTGTTTGTTTGCTTCAGTTCTACTATCCGGGACTGAAATGCTCCAGGAAAATTATTTTCATGCTGAGCTAATCAAAATGACCACAACTGATCACAAGATTTCTGGTGGATGAGCCTTGGCCTATTCCCAACAGACCAGACCTTCTAGCCCACGTCCACCTGTTCCCTCTTTTTTCTCAGTCACTGGCTTTAATGGCATGGCTGTTGAAACCAAATTGTAAATGATAGGGGTATTTCTGACTTCTCACTTTGCTCAGAGCAAGAAAAGCCAACTCCTGCAAGAGTTACTATCCTACATGAAGGGCCTTCTTTGCATGGTGCGAGGATGGAAGGCTTAACCCCAGGTAATACTCTTGCTCATATTCTGGCTTTTCTTAAGTTTTGGTCATGATCACCATCTACCCTTATGCACTCTTAAAGAGGAAATAAACCCTGATGGGTTTTATTTCCTCATTTGTTCCCTGCAAAGTAAAAGCATAATGAGCTAGTACGCATCGAAAATGAACACATTATGTGTCACTTACCTGCAAACGAAGCCCGCAATGTCCCTGCTGGTGGCCGCCTCCATCTTCACCCCTCTTCCTTCCGGGGGTTGTGTACCCAGGCTCTGTGACTGGCTGGAGTCATGTGACGTCACTCCCGCGTATGCATGCGGGAGCCAACAGTCACAGCACGGGCCCTGTAGAGATGGCACGATCGTGCCCTTTCTTCAGTGTGCATGCGCTGATGACGTTGGCGCAAATCCTGCTTGCTGCAATTTTGGTCAGTTAAAAAAATCTGCACCAAAAACGCACCTCCCTGTTGGAATGCATTGAGCAAACAGCAAGAAGGGATTAATAATGCAATCGTGTTACGTTTTTTTGATGTGTTTTTTTTGTCACATTGCCTATAAAAAAACACACCATAAGCTTGGTAAAATCGAGTGCATTTTCAATGCCATTATTGGCACCCTTTATTTATAGGCAAAATTCCAAAAACATAATTTTCAGCCACAAGAATTTCGGTGCATCTCTAGTTATTACCGTTTTGTAGCACTGGACCCACCCTATTGTATTGTAAGATTGCATGAGCAAGGCCCTTCTTTTTGCGCGGTCGTGCTACGTGGCTCCCAAACAAAATTGGCGTTCTTTTTTTCCCACAAATAGAGCTTTCTTTTGGTGGTATTTGATCGCCCCTGCGGTTTTAATTTTTTGCGCTATAAACAAAAGAGCGACAAAAAAAAAAAAAGCATTCTTTTTTTATTTTTTGCTATAATAAATATCCCCCAAAAATATATAAAAAAACATTTTTTTCCCCTCAGTTTAGGCCGATACGTATTCTTCTACATATTTTTGGTAAAAAAAAAATCACAATAAGCGATTATTGATTGGTTTGCGCAGAAGTTATAGCGTTTACAAGATGGGGGATAGTTTTATAGCATTTTTATTGATAATTTTTTTTTATTAGTAATGGCGGCGATCAGCGTTTTTTATTGTGACTGCGACATTATGGTGGACACGTCGGACATTTTGAAAAACATTTTTGGGACCATTGTCATTTATACAGCAATCATTGCTATTTAAATGCATTGATTCCTGTGTAAATGACACTGGCAGTGAAGGGGTTAACCACTAGGTGGCAGTGTAGGGGTTAAGTATGCCTAGAGGTGTGTTTCTTACTGTGGGGGGGCGTGGCTGTCAGCTAGTGAATGCTGATCTCTGCTCCAATCACAGGGAGCAGAGATCGGCGTCACTAGTTGCTAGGCAGAACGGGGAGATGCTGTTTATTTCCGCATCTCCCCCTTCAGCCTTCCCGTGAGACGATCGCGCCCGATGGCATGGCGGCATCTTAAAGGGGACGTACATGTACGCGCTTATGCCTGTCCGTGCCATTCTGTCGACGTATATCGTCGTGCGCCGGTTGGGAATCGGTTAACCCGTAAAACTGTACTGTTTACTATTATGTCGGCGCTTTTACAAAATAAAAGTAATCAAATGAGTATTTCTTAAGAAAATCTGTTGCTTAGGCCTAAATAGTGTAGATGCTAAAACTAACCGTAATGCCCCGTACACACGGTCGGAAATTCCGACGGAAAATGTCCGATCAGACCATGTTGTCGGAAAATCTGAGTGTGTGGGCTCCATCGGACTTTTTCCAACAGAAAAAATATGAGATCCTGCTCTCAAATTTTCCGACAACAAAATCCGATTTGACTTTTTCCGATCGTGTGTAGAGAATTCTGATTTAGGAGACCAAACCTATTGGCTAATAGCCTCTACGTAGTTACGTTGTACGCAACGAATGTCACCACGTTCAGAATGATCGGATTTTCCGACAACTTTGTCCGACCGTGTGTATGCAACACCAGTGTCGGACAAAATCCGTCGGAAAAAATCTGATGGATTTTGTGGTCGGAATTTCCGACCGTGTGTACGGGGCATTAGTGTAAACTTCAAGCCCCCACTGAGAGGTGTCCTGACATTTATTGTTCACTATTCCTCTTTCAGCGATCGAGGGGAAGAAGGAAGTAAAAGGAAAGCTAATGGACAAGAGAAATCAAGGCACAAAAACCAAAAAGAACAAGAATCTCGCAAACGTAAACGCTCAAAGAAGGGTCACAAGAAGAAGCAGAAGAAGCGTTCACACAAAAAACTGAAGAAAAGAAAGAAAGAGCAGGTGGAAATTACAGAGTCTTCAAGTGAAAGCTCAGATGAATCAGAGGAAAAGCGAAAGAAGTCCAAGAGGAAGAAGGCGACCCGGAAAAAGAGGGCAAAGAAAAGGCCATCATCTTCCGGACAGGACAGTGATTCATCAAGTGATGAGATGAGCAGTACAGAGGTTCCTGAGATGGAGGTACGCAAAGAAAGATGGACTGAAAAATCTAGCAAGAAACATCATAGTAGTCATAGCAGATCAAAGTCCAAAAAAGACCCCGACACAGAAGCCAGGAAAAGTAGAAGAACCAACTGGAAAGTGGCCAAAGATGAAAGCTCAGAGAGCTCCGATGAGGACTAAATGTCTGCATATCCCTGTATTTCTGATTTTATCAGCCTGAAATCACAGGCATATGTTTGTATATTATATATTTTTTTTTTTCAAAATAGTTCAAATGTGCAATAATATGTTTCAGAAAATATAGTCCTATGGCAACAGTGATTGTCATGTTCTTGTCCCTTAAATTTGTGGAATACTAAAAAGTTAAACAACTAGAACAGTTAAAGTAATTGAAGGGGAGAAAAGTATATGGAAATGTAAGAGGAAAATTGGGGACTGTTTGGTACATTGCTGTGCTACTGCAGACCCAGTATAGTTCCAGTTGGGTTAGTTCACAAAGATCCATATTAGTTTAGCCACTTTTTTTTTTTTTTTTTCCTTTAGTTTTTGTGTATTGTTAAATTCTCTTGAAGAGTTTTTTTGTTTACAGACATAAATATCCTATAGGAATGGAATGGATAGTTTAACTATTGAAAGCCTCTATGTCTTACAAATCTGTATATCTTTATAGTACAGTACAGGACACAGAGCTTGTATTAACAGACCATGAGTTATGCAGACGACCTTCAGGTGATTGGACACTGGCTAAAAACCTTAGGTCTAGGACCACCCCTAATGCAAGCTCATATAACCTCACCCACTCTGTGAGACTCCAGTTTTTTTGCTAATGTCTATAGATGATGGACCTCCTATGCTTTTGGAAACTTTTTTTTTTTTTCTTCCTAAAGCAGTATTAAATCAAAAGCCAAAAACGTACTATATTGCAGCTTACCAGTCACTAGATGTGATGGCTGCATTGGTTTTCCTTTTAGCCATTTTTTCCCTCTGTTTTCACCTGGTGATCTGGCCAGTAACAAACCTCCTGTATTAAAGAGCCTTCGCTTTGTAGGAAGGAGCACAGGGGCACCTTTGAACAGCAGCTTTGTTAATCTGGGGAGAGAGTGTTAGATGCACTAGCAGATTTAGATACACTAATCAAATTGAAGCTAAACTCCAGCTAATGCTTTAAAATCAGTTACAGCAAACATTTTTTTGCTGCTTTTGGGATAGATAAAAAAAAAGCTGATCATTGTAAGCACCCCTGTCAGTGGTAAATTGTTTATCTCAACCTTGTAACTGCTATATCCGAAGAACAGCTTGTTTTGTTGAAAAACAGACAAGATCGCCAGGTGAAAATAAAGGAAAGAAAGCCTAAAGGGGGAACAAAAAACGAATGCAGCCATTGCATGTAATAATTGGAAAACTGCAGTATAATAAATATATTGTGTTTTTTTTTTGTTTTTTTTTTGGTTTAATGCTGTCCTAACCACTCTCCCCTTTTTTTTCCTCTAATGACACTTCTACCAAGATTTGACCACTTACTTTGTTTTTTGGATCAGGTGTTGTTCCTTGGGGACCTTAACCGGACCCCACTGTGTGGGGCCAGCCTTTAACGTTTTGCTTCCGGGACTGCAGCCTGCATTAGGTGATCACATTGTCCTGAAGTACAATGTGTGTAGTTAGCCACAGGGTGCTATATATGCTCAGGAGCGTGGTCCTTATCTATGGTTTCCAGACTCTGAACACCACTTTGGAGGTATGTCCACCATGACAGGCAAAGTCTGGATCCCTGTACATTTCATTTTAAGACTGGCTCCTGGCTAATATAGGCAACTTAGTGTTTATCACACAAAGCATACATGCATTGTATGACGATGTATACATCATCAGAGGAATAGAGAGTTGTTCACGTACACACTTTTTTTTTTTTTTTTCATTCAGCTCAGCCGGCTTACAGACTTCCTGTCAAACCAACCATTTTCTAATTATTTTCTTGCGTATAACCTGCATTTCTTCCTGTTGTATTTGCCTCTAACATTTCCAGTGCAATAATTAAACTCAACTTCATTTTTTATTTGGCATTGCATTTCTTGGACTTAAAGGAGGATTCTGCCTTTATAACATGTGGCACCTGTATTTAGGGTGCAACATGTTACAAGACAGCATCTGCGCACACTCCCTGATCCTCTCCCTATGGCAGGGGGAAGGGGTCAACTGATTATTGGTGAGGCCAATTATTGGGGTCGATATTCACATTTTTTAAAATTATCGGTATGGGTCACAAACCTTCCGTGGCGACCATCTTCTTGGGGCCCAGGTAGAAGAAGCCAGGACTCAGAATGTTTGCAGTACACTGCAGGCCCAGTGTGCGGAGGCGCGCGGCACACAACTTCATTACATATGTTGTGCCACGTGCCTCCGGGCCCTGGGCCTGCAAACGTTCTGACAGTCTGAGTCCTGGCTTCTTCAGCATGTATAGGGCATAGGCTGCTGCCTCCCTCGCTTCGGACAGTGCACGCCGCAAAACTGGACCAAACAGAATGCATCAGCAGCCACCCACCCACAGCAGGGAGCCAGGCCACCCACCCATACTCGCACAGCAGGGTGCACCGTGCCAGACAGTTTTAACCTCATCTGTAAACTCTCTTTTCAAATTTCAATGCAGAGAGAAAAAGTAAAAGTGGTCTGGGACTATTTCTTGTCTCGACCATCCCCAGGAAAAGCAGTAGTGTGGCACACATGCACAAACAATGTGAGCATGGGATCAGCAACTGCAAAAAACAAAAATACGTTAAATCTTTGGGCCTATCTAAGAGTTCATCATGTTGAATTGTATAATGCAGCACAGAGAAAACAAACTGAATCACAAAGTAAAATATCACTATCCCAGACAACAATAAAAGATATGTTTCAGAAAAAAGCTGGCTAAATTTGGATGGAAGATCCCAACTGCTGGACAGCGCAATCACAGAGATTGATGATTATTGATGACCAGCCAATTACAATGGTGTCTGACTAGATTTAAGCGGTTGATGTCCATAGCTGAGCCAAGGTACACACTGAAGAGTGAAAAGTATCACTGAACCGAAATGCTGAAAAATATTCACCAAAAGGTAGTTGAGAAAGTAAAGACTATGCTGCAACTAGAGAATGCTGGCAACTCACTCTCATTCATGACTGACTGCTGGTCAGGACCAACAGAGTCACTAATGGGTCTTACATGCCACTTAATTGATGGTGGATGGACAAAAAGGCAATTGGTGTTGAATACAAAAGTGATACAAGGATCCCACACTGGTGAGTACATTAGAGAAATGTTTCTAGGCATGCTTGAAGACTGGGGAATAAACAAAGACCAAGTGATGCTTGTGCTTCAAGACAGCAGAGCAAACATGGTGAAAGGAATGAGGCTTGCTGAAGTGTCAGACCTCATGGCACACCCTGCACCTTGTGGTAAATGAAGGTCTGTCAAGCAAAAGAGCTTTGATATAATTGACATGCTGAAGAGGTGCGCAGGCAATTTCCATCATTCAATCCTTGCCAAGCAGCGACTGAGGTGCATTCAAGAATTGGCCTACACAAAAAACAACCAATACAAAGGAACTCAACACTTTACATGCTGCAAAAAATGCTGGAACATTAGCGGGCTGTTAGCACTATTCAGGAGAACATGGAGGATATTTTTGTCCTACTGCTCATCAGTGGGACATTGTAGCCAATGTCATTGAGACTCCTCCCCATAGAGGAAGTGACACTAGAGTTGAGTCATTACGACTCATCTGTGTCATCAAATGTGCGAGAGTGCTGAAGATGCTTCTTCGGGAGAATGACGGACCCAACACGTGTGGCATTAAAACATTCAGGCAGGTCATGGGGGACAGCCTCGCCAAACGCTTTGAGAAGCATGAAGAGAATGCAAATATGTGCTGGCATGTCTTTTGGATGCTTGATTCTAATCTGGAAGAGCAGGATGCTGCAAAAACATCCAAAAAGCCAATGGGAAGAAAATAATCTTTATTGTAGTTGAATTGATGTCATGTTGAGCGTTTTATTGGGGCCTCATGCAGAGGATTCTTCTGAATCTGCAATAATCAGCCTGGATGCTTAACTTCATCTCTATTTGAAGGAACTAGCAATTGACAGAAAGTGGTGATCCTCTCGAGTGGTGGAAAGAAAATGAGGCACGATACAAAAGACTTGCCTCTCATGCTAGAAGATACCTCTCTGCTCCTCGTTTCTCTGTACCAAGTGAGCGTGTTTTTAGTGAGGTGGCTGCAATATATGAAAAAAAAAAAAAAACAGGTGACAATGCTGAAATGTTATGCTTTCTGCACTATAATATTGTTCTTCTTAACTGGGAGTATTGAAGAAAGTGTAGTGTCCACTGTCTAGCTTTTTGCACTGCGGTAGTGCATTAAATTTAATTAGTGCAGTGCACTGCAGTTTATCGGTATGCCATTTTTCTATGTTTTTGGGAAGCCATTTAATGAGTTCTTATTTTTGAAGCACTTTATTTTTCCCAGTTGTTTACTTTTAGGCCTCGTTCACACCATGGTGCAGACAGAGACGTCAGAGAAGAAAAGCGTGAACCATTGTTTTTTTCTATGTGCCCTGTTTAAACCACATGCAGATTTTTTTCTGCGCAGGAATGTGCAACGAGTCGTGTATGCAGTTTTCTGCACAGAAAAAAAAAAATGATATGACCTCAACATTGGTGTGAAAATAGGGGACATAACTTACACGTATTGAAAACTGATGTAGCATGCATGAAAACTGATGTGAAACTGATGTCTCTGTAAGTGAAATCTGTGCAGTTTTCCTATCAGTTTTCATGCAGGTATGGTGTGAAGAACGAGCTCTTAATGTTTAAAATTTTAACAAACCTTAACATGTTCAGTTTATACCAGATTTGTGTAGAAAATTGTATTGATTTTTCAAAACTTTAAATGTACAGAATATCGGCTATCAGCCTGAAATGCGGCAGAAAAATCAGTATCGGCCCTGAAAAAACAATATCTGTCGATCCCCTAGCAAGGGGGTCTTCGATTGGATCACAATTTGGCCAATTCAGCAAGGCCTGGATGAATTTTGATCTGTGTGGCTTTCCCTGTTCAACAGAACTTGATTGACTTCTGTTGAATAAACATGCTGGAAAACGTTTTTTGATCAGTTGCTGCAACTGCTGATCAGCGTATTCTGACAGCAGTGGGAGCCACTATCGCAATACAATTAGCTGGTGGAGGGGGGAATTCCCCCATTAACCTTGCTTATGTGGATGGAGAAATATGTTCCCTTCAGTCTGCTGCCTAAGATGATGTAGTTGTGACATGGCTCCCAGCTGATGCACTTCGGTCTGCCTTATCAACCAAAAATACATACAGGTTATTGCTACAAAGACAGCTATAGGAACACAATCGGCGCCTAGGTTTTCGAGGCTCCTGCATTACAAACAAGCAAAACCCCATTCCTTCTGCCTCCCTTTCTATGAGTAGCCCAAAAGGCCTTAGAATTCCACCATAGAATGGCCTAATATAAATCTGAGCCTTTAGAATCCCAACATTCAGTGCTCCTAACCGTTGCCTCTACCAAGGCAACTGATAAGCTTTCATGACTGTACATATCTGAAATGAGTGCGTTGTGTAATCCTGTGATGGCAAACCTATGCCCTCTAAACAGCTGCAGAACACCTCCTGAAATGGAAGCCACCTGCCATAAGCCCCACTGTGTAGTGGTGAAAAGATACTACCATAGCAGTAGCCTAACCCTCCTGTGGATGAAGCTCTGTTAAGATGCCAAACCTCCACTAAAGGATGCGACACCAACAGATGAAGCAAGTTAACCAGCCTGATTTGACCCTATCAATTACCCCAATGTTATCTGTCCCAAATAACAGATTTATGCTGATGCTTCTCCCTTAAATCTGTAGCTACACTGCTAAGGGGAAAAGCTCCAAAAATATCAAGCTGGCTGTTCTATTTCTTACCTGGCATTCATGAAGCCAAGCCCCAAAACCCCCTGTACCAGAGGTATCTGCAAACAACTATAGCTCAGTTGAGGACACTGCCCATTCCTGCTACAATGTCCTGCCTTTAGTGGTGAAAAGGAAAGTCTCAGATCCACCATAAATCCATACAAAGTAGTTAAGTCGAATGCTGCATGCAAAAATACGTTTTCATAAAATCCTTTGCAATCCCTTATTACGCATTTTTACTTAAAGAGGCAAAGCCAATTTTCCAACAGTGGAGTCAATTTCATTGCCCAAAAAGATCATAACTGGGTCCAGCACTACCATTTTGTCCAGTTCTAAGGAACTACCCAAAAGTTCCTAAAGACTGACCATAGAATAGCTAGCATTACATGACACTGTTGTGTCTGCTTCACCAACACACAAAAAAGTCATCTAGATAGTGTAAGATTCCTGTTCCCTGGAAACCTGACAGATGACCCATTCCAGAAATTAGCTAAATGCCCCATAATAGGCACATAAAATGGAACAGGCCAGTCTAATATACATTAAGTAGACAGTAAACTCTTATCAGTATCGAAATTGGGATACAACTATGCAGAGCTTTTTCTCTCAGAATAGGTGCAGGAACCCACCCTCCCCAGTCAAATCCCCAATCCCGCCATTTCTTGGGAAGTAAAGTGATGCCAAATAATGGATGTTAAAGCTCACCTTCTCCCCCATCCTCAGCTCACTCTTTCCCGCTGCTGTCCAAAGCTCACCCCCCCCCCCCCCCCCCCCCTCCAGCCACAGCTCACCTTTCCCCCTCATTCACAGCTTACCCTCTCTCTCCCCCAATCCAAGGCTTACACTCTCCCCGCTCACCTACCCTCCCCCCGTCCAAGGCTCACTCTCTCCCCCTTGATCACAGCTCGCCTTTCCCAGTCCACAACTCACTCTTCCCCCCCCATGCACAGTTAACCTGCCCCCCCCCCCCCACATTCCACAGTTCACTTTAGCATGCCCCCCCCCCCCCCCCCCCCATACACCACTTACCCATCTTTTTTATCCTCTGTCAACATGTCACCTCCTCATCCCAACTCCTACACCTTTTTTACCCTCTGTCAACTTGTCACCTACCCATCCCAACTCCTCCACCATTCCTTAAGGCAGGGTAGGCTTTTTTTTTTTTTCAGCCTTGTGCAGTCTCATATGGGCAGCTCCACCTGTCAGATCTGTGTAGCACAGCACCGAAGAGGAGTTTCAGATTACTTTACTCGGCTCATTGCTACACTGATCTGACAGGCAGTGGGCAGGGACAGAAGCTGCCTCCAGAATCCCTGTTAAAAAATGCAGAGAGATGCACCGTTCGGACTCTGGGAACCCATCAACAGATGTGGTGGGGGGCCCTGGTTGCCAGTGCTAGCACAGAGAAGCTGGTGGAGGAAGTGTGTAGAACTTTCTCTATCGGATTCTGTGTTAAGTATAAAAAACAAAGAAATTTGAGCCACGCTATCTACCTATTATATTGCTATAACGGCAGTGATCAAAAAAGTGTCAATAGTGCTATATGATACTAAAATGTGCAAAAATCACATACTAATAATAAAATAAAGGTGATCTATAAATTAAAACCCTTCATGATCTCACAAATCAAACTAATATAATAAAATGAATAAAACCAGGTTCATTAAAGTAAATCCTAAATAGAAGTGACAAAAGGATAAAGATAAAGTGCTATAGTGCGTACAAACTGTGATGTATTGACCATATATATCACATGGATCAGTACAACATAAATATCATAAAAGTCCTTATCAAACATAAATATGTAAATCCATTGATTGAAGTGATCAAAACATGTTGCAGTTTCCATACTTACTCTGGTGTTCCCCACCCTTAGGTAATAGCCGCTCACCTCTGAGCGTATGACCTCACATTTAAGCTCGGTCAAAAGACGCAATTGAATCACCTCTGGATTCTAAGGCTGGATTCACACCTACGCATTTTTAGTGCTTTTTGCATTTTGCAGATTTGCTGTACTGTGGACACTACATAGATATAAGGTGCCACGTCCTATTTAGATTGGATAAAGAGCGCTTGGACTTTTTAGGCAATACAACACAAAGGTTACAAAAATATTTATTTATTTAGAGAAAAATGACAAAACATAAAACCACACTGATAAATTGAACCAGTGAAGAGGATATAAAGCTAAATATAACCAACTTATAGCTACATGGAATTTGACAACAAACACATTTGCTGTATAGTATTGAGTCCAAGAGTACGGTTATATTGCAGTGGAGTAATATCTTGCTCTACATATTACGCGCCTTGCGGTTCTTCAGGAGCATTTGAATAACTATTTGAATATGAAAAGGAAATACATCATAAGAAACATATAATGAATACAAACATTTGACAAATGATAACAGTTGATAAGGTCTTCCATTTTACCCATCCCCCCATGAGGTGGGTAGCCCACAAGGCAACCACACGGACAATAAATGCAAAGCAGACAACTATGGGGGCGTGCATAACATGATATTAGGAATAAAAATAATGTATAGTATATAAGTATACTTAATGTTTGTTTAAAGTGAATAAATGGGTATAAACTTACAATATAATGTAAAACACAGGCTCACAGCTAAAAGCAATACAGATAGATAGCATGGTGGCTCCTGAGGGGTCAAATAATCCCATTAAAGAGTAGAGATCTATGACAAATAATTAGCGAGTAAGTCACAGGGTAGCATAATTATACCTAAATATACCACAGTATAAACATAACAAACTCACCTACTGTAAACACAACCAATGTTTACAAATGGGAGGTTGTAAAGCAGTGGCGCCCAACCAGTGGCCCGCGGAGCCCTCTGATGTGACCCGCGACCTCTTGCCCTGGGATGGCAGGTTGACAAGCCCAGATTGCAGGTTGCCGACCCGCCATCCCAGAACATCAGTGTTGTGAATGAAGCCGACGGTAGAGGAAGCAAGCACCTCATAAACCAAGCTTCCTGTATAGCGCCGGCTCCTGCCATAAGCAGAGTGATACCAAATGCGCTCTGCCTGGGACAGCAGCAGCTGGCGATAACTGAATGGAACTCCCTAAAATCACAGTGTATGTAAGGGCATATCTGTTCTGCAGTGGTTACTGGGCTGCTTTCAAACTGATCTGCAGGTGCACCTGCAGGTTACCTGCACTGAGCCATAGACTTCTGGTTTTACCTGCGGGTTGGGGCGCCTTTCAGAAAGTGCACCAAACCTGCAGGATATAATAGAATTGTATGGCAAAGTGCAGCTAAACCACAGGTGAACTGTGCTGCACCTGCGGCATGGGTAGACCCAACCCAATCGGACCCTCTATTCACCTCTATGGAGCGGCAGATGAAAACAGACTTGTATCCGTTTACACCCGCCTACCTCAGATCCGACCTGCTAAATAAACAGAAGTGGATCCGTCCCATTCCATCTGATTGGATCAGAAGGCCCATAGAGTAGAGTGGGCTGTGTCTGTGTCCACTCTGCATATGCAGATTGGACGCAGACCTGTCATCCGCCCATTGTGGCCTGCGACTGGTTACTAAGTCGCTTAAGTGGCCCTTGCTCGTCAAAAGGTTGGGCACCACTGATGTAAAGGGTCAAAGGTAGATGCAATTAAATGGCAGGAAAAAGGGGAAATGAGCACTAGCACAATTCGCCCCTAATAATAGACATTGCCACGAATTCATAGATGGCCATTGATTGGAAACTTCCCCCCCAGAAGGAAAACTTTGCTGAGTATTATGCCAGGTAGTCTAATGCCACGTACACACGGTCGGAATGCTCGTCGGAAAAAGCTCTGATGGTTTTCCCGTCGGAATTCCGACGGAATTTTGCTACTCACGGTCACACCAAATTCCGACGGTCAATAACACCACGGCATACAACATGTACGACTGCACTATAAAAGGGAAGTTTAATGCTTCTGAGCATGCATCGAATTGTTTCCGAGCATGCGTCAGAATTTTGCGTGTCGGAATTGCATACACACGATCGGAAAATCCGATCTGAAAATCCGTCGGAAAAATTAAGAACAGGTTCTCTATCCAAAGTCCGTCGGAAATTCCGACAGAAAAAGACTGATGGGCATACACACGGTCGGAAAATCCGATGAAAAGCTCCCATCGGACTGTTTCCATTGGACCGCGTGTATGCGAGTGAAAAGAGGAATTGTATAATTTATGTAATAGTGGTAGAGAAAGAGCTAGACTTAATGCAGCAAGATATAACACCTTCGCCAGGGAGATCCCTCAAATTGTGCAGCCGCCAGTGCAGTAACACAACAAGTGTGTGTGACTAAGTGAAACGCTGAGCCAGCGTGCCTAAGTATGCACGTCCCATCTGTAGTCAACTAATCGTCAATAAAGCGTCACTGCGCATGGGCCCGGTCCACATTTTGCACCTGTGCAGTAGTGTGTAACACAGCACAGGACGCAAGTGGCTAGCGAGCAGTGACATATCGGGGACCAGGAGTAAGGGCGACGCCTCCCAGCTGGTCCTCAACATGCCGCACATTGCAAACAATTAGCAGGATGCTGCGCTTGGCGGCCTCATAGTGCTGGGATAAAGCCAATGACTGCCCATGGAGAATAACCAGGAGCAGCCACCAGAGGGAAGGGGAAGGGAGAAACCGGAAGACAAATATCAATCAATAAAGATCACAAATAAAAATAGTAATAATAAGTAAATATAAACAACACATAAGAACAAAAACTGTCCAACACATGAGTGACAGTCTAATGTTTATTCACTCATGTAGTATGATCTAACAATACTATAAGCCAAAGAATATATATAATGGAAAAGAGCATGAAAACAAGGCAAAAGTAAATTGCCAGTCTTTTGAGGGCTTGGATATATGCAGGGTATGTCAAATGAAAGGACAGGTCAGAAGTACTTATTGAAGTATGAAGTAAAGGTGAGTATTATGCCTCGTACACACGTAGGGACTTTTGCCGGCGGACCTAGTCCAGCGGACAATCCCGCGGGACTTTCCAGCTAGGTCCGCTGGACTTTCCGAGGGTGTGGACTTGCCCACACACGCGCGGACTTCTCCAGCGGATAATCCGCCGGCCAAAAGTCCGCGGGACTTTTGAAAATGAACGGACTTGCCCACACACGGAGCAGTCCGTTCATTTCGAACGTAACTTCAGGTTACGTAGCTAGCATAGGCAGTAAATGCCGCCGCGCTAGCTCCGCAAGCTGGCATGGATTTAAAGGGAATCCCCACGCCGAAAAAACGGCGTGGGGGTTCCCCCCAAATCCAAGTCAGACCCTCATCCGAGCACGCAGCCTGGCAGGCCAGGAAAGGGGTGGGGACGAACGAGCGCCTTCGGGGGTCTTCCGGGGGTCTCTTCTGTTCTTGCGGCGGTCGTCGTCTTCTGCGCCGCCGGCGCCTTCTCCTTCTTCTTGTCCTTCTTCTTGTTCTTCTTCTTCCGATGTTGACCCGTCGCTGTCTCTGCCCGGAATGCCTGTGCCGCTCTGCGCTCGGACTTATATAGGGACATGGGGGACAGGGTCACATGTTCATGTCACATGGTGACCCCGCCCCCTTGCGATGTCACAGTCCCAGCATTTTCCGGGACTGTGACAACACAGGGGGCGGGGTCACCATGTGACATGTGCATGTGACCCTGTCCCCATTCCCCTATATAAGTCTCAGCGCAGAGCTGGCACAGGCATTCCGGGCAGAGAGAGTGTCGGGTCAACATCGGAAGAAGAAGAAGAACAAGAACAAGGACAAGAAGAAGGACAAGGCGCCGGCGGCGCGGAAGACGACGACCGCCGCAAGAACAGAAGAGACCCCCGGAAGACCCCCGAAGGCGGATCGAGACCCCCAGACGACGGCGGCGACGACGAAGAAGGTAGCCGGACTTCCCCCGCTCGGTAAAAGAGCTTGGTAAATGGCGGGGGAGTCCGGCGAGAAGACCCCCAAGACGGAAGAAGACCCCCGAAGGCGGATCGAGACCCCCAGACGGCGACGACGAAGAAGGTAGCCGGACTCCCCCCGCTCGTGAAAGAGCTAGGTAAAAGAGCAGAAGAGAGCGGAGGAGTCCGGCGAGAAGACCCCCAAGACGGAAGAAGACCCCCGGAGCAGTGCAATAAAATATTTTTTCAAAAGTGTGTGTGTTTTTGTACTTTACATTTTACACCTTAGGTGAATGGGTAGGGGTACATCGTACCCCATACTCATTCACATAGGGTGGGGGGCCGGGATCTGGGGGCCCCCTTATTAAAGGGGGCTCCCAGATTCCGATAAGCCCCCGCCCGCAGACCCCGACAACCAACGGCCAGGGTTGTCGGGAAGAGGCCCTTGTCCTCATCAACATGGGGACAAGGTGCTTTGGGGTGGGGGGGCCGCACGGCCCCCCTTTCCCCAGGGCACCCCCCATGTTGAGGGCACGCGGCCTAGTACGGCTCAGGAGGGGGGGGCGCTCGTTCGTCCCCACCCCTTTCCTGGCCTGCCAGGCTGCGTGCTCGGATGAGGGTCTGACATGGATTTGGGGGGAACCCCCACGCCGTTTTTTCGGCGTGGGAGTCCCTTTAAATCCATGCCAGGTCACGGAGCTAGCGCGGCGGCAGTAACTGCCTACGCTAGCTACGTAACCTGAAGTCACGTGATAAATGAACGGACTTGCCGATGAGCGGCAAGTCCGTTCATTTCAAAAGTCCCGCGGACTTGCCCACTAACGGCGGGATTATCCGCTGGACTGCCAAGTCCAGCGGATAATTTGAAAACAAAACTTCAAACTTTAGTCCGCCGTACTTTGGCGCCAAAAAGTCCGCCGGCGCCCACACACGAGGGGATTATCCGCTGGACTTCAGTCCAGAGGATAATCCCGCGGGATTGTCCCTTCGTGTGTACGCGGCATTAGTATGTATTCAAATCGGATTTTTATATTAACTGAAAGATTGATTACTCTAGTCATCATGTCTGATTCTTTGTATAATCAAAATAGTAGGTGGAAATTCTAACCAATAAGGGATATAAAAAGTGTCAGGAATGTGAGAGCCAAACTGGGGATTTAGAGAAACGGTTTATATGATTGGGCCTCATTAATGCCAGGGGCATGAGTGGCATTGAGGTGCTCAATCCAGATAGTCTCCCTCCGGAGAATAAATTTGTCCCATTCTCCCCCTCTGGGATCTTTGGGGATCACAGCCAGGGCAATGAAAGAAATCATGGACACGTCAAATTTATGGTAGAGATCCAGGTGTCTACTCACAGCAGTTACCATTTTACCATTTGCTGAGTAGTAGACGTGATCCTTGATTCTTGAACAAAAATGCCTGGCTGTTTTCCCCACATAAAAGGCTCCACATTTACAGGACATGAGATATACAACTCCTTGTGTGTCGCAATCCGCATGAAAATTGGGAGAAAATATTTCTCCATTGGGTACCTACAGAAATCCAGGAACAAAAATCACATTTGCCACATCTTGTTATATCATGTTGATGGTGTCTAGAGAAGGGATTAGCGGAATAATGACTTGATGTTAATTTATCCTTCAGAGATCTAGCCCTTCTGAAAATGATCTCTAGGCGGGGGCTGATATATTTACTAAGGATGGGATCCTCTTGTAAGAATGGCCAGTGATTTGATAATATATTGCATAACTCTCCATGTTGTTGAGAGTATCTTGCAATATATTTAACAGTACAGTTAGGAGAGACAGTCTTGTCTTATACAAGAGTGAATTATGAGACTGATGCAGTGCTTTATTAAAAGCACTACATTGTAATGATTTGCCTGGATTTTAAACTCCAAGAAGAGTACAGATGCGACGTAGCCTCCGATATTGAGCGTAAGGGATTCTTTTAATAAGGGCTATTGGGTGAGCACTATCGGCGTGTAACAGTGTATTCCCAGCTGTCTGTTTACTAAAAGGTGTTGAGGCTAAACAGTTATCTTTGTCCTTAAAGATGGTGAGATCCAAAAAGGTAATTTGTCAAGAGTCACTGGCAACTGTAAATTTTAGATTGGACTAGTTTTGATTCAAGGTCTCAACAAAAGTGGCCAATAAAGCAGGAGTGCCCGTAAAAATAATAAAAACGTCATCAATGTAACGCATCCAACATATTGCATGGTTGGTGAAAGATGGTAATGAATCATCAGAAAAAAGGGCACGTTCTCACCCCCCCAGGTACAGGTTGGTGTAATAGAAGATAATTCTGGACTGCCGCACTCCAAATAATATTTGCCTTTTATTCAAATTAAATAGCATCCAAATTACATGCCACAGCAGAACGACAAGAAGAACTGACGTGTTTCGCTCTACAAACAGTGCTTAATCATAGCTGTCCGTTCTGCTGTGGCATGTATTTTTGATGCTATATCTTAAATAAAAGGCAAATATTTTTTGGAGTGCGGCAGTACAGAATTATCTTCTATCTATTGCTACAAGCATTGCCAGCACCTGTGGCTTCCTAACTGGCGAACCTTCATTAGACCCACCTGGAGTGGTGACACCCTTCCCTTTCCTACCTTGATTCCTGGACTTTACAGTTTGGTGTAGGCAGGTGCGCAGCAAGTGCCCATAGCCACCCCCTGCATCTGGAGGAAGTGTGACTCCTTGAATCCAAACCAGTTTTGTGTCAAAATAAAACAAAGAAGATCAAGGACAAACTCACAGTACTCCCATTTGTAATGGTCCTGCTCTCGTAGGAAGGTACGAACTGTCCCAATGCCCTGCACATCCAAAGTCACGAGCAGGGCATCGAGAGGGATGACCATTCACTCAATATTTTTAAAAAGGTCTAGCGTTTCTCTGGTATAACATGGTAAACCCATTACATGTGGCTTAAGAATAGAATTGACCAAACGACTTGCATTCTTTGTCAATGAGCCAATACTCGACACTATGGGTCTCCTGGGGGGCAATAATGAATTCTTGTGTATTTTTGGTAATGCATAAAACGTAGCCTCCCTATGAGTCTTGGTATTAAGGTAGTTGTAGAGATCCTGGTCAATGAGGCCCTTCTGATAAGCAGAGTTAATGATAGATATTCAGACTTTAATTTCACAGTACGAGTCACAGAGATTTGTATGGACCAGTCCTTATTCTGTAGTATATTCATGCACATTTTTTCATAGTTGGCCTTAGTCATTACGATAATGTTCCCCCCTATCAGCCGCCCTAATCTCAAGATCGGGATTACTTCGTAGTCTCCAAATAGCCTGTAGCTGTGTTCGTGTCATATTATCTTGTCTAGGGGTGATGGTCATACGTTTGATGTCGTTTGACTGTGCTCAACAGAAAAGCCCATGCATTGGGGTTGGTCATTAAATCAGGGAATCTCTGGGATTTAATTTTAAATTTAGCAATCGGTGTTGAGATTAATACAATAGTATTAGGGGGCTTCCAGTATCATCTGACGCATCATTTTCATCCAGAAGAAGCATTAGATCACGGAAGGCTCAAAAGTCCTCCATGGTGTAATGCTTGATCCTGTCCGAAATCTGCCTGTCCTGCTTGCATCTGAGGTAATGTTGATCAAACAGATATTTGTAAGTAAGATTTCTCATGAATAAATAGACATATTTGATGGCTTCGTACTTGTCAATATTCATAGGCAGGCAAAAACTGAGCCCAAATTTTAGGACATCCAACTCCTGACTGGTAAAGTGGTAAGGAGTGAGATTGATTACCTCTAGACCTAACTCTAAGTGGGAAGTGGGTTGCTCACAGGCAACTGAAAATTTTACTGTGGAGTGCCTGGTTGGGTAATATGTGAGTGCAGTGTGCTCTGTTTGGTAAACATTTGTAATTGTGCTGCAAGTGGTATATTCGAAGATGTGTTAAAGCGTAGTTCCACCAAATTTTTTTTTTTACAAATACTGCTGTCTTCTGGGATCTGTGTGTCTCTCAGAAGACAGCAGGGGGCGGAGGTGAAGAGAAGGTAGAAGAGTCAGATTCGGTATCATCGGTAACAAATTGATCATTTGCTTTAGTACAAAAGATTTAGTGATTATTCCTAGGGCCTCTGCCCTGACTAGGAGTCTGCCACTGGTAGGCAAAACCTTTCAAAAAGGCTAATCTATCCTTCAATAATTTATTTTGTTTCTTGAAAATAATATCTTTAGTAATTCTGACAGTCTTTAATTCCCTGCCATCGTTTAGTGTGTATATGATTTTTAATATTGTCGTTTGTTGATTGCAGCATTAGTATGTCTTAATCAAAACTATTAAGTTTAGATTGATACTGTATAATCAATAATTTCATTAGATCTACACTGCATTTAGTCAACACACTTTCCCAAGCTACTTTAAATTCAGGTGAAAAAAGGATATACCTGTAATGGCAGCCCAAGAGGGCTTATACTTTCACAAACATATTTCTGTAAAAATTCTATGTGCCAGTGAAGGTTAGATTTCTTTTTAAATAAACGTTTAATTTTGGCCATAAATTGATTAATGCCTATTTCTTGTTCTGTGTCAACATTACAATTAGTCTGGATTTCAGACATATATCCTGCCCATGCGGAGCCCACAAAGTCCATGCTCAACTTGACGCTGGGTTTAGTAAAATATTGGACAATTTATTGGTACAAAAAGGTGATAAAGATAATTAAAAATGAAAACCACTTAGAAAAAAAGCAGCAGGGGTGCTTCCACCCAGATTAATTGAAAAAATGGTTAATGTATCAACACAGTGGTACTGTGGACACTACACAGATATAAGGTGCCACGTCCCGTTTAGATTGGAAAATATTGGCTGAAGAAAGCTTGGACTTTTTAGGTACAACAACACAAAGGTTACAAAAATATAAATGTATTTAAAAAAAATTACAAAACATAAAACCACACTGAGAAATTGAAACAGTGAAGAGGATATAAAGCTAAATATAACCAACTTATAGCTACATGGAATCTGACAACAAACACATTTGCTGTATAGTATCGGTGAGTCCAAGAGTACGATTATATTGCAGTGGAGTAATATCTTGCTTCACATGTTACGCGCCTTGCACTTCTTCAGGAGAATTTGAATAAAATATAATGTAAAACACAGGCTCACAGCTAAAAGAAATACAGATAGATAGCACGACGGCTCCTGAGGGGTCAGATAGTCCCATCAAAGAGTAGAGATCCGTTGTAAATACAACCATTGTTTACAAATGGGAGGAGGTAAAGGGCTAAAGGTAGATGCAATGAAATGGCAGGAAAAAGGGGAAATGAAAACTAGCATAATTGTGCTAGTGCTCATTTCCCTGCCATTTCATTGCATCTACTTTTGGCCCTTTACCTCCTCCTATTTGTAAACATTGGTTGTGTTTACAACAGGTGAGATTGTTATGTTTATACTGTGGTAACTTTAGGTATAACTATTATGCTACCCTGTGACTTACTAGCCATTATTTGTCATAGATCTCTACTCTTTGATGGGATTATCTGACCCCTCAGGAGCCGCCGTGCTATATATCTGTATTCGTTTTAGCTGTGAGCCTGTGTTTTACATTATATTGTAAGTACTGAGTTTATACCCATTTATTCACTTAAGTATACACTATACATTATTTTTCTCCTAATATCATGTTATGCACACCCCCATAGTTGTCTGGTTTGCCTTTATTGTCCGTGTGGTTGCCTTGTGGGCTACCCACCTCATGGGGGGATAGGTGAAATGGAAGACCTTATCAACTGTTATAATTTGTCAAATGTTTGTATTCATTAAATGTTTCTTATGATGTATTTCTCTTTTTCATATTCAAATAGTTATTCAAATGCTCCTGAAGAAGAGCAAGGCGCGTAACATGTAGAGCAAGATATTACTCCACTGCGATATAACCGTACTCTTGGACTCACCAATACTATACAGCAAATGTGTTTGTTGTCAAATAGTGTGATATAGTTTTATAACATTAATTTATTATAGAAAAGGCCCCAATTCAGTGTACTCACATGGGTCTGGTGCGTCAGTGCACCCCTCCATTCAAAGCTTAAAAAGCTGGGAACTTGTTGAGGTTGTAGGTTCCTCCACTGTGAGACAGACCAGCTTCCTAATACACCGTCCTGTCCCTTCCCTGATATGTGTTGATACAGGGAAATTACATATCTTCCTCAGGGGGGATGTTGATTAGATGGTGAGTCTGTCTGGTAAAAAATCGGCCGTCTGCCATTTTCTTGTAGCCTAAAGACATTCTATTGCCCATAGGCTTAGTGTACTCAACTGGCTACACTGATATCCACAGCTAAATACCATACGGACCATCTCCCAGCAACATGGATCTAATACCTACTCCATCTTGCTATGGTCCCACCAATGTAATGTGTATACCAGAAGGAAATATGCCACATATATACTATATTAATAATTGATCTAAGGACAATGCTTTGGAGCAGACCTACTACCTCATCCGAGCTGTAAAACCACCATTTACTAAACAAATACATCTTAAAAAACAATATATATATATGCTAATCGAATACCAATTCACTAATGATGACTCAATTAAGGGAGTCAAGTTATTATAACATAATAGTTCATTGGATAGTAATGCAGCATATTTCCTTCTGGTATACACATTACATTACATACCGTATGGTATTTAGCTGTGGATATCAGTGTAGCTAGTTGAGCACATTAAGCCTATGGGCAATACAATGTCCTCAGGCTACAAGAAAATGGCAGACAGATGATTATTTAACAGACCGTCCAATCAACATCCCTAAGGAAAATACCAGGTCCTATGATGATGCCCTGTGGGAGGGCGAAATGCATTGACGTGACACACTTCACGGTCTTGTTTGCTGCAGTTTTATACCATTTCCAATGCCTACTTTTAACTTACGTTTGTAAGTATACCCTTGTATGTGCAATAAATCCCTTCTTCCTAGCATACTTCACTATTGGTCCCTTTCTTTCCTCTTTCTCTCATGATTGAGAATTAATGTGGAAGGATCGTTTGTTTCCTAATTTTCATCAGCCATTCCTGCCATCCAGCAATTCCCGGTGGATATTGTTACAAGTCTAATCTGACCCCCAGACTGCAAAGCTGGGTGTCATTGTGATCCGGTGAGTGGGGACACGTGGGGGTGTTTTGTCACACCTGAACTTGTCTGCGATTTTCTGCCTTGCATCTTTGATTATTAGATGTGAAATATCCCCTGCAACTTTACACTTTGGATGTGAAGCACCTATTTAGTTGTTTATTATTTTCACGGTTCACATTGACTTTTGTTACATATTATATATCATTGTTTATTTGTTTTTACTTATATGGACACATGTTTGTTAAGCGCTGTATTATTTATTTTATTAGTGTGTGCTTACTAACCTGCTTCAATGCACGTGGGTTCTGTGAACGATAGATGAGGGGAGGCTTTAACTTAAATCCAGCAACATTTCCTCCCAACAACAACAAAGAACAAACTTCTTTACAAGCCATAAAACCGGACATCTTTGTGTATGTAGGACCTTTTGGGCATTTTTTCCCAAAAAAGTCCAGTTTCATCCATGTTAAATATCTGTTCTGGACAGTAGTCACCTTTTTCAATGATTTTATCAAACTCCACCACAAATTTTTCAGCTGCACTTGCAACCTCCCCACTGATACTCTGATTATGGAGGTTGAATCTTCGACAAAACCTTTGAAACGATCCATGGCTTGCTGTAAATGTGTCAGTTAAATCTTCTCCTTTGTTTACTACTGTGTAATACTGCATGCTTTGGTTTGAATCAATAAAAGACTCACTAGTGTTTTTTTTTCTATTTGGTCGTCAATCCATACCGCCAACAATTTCTCCATTTCATGAATGAGGCCTTTCCACTGCCTAGTCATTATGGCTTGATATCCTGTCGATGCTTTTACTGCCTCTTTCACTCGATCCTTATCTTTTTAGGATTGTTGAAATGGTAGAATGTGCAAGTTTCAATTCCCTTGCTATTTCTTTAACTTTCTTGCCAGCCTCCTAGTCCTTAATGATCTTATTTTTTGTATCAAGATCAATAGATTTTTTTTTTTTTTCTGAACACTTTCTGTAGGTGCAAGCACGCTTTTTCTTTTTGGGGTGGGCAATACCTGTATACAGTACAAGCACACATTACATTACAGTACTGTGTACATAAGGACATAAAACAGTACAGTATAAAGAAAGCTGGAAGGGGCATTTAGGAGAACAGAGTACAGTACAGTGCATACCTGTAAAACAGCAGGCCGGGAGTGAGAACAAGGCTGATGCAGAGTGATGACAAATGACGTCCTGCGCGCAGGTCGGGAGAGCTGGTCGTAAGTTTGAGCGGTCGCGGGAGAGCTGGTTGTAAGTCCGAGCGGTCGTTAAACAGGTAAGTCTTTAAATGAGGAGTTTCTGTACTAACGTACTGTGCACCCGTCTTTTCACCTCATTGAATGGAAGGACCAATCAATTCCACGCGTTTACAATTGTCTGTTTTGTGGCCATAAAAATAAGTACATGTTCCCATTTCACTATTCCTAGTATAGGCTTATGTAGTAGGCTTCTTAGGGGTCTTTACATAAGTTCAAATTTAAAACTGTTTTAACCATGGCATAGACTCCGATCCATAGGATTTTACCCCAGGAAATGACCACCATATGTGCTTTATACCACCTAGGTGTGAGCAACCCCCAAAATCATGGAGTGGGGTAGGTTGGGAGGTATTTTGCAATTTTCACTGGTGTATAGTACCACCTGGACATTACCTTGAATTACTTCTCAAGACACCATGTTATGCGAATAGCGGAATAGTGCCTCCCAAATTCTGGTCCAGTCTTCAAGGAAGTGCGGGGTGTCGAGGTCCTTTCCCCATCATGTGCAATAGGAGGGGGGCAGGCACCTTTCAATACGAAACATGCAATTGAAACAGATATTAGTAGTCCAGATGAACTGGAAGCAAGATGATGGCCGACTCAGTGTTGACTTTGGCCATTAAAGTCACAGGGCCTTCCCTTCTGACCATGGACACCCAACCTCATCAAAAGAGACATGCCACTTTGCTCAAACTCTCATCAATACCATCAATTGAAGAACTCTTACTATATGACAGATAGTGAAAGAAGAAAGTTTGACCACCTTTCTAGTCACCACACTCAGAAGAGAAATGCTGAATGGGAGGGGACTTGAGCGGTCCCCCATATCTTACCAGACTCCACCTCCTTTTTAATTCTTTGTGTACTATTTGTGGATGATGTCTGACTGACACTAAATTTCTTCCCCAACATCCATGCTGGCTGATGACCTATGGATCCTAAAACCAGTATAATACCTTCCCACTGCTGTGCACCTCTCAACCTTTCTGGGCAATCAGACCTGCAGCGTGTCTAGCCTCACTCGCGTGATCCCTTTTTTTCAGAAGATGGGTTTGCCCTCCCTTGCTTCTAAAAACACATTATAAGTGGGTGACTAGCCCTCCCACTGAATCATGGTGAAATTTGTGAGGCTCATCACAAACACTGTCCCTCATTACATTTTCAAGTCCTTTTTTTCTGCACAGCCAACAACCTGAATCACGCTGACCTGTGAGTACCCAACTGAAAGGGCTGCCCCAAAGCACCATATTACCGTTTGCCCTTCTGCCCTGCCATCAAATACTTGCCCAAAGGTTTCCATGCCTAAGCTCTGCCCCCCCCTGCTCAAAACCCACCAATAAAACAATCCAAATTCACAAATAAACTCCCCCACCACCACAAGCACCTAACCCCGAAACTGTCTAGTCCCACCCCAGCCAAGCCTCCCCTATGCCAAAGGCTTCAGGGAGGTTGCATTTTGTTTTTTTCACAAAGCAATGACTCTATTTGAGAGATTTACAGTTCACATAGTCTGGCTCAGACAGCATCTAAACCCAGTTCGAATCACCAACAAACCAATAATCATGTTAATCAACAGACCTAATCACTATCCAAGGAGCAAGGGAAGTCCTATAAAAGGACCCATGTTTTGTCAGAGAAGATACAGTAGAGTTACTTTAAGATAAAACTGCAATATTCACCTCCAATCCAGAGATTTCTCCTGCAGTTCTTTTTATTTTTATTTTTTGCTGCTAGATGTTTTCAGTCCGATGGCCAGCATTATTTAACCCATTTCCCCTGAGCCTAGGGCAACCTGTACCCACCCCAGTCTGTGGGTGGACGACGAAAGGGGAAAAAAAACACGGCAATGATTTGAGTTTCCATCACAGCCAAGCCCCATACACACGGTCGGATTTTCCGATGGATTCTGTCCTATCAGACAATGTTGTCGGAAATTCCGACCGTGTGTAGGCACCATCGGACAGTTTCCATCGGATTGTCCGACGGACAAAGTCCTATCTCCTGCTGGATAGATTTTTTGACAACAAAGTCCAATCACACCAAATACGGTCGTGTGTAGCGAATTCCGACGAACAAAGTGCTACGCATGCTCAGATCACATTACAAGACCAAAGCTATTGGCTACTAGCCTCTACGTAGTCCCATCGTAGGCAACAAACGTCACCACATTCAGAATGATCGGATTTTCCGACAACTTTGTCCGACCGTGTGTACGCAAAACCAACATCGGACAAAGTACGACGGACATGATCCGACGGACCTGGTCCTCGGATAATCCGAGCGTGTGTATGGGGCTTCACTCTGTTTTTATCAGCATGATTCTGGTCAGCACACAGACTGATGGAATCCTTGTACTGTTTGCTTAGCTCACACTCTAGCTCTGCAATGCAGGGACTGAAAGAGGCTGATACCAGGTGTAGCACCCTCTGTGTACAGTGTGGGAAAATTTAAGTTGGGTTTCTCTGTGGAGCCAGAGTTAATTTGTTTAGAGTTCGAGAGCAGAATAGAGATGAGGCCTGAATATTTATGCAGTATCCTCCAGTTTCTGGTTGGGGACGGCCCAGAAGGTGGAGAGACAGGCCATAAATATTCTGGAGCCTCGCAGGGTCAGGGTTCAGTTTTTATTTTATTTATTTTTTTACTATTATCAAGTTTTTATTGTTTTTTCTTTAACATTTCCATTTAAAAATACAATATAATTTTTACATACATCTTAACATGAAAATATCTTTATCCCTAATGCCTTTATCCCTTATCCCTAAAAATAATAATAATACATTTTATTATTATTTTTTTAAAAATGTTCTTTATTTTTTATTTTTTATCCCTTTTTGGGAATTTTTAGATAATGGGGGGGGGGGGGGGGGGCATTATCTAAAAATTCCCAAAAAGGGAGAAAAAATAAAAAATAAAGAAAAAAATTAAAAAAATAATAATAAAATGTATTATTATTATTTTTATTATCATAATTGCCTCCTCTCCTCCTCTCTCCCCTTCCCTAAGAAAAAATAAATAAATAAAAGAATTTTTAGGAAAAGCCATACGTTATGCCCTTCTACTTTATCCCCTTCCTTCACTACCTTCCCTTTTCCCTTATATTGTGAAATAGGTTGTGTTTTTAGAAAATTCCCCCACTACATAAAAAAATAAAAAATAAAATCATCCACTTCACCCTTAAAATTAAGTGTATAAGGCTCCTAAATGCCATTTTATTCCGTATTATCCTAACCCCCCTATTTCCCCCTATGTGACTAAACCAAAAAAAAAAAAGGGTGGGAAGGAGTATAAGTATAAAGAGGAAGTAAAGAAGCAATTAAAAAAAAAATAATAATAATTATTTGGCCTCCCCTTCTCGTACCCCCCCCCCCTTCTTTATGGCACTTGGAGCTAATTCTTTGTTGTTCTTTATTGTTCAATCTCTACTTGGCTTAGTTCCCATTCTGTCCATATTTGCCCGAACCTCTCTTTCCTGTTTTCCTTCTTGTGTATCCATCTCTATGGCCTCCATTATTTGGTTGACTTCCTTCTTCCAATCGTGTATGGTTGGGCATTTAGTCTGTTTCCATAATCTCGGTATCAGTAGTTTAGCTGCATTTAATAGGTATGGAGTAATACTGTTCGTGTATATCTTACGTGATTTCATTGACCCATGGAATAAAAAGTTTATAGGTGTTAATTCCATCTGGCCCTGTTATAGTCTCTCTATCCATGGTGCAATCTTTTGCCAGAACCCTCTAATCCTAGGGCAATCCCACCATGAATTAAGTAGGGTGCCCCTCTGTCCACAACCTCTCCAGCATCTGTCATCTGTCATTGGGTACATCTGTGCCAATTTCGCTGGAGTTCGGTACCATCTGGTTAAGAGTTTGTAAGCTGTTTCCTGAATTTGTGAACTTTTCGATGTGTAATATATCAAGTCGTTGAGTTCTTTAATTTGCGCCTTAGTAAAACTATGATTTAATTCCCCTTCCCATTCTCTAAAATAGTAAGGTGTCATATTTTTCCTAGTCCCTAGAATTAGTATATGAATTTGTGACAATAGATGTCTATGTTCAGTCATCTTTGTACATTTAGTTTCAAATATGGTAAGTGAGTTCATGGGTCTCATCAGGGTTTTCAGTTTAATAAAAAAGCACTTTAATTGATGGTATCTCCATTCCATCAGTGGAATTGTCCCCAGCTTTTGTGTCAACTCAGTTAACGTTAGTAGTGTTCCTTTCGGTGCAAATTTGCCACATGTGGTGTCCCCGTCTTTCCCCCAGATCCCCATCGATCCCACTTTTTCTCCTGGTAAAAAACAGGGGAAGCCCTCCACTGGGGTTAGTGGTGATATCTGGGGAGCATAGTTTCCAGATTCGTTAAGTTGATCCCAGATTTTTAGAGTATTCCCTTTAAACTTCTTCCTGCCATTTTTTGTTCCAGGGTTACCCAAATTTTTTTTTCTTGTTCATGATTCCAATTTAGAATTCGTACTAGGGCCATTGCCTTATAGTATGATTTTACATCTGGTAGCCCCATTCCTCCTTCTAAATTCCCTTTACATAGTATGTCATATGCCAGTCTGGGGCGTTTATTATTCCATACAAAGGCTGTAAGAAGATCTAGGGGAGTGTAATTGGAACTGTATACAAAATGTAAATAATTTTAGGTAATATGCTAATTTTTATTGCACTTACCCTTCCAAACCAGGTTATAACTGTCTCTTCCACTTCCTCAGATCCTCAGATCTTCTGTTACCCCTTCCATTAGAACTTTATAGTTCAAGTCATATAAAAGTTTAAGGTCTGATGTTATATGTATTCCTAAATAAACAAGGTTTTTTTTTATTCCATATAAAGGGATAAGAGCCTTTCAGGGTCCTTATTATTTCTGGGGAACATGGCATGGAAGGATTACTGATTTTTCAAAATTAATCTTGAAATTCAGGGTTCAGTTGCCTGGAACAGACTCCTGTGCTGGAGGGCTCTGCCCCAGGGCACGAGGAAGGAGCCAGATGATAAAAAGACCAGTAGCAGTGGAAGCCTCACCCCATTTCAGCCTCACCTAGGCTTAGCTGAAGCCATCTTGGGAGTCATTGGGACCTTTCCAGCAGGAGGTCTGTTCAGCAGTCACATGTGCTTCAGGATTCACCAAAGGGACTGAGTGAGTAGCTTCAACCACTACATCCCAGAGCCTGTTAGAGGAGAAGCAGCATGGTGCAATACCCAGCTAGCTTTCTACCAAGGCACAGTTTAGAGCCATCCAAAGCCTGTACAGCTACCCTACACCTCTTGCTTGGGGAATCTAAGGAGCAGCCAGGTGCCCTGGCATTTTCTACAGAGATAGAGCAGCTGCATTCAGTGTTTTGAAAACCCTTCTTTACCAGTTGAGCGGTTCCGTTTATCCTTTGGGAAGACAGCCTTGTGTCATGTGACTTGTTAAAAAGTAAAAAAAGAGGAAAACTGCGCTTGGAGCGGGGGAGGGGAGTGTATGGGTTCCCTATAGGCGCCCTGTATGAATGATTACAAATGATAATAAAAAAAGCTGCAAACTTATTGTGGGATATGCACAAAATTACAAGATAAAAAAGAGAAGTTGCGCTAATATTAGTGAGTGTTGACCAATAGTATCACAATTAAGTGGAATCAATACACAATGTTTACAAACATTACTGACAAAGAAAATTGAAAAAATACAATTATATAGTGAATAAAATAATTAACCCAATGGTGAGTATATTAATAAATTATTTTAAGTGAGTTTAAAGAAGTCCCAAACTGGAGGTTCTCTATTAATAGTCCTCAAAAAGAAAGGGGCAGGGTGTATTGGTATACAGAGGAATGAGTCCTTCCAAGGGGATTCACAGGTGATAAAAGTGTTTTTAGTAAATCAACGTCCCAGCCTTCCAAGTGATATGCTTACCAGAGATAAGCAGCAAATCCGCAGTTGGCTTATACCCAGCCTGGGCCTTTAGATGAATCAGGAACCCGGAACTTGAGGTACTCGAGAGTAGCGTATGCCCCCAGTGGTTATTACCAAAAAGAAAAAAGGGGAGCAGACATAGCGTAATATTGACAAAAAAATTTTTTGGGAAAAAGCTTATATATAAATAAATATATATAACCCTTTTTTTTTTTTTTTTTTTTTTTATTTTTTAAAAATTCTACTAAATTAGATTAGGAAAAAATGAGGGGAACACCCAGTGTTGTAAAACCAAAAAAATAAAAAATAAAAATAAAAATAAAAAATAAAAAAATAAAAAAACGTGTTCGAATGGAAACTCCTCCACCATTTAAATATTGCGCTTACCAAAACACAACAAAACAAAAGCGGTTGGCATTTATCCCAGCAGGAAAGAGTATCAAAAACACATACACCAGTGATCCAAGAAGCAAAAGACTGACATGTGTCCCGTCACCACACAGAGGGGCTCCTTACCAGAGACCAGCGATAGACAGTGCATATAGTCTCCCAGGTAAGGTAGGCCAGTGATTAGTAGCAAAAAGGTCCTGGTCCACTTCAAAGATCGATGCTCACTCTCCTAAGCACAGCGGCTCAGCATTTTACCCAAAAGGGAGAGAAAGCAGCAGACCATGGGGTAGTACGTTTGGCAAATTTATTATAAAAAGTTAAAGGTTACACTTACATAAAGCAAAAATCGTTTTAAGCATGTCATGTGACTTGTTAGTGTTACAAGGTCTCAGGTGTGAATGGGGAGCAGGTGTGTTAAATTTGGTGTTATTGCTTTCTCTCTCTCATACTGTTCACTGGAAGTTCAACATGGCACCTCATGGCAAAGGACTCTCTGAGGATCTGAAAAAAGATTTGCTGCCCTATATAAAGATGGCCTAGACCAGTGATGGCGAACCTTGGCACCCCAGATGTTTTGGAACTACATTTCCCATGATGCTCATGCACTCTGCAGTGTAGTGGAGCATCATGGGAAACGTTGTTCAAAAATATCTGGGGTGCCAAGGTTCGCCATCACTGGCCTAGGCAATAACAAGATTGCCAAGACCCTGAAACTGAACTGCAGCACAGTGGCCAAGACCAAACAGAACAGGTTCCACTCAGAACAGGCCTCGCCATGGTCGACCAAAGAAGTTAAGTGCACATGCTCAGCGTCATATCCAGAGGTTGCCTTTGTGAAATAGATGTATGAGTTCTGCCAACATTGCTGCAGAGGTTGATGGGGTGGGTGGTCAGTCTGTCAGTGCTCAGATCATACGCCGTACATTTCATAAAATTGGTCTGCATGGCTGTCGTTCCAGAAGGAATTCTCTTCTAAAGATGATGCACAAGAAAGCCTGCAAAACAGTTTTCTGAAGACAAGCAGACTAAGGACATGGATTACTGGAACCATGTCCTGTGGTCTGATGAGACCAAGATAAAATTATTTGGATCACATGGTGTTAAACTTGTGTGGCAGCAACCAGGTGAGGATTACAAAAAAAAGTGTGCCTTGCCTACAGTCAAGCATGGTGGTGGGAGTGTCATGGTCTGGTGCCGCATGAGTGCTGCCGGCACTGGGGAGCTACAGTTCATTGAGGGAATCATAAATGCCAACATGTACTGTGACATACTGAAGCAGTGCATGATCCCCTCCCTTCAGAGACTGGGCCGCAGAGCAGTATTCCAACATGATAACGACCCCAAACACACCTCCAAGATGACCACTGCCTTGCTAAATAAGCTGAGGGTAAAGGTGATGGACTGTAAAGGCTCTGGTGAACACCATGCCCAAGAGGGTAAGGGCAGTGCTGGAAAATAATGGTGGCCACACAAAATATTGACACTTTGGGCCCAATTTGGACATTTTCACTTAGGGGTGTACTCACCTTTGTTGCCAGCGCTTTAGACATTAATAGCTGTGTGTTGGGTTATTTTGAGGGGGCAGCACATTTACACTGTTATACAAGCTGTACACACACTACTTTACATTGTAGCAAAGTGTCATTTCTTCAGTGTTGTCACATGAAAAGGGGCATGCCCCACTTTTAAGTACACAATGGGGTTTATTTACTAAAGCTGGAAAGTGAAAAATAAGGCTCACTTCTGCACAGAAACCAATAAGCTTCTAACCTTGGCTTGTTCAATTAAACTTGTATTTATAAAAATGTTAGGGGTGTACTCAGTTTTGTGAGATACTGTATATCTAAATCTCTCTCTCTCTCTCTCTGTATATATATATATATATATATATATATATATATATATATATATATATATATATTTATATATAATATATACAGTGAATATAAAAAGTCTGCACACCCCTGTTAAAATGTCAGGTTTCTGTGTGTATGTAAAAAATCAGACAAAGATAAATCATTGGCCAAAGCATGCAGGTCAGGTACATGCTTTGGCCAATCATCATACAGCAATGCACTGCGATATTCACTGTTCGGCGAACGGACAAACACCCGATGTTCAAGCTCATCACTACTTTTAACAATAAGATCCCCCTGATGCTTTGGAAGCTCTTTGCGGGCCATGGCTTTTGCTGTAGGATGCGACTAAGAAAAAGTCAGGAAAGACCTACTATAACAGCTGAACTTTATTTGGGTTAATCCCCCGTTATCAAGAGTCAAAAATCTCCTACATCACAATGCACCCCCTTTACCTTGTGCTGCTGCTTGGAAGAAGCTGGGGATGGAGCTGGGAAGCAGAAAGTGCAGGGTCTGGAGGAGGACCAGAGGAGGGCTGGAGTTTGCTGAATGCTGAGACCAGCGGAGGCTGCACATAGAGGCTCAGAATCTGTAGAATTCTGTCCTCCTCTTTGCTGCCGACTGCTGAGACAAGGTGGGGACAGAGATGAGGGGGTAGCTGCAGGAGAGGCGCGAGGGCCACATGAAATGGTCTGAAGGGCCGCATTCGGCCCAAGGGCCTTGTGTTTGACACATAGGGGATGTGTTTATACATTTCCTCCCTTTGACTGCCAGCAGCTGACAACTGCTGGCACTTAATTCCAACAACACTAATGAAACAGAACAAATCTATTGTGTTGATGGGTAATAGGTAAAGTATAAACCCCCTGTCACCTACAATATGTATGCATAAATCCCCCAAGCACAATGCTCTGTGCTGTAGAATCGTTTATAAATGTCCCCTCTCTTATGAGCCAGCAACTAACAGCTGCTGGCTCTCAATGCCAGCTGTCGCTGACAGCTCAGATCTTTTACAATTGGGAACCAATCACAGTGGTTCTTGATCATGTGACCACTATGTCAGCTATGATGAAACCTGCCACCTTTTAGGTTGCAGTGGCAGCTGCAGTGTCAAACAAAATCCTTAAGTGACCTTTAACAAAATTATAAAAATGTAGAAATGAAAGGGCTATTGTCCAGTTGCTTGCATGCTGATGCTGCTAAATTGGCATGGGTGTCTTCACTCATTAACCACTTCACATCCGGCCGTAGCCGAATGACGGCCTCGGCGCGGATGTCAATTCCCAGGAGGCCGTCATATGACGGCCTCCCCTTTCCTCGTTCCCTGTGCACGCTCACGAGCGCGCAGCAGGGAAATTCTGTGTTGGCCGTGTCCCTCGGACACAGCCAATCACAGATCGCTGTAAACGGCCAATCACAGCAGCCGTTTACAGTGCGATCGGCGTGTTCAATGGGAGATGATCTCATATGTAAACATATGAGATCATCTCTCAGCGCCGCTCCCCCTCCTCACACAGAGACAGCGTGTGAGGAGGGGGAGATGAACGGCTGCAGCACCGTAAGTTTAAAAAAAAAAAAACCTTAATAAATGTGCCATCTGTGCCCACTGCCACCACTGCCATCTGTCCCCAATGCCATCTGCCAGCGCCATATGTCCCCAATGCCATCTGCCAGTGCCATCTGTCCCCAATGCCATCTGCCAGTGCCATCTGTCCCCAATGCCATCTGCCAGTGCCATCTGTTCCCAGTGCCATCTGCCAGTGCCATCTATCCCCAGTGCCATCTGCCAGTGCCATCTGTCGTCAGTGCCATCTGTCAGTGCCACCTGTCCCCAGTGCCACATGTCATCAGTGCCACATAGTGCCACATGTCATCAGTGCCACATAGTGCCACATGTCATCAGTGCCATCTGTCATCAGTGCCATATTAGTGTCACGTGTCATCAGTGCCACATATTAGTGCCATCTGTCATCAGTGTCACGTATTAGTGCCATCTGTCATCAGTGCCACCTGTCAGTGTCACGTGCCATCTGTTATCAGTGTCACCTGTCATCAATGCCACGTATCAGTGCCATCTGTCATCAGTGTCACGTGTCATCAGTGCCACGTATTAGTGCCGTCTGTCAACAGTGCCACGTATTAGTGCCGTCTGTCATCAGTGCCACATATTAGTGCCACGTGATATCAGTGCCACGTATAAGTGCCATCTGTCATCAGTGCCACATATTAGTGCCATCTGTCATCAGTGTCACGTGTCATCAGTGCCCCGTATTAGTACCATCTGTCATCAGTGCCACATCAGTGCCACGTGTCATTGTCCTGGTGCTCCAGGGCCTTCAAAAGTGTAATAGGTAGTCAACAAGTTAGATGTGTAATTTATGCTCCTAGAACACGTGATGGCGCTCCCTGCATGTTGGGCCTCTCTAAGTGGCCAGGCTGTGAAAAAGTCCCACACATGTGGTATCGTAGTACTCGGGAGGAGTAGCAGAATTTATTTTGGGGTGTCATTTGTGGTATACACATGCCATGTGAGAGAAATAACCCATTACAATGACAATTTTGTGGAAAAAAATAAAAAAATAATTCATTTGCTCAGAATTGTGGGAAAAAATGACAACATCAAAAACCTCACCATGCCTCTTACTAAATACCTTGGAATGTCTACTTTCAAAAAAGGGGTCATTTGGGGGGTATTTGTACTTTCCTGGCTTGTTCGGGTCACAAGAAATGAGATAGGTCACCAGTACATCAGGTGTGATCAATTTTGTATGATTTGCACCACAGTTTGTAGACTCTCTAACTTTCACACAGACCAAATAATATCCACTAATTTGGATTATTTTTATCAAAGATATGTAGCAGTATAAATTGTGGCCAAAATTTATGAAGAAAAATTAATAATTTCCTAAATTTTATCACAGAAACAAAGAAAAATGCTTTTTTTTTTTCAAAATTTTCGTTCTTTTTTCATTTATAGCGCAAAAAATAAAAACCCCAGAGGTGATCAAATACCACCAAAAAAAAGCTCTATTTGTGGGAAAAAAAGGACAAAAAATTAATTTGGGTACAATGTTGCATGACTGAGTAATTGTCATTCAAAGCGCGAGAGCACCGAAAGCTGAAAATTGGTCTGGATAGGAGGGGGGGTTTAAGTGCCTGGTAAGCAAGTGGTTAAATGCACTGTGGCTAAGTGGTTAGCTCTTCTGCCTATCAGCACTAGGGTTATCTGTTTAAACCCCAACCACAACACTACCTGCCTGGAGTTTGCCTGTTTTCCCTGTGCCTGCGTGGGTTTCTTCTGAGTACTTCGGTTTCTTCCCACACTCCAAAGACATGTTGGTAGGCTAATTGGCCCTAGTATGTGTATGTATGAATGTGAGTTTAGGGACCTTAGATTGTAAGCTCCAAGAGGGCAGGGACTGATATGAATGTACAATATATATGTAATGTGCTGCGTAAATTGAGGGTCCTATATAAGTATCTGTAATAAATAAATGTCTGTTTATTTAGAATACCCAATCATGTACAGCCGACAAGTAAGTAAGTAAACAGGAATTTGCTTTTGACATGATTGGATAATAAAGTAAATATTCAATGAATTGAGTGAAGATTCCCAACTTCTTTAGCCTCAAAGTCCTTATGAACATGAAAGTTGTTAGCACATATCATACATTGCATAAAAATGCAGAGTGCTAAAGAAAAATGCCATTATGTCATAAAAGTGTATAAGGAGTCATGAGTGCAAGGCAACAATGTGACTTTTTCTGCTGTATTTTAACAGCCATCTTTGCTATGGTAAAGTTTCCACATTAGTTGAGCTTTTACAGTATTTCGTAGTTCAGACACCCATTTTAAATTACTAATGCCATTTACACTGAATATAATACAACATTCCAAAGGAATGAGCAAACTGATATACATATACAGTATATATAATTAAAATATATTTCTTAATCATACATCACTAGACACAGACTTTGTCATTCTTAAGGCCCGTACACACAATCTGACTTTTTGACAACCAACATGCAAATTAGCTGGTTTGGACCAACATCCGACCGTGTGTACGCTCCATCGGACCAACTTTTTCCAGGTTTCATCGGACTTTTGTTGGCTGTGCGAACGGACCAACTTTCTGCCAACAAAAGTCCGATGGACCAAAGTCCGACCGTGTGTACACAAAACCAATGGATTTTTGAACAAAGTACAAACACGCATGATCAGAACCAATGCAAAAGATCAGACAACAATATAGAAGTTGACCAAAGGTGGCGCTGGAGTATTCGAACGTCCTCTTTTGAAGTGTCGTCAGTACGTTGAAACGTCACTACGTTCATGTTTGTTGCCTAAAAAGTCCGATCGTGTGTATGCAATACCAACTTGGGGCCAACGCCCTTTGGACAAAAATCCACGGGAAAGTTGGTCCACGGTCCGATCGTGTGTATGAGGCTTTAGACCAATGGATTATGCTTCACCAGTTGATTGAACACTGGCAATGCTCTTAGGATAGCTCAACATAAACCCTTCTGCTCCCAGCATGCCATAGCTTTTGCTAGCGTCCTTAGGCGATGGAAGTATTTCTCTCTCTACAGAGAGGAACATACTAAATTTTTTCAATTTTTTGTGAATTTTTTTCCTTGAGTCTTCTGCTTCAACATTGTCACTGTAGTTTTCCTATTCCAATTTTTGAAACTTTCTGGATCAGTGATTGTAACAGGACCCTGCTTGGAAGCAAACAAGGGGCCAGACTATAAAGCCCCATACACACTATCAGATTTTCTGCTGATTTTTGTCTTCAGATTTACCAAAACCATATAATATGAGGTCAAACCTTAGGAGTTTCAATTTGTATGCAATCAGGCAGGCCCTTGCACTACATGGTTTTGCTAAATCTGAAGACAAAAATCAGCAGAAAATCTGATAGTGTGTATGGGGCTTAACACCGTGTTTCTTAACCTTTTTTCGGTCAATGTACCCTTTAATATTATGTACAATCTCAAAGCACCCCATTCTGAAACAAACAAAAAGAAACTAATAGTTTTACATAACGCATCAACTACACACACGTAGGACACCCAACATTAGAAGTGATTTATTCTTTTAAAGCAAACACACCTTTGCACACGGATACTGACTAGTATTCCAATGTTTCTCTTCTCCCCCAGTTTCTCTCATTCACTCAGCTAATGTGACCCTAGTGCTGACAGAAAGGGGCAGAGGAGGGGCAAATAAGGATGCTGTGCATGCGCCTGACATAACCCTGATGATGTCATTGGTTGTTAGGACTTTGGCGGCTAGTAGGTTCACAATAAGAACCTGTGGCTTTGTGTAACTAAAAGGCAGGCTTATCTACACACCGGCTTGTATAACATTTTTGGAAATTTTTTAGGTATTTTTCCAAGGCCTCCCTAAATAAACCTGAAGGCATCCTAGTTGAAAAAGTCTGCTATAACATTAACTCTTTTGTAGGGCACCCACCTTGGTCTTTGTGCATTATGTTGAGTTAGCTGAAGGGTGCTATAACAGGCCCAGGGTTGTGGTCCACCAGCAGATGGAGCCCTGTCTCGGAATATTCCCCTTAGGAGAAGTATGCCCACCAGTAGGGTGAAGTCTGGGATGGCACTGTAACATCCCGTGCCTAGGACACCTTCTGACTTACATTGATAAGTCAAGGCTTAGTGCCCATTTTTCCTTCTGAGGCCAAGGGTGCTGTTGCAGTCCTCTTCCTACTGGGGTTTTGTTGGTGCATAACTTATGATCGTTTAGATGATCTATTGCAACCATGGAGGGGAGACTTCTGTCGCATACTGAATAACAGCACCCATTTTCTGTCGCAGAGCTTCTCCGCCACCAGCAGGGGACAGAGTTGCACTGTACTTGTTTCTCAATGAGTTTTCCGCACAGCTACATGCCTTTTTTTTGTAATTACATGTGCTGACCATGATCTATTGGCACTTTCCTTGCCTCCAGCTGCCTATAGTGCCTACCACAGAATGCTTAACCCTTCCTGCTGTGCAGTATTTTTGATTGCCAGTATCCCTTCAAATATTTAATTCATATACACAATGGATAATAGGCGCAGAGAGACAGGATCCAAGGGTTCTTCCAGTCCCTATCTGGCCCCTGACACTGAGGGGGGTTTCATCCCTTTCCCCCTAGGGACCCTCCTACAGATACTCCTGACTGTTACTCACTTGCTGAAGCTCTATCTGCTTCCCGTACCATTTTCACTCCCTCTGGGGCATCCCCCTTTGCTTCTACAGAGGAATTCTCCTTAGAGATGTCTGAGGTTATGGGAAAGCACCATGTGCTTTTAGAAATAGAAGGCTATAGGGACTGTTAAAGTGCACCCTCCTCCCTTCTCCTGGGGTCCTCCCTGATTTTCCTCTTTCCATCCTCTCAGGTGAGGATGATGAGGGTACTGTCTTGTCTGGTTCAGAGGACACCTCTCAGGAAGAGAATCGGGTCACTGATAATTCCTATAAACTCAAGGACGCAATTCATTCCTGTCTTAAACTAAAGCAACCTGTATTGACTTTACCCAGGGTCACCAGTCTGGGATCTTTGAAGAAGTGGGCTGTCCCTGTAGTGTATCCAGGCATAACCTGTCTGAACCACACCTTGACGATTCCAGTGGAAGATGTTCACCCGGAGAGGCCCAGCTATGCCACCACAGCTGTCTGTCAGACAAGATGATCAAAGTCTATGGACAGGAACCCCCAATTCATACTGATGGACTCTACTATTCTTATAAAGATGGGCCTTTTCTCCTCTGTTAAAAAAAAAAAGATGGGCCTTTCAGTCCAAATTAGGCATACTCCTTAACTCAAAGTGTTGGAGTTCCTTTGCAAGAAACATCTCTATGACCAAAAAAAAAAAAAAAAAGAAACCTCTCAGGCAGTTGCCATTTGTTGGGGAATGTCTTTTTGGAAAATCTTCGAAATCCTACTTAGCCAAGATTACCGGGCCAAAAGTAATCTTTTGCAGGGGTCAAGTCCTGGGTTAAAATGTGTGGGGACTCCCACCCAAGATCCACTCCCCCACCAAAAAATAAATAAAAATGATACGCTCATATGCATATATATTTCACAGAAAATACAGTGCAACATTTATTGTAAAGTGCCAGTTTACAAAAACAAAATAAGTTAACTTGTCAAACTAACAGAATAATCTCCCACTGACACCAATGATAAGGCACTATTCCTCCCACTGATACCAATGATGGGGCACTAATCCTCCCACTGACACCAATGATGAGGCACTATTCCTCCCTGTGACACCAATGATGGGGCACTAATCCTCCCACTGACACCAATGATGGGACACTATTCCTCCCACTGACACCAATGATGGGGCACTAATCCTCCCACTGACACCAATGATGAGGCACTATTCCTCTCTATGACACCAATGATGGGGCACTATTCCTCCCACTGACACCAACTATGATGATGGGGCACAATTCCTTCCACTGACACCAATGATGGGGGACTATTCCTTCCACCAGAGAGCAGGTATCCCCATCAGAGAGCCCCCCCCCCATCAGAGTGTCCCCAGAGTTTCCCATCGGAGTTGTGACTGAGCCATCACAAAGTAGAAAAACGTGTACCTGGATAAGTCCTTGACGAAGGAGCATGCTGCAGGGGGCAAAAACTGGATGGAGGAACTTGCTGATGAGGGCAGGGAACACAGGTGATGTCATTGGTTGTTAGGACAATGGCGGTTCTAGCAGCCAATGACAGTATTGCAGCGGGGATCTAGCACTGCAGATTGGCAGGCACGGTCCTTTATAGTATAGCCGTGGCTGCTGGAGGAGGAGGACCGAGGGAGGAGAGGATGCCGTCAGGGGAGGGCTGGCAGCCTTAGGCCTGGGGGGCAAGTCCAGTCAAGTGGCCCATTAACACCTTGCCGATTAGCTGCTGTCGTTATACAGCAGGTTGTCTCCCTGGCACCCACGGCGTGACGCTGGAGCTGATGCGCGTGGCCAGTGGACACGATATCCGCCGGTGACCTGCGATCACTCCTGAGAGAGACAGAATGGGGATCTGTCAATGTAAACAGACATCCCCGTTCTGACAGGGGGGTTAGAGAGAGATCTGCTGTTCCTAGTGATCAGGAACATCGATCTCTCTCTACTCCCAGTCACTACACTGCCCCCCACAGTTAGAAACACCTCCCTATGGAACACTTGATCACCCACTAGTATTAACCCGTTTCCTGCCAATGACATTTATACAGTAATCAGTGGGTATTTTTAGCTTTAAGTGTCCAATCTGTCCACCGCAAAGTCGCAGTCCCGCTAAAAATCGTTTATCTCTGCCATTACTAGAAAAAAAAAATAATAAAAATGTCATAAATCTTTTCCCTATTTTGTAGACGCAGACACTATAACTTTTTTTTTTATACAAAAAATATGTAAAAAAATACATATTGGCCTAGACTGATGGAGAAATATATATATTTTTGGGGATATTTATTATAGCAAAAAGTTTAAAATATTGATTGTTTTATTTCAAAATTTCGCTCTTGTTTTGTTTGCAGCGGAAAAAATAAAAACCGTGACCAAATACCACCAAAAGAGAGCTCCATTTGTGTGAAAAAAAAAGACGTCAATTTTGTTTGGGTACAAAATCACACGACCGTGCAATTGTCAGTTAAAGCAATGCAGTGCCGTATGGCAAAAAATGGCCTAGTCAGGAAGTGGGTAAATCCTTCTGGGGCTGAAGCGGTTAAACCACCAAATCAGCTCACCATCATCAGTGCCCATCAATGCAGCCTCACCAGTGCAGCCTGATCAGTGCCCATCAGTATAGCCTGATCAGTGTCCATCAGTGCAGCCTCACTAGTGCAGACAGTGCTCATAAGTGCAGCCTGATCAGTGCCCATCCATGCAGCCTCACCAGTGCAGACAGTTCCCATCAGTGCAGCCTGATCAGTTCAGACTGTGCCCATCAGTGCAACCTGATCAGTGCCCATCTATGCAGTCTCACCAGTGTAGACAGTGCCCATCAGTGCAGCCTGATCAGTTCAGACAGTGCCCATCTATGCTGCCTGATCAGTGCCCATCTATGCAGCCTCACCAGTGCAGACAGTGCCCATCCATGCAACCTCACCAGTGCAGACAGTGCCCATCAGTGCAGCCTGATCAGTGCCGCCTCACCCGTGCAGACAGTGCCCATCAGTGCTGCCTCACCCATGCACAGTGCCCATCAGTGCAGCCTGATCAGTGCCGCCTCACCAGTGCCCATCATCAGTACAGCCTGGTCAGTGCTGCCTCACAGGTGCCCATCAGTGCAGCCTGATCAGTGCCGCCTCACCCATGCAGACAGTGCCCATCAGTGCAGCCTGATCAGTGCCGCCTCACCCATGAAGACAGTGCCCATCAGTGCAGCCTGATTAGTGCCCCCTCCCCAGTGCAGACAGTGTCCATCAGTGCAGCCTGATCAGTGCCCCCTCCCCAATGCAGACAGTGTCCATCAGTGCAGCCTGATCAGTGCCGCCTCACCAGTGCTCATCTGTGCCATCTGATCAGTGCCACCTCACCAGTGCAGACAGTGCCCATCAGTGCCATCTGATCAGTGCCACCTCACCCATGCAGACAGTGCCCATAAGTGTAGCCTAATCAGTGCAGCCTCACCAGCCTCTGGAAGTCTTTAAGGGACTGGTCTTACATGACCTTGACCGTCTGACTCCTAAAAAGAATGTAAATGCTAGACATATACAGGAAGGAATAGAAATGTTGGAAGAAAGAAAGGAGATAATAATAAGGCCTGCGGACAAAGGAGGAGGAGTAGTTATTTTGACAGAAGAGTTTTATCACGGCCAAATTTCAGACGTGCTCTCCGACTCTGAGACCTATAGAAAATTAGACAGGGATCAAACTCCCAAATCTAGAGATGATCTGGAGATATTAGTTAATATGGGTTATCGAACAGGTGTTCTATCTAACAAGGAAAGGAAATACTTGGTACCTAGTAGTAGTCGTATACCGACGATTAACAACCTTCCAAAAATACACAAAGATTCTTCACATCCTCCAGCCAGGTCTATTGTTAATAGTATTGGTGCAGTGACGTCCAGAATGGGGCAATATCTAGACCAGTTCCTCCAAAAAAGTGCCGTACAGACTAGGGCTTACCTTAAGGACAGTAAAAACTTTTTGAATCTCATACAGGATATGGATTTAGCAGGAAAAGACAAAGTATTGCTTGTAACTGCTGATGTATCATCTCTCTATACAATAATACAGCATGAAGATGCACTCTTGGCCCTAAATTGGGCCATAAGTTAGAGAGATGATCTTCCACATAATCAAAACGTTTTTTTGAGAAACGTTCTGGACTTCTGCTTATCCCACAATTATTTCTGGTACAGTAATAATTTTTTCTCCAAGCGGAGAGGTGTCGCTATGGGCATGAAATTCGCGCCCAGTATTGCAACTTTTCTTTTTTTTTTTTTCAATTAACTGTTTTATTAATCATGAAAGCAAATAAATGAACAAAGCGTTAATACTGTGTTACATTGGTTTCAGCATGACAATAGTTGTACCAGTACATATCTGTTGATAAGAAATATTTAAGCAGCAAACAAAAAGTCAGTTTTAGCAGTATATATGAACTATTATGCATCAAATAAAATATATTGCAAATTGCTTCAGAGTATTGCAGCTTTTCATGGGAGAATGGGAGGACAAAGTCATTTTCAGTGTAAAAAGAGAATAATTAATTTTTTTACAAGCGATACATTGATGACTTGTTTTTCATATGGGCAGGATCAACGGAATTTCTTCAACAGTTTATTCAGAAATTAAATGTGGATAACAACAATATTAAGTTACCAACTCAGTAGAGTAGAGAGGAAATACATTTTTTAGATGTTAATATATACCGTCAGAACCATAAATTAGAGACAAACGTTTTCTTTAAACCAACAGATCGCAACAGTTACCTCCCTATACATCCACTCTGTTTAAAAAACATTCCCAAAGGTCAGGTCATGAGAGTGAAAAGAAACTTCTCTCAGACTGACAACTTTATCTCCCAGTCAAAAGTATTGAGAAACAGGTTTGAGGCTAAGGGATATAGTTCGCAGTTTTTAGATGACATAGTGGAGGAGGTACTAACAATACCCAGAGAGGATTGTCTAGGGAAACAGCACTGATTAGATAGAATAATAGTCAGGAGTGGGGCTTTATCTCAGGGTGTCATTCACAGTTTAGAGAAATGGAATCCATCTTTAAAGAGCATTGGCATGCACTACTCTTAGACAAAAAGCTCAACACTGTACTCCCTTCTGTTCCTAAATGTACTTATAGGAAAGCGCCTAGGGTAATAAAAAAAGTATTAGATCCACCCACCAGACCCCCCTCCTTTTGGAATAGGGAGGTTTTTTTGCATGTAGAAGATCTAGAGCTTGCAGGGAAGTCTCCAGACCGATAAGGGGTCTTTAAAGGTGAGGATAGCTGAACATATTCAGAATATAAAAATTAAGTTCAAAGACCACAATGTCTCTCTACATTTCAAATTGAAACATAACCAGGACCCATCAGGCTTGAAATGTTGGGGTGTTGAGTGCCTAAAACCAGTTTGGATAGGTTCCAACATTATCAGAGAACTCTCAAAACAGGAAACTCATTGGATATTTCTTACAGATACCCTCTCACCCAAAGGGTTAGACATTGAGTTGGACATAAACTATTTTATCAGTGATTCTTAAGTGAGTCCTGACACAAAAATCATTATTATTTATATATGACGGTCTGATTCCATTTTGATGTAAATTGATATGGTGATAGCTCAAATAAATCGGTTAACTGGAAAAAAAATTTTTTAAATATCCACCATTAGTGTTTATATCAAAATAGGTTTATTTTATTAGAAAGTTTTCTCCACTTGTTATTGATTATTTGGAAATTACTGATTTGTTAATGCACATATTTATTTGTCTATGCAGAGTTATTGAACAATATTTGCATTCGCCACTATTTTATCTTGTATTGTTTTAATAACAAAAACATTTTAGTATTCCGTCTCTCAGCTGTCAGTGCCTGTATCTCCCCCCCCCCCCCTGTGACGAACTATAGTAGGTTGGGTGCATAGGAGTAGAAACAATTGGCACATAAAGGGTAAACAGTGTGCGTCATGGATCCTATCTTATTTTAGACCGGATCGTAACATCATGAAATCACGCCCTCAGTTGAAGTCAGAAGTGATGAAATGCGTCAGTTGCGTGATCTCCACGACGACCAGAAGTGACGTTTGTGCATCATGGTCAGCTGGGAACTACTAGGAACAAACAGAGCGACTGTTCGTACGACACAGGCGGCTTCCTATACAGCAGGACCGGTGACTACGCTACGTTCTTTTATATATATTGGTCTATTGTTTTTACAAGCTAGTACGTATATTCTGTATGAGAGGCAATTGGCTACATTTCTTAAAGAGCTAAGGGACGGGGTCACCTGGTGGCACCGCCCCCCCCCCTGTGACGTCATTGACCGGTGCATGCTGGGCTGCCGACGTCACAGGGGGAGGTCCCACCAGGCCACCATTTATGACTACAGTGTACTCATCTTCTGATGGCTACTTCCAGCAGGATAATGCAGCATGTCACAAATCACAAATTATCTCAAACTGGTTTCTTGACAATGTTCACTGTACTCCAATGGCCTCCACAGTCACCAGATCTCAATCCAATAGAGCACCATTTGGATGTGGTGGAACCGGAGATTCACATCGCGGATATGCAGCCAACAAATCTGCAGCAACTGTCAGTACTTTGTTGAATCTTTGCCATGAAGAATTAAAGGGGTTGTAAAGGTAAAAAAATTCTATTCTATGCATTAAGGTGAAAAAACATCAGACAATGCCGGCCCCCCCAGCCCCCCCCCTGTTTTACTTATCTGACCCCTCGAAAGTCCAGCGCTCGCACCCGACATCCTCTTTACCGATCAGCCTGGCCTCTGATTGGTTACAGTGGATGGATTGAAAGCTGCGCAGCCATTGGCTCGCGCTTCTGTCAATCACATCCAATGACGTGGCGCTCCGGCTGTATCACGGGAGCGTGCCCGCAAGCACTTCTCACCATGCGAGGAAGCTCACATGAACGTGAGAAGTCCTTGCGGGGGGAAGCCGGAGACAGCCGCCGAGGGAACCCAGAAGACCAGGTTCGGGGCTGCACAGTGGAGGTAAGTATAACATGTTTGTTATTTAAAAAAAAAAAATACCTTTACAACCCCTTTAAGGCAGTTCTGAAGGCAAAAGGGGGTACAACCTGGTACTAGCAGGGTGTACCTAATAAAGTTGGACGATAACATCAAGATTTGTTGGGCAGTGCTGAGTGAGCGAGGTGTGTCATCTTTAGGTGTGCAGAGAAATAGCAAGACGATTCAGTGGCTCCTCCAAAGTAGCGCTACACATATAAACACACATTTGACAGTGCCAGTGTAAATGAGGCCTTACAGTGTAACAAGTTGTATGTTATGAGACTTATAGCTGATTATGATTGACACGGGTTTCACTTCTCCTTTAATGTTCCATTGGGTAAAACACAAACAACCTAAAGTTCCTCTTTAAGTCATATTTTTGATTTTTATTTGGTTAAAAGGAGAACTAAAACTTTTTTTTTTTATTCTATAAACAGTTCCATAGTCCATGTTTAATTAAATAATTGACAGTTATGCGAGGCAGACATGTAGAGCGATTCAATCATATAAGTTAGTGAAAGAATCCCTGTGCTATTAATATATAAATAAAGAAAAAAGTGTATCCCTCAAAATAAGTAAAAAATTAAAAATAAAGGTGTAGAGCTGCTACCACTCAACAGTGCAATCACTACACTTAACAAACAAATATAAAAAAAATAACAGCGAAGGGTACTAAATACATAATAAAAAGGCTAAATTCACATATTTTAGAAAATCGGATATATAAGTGTGTCAAAGATTGCGTAAATGTTCAATCATATAATAAAAAATACACTCAACAACCCCCCTTTAAATAAGAATTATGCGCAGTAGTACTGCAGATTTTACATGTGCAACATTCCTTCTTTTGTGAGTGTTTTTTGTTTAATTACTTTTAATAAATTGATCTGGCGACTTACACAATTTGTTCTCCCTTTATGCTTTTCATGAATTAAATCCATTGGGGACTGGAGATTACGAGAGAGAGGATCCGGGTGTGTGACTGGCTAATACTATCTTTTAACACAAGCATTTCTGACCTCCGTTATTACAGTGGGGTCCACTGGATCCTATGTCCTAACAATGTTGTGTAGAGGAATAGAAGTTGAGGCCATAATGGACTTTAATGGTACCATAAGCATTTGGGATACATGGAGTAAGTATAAAAGTTAAATTTTTTAAAATGACCAACAATATGTTAAAAACATAAATGATTATTTAAAAGAAAAACATATATCTCTGTGCATTCATAAATGAGGTGAAGCTGGAAAAGCTGGTGTTACCAATTCACCCTATGACAATTGTGTGACAACAGTGGTCATAAGGTGAATTGGTAACACCAGCTTTTCCAGTTTCACCCAATTTGTGAATGCACAGAGATATATGTTTTTCTTTTAACCACTTCAGCCCCGGAAGATTTTCCTGCAGAATGACCAGGCCATTTTTTGCGATTCGGCACTGCGTCGCTTTAACTGACAATTGCGCGGTCGCGCGACACTGCACCCAAACAAAATTGACGTCCTTTTTTTCCCCCAAACAGAGATTTCTTTTGGTGGTATTTGATCGCCTCTGCAGTTTTTATCTTTTGTTCTATAGACAAAAAAAGAGCATAAATTTTGAAAAAAACACAATATTTTGTACTTTTTGCTATAACAAATATCCCAATTTAAAAAAAAAAAAAAGCATTTTTTTTTTCTCAGTTTAGGCCGATATGTATTCTTCTACATATTTTTGGTAAAAAAAATCGCAATAAGCATATATTGATTGGTTTGCGCAAAAGTTGTAGCGTCTACAAAATAGGGGATAGATTTATAGCATTTTAATTATTATTTTTTTTTTTACTAATAATGGCGGCGATCTGCGATTTTTATCGGGACTGCAACATTGTGGCGGACACATCGGACACTTTTGACACATTTTTGGGACCATTGCCTTTTATACAGCGATCAGTGCTATAAAAATGCACTGATTACAGTATAAATGTCACTGGCAGGGAAGGGGTTAACACTAGGGGGCAATCAAGGGGTTAACTGTGTTCCCTGGGAGGTGATTCTAACTGTAGGGGGAGGGGACTGACTAGAGGAAGTGACAGATCGTGGTTCCTAGCTAATAGGAACACATGATCTGTCACTCCTCTCAGAACAGAACAGGGATTTGTGTGTTTACACACACACTTCCGTGTTCTGTCTCTGGTGCTTGTGATTGCTCATGGGCGAGCATCGGCACCTCTGCTGTGCAGCTGGCGCGCGTGTGCCTGCTATCCCGATCCTGCGAGCCGACGTATTGCTACGACGGATCACGGGATCGTGCCGACCTGCCGCAGTAAAATGATGGTAGCTGGTCGGCAAGTGGTTAAATAATCATTTATGTTTTTAACATATTGTTGTAAATTAAATAAAATTCAACTTTTATACTTACCCTATGTATCCCAGTTGCTTACGGTACCATGAAAGTCCATTATAGCCTCAACTTCTACACAAATATGTTACACTTACCTGCTCTGTGCAATGGTGACAATTGCGCAGTCATGCAACACTGTACCCAAATTTTTTGGTGGTATTTGATCACCTCTGCGGTCTTTATTTCTTGTGCTATAAACAAAAAAAGAGTGACAAGTTTGAAAAAAACACAATATTTTTTACTTTTTACTATAATAAATATCCCAATTAAAAAAAAAAAACAAACACATTTTTTTCCTTAGTTTAGGCCGATATATATTCTTCTACATATTTTTGGTTAAAAATTATTTTTTTTACTAGTAATGGCAGCGATCTGCAATTTTTATCATGACTGTGACATTGCGCGGACATATTGGACACTTTTGACATTATTTTGGGACCATTCACAATTATACAGCAATCAGTGCTATAAAAACGCACTGATTACTGTATAAATGTCAATGGCAGAGAAGGGGTTAACACTAGGGGGAAATCAAGGGATTAAATGTGTTACCTAGGGAGAAATTCTAACTGTAGGGTGAGGGGACTCACAAGGGGAGGAGACCGATTGGTGTTCCTCTGTACTGGGAACACACCATCCTCTCACATCGTGGCAGCAAGGCACACGCATCGGCTCCCGAGTGACGCGGCGGGGGCGTGTGAGGATGTCATATGACGCCCACCCAGGATGGGAGATCCCTCCTGCAGATGTCATTTGACGATGGATGGGATGGGAAGTGGTTAACCACCACTGGGTTTTTTATTTTTTGCTATATAAACTAAAAAATACAGAAAATTTTGAAAAAACTAACAAATTTTAGTAGTTTTTGTTATAAAATTACGCAAACAAATAATCTTTCTTCATAAATTTAGGCCAAAATATATTCTGCTACACATAGGTGTGCACAGCCTATTGCATTAGGGTGTGCACCCCAAAGCTCAAACACTTGCCATTCTTTGCAGCTTCAGATGCATGGGACAGTGAATGAATGGTAAGTGCTCTGTGCTGAGCAGCTTCCTGTTCATTCACAAATGGAAGCATAGTAAACACAGTTTACTATGCTTCCATTATGAATGAACACAATGCGTGAGTGCATTCACTGTGTTTATTTAAAAAAGGAAGGCGCCAATAAATTACATATTTACCAGCCCCTTTCCCCACTCTCCATTCTGAAACATCCCCCCGCAGCAGCCGGAGGAGGGAGAGTAGGGAAGCCAATAGCATTGTGGGGCAGGGGGTGGTGATTAGGGTGTAAAAATGAATTTGACTACACACCACCGCCGGTCCAAAAGTATATATTGAATACTGTACAAAGGGTACTGCCACCAGGACACAGTCAAATCATGCAGATTGGCGCATTTCACACAAACATTGTACTTCCTCAAAACCTCTGATCTGCGCCAAGGTCAAGATCGGCAGCCTAACTACAAGACCCAGGAGGCCCTGCAGGTCGGTCCAGTGAGGGAATGCTTACAATGTAAGGGGCATGCCTCAAAAGGAGGCAGACACACACACCAGGGGGAGCGAATAGCTCCCAAGAAGCCACACACCTGCTTTTACCGGATCAGCAGTATAGGATCACTGGTGTCTGGAATGACCCAACCTGTTGTGATTAGGGATGGGCGAACGACTCGGCCCGAGTATAAGTTCGGGCCAAACTTTCTTTGTTTGGATGTTCAGCCAACAGCTGAACAAACGGATCGTTCGACCATTTGTTCGGACCCCCGAACCGACCACAATGCATTGCGGCGCTGAACAGTGCATTGTAAGCCCTGATTGGCTGAAGCAGTGAAAGCTTCAGCCAATCAGGGCACAGAGCACTGTCAGAGTCATGATTGGACACTGTCATCAATCATGGCTCATTCCCTCCCCACAGTATAAAAGTATTCTTTCAATGGCAGCCATTTTCAGTGTGATTTTGGCGTGGAGAGAGATAGAACAGGGCTCTGTTCAGTGCTATTAGTTAGTTAGTGTGCTATACTGTGCTATTTTTCTTCAATTGTCAGTTTAGAATATTAGTTTAGTGTTAGTCTAGGGATAGTGTAAGTGTAGTGAGGAGGACCATCATTCAGCTTTGCATAGTGTGCAGCTAGAGCCACCCCCATCAAATCATTCCCCACATCTATTACCTTTTGTACCATCACCCCCTCCCTTTAGAATGTAAGCTCTATGAGCAGGGCCCTCCTGTCCCTTCTGTATTGAACTGTACTGTAATTGTGCTGTCCCCCCCTCTACATTGTAAAGCGGTGCGTAAACTTATTGTACATCTTGCGGCATGTATGCGTTCCTTGATCATGCGTTTGAGGGTGAATAGAGACAAAGAGGTGCAGGCACTAGGAAAGAGTAGATGGGTGACAGTCAGAAAGGGTAGAGGGGGAAGTGCCAGGCCGATTCAGGGCTGGAGCATCCCAATAAGTACACTCCATTGAGTGATATTGGTAAAACCCGTCAGGGACCAGCACTGAAGGAGCTGAGGGACTCTCCTAGCTGCCGAGGGAATAACTCCTCCAGTGAGAGTGGGGGGGAAGCGAAGGGAAAGGAAAGACAGATTCTGGTGGTAGGGGACTCAATTCTTAGAGGCCAATCTGTAACAAAGACCTAAAGCGCCGAACAGTATGTTGTCTACCAGTCGCTCGGGTTCAGCACATCACGGATCTGGTGGACAGATTACTGGGAGGGGCTGGGGATGACTCAGCTGTCATGGTGCACGTTGGCACCCATGACAAATTCAGAGGCAGATGGAATGTCCTAAAGAACGATTTTAGGGACTTGGGAGCTAAATTGAGGAAAAGGATCTCCAAGGGGGAATAAGGAGGGGTTTGGGTTCCTGGAGGACTGGGCCAACTTCTCAGTCGATAACCAGTACTATAGAAGGGAGGGACTGCACCTAAATGAGGAGGGTGCAGATCAGCTGGGAATGAAGATGGCCAAATAGTTATAGGGGTTTTTAAACTAGGTGATGGGGGGAGGGTCCAAAGGTAGAGATTGTCAGCGCAGAACATATTCCAGAGGGTAGTATTGGGGGCATTAGTGGTAGGTTGACCAAAGCACATAAACCCAAGGTTCCTAGTTGCAATCTCGGAACACCCAATAAGAGGATAATATGCGACCGGTCAAAACTACGGGGCATGTTCACCAATGCCAGGAGCCTAGCGGACAAGATGGGTGAACTAGAGATACTGTTGTACAAAGAGGATTTGGATTTTGTGGGAATTTCAGAGACCTGTTTCAACAGCTCTCATGATTGGCTGGCAAACATTTAAGGATATGCCCTCTATCGCAAGATAGAGAGGGTAAAAAAGGGGCAGGGGTATGCTTATATATCAAGAATAATGTACAAGTGAATGTGAGAGATGACATCACTAACGGAGTTAGGGAGGAGGTGGAATCCTTATGGGTAGAGCTCCAAAGGGATGAAGCTAAGGGGGAAATAATACTGAGAGTATGCTATAGGCCCCCTAACCTGAGGGAGGTTAGCAGCAAGGATGGAAAGTGTTATCATAATGGGGGATTTTAATTATCCAGACATAGACTGGGCGGAGGGAACCGCGCATTTATCTAAGGCTCGCCAGTTCCTAAATGTCTTGCAGGACAATTTTATGGGTCAGATGGTAGACCACCAACTAGAAATAAAGCGTTACTGGATCTACTGATTACCAACAATACAGACCTGATCACAGATGTGGAAATACGGGGCAATTTAGGTAGCAGCGATCACAGGTCAATTGGCTTCAGTATAAATCACACAAATAGGAAACATAAGGGGAATACAAAGACACTGAATTTCAAAAGAGCCAACTTCCCTAAACTACAAACCTTGATAGAAGATTGGGATAAAATCTTAGGAACAAAGAACACAGAGGGGAGATGGGTTTGCTTTAAGAGCATATTAAATAAGGGCATTAGCCAATGCATCCCATTGGGTAATAAATTTAAAAGAGCGAACAAAAGTCCTGGATGGCTTAATTCCAATGTAAAAATGCATATAAAAGCAAAGGAGAAGACCTTCAAAAAATACAAGGTTGAGGGATCATCATCAGCATTCAGACTTTTTTTAAAGAATGCAACAAGAAATGTAGGGTGCAATAAGGATGGCTAAGATAGAACATGAAAGACACATAGTGGAGTAGAGCAAAAAAAATCCCAAGAAATTCTTTAAGTATGTAAATGGCTCCTCTGCTCCTTACGTTACTTCCCTCGGCGCCGGAAGGTAGATCAGCTCTGCCCCCTCCCTCTAGGTAATCATCTGGGACACATCTGGAACTCCGCTTTAATGAGGATTTTATTGAACGTTTTTCCTGACTCCAGTAGGTTACAGTGTCGTGGAAAATGTCGTTTTGAGTCTTCTGTTGGTCAAGAGAGGAGCGTTGGAGAAGGCGTCCGCCTAAGTGAGGCATTTTGGAATTTTTTTAGTCCTTGCCGCCCAGGGCTATCAGCTTCCACATCCCATCGGCAGCGTCTGCATCACATGGTGGATGATTACCCCGGGGCCAAAACAGAGATGGAGAGCTTTCCAGCTAACGATCCACTGACTTACTGGGTCATGAGAATAGACCACTGGCCAGAACTTGCCCAGTATGCTATTGAGTTGTTGGGCTGCCCTGCATCCAGCGTGCTTTCAGAATGGGCATTCAGTGCTGCAGGTGGTTATGTTACTGATCATAGAACGCATCTGTCCACAGACTCTGCAGGACTTCAAGGCTGCCTAGCTGTGAGGGTGTGCAATCATTTCATCTGGAAGAATGATTTTGGTATAGGTTTCATGGGCACAATTAACACCCAAAGACTAATTTTTCTGCACCTGTTTGACAGATGCATATCATTGCAATTTTTTACAGCAAGGCCAATTCTTGCTTTCATCAAGAGTACCTCTATAGGGTTACGGTGGGAAGGTGCCACCGCCCCCCAAAGAGTAATTTTTCTGCACCTGTTTGACTGGTGCATATTATTGCAATTTTTTCCAGCAAGGCCAATTCTTGCTTTCATCAAGAGTACCTCTATAGGGTTACGGTGGGAAGGCGCCCCCAACACCCAAAGACCAATTATTCTGCACCTGTTTGACAGGTGCATATCATTGCAATTTTTTACAGCAAGGCCAATTCTTGTAAGAGTACCTGTCAGAAACCATGAATCAGCAGACTGAGACAGAAGTACACTTAAATCACACTTGTTTAATAATAATAAAAAAGGTAAACAGAGTAAACGTAGTCAAAACATAGCCAGAGTTCCGGAACCGGAACGGATAGTCAGACAAGCCAAAACGTCGGGGAGCCAGAGATGAGCATAGTAGAACAGCAAGCAGGATCTGGAGCCAGAAGGAATGTCATCCAAGCAAGTCTTTAACAGGAACACAGGAGAGCGTCTCTAGAGATGTGACCAAGGTGAAGGCAGAGATCATCTGGGCTGGGCAGCTTAAGTAGGCAGGACTGACGAGCAGGATATCATCAACAGGTGAGTCACTGTGGAGAGAAAAGAGCTGGCAATTAGCCGACAGCTGAGCGGCCAGCTTTGAGAAGGAAGAGCTGAGCCCAGCCCTGACAGTACCCCTATAGGGTTACGGTGGGAAGGCGCCCCTGACACCCAAAGAGTGATTTTTTTCTTCACCTGTTTGACAGGTGCATATCATTGCAATTTTTGTTACAGCAAGGCCAATTCTTGCTTTCATCAAGATTACCTCTATAGGGTTACGGTGGGAAGGCGCCACCGACACCCAAAGACCAATTTTTACGCACGCATTACTTCTATCCAAAGCCAAAGTGACACCAGAATATATCAGGCACTATATCGGAAGGAATTTTTCATTCTTATGATCCTATAACCATTGTATGCCCAATTACTTGAATATAAGTCTCCAAAATGGGCACTTTTGATTTTTGACATTTGGGTCCTATTGACTTTAATGGGGTTCGTTATTCAGGTCCGAACTTTCGCGGTGTTCGAAAGTTCTGGTGCGAACCGAACAGGGATCCGTTCGGCCCATCCCTAGTTGTGATCTGGCTGGTTTACATTCAGGGGAATAGCCACAGAGGGCGACATTCAGAATGATAACCTTAACAAAACAAATGCAGGGTGTTGTGAAGAGGGCATCGCTAAGATTTCAATCCTGGGCGTCCGTGTGGTTGTACATAGCACTGCCTACCTCCCAGTGCCCATATTCAGATGCCCTTTTGAGTTAAGCAGTCCATTTTTTAGAAAATTCCTTTCATGATCAATTGTATTGATCCAATGGCATTTGCGGGAATGAGGACGTTTTTAAGGGGGAAGGGTCTTTTGGTAGGACCGTAACATAGGTTACATGAAAGGCTTAAAACTTAAAGTCTCATTGAGATCTGGATACTTCATAGATTTTAAGTCATAAATCCAACAGGCTTCTTACTGCAATAGAGTTTGATCAATGCTTCTGCCCCTCACATGCATAGGTACATGCTCAAGGGCCATAAATTTGACCATGTGTGTGTCAAAATTGTGATATAAGCCTTCATGTCTGCTAATCGCCATTTCTATAAGGCATTTCTGAATAGGAGTTATATGATCTTTAATGCGTTTATAGAATTGCACATAGGCATTTACCTAGGTATACCACTCCTACAGTCTGACATGTCACCCTATGTTTATGAATAGGTCTGGCCATTTGGAAGAAGAGTGTCAGTATATATTGACAAACATCACAATTTCTACAGGTGTATGTGCCTGTTCGCTGTGGATTGATCTCAGTTGTAGATAGGGATGGGCGAACGGTTGGGCTGGAGCATAAGTTTGGGGCCGAACTTTGGTTACTCGGACATTCACCGAACACCGAACAATATGCGGTATTCGCAGCAAATTCGAAAGCCGCCGGAACATGGGACAATAACATGAAAAACCAAAAGTATTAACTTTAAAGGCTTATATGCAAGTTATTGTCATAAAAAGTGTTTGGGGACCCGGGTCCTGCCCCAGGGGACATGTATCAATGCAAAAAAAGGTTTAAAAACTGACGTTTTTTCAGGAGCAGTGATTTTAATAATGCTTAAAGTGAAACAATAAAAATGAAATATTCCTTTAAATATTGTACCTGGGGGGTGTCTATAGTATGCCTGTAGAGTGGTGAAGTTTTCCTGTGGTAAGAACAGTACTGCAGCAAAATTACATTTCTAAAGGAAAAAAGTAATCTAAAGAGAAGTTCCACCCATTTTTTTCGTTTATTAAAAGTCAGCAGCTACAAAAAGCATAGCTGGTGACTTTTAACCACTTGCCGACCGCCCCATGTAGATATACGTCGGCAGAATGGCACGTACAGGCAGAACCACGTACCTGTACGTGCCATTCTTCAGGCGGTTGGGGGGTCCGATCGGACCCCCCTCCGCCGGCGGGGACGGTCGGCATCGCTTCAGGAGCGATCCGGGACGAGGGGACGGCCAGTGGTTTCTGGCCACCCCCTCGCGATCGCTCCTGGCGAATGAAAAGCTTCCCCTTCCTGTCTATTGTATAGACAGGAAGGCGGAAGTGATGTCACGCTCGGTGCGCCGGTCTATGTGACCGGAACGCCGAGCAGAGAAGATGTAAAGGTTAGTGCACAAACAGTACACTGACACCAGTACACATAGGCACACAATCCACCCCCCTGTCACCCCCTGATCACCCCCCAGATCACCCCCTCCCCCCCCAGTCACAGTGTCACTAATTGCAGTGATCATTTATTTACTGATCACTGCATTTAGTGTCAGTGTGACTGTAATAACTGTCAGGGCAGTTAGTTTTAGGTCCTAGGTAGCCCCCCACCCCCCCCTAATAAAGGTTTAACCCCCTGATTGCCCCTAGTTAACCCCTTCACCCCCTTTTGCCAGTGTCACTAAGCGATCGTTTTTCTGATCGCTGCATTGTGTCGCTAGGTAACCATTTTTTTTTTATTTTAACCGCCATGTTTTATATAGGTTCATAAATAGTTTTATAGGTCAGGTACCCCCATATTACAACCTAAATAAAGGTTTTAACCCCCTGATTGCCCCTAGAGTTAACCCTTTCACCAGTAATCACCGTATAACTGTCACTGGTGACGCTGGTTAGCCAGTTAGTTATTTCGTTATTTAGGTTCCCCGTCAGGTTTTTATATAGCGTCAGGTACCCCCATATATTACCTAATAAAGGTTTAACCCCCTGATTGCCCCTAGTTAACCCTTTCACCCCCTTTTGCCAGTGTCACTAAGCGATCGTTTTTCTGATCGCTGCATTAGTGTCGCTAGGTAACCAGTTTTTTTTTAGGTTAACCGCCATGTTTATATAGGTTCATAAATAGGTTTATAGGTCAGGTACCCCATATTACAACCTAAATAAAGGTTTTAACCCCCTGATTGCCCCTAGAGTTAACCCTTTCACCAGTGATCACCGTATAAAATGTCACTGGTGACGCTGGTTAGCCAGTTAGTTATTTCGTTATTTAGGTTCCCCGTCAGGTTTTTATATAGCGTCAGGTACCCCCATATATTACCTAATAAAGGTTTAACCCCCTGATTGCCCCTAGTTAACCCTTTCACCCCCTTTTGCCAGTGTCACTAAGCGATCGTTTTTCTGATCGCTGCATTAGTGTCGCTAGGTAACCAGTTTTTTTTTTGTATTACTGTTACGGGTGACGCTGGTTAGTTAGCTTGTTTTTTATACTGTCAGGGCACCCGTCATTTATTACCCAATAACGGTTTAACCCCCTGATCGCCCGGCGGGTGATATCAATTAGGTTTTAGGGTCAAATAAGGTCTGCGTCGCCCCAGGTTAGTGCCAGTACCGCAAACACCCACGCGCAAAGCATACACCTCCCTTAGTGGTATAGTATCTGAACAGATCAATATCTGATCTGATCAGATCTATACTAGCGTCCCAGCAGTTTAGGGTTCCAAAAAAACGCATTGTTAGCGGGATCAGCCCAGATACCTGCTAGCACCTGCGTTTTCCCCCTCCGCCCAGCCCAGCCCACCCAAGTGCAGTATCGATCGATCACTGTCACTTACAAAACACTAAGCACACATAACTGCAGTGTTCGCAGAGTCAGGCCTGATCCCTGCGATCGCTAACATTTTTTTTTGTGGTAGCGTTTTGATTCAGTCGCTAACAGTCAGGAGCTTTTTTACCTGTGAATCTCAAAAAAAATAAAAAAAACAAAAATAGTTGTCGTTTTATTGTTCTCTCTCTCTCTCTATTGTTGCTCTTTTTTTACTCCATTCTATTCTGCAATGTTTTATTATGTTTTATCATGTTTTATCATGCTTGCTTTTCAGGTATGTAATTTTGTTTACTGTGTTTTAGTGTTAAGCATTTTTTTTGTTTTCAGGTGCGCCATTCAGTTGCAGCGCGGATTTATTTATCTTGACAGCAACAGCGTTTGCTCCCACGATACATAAAGCCGCGACTCCAACGCTGTAGGAGGTGATTTCACCACCACAGTTAAAAAAAAGAGCATATGTGCCGAAGCATGGGGGCAGCAGGGGGGGCGGAGGAGCGATTGGCTCCTAATGCCACGTACATACGGTCGAAATTCCGACCGTGTGTACACGGCATAACTTTTGCGGGAGGATGCCCCCATGCATCGGCATATATAAATGGTGCATGTATGCCCATCATTAGAAGTGGGTGGATGAAGGGAGGTATTCTAATGGTGGGCATACCCACCAATCAATCTCTTTTTTTCGTTCAGCCAAGAGGCTGCATGAAAAAAAAAAAAGATTACAATATATGTCCAGTATGTTGCTGGACTTTGAATGGTTATACCAGAATGATGCCTGCAGGTTTAGGTATCATCTTGGTATCATTCTTTTCAGCCAGTGATCGGCTTTCATGTAAAAGCAATTCTAGCGGGTAATTAGCCTCTAGACTGCTTTTACAAGCAGTAGGAGGGAATGTCCCCCCTCCCGGATATAAACCGCGCCATTGGGAAATTGGGAAAGCATTTTATCACACCAATCTTGGTGTGGTCAGATGCTTTGAGGGCAGAGGAAAGATCTAGGGTCTAATAGACCCCAATTTTTTCAAAAAAAGAGTACCTGTCACTGCCTATTGCTATCATAGGGGATATTTACATTCCCTGAGATAACAATAAAAATCATAACAAAGAAAAAAAATGGAAGGAACAGTTTAAAAATAGAATAAAAAAGCTAAATAAATAAAAAAAAAACTAAAAAAAAAAAAAAAAAAAAAAGCACCCCTGCCCCCCCTTCTCTTGCGCAAAGGCGTACACAAGCATTGGTCTGGCGTCATATGTAAACAGCAATTGCAGCATGCATGTGAGGTATCACCGCGAAGGTCAGATCGAGGGCAGTAATTTTAGCAGTAGACCTCCTCCGTGAATCTAATGTGGTATCATGTAAAGGCTTTTAAAGGCTTTTAAAAATGTATGTAGTTTGTCGCCACTGCGTGTTTGTGCGCAATTTTAAAGCATGTCGTGTTTGGTATCCATGTACTCGGCCTAAGATCATATTTTTTATTTCATCAAAAATTTGAGCAATATAGTGTGTTTTAGTGCATTAAAATAAAAAAAAAAAGTGTATTTTTTCCACAAAAAATGCGTTTGAAAAATCGCTGCGCAAATACTGTGTGGAAAAAAAAAATGCAACACCCACCATTTTAATCTGTAGGGCCTTTGCTTTAACAATATATATAGTGTTTGGGGGTTCAACGTAATTTTCTTGCAAAAAAAAAAATATGTTTTCATGTAAACAAAAAGTGTCAGAAAGGGCTTTGTCTTCAAGTGGTTAGAAGAGTGGGTGACGTGTGACATAGGCTTCTAAATGTTGTGCATAAAATGCCAGGACAGTTCAAACCCCCCCCAAATGACCCCATTTTGGAAAGTAGACACCCCAAGCTATTTGCTGAGAGCAATGTTGAGCCCATTAAATATTTTTTTTTTTTTGTCCCAAGAGATTGAATAATGAAAAAAAAAATATATATATATTTTTTTTACAAAAAGTTGTCACTAAATGATATATTGCTCAAACATGTCATGGGCATATGTGGAAATACACCCCAAAATACATTCTGTTGCTTCTCCTGAGTACGGGGATACCACATGTGTGGGACTTTTTGGGAGCCTAGCTGCGTACGGAACCCCAAAAACCAAGCACCGCCTTCAGGCTTTCTAAGGGAGTAATTTTTTTATTTCACTTCTCACTGCCAATCACAGTTTCGGAGGCCATGGAATGCCCAGATGGCATAAAACCCCCCAAAATGACCCCATTTTGGAAAGTAGACACCCCAAGCTATTTGCTGAGAGGTATTGTGAGTATTTTGCAGATGTCGCTTTTTGTCACAAAGTTTTGAAAATTGAAAAAAAAAAAAAAAAAATTTTTTTTTTTCTTTACTTTCTTCATTTTCAAAAACAAATGAGAGCTGTAAAATACTCACCATGCCTCTCAACAAATAGCTTGGGGTGTCTACTTTCCAAAATGGGGTCATTTGGGGGGGTTTTGTGCTATTTTGGCATTTTATGGCCTTCGAAACTGTGATAGGTAGTGAGGAGTGAAATCAAAAATTTGCACCCTTAGAAATCCTGAAGGCGGTGCTTGGGTTTCGGGGCCCCGTACGCGGCTAGGCTCCCAAAAAGTCCCACACATGTGGTATCCCCATACTCAGGAGAAGCAGCAAAATGTATTTTGGGGTGCAATTCCACATATAACTATGGCATGTGTGAGCAATATATCATTTAGTGACAACTTTTTGAAGAAAAAAAAAATTATTTTTTATTTTTGTCTTTATTCAATCACTTGGGACTAAAAAAAAAAATATTCAATGGGCTCAACATGCCTCTCAGCAAATAGCTTGGGGTGTCTACTTTCCAAAATGGGGTCATTTGGGGGGGTTTTGTACTTCTCTGCCATTTTAGCACCTCAAGAAATGAAATAGGCAGTCATAAATTAAAAGCGGTGTAAATTCCAGAAAATGTACTCTAGTTTGTAGACGCTATAACTTTTGCGCAAACCAATAAATATACGCTTATTGGCATTTTTTTTTACTAAAGACATGTGGCTGAATACATTTTGGCCCAAATGTTTGACTAAAATTGAGTTTATTAGATTTTTCTTATAACAAAAAGTAGAAAATCTCTTTTTTTTTCAAAATTTTCGCTCTTTTTCCGTTTATATCGCAAAAAATAAAAATCACAGAGGCAATCAAATACCATCAAAAGAAAGCTCTATTTGTGGGAAGAAAAGGACGCAAATTTCGTTTCGTTACAAAATTGCATGACCGCACAATTACCAGTTAAAGTAGTGCAGTGCGAAATTGAAAAAAGACCTCTGGTCCTTAAGCTGACAATTGGTCCGGGGCTGAAGTGGTTAATAAACCAACACTTACCTGTCCCATGGTCCAGTGAAGCATCTGCCCGGAGCCTCGCTCCTCTCTCCCTCTTCTCCTCTGTGCCTCCATTAATACTGTGGGCACCCGGCCGTGGCGGCCAGGCAAGCACTGCGCATGCGCGAGTCGTGCTGCACTCTGCTATTGGTTAGCCAATCTTCTGGGACCCAGAAGATTGCTGGCAGGGAGGGGCCACCTAGGGCGAGAGGAGGAGTCGCCTAGGTGGCTGAGAACTGGAAGGAGGAAGTGGGACAGGAAGTCCCTCTAAAAAGAGGGTACACACTCCCCCCCAAAAAAATTACATGCCAAATGTGGCATGTTAGGAGGCGAGGCGTGCTTAAAGCGGAAGTTCCACTTTTGGGTGGAACTCCGCTCTAAAACTGATCGTGGCTGTAATGAATCGTCGGATCTCGGCTAAATAGATGAAACTCATTGAAAAAAGGGGCATGGGTTCCCCCCCCAGTCCATTACCAGGCCCTTCGGGGCTTTTTTGCATGATTTTTTTAGGCATGTATGACTTTATCATCTGTCTTGTAATCTAGAGTAAAGCGACTGTACAGCCTTTATAAAACCAACTTCCTGGCTACAAATCCTCCTTAGGCGCATATATTGGCTATATGGTATACTTCTGAGTAGAGGCTTTGGGTGTGAACTAGCAGCCTGAAAAATAGTATTGCCTGCAGAAGGCTTTGATGAAGATTTATATACGCACAAAAACGAATCTTTTGCTGAACACTGTGAATTTCAAATTATATTTATTAATGGAAATGAAATCCATGAATTGCATTAGTTCATCCCTTGTTCCTGACCAAAATAGCAGCACATCATCAATATATTGATATCCAAGAAATGATATGCATACGACGCTTGGCACATCGTGTCCCCATCGCAACACCCTGCACCTGAAGGTAGTGGGAGGGGCCAAAAATGAAGACATTCAGGTAAGAATAAATGTAAGCAATTCTAAAACAAATTTGTTGTAATTCTGAGCTGATTGTCCTCTTTCTCGTAATTATTTTCTATGACTTTTATACCTTTAGTGTGGGGGATGGTATTATATAGACTTTCAATGTCAATTACCACTAACCATGTATTCTTAGGAAGATGGAGATCCTCAATAGTTTTGAGGAGGTCTATAGTATATTTTATGTACAAAAAAAAGGAGGTCACATGCAGATGTAGGTAGCTGTCCACAAGGCTTGCACAGCTGGATATTATGTGTCATCGATTTATGTATTTTGGGTAAGGCATAGAACATTGGGATCTTAGGTTCTTTAATGTTTAAAAAATTCCAAGTATTCTTGTCAATGATGCCCCTATGAAATGCCTTCAAAATAATATTTCGCTTTTCGTTACAAAAGTTCTCTATTACAGTTTTGGAAATTATTTGATACCACACTATCCAAAATATTCCTACACATTTTTTCATATTGCTCAATGTTCATAACGACAAGGGTCCCTGTCCTCATTTAAAAAAAACTTCAAACTCCTATATTCAAATGTATTTGGGGATCTAAAGGGTGTGGGAGCCCCACATCTCCTGATATATTGCAAAGCAGCACAACTGATCCAGCTTGTTCTACCAATTATAGACCGGACTTGTTCAAGCTGGAATCTCAAGCAGGTTCCCCACACCCAATAGACCTCCTTATGTGAATACCATCAAAGAATTGTAAGGCTATATTATGCCCCACTTTGTTCCACTTTTTTACATCTTTGAGCTAAGCATTTCCTCCTAAATCCTGCACACATCAGTTGCCCCCTTTTTAACAATCCTGCATTTAATCCAGAACTCACTGGCATTTTCTACAGGCCTCACCCTTCACCAATCAAAATAAATAAATGGTTATATTGGCTAGAACACTTTGTAACCCAAAAAAGGACCCAGATCGCCATAATGTGTCCTTCAAATGCTTAAGACGCCCCCCTCGGAAGTGTTTCACGTGCACCAAATTATCAATTTCTTATGCTCAATTAAACAATCCCTGGAGGATATCACGACAAGAACTCTATTTGAAAATAGATGTATGCGGTATGCAGGTCCAAGGGAAGGTAACTCAGCACTATACCAACTGTTCAACATCAGATAAGTCACCAATTGGTGTTGGAAGCGGATTTAGGAACGGAAGTATGTGGGGAAGATTGGACCTCCTGGACAACTAAGATATACTATATTTTTTTTTTTTTAACAAATGTATATCAAAGGATACCTAACACTAATAGAAGCAAATTGCAGAGTCATCTCACAAGGATATCTGGTTCCATCCAGACTTGCTAAGATGCATCCCAGTGCATCCCCTTTTTGTTTCAGAGGCTCTAGACAGGATGGCACTATGTATCACACCTGGTGAACTTGTCCCAAAGTTGGGAGATTCTGTACTAGGGTGTTCACTATGATTCTTTCAGGAACTAATATAACTGTACCAAAAACTGCCAAAATTGTTCTTCTGAATGAATCAGTAGAGGATACCCCCAGACATATCCAAACTCTTCTATTTTATATCTTCTTAATGGCTAAAATTACCATTGCGAAAGCATTGAAATATCTTGTAATCCATATAGATGAAACAAAGAACACATTTCTTAGATAATGTTACATGAGAAGTTGGCTAGCATCCTTCAGGACAAAAACACTAGATTTTAAAATATGTGGAACCCCTAGTTCCTCTTCTTTTCCCTTTTTTTTACACTGCAGTATTTGCCTGTATTCCAATTGGCTACTTACAGTAGCAATGGATCACAGGTTCTCTATTTGATGATATGGGGTACACCACACTACAGTATTCTGACCATTGATTAGTGAAGCCATATGCTCCAAGTTTTTAATGTAAGGAAATTAAATGGAAGTCAACCACTATCGTGTTCACCATGGTTAGTTCTCTAGAAACATTGTATCTGCTTTATCTGGTCTAATTGGTGAATATATTTGTATGTTCTGAGATATAATACTTAATGTGACTTACTGCTTTCTTACTGCCCTCTGATGCACATAAATGTTTGCACTTTTTATTCCTGCAAAACAATAAAGAAAATATTGCAAAAGGAAACGGAGGAAGGCATAAACAGATACTAGACAATGAGTGTTGTTTCATTCAGGATGCTGGTGAATGTTATACTCATTTTTTTCTTTCTTTGTAAGAAATTCACAGATAGTATCTTTGCAGCTACCTGATTTGCCTACAGTAGGATCTGGTTAACAGCAGGCTGTGAGTCTGTTTTGTGTATTGTACTTTACTGACAGGTGCAGTCAGTGCCATCTGTGAATTTGGGTCTACGGTATGACAGAAGAGAATATAGAGAATATATTGGAAATGGTCGACAACCATTTGAGCCTCAGTGCTGTAAGTTATGTTTAGTATACTTTTTAGAATGTATTTTTACTATGTGCTATTCTAAGAGCAACTTTGGGCTCCAAACAGGATAAAGAATTCTCTAATTAGGAATTTTAAACAATTTCAGTTATATTAAAACAGATGTTATTCATTTTGCTTGTGGTTGTGATGAAAGTGCTCCTGACCCAGATTCTCAGTGCAACTGAGAAAAGGCTGCCTTCTCATAAGATTTGCATTGTAAATGGGTATTGGTGCCATATTGGAGTCCAAGAATGCTTTCTGCTTGGGGTTGGACAGATCTTTAATGGGGATAGATGGAAGGGGGTATAGGGGAAATATCGTTGAAGATGAAAGGCAAAATAAGGCAAGCCAGTGGTGTACAGAGCCAAGTAACTGGCACATACGGAATAGGAGGCAGAGAGTTGTAGGTTGAAGGTTGTAGACAGTGGAGGAGATTTACATGGTAACCAATCAGCTTCTAGGTTTTAGTGTCAAAGCTTAATCAAACAAGCTGAAGTTAGAAGCTGATTTACTACTATGCAGACCTTCACCAGATTCTGTAAAAGGCATCTATAAAGGAGCTCTTAGCATGTGTGAGGTAAAAAGTGGCAGAAGGTTTTAAGTCTGTGTGTATAACTGAAGCATATGAAATTGGTGCAAAAGAAGGATAACCCTCACAGGTCTGTTCAGTCTGGAGTTCCTCTAGAATCTCTAACACCCATCTCTAACACCCTCAAATCTTCATTGTAGTCGCATTGGAGAAGGAGGATGCGGAGATGTCATAGTTCTGGGACTTCTTAAGATTAAAATACCACTTAAGAGTGAGTTTCTGGATAAAACTATTAAAATCTTTAAAAAGCACAAAAGGGTTGGGAGAATTAGTTGGGGCCAGAGCCGATCGGCCCTATAGGCACACTATGCAAGCTGCTTAGGGCCCCGCCGCTGTGGGGGGGCCCCCAAGACCCAGCATCCCCCCCTGCACCTCTGGCTGGCCGTTTAGAGTGCAGTGAGGAGAGGTGGGAGGAGGTGGATGGCGGTGATCGGCAGCTCTATGGTGCCTGAGTGGGCGGCGGGATCTCCCTGGGGTTTGTAGTACTCTCAGTGTATACAGTGGAGAGGAGAAGGGAGGGGCCTCTGACCCAGGCAGGTATCAGTTTCAATTTCACTCTGCTTGAACACTGTTGCTGATGCCCGGGTCAGAGGCCCTTCCCCTCTCCGCTGTATACATTCGGAGATAGAACTACTAGCCCCAGGGAGATCCCCCTGCCTGTGGACACCATATAGCTGCCGATCGCCGCCTCCCACCTCCACCAGCCAGGTACAGGGGAACCTCTGCAAGGGGGGGAGTCAGCTGTTTGGGGGCCCAAATGTAAGAGGGGGGGGGCTTTCTGGGGACACTAATGTAAGGAAGGGGGCCTCTGGGGACACTAATGTAAGAGGGGGGCCTTCTGGGGACACTGATGTAAGAGGGGGCCCCCTGGGGACACTAATGTCAGAGGGGGGGCTCTCTGGGGACCCTGTGTAAGGAGGGGCTCTCTGGGGACCCTGTGTAAGGAGGGGCTCTCTTGGGACACTAATATAAGGGGAGGCTCTCTTGGGATCCTGGTGTAAGGGGGGGGGGGCTCTCTGGGGACCCTGGTGTAAGGGGGGGCTCTCTGGGGACCCTGATGTAAGAAGGGGCTCTCTGAGGACCCTGATGTAAGGAGGGGCTCTCTGGGGAGCCTGGTGTAAGGGGAGGCTCTCTGGGGACCCTGGTGTTAGTGGAGGCTCTCTGAGGACCCTGATGTAAGGGGATACCCTCTGGGGACCCTGATGTAAGTAGGGAGGCTCACTTGGGACCCTGATGTAAGGAGGGGCTCTCTGAGGACACTGATGTAAGGGGGGCTCTCTGGGGACCCTGATGTAAGGAGGGTCTTTCTGGGAACTCTGATGTAAGGGGAGGCTCTCTGGGGACTCTGATGTAAGGGGAGGCTCTCTGGAAAACCCGATGTAGGGGGAGGCTCTCTGGGGACCCTGATGTTAGGGGGGATCTCTAGGGGCCCTAATGTAGGGGGAGGCTCTCTGGGGACCCTGATGTAAGGGGGGGGCTCTCTGGGGACCCTGATGTAAGGAAGGGGGCTCTCTGGGGGACCCTGATGTAAGGGGAGGCTCTCTGTGGACCCTAACGTAGGGGGAGGCTCTCTGTGGACCCTAACGTAGGGGGAGGCTCTCTGGGGACCCTAATGTAGGGGGAGGCTTTCTAGGGACCCTGATGTAAGGGGGGCTCTCTGGGGACCCTAATGTAGGGGGAGGCTCTCTGGGGACCCTAATGTAAGGGGGGATCTCTGGGGACCCTAATGTAGGGGGAGGCTCTCTGGGGACCCTGATGTAGGGGGAGACTCTCTGAGGACACTGATTTAAGGGGGGCTGTCTGGGGACCCTTGTGTAAGGGGGGCTCTCTGGGGACCCTGATGTAAGAAGGGGCTCTCTGAGGACCCTGATGTAAGGAGGGGCTCTCTGGGGAGCCTGGTGTAAGGGGAGGCTCTCTGGGGACCCTGGTGTAAGTGGAGGCTCTCTGAGGACCCTGATGTAAGGGGATACCCTCTGGGGACCCTGATGTAAGTAGGGAGGCTCACTTGGGACCCTGATGTAAGGAGGGGCTCTCTGAGGACACTGATGTAAGGGGGGCTCTCTGGGGACCCTGATGTAAGGAGGGTCTTTCTGGGAACTCTGATGTAAGGGGAGGCTCTCTGGGGACTCTGATGTAAGGGGAGGCTCTCTGGAAAATCCAATGTAGGGGGAGGCTCTCTGGGGACCCTGATGTTAGGGGGGATCTCTAGGGGCCCTAATGTAGGGGGAGGCTCTCTGGGGACCCTGATGTAAGGGGGGGGCTCTCTGGGGACCCTGATGTAAGGAAGGGGGCTCTCTGGGGACCCTGATGTAAGGGGAGGCTCTCTGTGGACCCTAACGTAGGGGGAGGCTCTCTGTGGACCCTAACGTAGGGGGAGGCTCTCTGGGGACCCTAATGTAGGGGGAGGCTTTCTAGGGACCCTGATGTAAGGGGGGCTCTCTGGGGACCCTAATGTGGGGGGAGGCTCTCTGGGGACCCTAATGTAAGGGGGGATCTCTGGGGACCCTAATGTAGGGGGAGGCTCTCTCTGGGGACCCTGATGTAGGGGGAGACTCTCTGAGGACACTGATTTAAGGGGGGCTGTCTGGGGACCCTTGTGTAAGGGGGGCTCTCTGGGGACCTTGGTGTAAGGAGGGGCTCTCTGAGGACCTTGGTGTAAGGGGGGCTCTCTGAGGACCCTGATGTAAGGGGGGCTCTCTGGGGACCTCATTCTATTCTATATTGTTGTACTTATTCTTTGACTGTTTTGTTTAAAGGAGGGAGGATTGTTTTGGGAGCACTGAAGTGTCAGGTGTGACTGTGTGGCAATGGCAAATAGTTTACATTTGATTGATGCTCACGGCATCACGGGTCAAGTAGAGGGCCCCATAGCAGAATTTTGCTTAGGGCCCCAGGGAGGTCCGGATCGGCACTGGTTGGGGCAAATGATATTAAACCTTTTCTAATATAGATGTTTTCTCAGAGGACAGTATATGGGATGATAAGTTAAATATTTTAATTGTGTCTGTGGTACTTTCTTGTGATATATTTTGTTTACGTTTCCCACCTTGTCTGCCTCTTCTCTTTGTTTTCTTTTTGTGACCTTCTCCACTGGGTGGAGAGCTGGGATGTTCCCTAAAAAAACTCCAGAATTAGAACATATGAGGTTCTCTGTGGAAATAGTGAGGGTATCCCCAAGATTAGCTGATGTTGGGATCTGTGAAGGTTCTGTAGATGGGTGGAAAGATGGTTTCAGAACATGGTTTCAGAACATTAATGTCAGATGTCAAATCACAGGGATTCCTATTAGAAGGTCAGATCTGAGGGGGGAGCAAAGGATGTGGGAGAATGGTTCCCACTATCCCCCTCCTCATGTTAGTCAGTGTGTGAAAATGAAGAAGGGTCTCTAGGATTTCCAGAAATATTGAGGGGTGACAGGGGTTTATCTCACCACATGTGTTTCATTAGAATGTGTCCCTATGCTACTTTATTTCAATTATAATTTATTAAGCACCTTGATATTATTTTAATACTCATTAGAACGTACAGTTCCATTACCTGTCTTTTCATGCCCAACCATTACAGTTTGTCCTCCCCTTTTTCATACATATACACTATATACACATTTTTATTGTCTTCATATATACACATTTTATATATATATATATATATATATATATATATATATATATATATATATATATACACACATTTTTTAACTATTAATAAGCTCTATTAATAAGCTTGTTTTGGCACCTGCATCAGCCCCGAGCTGTGTGCAGCCTATGGAGGTGGAAGCAGACACAGCTGCATGTCCAAATTTGACAGCCATACATAAGTGGCTGCACAGCCCTCAACAACAGTTGATCCAGACTGTTGTTTGCTCGCCCTCTGCCCGCCCCCACCCTGTTCATTGGATCTTGGAATCTTTTATGTACCGTAAGTGTTGTGCATTAAAATGGAAGTTACTTTTAACTTATGCTGACCTGGTGCCCTTTCTTTTTTGCTATATGTTCATGAGTTATTCCCAGACATTAAGGAGCTGCCAGGGACTGCTGGTGTTAAATACTTGTGCACTGCCATCCTGCTGATTAACCCTATCACTGGATATATCTTTTATGAACTTGCTTGGACTTTTAATACTGATATCAGCTTTTGTGCAGTCTGCATGTTGGTAGAGTGCTGCTTCACTTGCTGTATTCAGCTTGTGTCTTTGTGTGTGCAATAGTTTGGACCTTTTGTTAAAGTATGAAGCATCTGAAATAATGTAACAACATAATGAATGATCTTCCGAAATAACTTACAAAAATGTGAATCGATTCGGAACAAGGAATATACCAAACAAATTTAGAAAACAAATTATTTTAACATAACGAATATGACAAAATAAAATGATTAACTTAACGAATGAATCTGAAACGGGGTGAAATTAATTTTTCCGTCAAGCACATCTCTATCTGCTGTGTTCTGTTCATTGTTCTTTTAAAGACCTATAGAAGAATAAGCTGTGCTTGGGAACCTGCAGTGCAAGGATCTTCTTGTGTCTACTTCATTCATTTATTTTGTGTAGCTCTACTTTTCCTGTTGCTTATTGATCTTTCCCACCACTATACATGAGATCATCAGATTACCAGTCATTTGAAGGGTGGTTCGTACATGAAGAAGCAAAGCCCTTCTCTACTATCATGGTGGAATTGTCCACATGGGGGCACAGAGGTTTGTAAGTAATTCCTTCAGAAAAGATCAGCTGCAGGAAGCTTAACCTTTGCCCACCCTGTGACTATTTTGGACCCATCTCTATAAGTGTTGGTGGTCTCCATAATATTGTGTAACAATATCAAATTTGAAAGGCTTCTAAAGGTTCATGCAAACAAGGCTTTTACAGGCATTGTACATGCATAGAGAAATTCCCCAGTGCTTTTCTGTTCCTGGGGAACCACATGTGATACACATAGCCTGCCATAAAAGTGAATCACTGTACGCAGCAGTGCTCTTGTAAACGCCAATGTTTCATTGCATCAATGTTTACCCACACATGCGCATATGATGTATTTTCTAGATGTAGAAATTTGCTATGTGCATGAACCCTTATACTGCTTACTCAGAAATGTTATCCGTGTTTCCATTAATAGAAACTTGATGACAGGCTTGGTGCCTGGAATCAGATAGAATAAAAAAATAATAATTCTCTAACAAATAAAAAATAGTTGTACGACAGAAATGCATCCATTTCGTATATACAGTAGTTCTTAATTCACCCTTACGTGCAGTTTCTATGATTTTTCAATGGCACATTCCAGTTGCAATTGCTCTAGCCAGATAGTTTATGGGCTAAAATGCATCTAAAATGACAGCTCAGAATAGATAACTACCTGGGGAATCAGTCAAAAATATTTCAAGTCTGCAGGTAAAGATATCTTGTTTGAATGCAAAAGTCCATTTGGAAAAAAAAAGGCAATCACCAATCAGAAGAGATAAATCCTGAAATATTTGATCCCCAGTGATAGAGATGAGCAAAAAGCTGATGAAACACATTCAGTCAAGCCAAAACCACTCAGATATTATTAAACTATTGAAAGTTGTTCCATTTTGACATCCTGCTTACTAAGCAGGTTTCTTGGTTTGTGGGTATTTTGTCAGATGGCACATTCTCTTAATAAAAGACATTACACAGCCCCATCAAAATTGGACTCTGATCCCGTACCAGTATACAGTACATCTGTGGCTGTGCACACTCCCATGCCTAGAATCATGAGATTACTCTCTGTTCTTTCATTTTTACATGACTGACAGAGCAGACAATAATGGGGATTTTCTGTGTTGTCACTCATAAATATATTCCATAAACAGTTGAAAGTAACCTTGCAACAAGAAGTATTGATGGTATGGCACTTTGGTATAGTAATTTAGTAGAAAAGTGATGTCATTATGAATGAGAGTACAGAAATGCCACCTCTTGTATTGCTGCACCTGTTTCACGCTCCACTGCTGGGTTTTTCCCTCTGTGTGCAGCCACATGTTTCCAGCCAATCACAGCGGGGGCGCTGTCTTAAAGGGCTAGCATGGGGATTGCTCTGTGTTTGAGCGATGCTAGCAGCCAGACCACCCACCTATGTGATCAAGTGGTTTCCTGTGCCTCTTCTGATCACCAGCATTCCTAATTCTTCCAGCTTTTTTCCCGTCTTGCTCCCAGTCTGTCCCAGCTTGTTTTCAGCCTTGCTCCTACTGTGTCTCAGTTTGGTTCCAATTAACTATCCATATTCCCATCACACACAATCCTGGAACAAGCTCTAAAATAATGCGGCTGTGGCAACCACCAGCTAGAAACTGGAACATACATGATGCTCCCAGTGTGGCCCTGCTTGCTTTCAGTGTGTCCCAGGTTGTTTCTTGCCTTGCTGCCTGTGTGTGCCCGCTTGTTTCCAGCCTTGCTCCCAGTGTGTCCCAGGTTGATTCTTTCCATGCTTCCAGTGTGTCCCAGGTTGTTTCTTGCCTTGCTGCCTGTGTGTGCCATCTTGTTTCCAGACTTACTCCCAGTGCGTCCCAGGTTGTTTCTTGCCTTGCTCCCAGTGTGTCCCAGTTTGTTTATTGTGTCCCACTGTCTGCTGTTGTCATGCCACGTCAGACAATACTAAGTTAAGCAGGGCAATAACTTCTCCGCACGATGTGGAGACCTTGCAAAAAGATCTGAACAAATTAATGGGGTGGGCAACTACATGGCAAATGAGGTTCAATGTAGAAAAATTTAAAATAATGCATTTGGGGGGCAAAAATATGAATGCAATCTATACACTGGGGGGGAGAACCTCTGGGGGAATCTAGGATGGAAAAGGACCTGGGGGTCCTAGTTGATGATAGGCTCAGCAATGGCATGCTGCATGCTGCTAACAAAGCAAACAGAATATTGGCATGCATTAAAAAGGGGATTAATTGCAGAGATAAAACGATAATTCTCCCGCTCTACAAGACTCTGGTCCGGCCGCACCTGGTGTATGCTGTCCAGTTCTGGGCACCAGTCCTCAGGAAGGATGTACTGGAAATGGAGCGTACTAAGTACTAAGAAGGGCAACAAAGCTAATAAAGGGTCTGGAGGATATTAGTTATGAGGAAAGGTTGCGAGCACTGAACGTATTCTCTCTGGAGAAGAGACGCTTGAGAGGGGATATGATTTCAATATACAAATACCATACTGGTGACCCCACAATAGGGATAAAACTTTTTTGCAGAAGGGAGTTTAACAAGACTCGTGGCCACTCATTAAAATTAGAAGAAAGGAGGTTTAACCTTAAAGCGGGATTCCGCCCACCTATGATTTATTTTTTTCATGATCGTTTATATATTTTAAAAATGACAATGTAGTACTCACGCTTTGTGTTTCACAGTTCCCCCGCTTGCCGATTTTGTGACAAAGGATATGTTATAAAAATCTGTCCAGGCGGTTGTCATTTTGCTTGTGGGCATTTGAAGCCCACAAGCATGTATTTCCGGGAGGCGGTGAATGCTGTGCTCCCAGCATTCACCGCTCGATCCCGCGCATGCTCAATGCTAACAGCGAGCAGCACCGGCGTCACTTGGTTCCGAAATCACACGAGATTTCGGCATTACAGCGTTCCACAATGATTCATGGGAAGACTATTACACAGCTCCCAGGGGACTTTGCAGATCCGGGGAAAGGCTATAAACACGCCTACTCCCACGGGAGGAGAGCCCGGAAGTCAGCATACTTATAGAAAATAGAAGGTAATTACGCCAAATTTTTTTTTTTTAATGCCCAGTTCAGCATCTATGCCTATAACAGATTGGAATAGGATTAACTCAAAATTGTGTGTACAACAACGCTTTAAACTACGTAGAGTGTTCTTTACTGTAAGAGCGGCAAGGATGTGGAATTCCTTTCCACAGGCGGTGGTCTCAGCGGGGGGCATTGATAGTTTCAAGAAACTATTAGATAAGCACCTGAATGACCGCAACATACAGGGATATACAATGTAATACTGACATATAATCACACACATAGGTTGGACTTGATGGACTTTTGTCTTTTTTCAACCTCACCTACTATGTAACTATGTAACTCCATGCACTTATACCTTTCTTCACCTCCGTGTTTGTCTTTGCACTTCAGTTTGTTATTTTCTTCTTTGCACCATCCTGTTTCCCCTGTGCGTGTCAGTCAGCCTTGTTATTAGCACATGTGCATTCTTAGCCTGTGTTGCTTGTTTGTCTCTCCATGTACAGTGGTGTGAAAAAGTGTTTGCCCTCTTCCTCATTTCCTGTTCCTTTGCATGTTTGTCACACTTAAGTGTTTCGGAACATCAAACCAATTTAAACAATAGTCAAGGACAACACAAGTAAACACAAAATGCAATTTGTAAATGAAGGTGTTTATTATTAAAGGTGAAAAAAAATCCAAACCATCATGGCCCTGTGTGAAAAAGTGATTGCCCCCTAAACCTAATAACTGGTTGGGCCACCCTTAGCAGCAACAACTGCAACCAAGCGTTTGCGATAACGTGCAATGAGGCTTTTACAGCGTCCTGGAGGAATTTTGGCCCACTCATCTTTGCAGAATTGTCCTAATTCAGTTACATTAGAGGGTTTTCGAGCATGAACGGCCTTTTTAAGGTCATACCACAACATCTCAATAGGATTCAGGTCAGGACTTTGGCTAGGCCACTCCAAAGTCTTCATTTTGTTTTTCTTCAGCCATTCGGTGGTGGACTTGCTGGTGTGTTTAGGATCATTGTCCTGCTGCAGAACCCAAGTTTGTTTCAGCTTGAGTACACAAACAGATGGTCGGACATTCTCCTTCAGGATCTCTTGGTAGACAGCAGAATTCATAGTTCCTTTTATCACGGCAAGTCTTCCAGGTCCTGAAGCAGCAAAACAGCCCCAGACCATCACACTACCACCACCATATTTTACTGTTGGTATAATGTTCTTTTTCTGAAATGCAGTGTTCCTTCTACGCCAGATATACTTGGACACACACCTTCCAAAGAGTTCCACTTTTGTCTCATCGGTCCACAGAATGTTGTCCCAAAAGTCTTGGGGATCATCAAGATGTGTTGTGGAGAAATTGAGACGAGCTTTGATGTTCTTTTTGCTCAGCAGTGGTTTTCTCCTTGGAACTCTGCCATGCAGGCCATTTTTGCCCAGTCTTTTCCTGATGGTGGAGGCATGAACGCTGACCTTAACTGAGGCAAGTGAGGCCTGCAGTTCCTTGGACGTTGTTGTGGGGTCTTTTGTGACCTCTTGGATGAGTCGTCGCTGCACTCTTGGGGTAATTTTGGGCGGCCGGCCACTCCTGGGAAGGTTCACCACTGTTCCATGTCTTCGCCATTTGTGGATAATGGCTCTCACTGTGGTTCGCTGGATTCCCAAAGCTTTGGAAATGGCTTTATAACCCTTTCCAGACTGATAGATCTCAATTACTTTCTTTCTCAATTGTTCCTGAATTTCTTTGGGTCTCGGCATGATGTGTAGCTTTTAAGGATCTTCTGGTGGACCTTACTGTGTCAAGCAGCTCCTATTTAAGTGATGCCTTGATTGTGAACAGGTGTGGCAATAATCAGGCCTGGGTGTGGCTAGAGAAATTGAACTCAGGTGTGGACAACCACAGTTATAGTATGTTTTAACAAGGGGGGCAATCACTTTTTCACACAGGGCCATGATGGTTTGGATTTTTTTTCACCTTTAATAATAAACACCTTCATTTACAAATTGCATTTTGTGTTTACTTGTGTTGTCCTTGACTATTGTTTAAATTGGTTTGATGTTCCGAAACACTTAAGTGTGACAAACATGCAAAGGAACAGGAAATGAGCAAGGGGGCAAACACTTTTTCACACCACTGTATTCCTGTGTTATCTGGCTTCTTACATGTGTATCCTGCTGCCTTGTAAGCCAGTGCTGCAATATTTTCTTTTGCTCTCAGTTTTGGCCTGCTCAGGTGAGACGGAGGACTGCAACCTGGATATAACCTGCAGCGCAACATCTCCACCTCTAAGAGCTCTGGTGAAGACCAGGCGGTATCTTAGATTCTGTGCCTCTGCCTTTTTCAGGGCTCTCACCACCACTAAGCAAAAGGTCAGCTGGGTCCTATGTATCTATGCTGTGGGTTTCGCCACCATCTGCTCAGCTGCTACAATAGGTTCTGGTCAGCCACTCTGCCCTGGTGGGAGCATATTTCTAAGTCATGACATGTAAAAATCAAGCTCATGCTGCCAGAGAGCACTGTCACTCATGTGCTCATGAACCTCTACATAAAAATACATTCACAAAGTGGTTAGTAGTCTACTAGTCTTAGATCATTCAAGAAGAGCTAAGATCTTATAAAAGAAAATATTCATCTGTGGGAACATTGAGTGTGCCACTCATTGTTTTTCAAATGGCAAATAGTTGCAAGTTTTCACATACCGTATATACTCGAGTATAGGCCAACCCAAATATAAGCCGAGGCACCTAATTTTACCACAAAAAAATTGAAAAACTTATTTACTCCAGTATGAGCCTCGGGTGAGAAATGCGCAGCTACTGTGGAAAAGAGGGTCAACAATGCCCATTTGCAGCCTCACTGTGCCCATTTGTAGCCATAGGTCCCCCAAACTGGAAGTTAAGGGTTCCTAGATGCCCCCTATCTCCTGCCAAAATTTGGGGTCTCTGGACCCAAAGGGTCCTAAAATAACATTGCTGCAGATGGACACAGTTGACCGACTTTGGAGCCCCGTATCTTGGGGCCACTTGGTGCTAGGAACCCCAAATTTGGTATGCAGATGGGGTTCCTATTACCAAGTGACCCTGAGATACGGGGCCCCAAAGTCGGTTCGGAAAATGTCAAGCACTTTTCTGCAGCAGAGAATGACATTTTCCAAACCGCCTTTGGGGCCCCGTATCTCGGGCCACTTAGAGCTAGGAACCCCATCTTTGGATATGTTGTAGTGTTGGTTCCACTGGGTTTGCACACCAAATGTGGGGTTCCTAGCCCCAAAGTCGGGTCGGAAAATTTAATTTTCTGCTGCAGAAAAGTGCTTGACTCAAGTATAAGCCAAGGGGGGCACTTTTAGCACAATAAAATGTGCTGGAAAAACTCGGCTTATACTTGAGTATATACGGTATGTATCAGATTTTTGAATTATAAAATAATGCAAAAATGATATACCGGTATATTGTCACATGGGGTAGTTAGCTCTCATGGCAGATGCATTTATACAGTGAATCCATGGCAGACAGGAACTATATTTAATGGCCTGGTAGCCCACTTTTATTAAAACGTCAGAAAGCAAAACTACAGTCCAACATAAAGTTTCCCTTCAGCAGAATACAAACTGGAAAATGCCAAGCAACCTGGCTCATAAGCTCACTCAGCTTCAACTGCAGTACCATGCTGCATTTCTTACCAGTCTCTGTGATCGTGTTGCCCAGCTCTTCTGAATACTTGGCTATCTAGCCTTAGTCACAGCACCCTGCTGCATGGCCCACCTCTGGCCTATGGATTGCGGTTCTCTTGACACCCCGATAGGAGCTGACCTGACTCCTGGAATAAGACCTGCTGTCTCCTGGCATCTTGCTGGGGCCCCACAGTGACAGGACCTCTCACTGTCACAATATATTATGTAAATAAATAATTATTGCAGGGTTTTAAATAAGAAATTTAATTTCAACGTGTGTAAGTGTGTAAAATTAAAAAATTGCTCCATACGAGCAGAGGTCATATGGCATGACCTCATATTTTCATTAGCATTTCCTTTTGTAATGCACTTGACTTTTTTAGACAGACATATCCAATGAAGCATCCTTTCTGTAACATCTCTGCAAGCATAGCATTAGTAAATATCATTGGTGGGTTTTTCAAGGGCTAACAAGGCCTTCTCTGCTGGCCTAAACACTGCCCAAATGAGAATCATTGACTTTTTTCCATGAATGTCCTTTCATAGCTTTTATCTTGGTTTCGCTGCTTCCAGTAGTGTATGTTTATGTTAGAGCTTTTATCAGTTTCAGCCATGATAGCCATTATGTGTTGCCAGGTTCAAATACAGTAAATCTGCCTTAAGGTCTTTAGAATTAACAGTAAGGTTGCCTGTAGCTCAGGACTCAAAATTTCAAGTACTGAGCCACTAGCTTAAGAGTTGCTCGCCACCAGTTGCCCCACCCAACCCCTACCCTGCCCCACCCCTAAGTCCACCCCTAAACATACCCTCGTAAATTATCTCATGAATATACACTGTTAAATGTTTTATGCAGAATTAAGTTCCAAAAATATATATTAACAACAACTTTAACAATATTAACATAAAGCATATCAGTGCCCATCAGTGCAGCCTATCAATGCCCATCAATGCAGCCTCATCAGTGCCCATTAGTGCAGCTTATCAGTTCTGCCTCATCAGTGGCCATCAGTGCAGCTTATCAGTTCAACCTCATCAGTGGCTATCAGTGCAGCTTATCACTGGTCATCAGTGCAGCAAACCATTGCCCATCAGTGCAGCGTATCATTGCCCATCAGTGCAGCGTATCATTGCCCATCAGTGCAGTGTATCAGTGTCCATCAGTGCAGCATATTATTTCCCATCAGTGCAGCATACAATTACCCATCAGTGCAGCCTATAATTACCCATCAGTGCAGCGTATCAGTGCAGAGTATCATTGCCCATCAGTGCAGAATATCATTGCCCATCAATGCAGCCTATCATTGCCCATCGATGCAGCCTAGCATTGCCTATCAGTGCAGCATGTCAGTGCCAATCAGTGCAGTGTATCATTGCCCATCAGTGCAGCTAATAATTGCCCATCAGTGCAGAATTAGTTTAGCCTATCAGCGGTCATCAGTGCAGCCTATCAGTGCCCATCAGTGCAGCATACCATTGCCCATCAGTGCAGCATACCATTGCCCATAAGTGCAGCATATGGTTGCCCATAAGTGCAGCATATCATTGCCCCTCAGTGCAGTGTATCATTACACATCAGCGCAGCGTATTATTGCCCATCATGGCAGCCTATCATTGCCCAGCAATTCATGGAGGAATAAGGAGGATCTGCCGGCTGGATGACACAGAACGGGGATCTCCCATTGAGACTTGGCTTGTATATGAATAGCCGGCTGCTGTCAAACAAAGTCCCGCCTCCAAGACCACTGGTCCAATGCTGGTCCAAGAGGTGAAGCTTTGTTTGACAGCGGTATTCATATACAGGCCTTGTCTCACAGGAGATCCTCGTTCTGTGTGATCCGGCTGCACAATCCGTCTGACAGTTTCCTGGCTAAGCACTTCTGGCAGAAGCTGAGTGACCTTTTTTACAGGACATGAGAGCAGCCCGGATGGCTGCACCGCTTCTGCCAGAATTGATCAGCCAGGAAACTGTCAGTTCATTCCTCCCCTGTTCCACAGTAATCTCCACTCGCCAAATACGAGCAGGCGAGTGGAAATTTTGAGGGCTGCTATAGTAAAAGGCCACAAGACTGTATCTTTAACCAATCAGATTTTGAGTTGGCAACACCAGGGCCATCTAGGAGGTGTACAATGACGTCAACGTTTTCACATCCTTTGATTGGATGGTTGGTCAGGGAGTGGAGAAAATTGACTTTTTTCCATTTTCGGGCACAGGCAGATAATCCTGCACCACATGTTGCTCTGCACCAGTGTACCTGTACAAATTATAGTTCTGGCTGGTTGTCTTCTGTATGCCTTCCCTGGCGGATTGTATATCACTCCCCAAGGTGAAACAAATCTATCAAACAAATTATTATTAGTATAGAGAGAGGACATTAGCAGGCTTCTGGAAAAAAAATTTGGATAAAACCTTTTTAAGCTGGGGGGTGGCAGCAATACAGGTATCCCATAATTTTCCAGTGGGAAATTATATTTCAACTTGTGTGTGTAGAATAAAATAAAAATTCTGGATGCAAACAGGTCAGATGACACGATATTTTCATTAGTATGAACTTTTGTAATAAACTCTGTACCTTTTTTAGACAGACAGATCAAATGGAGCATCCTTTCTCTAACATAACAATTTTCTGTTTTTTAGGATGACTTCTTTGAAAACATATCATTGGTAAGTATACATAGAAAATAATAACTATAATGTACGTGTCATCTCTGAAAACATAGCATTGGTAAGTATCAGTCGTGGGACGTCAGGGCCAGCAAGGCCTTCTCTGCTGGCCTAAACACTACCCAAATCAGAATCACTGACTCACGTTTTAATATATGTAGCGGTATCCACGAAGGGGTTGCTGGTGATTGCGATCCGTCTCCCACCCTGCACAGCCAGGCTTACAAATTTCCAGACACACTTAGTCAAGAAACAGTCCTTGTACTTTATTTAGTGTTTTGTTTTATTAGGGGAATAGGGTGCATATGGGATGTCTGCTTGATTGAAGAACTATACAGGGACTGAACTATATTCACTCCGGTATATACAACCTCTTCTCCTTCACTGCCAGCACATGATACACTTGCTTGCAGACTATCACTCCCAGGACCAGCTAGCGCTGTTATAAAGAGTCTGACACTGGCTCAGCCAGACCCAAAGAAAATGCCTTTTGCAGGCAGGGACTGTGGGCCCCTATGGTGTTGCAGATATAGGTAGTCCTTAGTGCTAGCTGTCCCACATGTGGCTACTGCTCCCAGTACCACCTCTTTAGGCCAGGGACTTGCAGTGAGGTCAGTGCCTGGCGAGGCACTGGCTAGTATCAGAGCCAGATACACACAGGTTACATATGCCGTGAACTTTAGAACGATAACTTCAAACCAGTAATTTCACAGTAAATAGATAAATAACAAATTATTATGTTATAACATATAGCATAATAATATATGATTTAGCTTGATTAAAACAGTACCTTTTCAGCAGTAGAAAATTATCATTCTCCCTCTTAACTGTGTGAGATAAACATGGGATTATGGGTAAATCTTCTAGTTAAGAAGGCTGGGCTGGAAGGGAGCATGTGTCTTTTAGACACATGCCCCCTTCTATGATACTGCAGTTAGAGGGCAGCCTCCACTGCAGCACTTATATTGGACAGCTGGGGCCAATGGCACTTTACCATTGGTCCAAGGCTCCAAGCTGTCCATTGAGCACAGTGCCTCTGACTGTGAGCTCATCCTCTCAGTCTGCTGCAAACAGAGTGTACCAGCTTGTATTTGAACTGGCTGCTTTGTATGTATTTTCTGACAGGCTGCACAAGGAGCCTTGTTTATCTGGAACCATAGGTTCCAGGAGCCCCACATTTTGACCAGTGTTGGGGTAGGGCTTTGGCTACCTACCTTCCAACGGTCGCTGAGCTACAACCCTCATAGTTTGATAATTTTTTTCTTTTGTTTTTTTGTTTTTATTGTTCTGCCTCCCCTGACTGCACATCCCTGCTTCAGGTCCTGCTAGCCCTCCTGGCTGCAGCTGCTCCTTTCCACTGCTCAAGCCACCACAGTCCTCCTAACTGGCTCTGCACCCATCCTAGACTGTTCCATCCCAGTCCTGTTAGGCATGCCTCCCAGTCCTCCTGACCGTGTGTCACTCACCAGCCCTCCTGGCTGTTCTTGTTGTTCCCGGAGACTTGCCCAGCAGTGTTCTCCCGCTGTCTTCTCCTTGCTCCCAGCGCCTCCTGGCAAGGACACCTCCGTGGTTTTGGGAAGGTTGCCCAGGCCCAAGGTCACCCCCCCCCAGACTGGGGAGCTCTCTCAAATGGCATGACAGCCTAACACTCCATCTCCAGCTTCCACCTGAACAACTCCTCCCCAGCTGGGCTGACCCAGAGTATGTGAGGGGGCTGCCCCCTGCAAACCCTAGTTGGGGATTGGTCAGGGCCCTCAGAATACTCCATGCAGCTCCACCTTACCTCTCCTCCCATTCTTCTAGAAGGTTCCAGAACATTCGAGAAGTAGGGGGGAGGTCTCAGTGATGCTGCTTGTGAGTCATCCAGCTCTCCCTGGATTTCTCCCCAACCCAGGACAAAAACACAGACATGAAAAATACAAGACAAAAATAAAATAAAAACTATCTATACTATAATGAATGTGTTATTCCCAATAGTCCATTCTCTTCCTTTCATAGCTTTCCTCTTGGTTTCGCTGCTTTCAGTAGTGTATGTTTATGCTAGAGTTTTTATCCAATCATATTTCAGCCATGATAGCCATCATGTGTTGCCATGGTCAAATAAATCTGCCTTGAAGCCATCAGAATTAACAGGGCTGATGCCTGTAGCTTATAGTAAATGGCCTCAATACTGTAGCTTTAACCAATCCGATTAAGTTGGCGACACCTGGGACACCTAGCAGGCATACATTCACGTTGATATTTGAACTTCCTTTGATTGGATGGTTGGTCAGAGAGTGGAGAGGAGGGACATTTTTCCATTTTCGGGCACAGGCAGATAATTCTGCACCACATGTTGCTCTGCACCAGTGTACCTGTACAAATTATAGTTCTGGCTGGTTGTCTTCTGTATGCCTTCCCTGGCGGATTGTATATCACTCCCCAAGGTGACATAAATCTATCAGGCAAATTTACATCAGTATAGAGAGAGGACATTAGCAGGCTTCTGGAAAAAAATATTGATAAAATCTTATTAAGGTGCGGGTGGCATCAATACAGGTATCCCATTATTTTCTAGCAGGAAATTCGATTTCAACATTTGTGTGTAAAAAGTAAAAATTGTTTTGGATGCAAACAGGTCAGATGACATGACATTTTCATCAGTATGAACTTTTATAATAAACTCTGTACCTTTTTTAGATAGACAGATCAAATGGAGCATCCTTTCTCTAACATAGCAATTTTCTGTTTTTTAGGATGACTTCAGTGAAAACACAACATTCGTAAGTATACACAGAAAAAAATAACTAATGTACTTGTTTGTACTAGTTTGTCATAAGTCACCTCAAATAAGTAATGAAAACCAATTGTTACATACTAACAATACTACATAGTGGCATAATAAATAATTGTTTTGGGTATCCGTATATCAATTAGGACATTGATATAGTAGCTTTTTTTAATAATAATTTGCATCCCAATTTCAAGGCAACAATCGTACACAATTGGTGGCTGAATGAACTATATGGAAAACTCTGCTAGATTTGATTGTTTCTAATAAACCAATACCCTATCAAGTGCGTGTGTCTGGGAAGATTTAGCCAACAGTGTCCAAAATAATCTAACATTTAACCACTTCCCGCCCGGTCAATAGCATATTGACGTCCGGTAAGTGGTTTTGTTATCCTGACTGGGCGTCATATGACGTCCTTCAGGATAACAGCCGCCGCGCGCCCGTGGGGGCGCGCATCGCGGCGATCGGTGGAGCGGTGTGTCAGTCCGACACACTGCTACACTGATCTCGGTAAAGAGCCTCCGGCGGAGGCTCTTTACCACGTGATCAGCCTTGTCCAATCACGGCTGATCACGATATACACAGGAAGAGCCGTTGATCGGCTTTTCCTCACTCACGTCTGATAGACGCGAGTAGAGGAGAGCCGATCGGCGGCTCTCCTGACAGGGGGGTATGCGCTGATTGTTTATCAGCGCAGCCCCCCCTCAGATGCCCACACTAGACCACTAGGGAAGCCCCCAGGATCACCAGGGAAGCCCCCAGGACCACCAGGGAAGCCCCCAGCATGTGGATGGCCCGGTACATCCCCCATGGCCATCCACATGTTAAAAAAAATGCAAAAAATATGCCAATCAGTGCCCACAGATGGGCACTGATTGGCACATCATATTTATTTTAAAAAAATGTGTAAAAAAGGGATGCCCAGCAATGCCACCCATCAGTGTCATCAGTGCCACTCATCAGCGTCCATCAGTGCCACCTATCAGTGCCCATCTGTGCCCACCCATGCCCACCTATCAGTGCCCATCCATGCCACCTATCAGTGCCACCTATATATGTGCATCAGTGCCACCCATAAGTACCCGTCAGTGCCGCCTATGAGTGCCCATCAGTGCCGCCTATGAGTGCCCATCAGTGCCACCTGAGTGCCCATCAGTGCCACCTGAGTGCCCATCAGTGCCGCATACCAGTGCCACCTATCAATGCCCATCAGTGCCACCTATCAGTGCCCATCAGTGCCGCCTATCAGTGCCCATCATCAGTGCCCATTAGTGCCCATTATCAGTGCCCATTATCAGTGCCCATTAGTGCCGCCTTATCAGTGCCCGTCATTGAAGAAGAAAACGCACTTATTTACAAAAAAAATTAACAGTGACAAAGAAAAACTTGTTTTTTTGCAAAATTTTCGGTCTTTTTTTGTTTGTTGCGCAAAAAATAAAAATCGCAGAGGTGATCAAATACCACCAAAAGAAAGCTCTATTTGTTGGAACAAAATGATAAAAAAATTTGTTTGGGTACAGTGTAGCATGACCACGCAATTGTCATTCAAATTGCGACAGCGCTGAAAGCTGAAAATTGGCTTGGGCGGGAAGGTGTCTAAGTGCCTGGTATTGAAGTGGTTAAAGTGCACCTGCGCCAACACTATAGACAAGATTTTTTTTAAGTTAAACACACACCAAGAATGTAGCAAACAGGACTTATTTTTTTAACAGGAAGAATGTTTATTAAGATAAATCATCAGGTTACATGTGAATAACATCAGGTGTTACATTAGAAGACAATGTTTAAGTCTATAAAATCAGAACACGTTAAGTTCATACGACTGGGGTTTTTATTTGGACAGAAGGAAAATAAAGGAGCATTTCAGGCTTGTCTCAGAACAAAACAGTTAATAGCACAGCAGTTGCTGCGTTTTGGACCAGCAAGGGGTACAGTGGAAGCGGTGTATGGGTTTATTAGGAACAGGAGAGGCCAGGGGGGGAGAGAGAGGAAATAGGGTACATGAAATAGTGTGGGGCGGGGAGGGGGCAGAAAGGGAGAAGGAAAAAGGGGACCACTGCAGGAGGCTAATCTGTAAGGCGTCTGGCCTCCACCCATGCCGACCAGATTTTAAAGAATTTCTTCAGACAATTACAACCCATGTATGTCAGCTTGTATAATGGGAGAGTCGAATTGACTTGTTCCTTCCAGGCGGAAGGCCTAAGCGGATCGGGTGCCTTCCATTGAAGCAAGATTGTTTTCCTAGCATAATATGCAGTGTAAAAGATAAATAATTGAATGTGAGTGGTAGTGGGTAGGTTATCCGTTATGCCCAGTAACAGGACCAAGGGATCAAGTTTAAGGGGCACCCCAATAATTGAGCTCATGTCAGCAACCACCTCCTGCCAAAATTCCTGTATATGCAGGCACAACCATACCATATGTTTGTAGTTTCCTACCTCCCATTTACATTTTGGGCACACATCATCGGAGGTATGATACATGACCAATAGCCTCTGTGGCGTATAATACATCCTATGAAGGAATTTTAACTGTATGAAGCGATCCCTAGCTGAGATCATAAGAGGGATGTACTGTTGGAGGCTCTCGGACCAGTCCTCCTCCGTCAGGGCTGGTAAGTCATGCTGCCAAGCCAGGAATGCCTTCCTAGGCCCAGCACCACTGTGCATGTGAGTCGGAGGTAAATAGAGGATAGTGTTCTATCTATAATGCGGGCCGTAAGAAGCCTCTCAACCGAATGGGGCGCCACAGTGATAGATCCCGGGAACTGCGCTCGAACCGCATGCCGGAGCTGCAAGAACCTAAAGTACATCCAGGGGGAAGCCAGAATTTATTCTTCAGCTCATGCCTCAGTCATATCAGTGATATCAGGCAGGCATGATATCACGTGGCGTTCTCACACCATGTTGGGCCCACAGCTGGGAATCAGGCACAGTCTTCAGGTGAGACACCGATGGATTACCCCATAGGGGGGTATAAGAGAGAATGTTTATGGTTCAGCCAGAAGCCTCGAGACCTGCCTCCTCATGGGGGTGGTAATTTGTGTACTGGATCTAGACCCCCGATATACCAGGTTGCTAAGTTCAGAATAGGACCCCAGTATGGCTGCCTTTAGGTTCCCTGACGGGTTGGATTGATCCTGGGTAAACCACCACCTCACGACACCAGGACAGCCGCCCAATATTATTACTTAAAATGGGGTAGTGCCAGGCCCCCCTCCGACAATGAATGTTGGAGCGTGGATCTAGCCACCCTTGGGACTGACTTCTGCTATACAAAGGCACTGATAGCTTGGTCCAGTTTAGTAAAAAAATAATTAGGTATACGAATGGGGGTGTGTCTAAACACATATAAAAACTTAGGGAGGAAGGACATTTTAATTAAATTTACTCTACCCACTGGCATAAGTGGCAAGTTTTTCCAGATTGAACATTTCTGAAGGAATCGCTGTAGGACCGGACAAATATTGGCCTCCATATAACTTGGTAGATGTCTATGGATCTGGATACCTAAGTATTAAAGCTGTCTACCCACTGGAGAGGGGCAGGCAGATCGGGGGGGGGGGGCGGGGTCCCATCTGATTTAAGGGAAATAGCACTGATTTGTCCCAGTTTATTTTAACACCAGAAAATTTACCAAAGGAGTCAATAAGTGCCAAGGCAGATGTCAAGGATTGGTTGGGAATTATTAAGATAGAGAAAGGTATCGTCCGCATACATTGACACTTTTTCGACAATCGGGTGCACCGATATGCCAGTGACTGTAGGAGAAGATCGGAGCCAATGGCTCAATAGCAAACAGGACTTTTAATAACGCAACTGACCAGTGAAGAGTTCCACAGGATTTAAAGGATGCATTATGCAGCTTAAAAGCAGTGGTAAACCGCCGATGTTCAGAATAAAAAAAAAAAACCTGCAAGGCAATGTGCTAGTATGCATCGCACCTTGGAATGAAGCCCTCCAGCGATGTAAAGTCACCACTGAGAGGGCTGACATGTTCCCCCTGTCTGTCTTGCAGGTTCACAAGCTCTGGCTATGTGATTAGCCAGAGCTGTGATGTCACTCCACCATTTTCGGCACTGTAACCCAGACCTTCAGAGCGAGCGCATGCGCCAATGATGTAATCGGCTGCATGCACTCTGAATATCTCCTAAACTGTATAAGTTTAGGAGATTTTCACAGTACCTACAGGTAAGCCTTATTATAGTTCAAATTTACCTGTACAAATTATAGTTCTGGCTGGTCGTCTACTGTAAGCCTTCCCTGGCGGATTGTGTATCACTCCCCAAGGTGACATAAATCTACCAGCAACTCTACATCAGTATAGAGAGAGGACTTAGCAGGCTTCTGAAAAAAATATTGATAAAATCTTATTAAGGTGCCGGTGGCATCAATACAGGTATCCCATAATTTTCTAGCAGAAAATTAGATTCAACATGTGTGTGTAAAATTAAAAAATGTTTTGGATGCAAACAGGTCAAATGACATGACATTTTCATCAGTATTGAACTTTTATAATAAACTCTGTACTTTTTTTTAGATAGACAGATCATATGGAGCATCCTTTCTCTAACATAGCAATTTTCTGTTTTTTAGGATGACTTCTCTGAAAACACAACATTCGTAAGTATACACAGAAAAAAATAATTGTAATGTACTTTTTTGTGCTAGTTTGTCATAAGTCACCTCAAATAAGTAATGAACAGTGATGTAAGTAACTGAGTTAAAATAAACTGAGTTACCTAACGCAGTTACTTTAGAGGGTAACGAGTAATCTAATGCCGCGTACACACGAAGGGACTATCCCGCGGGATTATCCGCTGGACCGAAGTCCAGCGGATAATCCCATCGTGTGTGGGCGCCGGCGGACTTTTTTTGGCCAAAGTACGGCGGACTAAAGTTTCAGGTTTTGTTTTCAAATTATCCGCTGGACTTGGCAGTCCAGCGGATAATCCGGTCGTGTGTAGTATGGTCCGGCGTACCAAAAAGGACGCATGCTCAGTAGCTAGTATGTCACGGACTCGCTCGGTCTGGTAAAACTAGCCTTCGTTTTGAAGCTCGCACAATCGTCACGCTGCTGAATTTTTTTTTTTTTTTTGTTTTCTGACAGCGGGATTTGTATGTTATCGTACTTGAAGAATGATTTTGCCTTGCTGCTTGTATATTCACGCAGAGTACTCCTGAACGTTTTTTCTTCACCATTCTTTAGTGAAGTTATATATTTGTATATATATATATATATATATATATCTATATCTATATCTCTATCTCTATCTCTATCTATATATATATATATATATATATATATATATATAGATATAGATATAGATATAGATATAGATATAGATATCCAAATCACCAAATGAAAAATATATCTATATTTCTCAATAAGCCCAAAAAAATATATATCTATATCTACATATATATATATATATTAATATATATAGATATATAGATCTATAAGTGTATAAATATATATATATATATATATATATATATATATATATATATATATATATATATATATATATATATATATATATATATATGTACATATATCTCTATATAGATATTTTTTATTATTTGTTGGTTATCAAAAGGATTAGTTATTACACATGATACAATTGTGGAGTCAGCAGAGCTTGCCCTTAATTCAGATCTTAACCCTCACCTTTCCAGCGACTGCACTTGCAGTTCCATTGAAGTTGCACTTTACACTTGTATTGTCAAATGAATGTTTAGACATGTACCTGCCTACTCCTAAAGAAACTATGTTTTTGAATAACAAGCACGTATATCATTATTTGATGAAAATTAAATGACCATTTATTCTGGTTAAAACAAACAAGGCAAAACAAAATAGGAAGGCAACACTGGAGCCACTTGTAGATTTTGTGAAGACTTTTTGCCCCAACGGCAGACATCAAGTTTGTGAAGCCAAAAATTAAGCTTGGGCACATTTCATCCAATATAGGGAGCACAAGAAGATTGACCAGGAATCAGACAGACCAGGAACAGCAGCAGATGACATCTATGTCCCCAAGCTGTGGCACTACAACAGCCTGTGTCTTCTGTGAGACCAGACTGAAGCCAGGCAATCACTTCCGACTCTTCCCACCACGCTGCCCTGCACTCTTCCCTGCAGTCTTCCCTGCACGCTTCCTTGGAGGCTGACTTGTGGTAGGAGGAGGAGGAGGAGGAGGAGGAGGAGGAGAAGAAGGAAGACGAGGAGGAGGAGGAGGAGAAGTTGGTGTCGGGCCTTCATGTGTCAGGCGGGTGGATTCTCGTAATTCACCCCTCAAACCCCCCCTAATTGCATCAGAAATGAGGCCCTCACACAGGTGCCGTTGGCCCCTCTCCATTTCCAGCAACCTGCTGGACAAGTAGCTGGCATAGGCCTCTTCTGGAAGGGGGGGTTTGTCGAGAATCGCACTCGCCTTCCGAATCAGTTGGAGTGATTCCTCCTCAACAATGGTCATCCTCCTGGGCCTTCTTGGGGGTAAGGGCAGGGGTTGAGGTAGACTTCTTAATCGGGTCTGGCTGTCACTCTGGCTCGTGCTGGGCCCAGCCACCTCCTGGCTCTCGCTGGTCATGTCCTCCTCCTCCATACCACTTGGCCCGGCATCATCCTGGGTCAGCTCATCCTGTGTGCAAATAAAAACAAAAATCAAACACCTGTTTTGTGGTTTCTGGCCTCCTCAATCATCCAATTGTAAACTTAGGAACGAGCATCTAAATTTTCTAAAAGATCCAAAAGGCTATCATTTGGACCCCTGCATTTTCCAAGCAGATCACCAATGTTGTATAACGCTTTTTTTGCCACTACTGGATGTATGTATACACTATATATGTATCGATATGTTGCACCAACACTTTTTAGAAGTGTGCAGAATTTTTGGGAGCTTTTTTCACAATTCTGAGTTCAGGGTGTTAATTGGTTCACATTTTAACGTTTACAGCATTAATATTCACACAATCACAATTTAGGCTACTAAATATATACCTGGCTCCAGCTGGGCGCATCAGCCTGCTCCAAGGTGGAGGGGTCTTCTCCTTCCGTGGAAGCCTCAGCTGGGGTGAGGGAAGAGTGGAGGGAAGAGTGGAGGGAAGGGTGGAGGGAAGAGTGGACAGTGATTGCCTGGGTTCCATCTGGTCACCTATAAAAGTCAGTTGGTTGTAGTACCACAGCTTGGGTACATAAACATCCTCTGCTGCTGCTCCTGATCTGACTGATTCCTCAATCTTCTTGCGCTCCCGCTTGTACATGTGCCTTAAACTTGCAATTCTGGCTTCCACAAACTTGGTGTTTGCGTTGGGGACTTGAGTCTTCACAAAATCCACAAGTGGCCCCAGTGTTGCCTTCCGGACATCCCTATTGCCATATAAAGGGTTCTTGAGCTGCCACAGGTTGGTATTTTTTCTGTACAGGGCAATGAATTCGGACATGAACTGCTGGTCCTTGAATGGATTCAACTGGGGTGCTGACATGTTTGTTTCTGTTTTGTTAGTAATGGCAATACAAAAGACCAAAAACACAAATGTTACTTAAAACGCACAACCAGTTTTTCTTACCAAACATTACACAACACACCCACACACAGGCAGCAACACATCCACACAGGCAGCAACCCCTACACACAGGCAGCAACCCCTACACACAGGCAGCAACCCCTACACACAGGCAGCAACACATCCACACAGGCAGCAACCCCTACACACAGGCAGCAACCCCTACACACAGGCAGCAACCCCTACACACAGGCAGCAACACATCCACACAGGCAGCAACCCCTACACACAGGCAGCAACCCCTACACACAGGCAGCAACCCCTACACACAGGCAGCAACACATCCACACAGGCAGCAACCCCTACACACAGGCAGCAACCCCTACACACAGGCAGCAACACACACATATCCTTAAAAAATGCAGGCCCAAAACCCAAAATAACACAGTAATGCATCCTAGAAAACACTTACCTTCGTACACAGCGCTCGCTACTTCCGTTCGGGAACACGTGGGGCCCTCAAACAGCCTTATATACACTGCGCACGCGTCGAAGTCCGCCTGCGTCCTCCGCGTCGCCCGCCCATGACGTTCCTCCTGACGAGTATTCCCCGCCCCGCTTCCCCTCGTTGCATTGTGGGTGAATAAATTCATGAATATGGCGGACACATTCTCAGCCAGTAGCGCGGAGGAAAGCCAAGAAGCGAACACATCTGCATCCAGCAGCAGATATAAAGCCACCAATATGGCCTTTGAAGAGATGGTGGAGATGGTGGACATCCTCCAAAGGGAAGATTACGACGGGGAAAATGGCCCGTACCCTCGACCCAACTTGCGCAAGGACAAGATTCTCACTACAATCGTCAGCACCCTGGAGCAGAAATTCGGCGTACGAAGGGGCAAGGATCAACTGCGCAAGCGATGGTCCGACATCAAATCCAGGGAGCACGATCAGTACAGGAGAATTCGAAAAGCCATCAAAAAAAGTAAGTCAAGCACGTGCGCTACTATGGTTATACTTGATATGTCTAATCTTGCGCACATGTTATTACCATTCATACGTGAAACTTGCGCAGATGTTATTACCATTCGTACGTGAAACTTGCGCAGATGTTATTACCATTCGTACGTGAAACTTGCGCACATGTTATTACCATTCGTCCGTGAAACTTGCGCAGATGTTATTACCATTCGTACGTGAAACTTGCGCACATGTTATTACCATTCGTCCGTGAAACTTGCGCAGATGTTATTACCATTCGTACGTGAAACTTGCGCACATGTTATTACCATTCGTACGTGAAACTTGCGCAGATGTTATTACCATTCGTCCGTGAAACTTGCGCACATGTTATTACCATTCGTCCGTGAAACTTGCGCAGATGTTATTACCATTCGTACGTGAAACTTGCGCAGATGTTATTACCATTCGTCCGTGAAACTTGCGCACATGTTATTACCATTCGTCCGTGAAACTTGCGCAGATGTTATTACCATTCGTACGTGAAACTTGCGCAGATGTTATTACCATTCGTACGTGAAACTTGCGCAGATGTTATTACCATTCGTACGTGAAACTTGCGCATATTTGATGAAAGTTCAGTTTGTCTTCATAACGTTTATTGAGTTTACCTGGCTTTGGGTTGTTGGAGTTGTAAGGTTGTTTATTATTGTCACTATCTATACAATTACTGCTGTAGTAAGGGTTTTAGGGGTAACTTACACAGGGACTCCAGAGGCTGTTTTGGGGGGGGGGGGATAAATATGTTAAGCAGGGTCTCATGCTCACAATTCCCAAAAAATGCTCATCATCTCCAAATACTGTAGGTGGTGACTTTTAAAAGAAGTACACTCACCTGTCCCTTGGATGGTGCAGCTACAATCTCTGATCTTGCAATCATGAAATTAATGTTTGCGGCTTCACTTCCCGGGTCACTATTGGGCATGCGCCAGTTGCGCAATGCAATAGGACTGGTCCGCGCGAGCTCGGGGACCCCTGTGTGTCCCAGCAGACAGCACGGTGGGACGGGATGTGGCGTATACTTCTGTGGGAGTCTAGGGCCGGACGTGTGTGCAAATACCTGCCTTACACAGGTATCTGCAACCCCTCCCCCCTCAAAAGGTTCCAAATAAGACACCACAGGGGTGCAGGGATCCAATGAGCGGAAGTTCAAATTTAGGGTTGAAGGGCGGTTTAAGTATTGGAGTTTCATTAGATAGACATTTCAATTCTGTCTTCAAGTAGGATCTTCTAACAAACTGCTAATAATTGGACAAGACTTTTAAACAATGTTTACTAATCCTATTTTGGCACTCAAATATCAGTGTGATTAAAAGTGTACCTTTTTGTGTTCCATTACCATAGGGGGCAAAAGACTCAGACGTCAGTCCGAACCTACGAGGACCTCCCGGCCTCACCAGACTAATTGGGCAGTTAGCCCAAGCCCGCGCGTGGATGTGGCGGAACAGGTCGTTGAAGTGGATCAAATCTGCACCCCACCAAGTGAGTGTCTCAGAACACAGATTGAGCTAATTAATTAAGGTCTGCATGTTTTTGACACTTTTTTTCTTGTGTTTTATCTACCCAACTTTTAGGTGATGCTGATCTGTTTGTGGAAGGACAAGCTGCGGAGCCATTTTCCACAGACAGTGCCCACAGGCTTATTGGCCAGATCATGGCCTGGAATCTGCAGCTGGAAAATATGCAGAAGGAGATGGCCACCATGCAGCAGGGAATGAAGGACATGATTGATGTTTTGGGGAGAATCTAAAGACCCCTTTTACATTTCTTAACATCAATCATGTCCTTCATTCCCCTTTTGATGCGCTCTTTTACAAATTTTAGAGGCCAAATTTTTAATATGCACACGGTATGTCAACATGTGCTATGTGCTATCAGGGGATCTCAATGGACGCATTTGGTGTTTGCAACCCCTAATGCTAGTAGGTGAGAGGGAAGGGGTTTCACACACAAAACACGTCCATTGATTCCCCATGATGGAACATAGCACATGTTGACATTACCCATTTTCCAGTTAAATTAGTGTACATATTCTAAATTTGGCTTCTACTGTTCATGGGTTACCTGTTGAACTTTGTAAGTTCTGGACTTTTACATTGTGTAAATAATTTCAAATGCTAAGCCTAAATTTTTTACCATTTTAAAACATGTTTTTATGTTTGTTTTAAAAAATCTATCTCAAAAATAAAAAAAATATGTTGTGAGAAAAACACCAAAAAAATGTAAAAAAGATAACATAAAAACAAAAAAAAAAATGTTGTTGAAAAAACAAAAAAAAACAAAAATTAACCAAAAATACCAAAAACACAAAAAAAACAAAAAAAAGAAAAAACATAAAAAAGGTTTGGATGTGCACTAGAATAAAAAAAAAAATGTTTGCACAAATTAAACAATGTGTGGCTTCTTCTTTTTAAATACTACCAGTTTGACAAAAACATGTTGTGGTTCATTGACAAAGGGGCTTATTTACTAAACGCAAAACAAGTTTGCCACTATTAAGATGTGCACTAGGACAACATATAAAACAGGCCAAATTAAAAGCAAAACAATACGAAACTACCAATATTTCAAACATAAATAACTGTATTTATTCTTTGTAAATCAAAAAGATGGTTTAAGGGTCTGCTGCCATTTCAATGGCCCCCCTACCATTAAAATACTGTAAATAAAGGTCCCGCACTTGCTGGGCTGATTGTGGTGCCGAACCAAGAGGGCGATTATCCAGCCCTGTCATGTTGCCTTCCACTCCGGCCTCAGGGCCAATTGGTAAGGAGTATGTTCCTGAATGTTTGCGTAAATAATTGTGCATGACACAGCATGCAAGAATAATAGTATTCAGTTTGTTTTCTGCCAGATGTAGGGATGTAAGGAGCAATCTGAAACGGTTGGCCATAATACCAAAGGCATTTTTCCACCACCCTTCTTGCTCTGGCCAACCGATAATTAAAAATCCTCCTCTCAGGGGTGAGGGATCGTTGGGGAAATGGCCTCATCAGATGGTCACCCAGACCGAACGCCTCGTCGGCAATGAAGACGAAGGGGAGTCCCTCCACATTATCTTCATCTGGTGGCAGCTCCAGCCCACCAGTCTGGAGACGATGACCGAACTCCGTGTGGTTGAAGACTCCTCCGTCCGACATCCGGCCGTTTTTCCCCACATCCACATACAGAAAGTCATATTGTGCCGACACCACCGCCATCAACACGATACTATGGAACCCCTTATAATTCCAATAGTATGACCCCGAATGGGGTGGGGGCACAATTCGCACATGTTTGCCGTCAATCGCCCCTCCGCAGTTGGGAAAGTCCCAACGGGCAGCAAACTGGGAAGCCACAGTCTGCCATTCCTGTGGCGTGGAGGGACACTGTGAAGTCAAACAGAAAGATACAATTCAAATTAAAAACCAGGCAAAACACCAAACTAAATGCAACAAATTAACAAACAATTTGGAAGAACATATGTATTTATTTTGTAAGTCCTTGAAATAAAGCCAAAAGATTAAGGATAAAAGGGACAAATCTCTGATTGATGACCCCTCTGATGGACCAGAGAAGATAATAATGGGGATGTGGGTGGGGAGTAAATAATTGTAAGGTCAAACAATACACATGCAATTAATTAAAGGTGTGTGTGGGGGGTGGGGGGTTAATTACAAGCTGACCAAAACCACATGCAATTAATTATCAGGGGGTGTGGGGGGGGGTGGGTTAATTACAAGCTGACCAAAACCACATGCAATTAATTATCAGGGGGTGTGGGGGGGGGTGGGTTAATTACAAGCTGACCAAAACCACATGCAATTAATTAACGGGGTGTGGGGGGGGTGGGGGTTAATTACAAGCTGACCAAAACCACATGCAATTAATTAACGGGGTGTGGGGGGGGTGGGGGTTAATTACAAGCTGACCAAAACCACATGCAATTAATTATCAGGGGGTGTGTGGGGGGGTGGGTTAATTACAAGCTGACCAAAACCACATGCAATTAATTAACGGGGTGTGGGGGGGTGGGGGTTAATTACAAGCTGACCAAAACCACATGCAATTAATTAACGGGGTGTGGGGGGGTGGGGGTTAATTACAAGCTGACCAAAACCACATGCAATTAATTATCAGGGGGTGTGGGGGGGGTGGGTTAATTACAAGCTGACCAAAACCACATGCAATCTTTTTAAAAATGAGGGTCAAGGGGGGTGAAAGGGGGGGGTGAGTAAAGCAGTACAATGGAGCTGGTAATATACATTTTTAAAAAAAGAAAGTGACTAGGCTAGGGGTGTTTAGGGGGCCAAGCTTCCATGCTGGGGAGGTTGGTGCAAGGAAATATGCATGTGACCCACTAAATAATACAATCTTAAAGCTATTTCGATAAGTCAACCATAAAATACTAGACAAAAAACCAAAAAAACAGAAAAAAAAGGAATAGGGGACATTCATAGAATAGTCCTATCATGGAAATTAGCTAATGATGACATTGATGCACTACATTAGCAAACATACAAGACATAGGTAATTTTAAAAGAGAAGACTTACCTTAATGTATTCCTCCTGCAGGACGTGGATAATGGCAGAACAGGTCTCTGGAATAATGAGCCCCAGAGCCTGGGGGGAGATGCCTGTCGTGAACTTGAGGTCCTGCAAGCTTCTCCCCGTCGCCAAGTAACGCAACGTGGCGACTAGCCTCTGCTCCGCACTGATGGCTTGCCGCATGCAGGTATTCTGCCTGCTAATATAAGGGGACAGCGAAGCCAACAGACGGTGAAAAATGGGGTCCGTCATCCGGAGATAATTCCTGAAATCATCAGGATTATTCTCACGGATCTCACGGAGCAAAGGCATATGCGAGAATTGGTCACGCTGGCGCAACCAATTCTTGGTCCATGAACTCCTCCTCACCCTGTTCATGGACTGGGCTCGTGCCAAGGTGTTAACCGCAACACCGAGCCCCTGCACAGCACGAACTCGTTCCCGAGTACGTCCACACTCCATGGCTTCAAAACGGTCGGCTGATCAAACAAACAACTTAACAGAACGCACTGAAGAACAGCAAGGCCTATGAAGAACGACCTGAAAAACAGGAACGAGCGGACCAGAACGGCCTGAGAACAGGTAGGAACTGATCCACACGCACTGAAAGCCAGATACAAACCTCACAAGCACAAACTGAACGGCAGAAGCGAACGAATTAAGCAGAAGTCTGAGAAGCGCGAATCGTCTCTAACCAAACGTCAACTAACACGCGATACACACGAGATCAGCTGACGGTGCCCAAAGGGTGTCGTTTGGGATCTCGAGCTTCCTTTTTCTAGTCCCGTCGTACGTGCTGTACGTCATCGCGTGAACCGCCGGACTTTTTGCGTGATCGTGTGTGGTCAAGTCCGTTCGCTTTTTAGTCCAGCGTACCTAGCGGGAAAGTCCAGCGGATTGTCCGCTGGACTTAGGTCCGCCGGGAAAAGTCCGTACGTGTGTACGAGGCATAACTGATTACTTTTCCCCTCATGGTAACTCAGTTCCCATTACTTTGGCTTAGTTACCCCAATTACATCTACCGCCACTAGATGGCAGTAGTGTCCTGCCGAAAAAGTTCCCCCGCCGGATAAGGACCCCCTGTACTGCGCAGGCGCAGGGCTTGCGTAGTACGAAGGACTACGGAGCTTCCGAAAATTGCAGAACCTAAACAGCTCTACACCGCGCAGGTGCAGTTAACATGTAATTGTACGAGGCGATGCCGCATGCTCCTGATGCTCGTGCTACTCTGCAAGGGGCGTCTATCGTGTAAGTAAGGGGCCGGACGATATAATAATAATAATAATAGACCCGCCCCTTACACGATATAATAATAATAGACCCGCCACTTGCTTACACGCTATAACAGATCTGCCCCTTGGTTAGAGTAATAATAGAACAGCCCCTTGGTTACACGATATATAACAATAATAATAAATGCGCCCCTTGGTTACAGTAATACTAGACCCGCACCTTCGTTACACGTATAGAATATTTTTAAAAAAAGACAGTTACTTTGCTGCGTAACTAATTACTTTTCCAATGTAGTAACTGAGTTACTAACGCAATTACTTTTTGGGAGAAGTAATTTGTAACTTAACTAATTACTTTTTTAAAGTAAGATGACCAATACTGGTAATGAAAACCAAATGTTACAAGTAAGTAAAAAAGTGGCAAATTTTTCCAGATTGAAAATTTCTGAAGGAATCACTGTATTACCAGACGGCCTCCATATAACTTGGTAGATGTCTATGGATCTGGATACCTAAGTATTTAAAGCTGTCTACCCACTGGAGGGGGGCAGGCAGATCGGGGGGGGGGGTCTTAGTTGCACACATTTGCAAATATATGTGGAAGCTGCGATGGCTCCCATGCGGTTCTCAATCTATGTTTGAGAGTCCCCATGTTGGAGTATATATAGCAGTGGATAAATCAAGAGCAGCTGTGCCTGGAGGGAGCCCACCCCTTTTAAACTGCCAAGGGACACATTGGAAGATCAGCAAAGGCACAATGGCAGCTGAAGGCATCGAATGTGTCCCCATGTCAAATCCAGCGAGAACGCTACAAAAAATGTCAAGCACCCCAATTTAGAACAAACCCTTAAACTAATGTGCACATGGAAGTGGGCTAAATGGAAAAAAAAAAAAAAAACATTTCTCCAACCACACAATCGAGTTGAATGGAGGAATCATCGCTGTCAGGACATTGTATTCTGAGAGTGGCACCTACAGTTGTCGGAATACACTGATCAGCAGATGCAGCTACTGATTGGGAACATTTTTCAAACATATGACTTTATCAGAAGCCAATAAAACGATCTACTTACTTTCAGAGGGAATGACAACACAGTGAAATGTATAGTCCTGGTGAACTGGTCCAATTTCAGTCTGGATATGGCCAGCCTTAGGTAAATTAATCAATGTTTCTGCACATCTTTTCTCTTCTCTTTGTCTTCCTTCACCATTGGACAGTGTGCTTTTGCAGGACACCCACTCTTAGGATGAATAGGCAGTACTGAGCTTTCTGCGTTTTTAGATATTTTGGATTACTAATATTCATCATTCCTGAAATACACAACCGTCAGCTAATACAAAGTGTGGTTATTAATGCCTAAAAGCTACATTGGAACATAGTAATGGGAGGAAAGGGACAGTCAGAAGATAAAAAAAATTCTATCTTCGCACAATAAAAGCCCAAAGGAAATCTCATCTTCTCAAACTCATTCTTGGGGAGCCCATCTGCAAGGATTTAGCAGCAATTGAAGAGGAAGTTAGAGCCAAAAGAAGTGAGAAAACAGCATTGATTGCATGGTGGAATCCAAGGATTCATAATGCAGGACTATGGTAACCCTGTAGCACATTCAAAATAGCAGCTGCAGCTTTCACTTCCCTCTTCTATGTAGATGTGCCAGACCACATCATTGCTGCAAAGGGTAGAGGACCAAATATTCTCCTGACCTGAGGGAATCTTGGAAAAACCACTGAATCACTGCTATATTACACCAAAAAATATGAAATAAATTGAAACAACTTTAAATATTGAAACAATTATATGAGCAACGTAAACACTTCTACATAAAATATACTGTATTTCTATCAGAGAGGTTCCCCAATCTTCCTCAGGGTTCTCTCCCTTTGAGTTTTGTTATGTGAGGCACCCACGGGGGCTATTGGACATTGCCAGAGAAAAATGGGAAAGTAAAGCCTCGTACACACAATCCGATTGTTGGCAGGGGATTGTCTGTTGACAGACTGTTGTCCTAAAATCTGACAGTTAGTACGCTCCTTTTGACAATTGTTGTCCAACTTTCTGCCTATAAATGTTGGATGACATGCTAGTAAATTTTCGGTGGACAACAGTCTGTTGTCAGATTTTCTGATGGTCAGTACACAAGTCCGTCACACAAAAGTCGAAAGTACAAACATGCTCGGAATCAATGCTCACCAAGCACGAAATTAGCAGAAGGGGCCCAAAGGGTGGCGCTCAAGAGCTTAAATTCCATTTGTGTTTGTTGGCTGACAATTGTGTACCATCAGTATGCAAGACAAGTTCCTGGCACACGCCCTTTGTACAAAAATCAGATGCTCGGTTGGCCAACAATCTGATCGCTAGTGCATCTACTGGTCCTTGGAGTGTGGACCTAAAGCCCAGGATATGAATGAAGGCAAGTCCCATGAAAAATCTTTAAGCTGGAAATTGGAGGTATAGGGAAGGGTGTTTATGCAGACTATGTTTCTTTTTCTGATTCACTATATTACCAAAAGTATTGGGATGTTTAATGCACTGGTCCAAATAATTTGGTGGAGGGGGATTATGGTGTGGGGTTGTTTTTTGGGGATTAAACTTAGCCCCTTAGTTCCAGTGAAGGGAACCCCTAATGATGTCAGCATACCAAGACATTTTGGACAATTTCATGTTCCCAGTTTTGTGGGAACAGTTTGGGGATGGCCCCTTCCTGTTTCAACATGACTGCACACCAGTGTACAAAGCAAGGTCCATAAAAACATGGATGGACGAGTTTGGCCTCAACCCAATAGAATACCTTTGGGATGAATTAGATCAGAGACTGCGAGCCAGGCCTTCTTGCCCACATCAGTGCCTGACCTCACAAATGCACTTCTGGAAGAATGGTCAAACATTCCCATAGACATACTCCTAAACCTTTTGGACAGCCTTCCCCAGAAGGGTTGAAGCTGTTATAGCTACGAAGGGTGGGCCAACTCAATATTGAACCCTACGGACTAACACTGGAATACCATTACATTTCATGTGCGTGTAAAGGCAGGTGTCTCAATACTTTTGGTAATATAGTGTATGTAGTGAACTTGCTGGGTTGGCTCAGAGGTCAATGAGCCCAACTGAAACAGGTCTAAGTAGGAAAGATGCTCTACTGTGGAACCAGTTCTCTGTGTGTTTCAGACTGGGGAGCAGACATCTGCATGGTGATAACCAGATCCTGTGGGGTGAGACTAAAGCCTCATACACACGATCGGACTTTGTACAAACTTTCCCGTGGATTTTTGTACAAAGGGTGTTGGCCCCAAGTTTGTATTGCATACACACGATCTGACTTTTTAGGCAACAAACATGAACGTAGTGATGTTTCAACGTATTGACGACACTTCAAAAGAGGACGTTCAAATACTCCAGCACCACCTTTGGTCAACTTCTGTTTTGTTGTCTGATCTTTTGCATTGGTTCTGAGCATGCGTGTTTGTACTTTGTACAAAAGTCCTATGGTTTTGTGTACACACGTCAGACTTTGCTCCATCGGACTTTTGTTGGCAGAAAGTTGGTCCGTTCGCACAGCCAACAAAAATCCGATGAAAAATTAAAAAGTTGGTCCGATGGAGCGTACACATGGTCGGATGTTGGTCCAAAACAGCTAATTTGCATGTTTGTTGTCAAAAAGTCTGATCGTGTGTACAGGCCTTTAGCCTGTGTGGCTAGGACTGTTTGTTCTATGTGACGGTTAGGTACCTGGGCAGCAGTAGGTTGCTCCATGACAGTTAGGGATCAGTGAGTTAGTTAGGCCTCTTTAACATGGGCCGGATCCAGTTTTGCTCAGCAGGGGATCCATCTGCTGTTCCCCTGCTGAGCTGAGATAAATGGCCGGATGACAGGTCCGTGACTTCTCCGCTTATGCAGAGCGAGCATGCTGTATGGGAAGCCAGATGCTCGCAGATCTGATCTGGCGCTCGCTCGTCCCCACCCCATTTCCTGACCGGCCGGGCTGTGTGCTCGGATAAGGGTCTGGTATGGACTTTGGGGGGAACCCCACGTTGTTTTTTCGGCGTAGGGGTTCCCCTTTAAATCCCTACCAGGTGACGGGCTAGCAAGATGTCAATCTCGCCGATGGAGGCGGCGACATTGACTTCCTTTGCTAGTCCCGTCTACCTGAAGTCACGTTCAAAATGAACGGACTTTACTCCGTGTGTGGACAAGTCCGTTCATTTCAACTAGCACACAGACAGCCGGATTGTCAAGACTTCTTTCTAAGTCCACTTGACTTTTGGGAAGAAAAAGTCTGCCGGAGCCCACACGCGAGTGGATTGTCCGGCGGACTCTGGTTTGCTGGACCAAGTCCGCCGGATAGTCCGATCGTGTGTACGCGGCATCAGAGTTACGTATTGGTAAGAGTTAGTACCTTAAGAATACAAAACTTTACTATATTGAGAATTCTATAAAACCTTTGAGAATGATTTGCTAAACAAATGTGCAAACAACAGTTAATCATCAGAAAAGTGGTTGGAGGTGTTATTTACATATCATACTCACTTTCCCTTATCCCTGTCATCAGTTTTTACTTACATACCTTGCCCTTTAAATTACCCTAAATGAGGTTGTGCTGGTTTGAATTTAGTAGCAGAGCAATGCTTATCAGTGCATGAAAAGCAGTAATAGAACTTTCATTTTCAGTAACCATGTAAATATGTGTGAAGAGGCTTCCAACATGGGTGGGTGAATGGAAACATACCGCGCTCTGTAGCTGTAATGTGCAAATGAGCGGTTAAGATTTCTACCTGAAACAAAAGCAGATAAGAGGTGCTTACCAAAGTTATGATGTGTAATGTCAGCACTATTTGAAGCAATTCAATGAACATTTACTGGATCTATAGTGCAAATTTATTATAAAGCAAAGATTTATTACCTTGTTTTTTAAGACAATTTATTAAATATACCCAAATCAGTGAATAACATTTCAATCAATAATCTGTTGCTGTGCAGTTTTATCTTTCAAAAATGCTTATGTGGACATTAAAACTAAGAAAAAAGGTGCATTGAGACACAATAAGCTAAAAAACAAAATCCATCATATAGTAACATAATAATATTCATTCAAAATAATTTTTTTCACAAATGACCAAAATGCGCCTTGGAGTGACCTCTTATTCATTATAAATTAACTATAAATAATTATTACAAAGCACAAATAACTTTATGGAAATCTAAAATGGGTCATATCCATGCAAATGTTTGATTATTTGGTGTCAGAGGCAGTTCTAGGTTTAAACCAAGGACTTTGTTTTGTTATCAGACTTGCTTTCTAGTGACATATAGCCAGTTTAGATATCTCCAATTATTTCCCTTGTAGTCACGCACTACCGTGTTTCCCTGAAAAAAAGCCCGGGTCTTATATCAATTTTTTCAACAAAAGACCCAGTAGGGCTTATTTTCGGGGTAGGGCTTGTTATGTGCTGTTTTCTCTCCCCATCTCCTGGAACAGAGTTAAAAGTGCCTGTAAAAATCAAAAAATGTACTGTATTACAGCCCCTATACAATGTAAAGTGTGCACCGTACCTTCCTACAGCGCCTTTCTCGGTGCTTCCGTGACCCGCCATGCTCTGAGCACTGCAGAGGGAGGGGGACCCGAGATCCCCCACTCACAGCTGGCAGAAGGAGAGCAGTGGGGGATCAGCTGAGTGCTGCTCGGCACTTCCATGTACCGTTTGAATGGTCTTTTCCTACTCCGAGCACTACAGAGGGAGGGGGGACGAGATCCCCCGCTGACAGAAGAGGAGGAGAGCAGCGGTATTCACCACAGAAACATACACAGTGTAGACCACACAACACAACCCTAGGGCTTATTTTCGGGGTAGGGCTTATATTGGAGCCTTCTCCGAAAATGACAATAGGGCTTACTTTCGGGATAGGTCTTATTTTCGGGGAAACGCGGTAATAACACTCCAGAATCAAAAAGTATGTTGTTTACACTTACTTTAATACATTGTCTCCAAAGGTTTATGAGCTACAGTACATATTATATTCAGTGATCCTATTTATTGGTGTGGATTAGTGGCGCCATTCAGCTAGTTGACTAGTATGTGTATGAATTGGAGTGACTGTGAATGCATTGGTCTTTGACCTTCAGGACATTTATGCGTGTTACCATGCATATTTGAGAACCTACATGTCTCCTGTTAAAGTCAGAACAACAGTATGGATGTTTTACTGTTAAACTGTTTTATTCTCCATTCTGGAATGTTATCAATGCTTAAGACAAGTAGGGAAATAGTTGGAGATACCTAAACTGTTTGCATGTCTGCTGGAAAGCAAATAAGACAGAAAAAATACCTTATTGCACCACTAATACTGTCTCTGAGCTGGGTACAAACAGGCTGAATGTCGGGAGACAATGGCCGGTTCAAAAAAAAAATAAAAACCACAGATATTCGGCCTGTGTGTATTTAGGTCTGTCAAACAGAAGGCTTCTGTCGGACCTGCATGCTGGAAAACCATTGGCTGCCATTGGCTGAGAGCGCTGATCGGAGTGTTCTGGCGGGGGGGGGGGGGGGGGGTGCCAGAACACGCTGTCAGAACACGCTCAGTGGGGGAGATCGCTGAACTAACCTTGCATGGGTTGAACGAATAAAAACTAATAGTGTGTATCCGGCTTAAGTCTACCAGTTAATCTATTATAGAGAAGGTATGTAATTGCAATATGATGAAAAATTTGGATGACTATGGGACATTTTTCCGTTTTCCAATTATAGAGATCTTGTAAAGTGTACTTTGTCATCATAATTAGTAGGTAGTCTATAACAAATAAGAGATCACTCCAAGGTGGTCATTTTGGCCACTTATATCTATTTTGTACCCTAAAGGGATTGTGTAAAGGGTCTCAAGATTCTATGCATTAAGGTAAAAAAACTTCTTTGATGCAGCTTCCCCCAGAGCACCCCCTCAGCCCATCCATTCCAGCAATGTGCATGAGCGCAGCAGCTACAGCTGCTGTCTCTGTCCTCATTGGATAGAGTGATAGCAGCAGGAGCCATTGGCTCCTGCTACTGTCAATCAAATCCACTGACACGGGAGCAGGGGTGCTGTCTGTGTCAATGGACGCAGCAGCAGGACTCAGGAGCGTGCCGGCATGGGTGCGCCCATGGAAAGCATCTCTCTGTGGGGTCACCCGATGAAGGGGAGGAGGCAGGAGCGCCGGCGGGGCACCCCAGAAGAGGAGGATCGGGGCTCCTCTGTGCAAAACCCTTGCACAAAGCAGGTAAGTATAACATGTTTGTAAAGGTTTGAATATTTTTTTTTAAAAACAATCACTTTAATCCTGGATAAAGCCATGTGCTTGGGTCTGTTTTTAAACATTTTTATTTTGTGGGTTAATATAGTTCCAGGCATATATTTTTTTAATATAAAAAAGGTTTTTGGATAAAAATTATTTTGACTGAATTATAATTTTGTATTCACGATCGATCTGGCTTTTAGCTTACTGTCAAAAAGCCCTATTTTCTTAGTTCCCATAATGGACTTTTTCTGTGTTCTGCCCATGAAAATAGTGAGGAAGAAATTTCTGTCTTTAGTTTGTAGGACAGCAAAAACATACACGTGATTGCCAAGCTTCAGGTACAGGTTACGTGCAAATCAGTATGTATGGTATCTGTATGTGCTGCAACACTCTACAGTACCCATTGGCAGCATGCAGAAGATGAATCTTAAAGTGATTGTAAAGGTTCAAATCTTATTTTTTTTTTTTAAATAACAAATGTTATACTTACCTGCTCTTTGCAAAGGTTTTGCACAGTGCAGCCACAATCCTCATCTTCTGGGGTCCCCCAATGGTGCTCCTGGCTCCTCCCCCCTGCCGAGTGATCCCATAGCAAGCTGCCTGCTATTGGTGCACTCATGCAGGCTTGCTCTGGAGCCACTCTGTATGTGTCCATTGACACACACAGCGTGGCTCAGGCCCACCTCCTGTTCTCTGCTCGCTGGGTGTGATTGACAGCAGCAGGAGACAATGCTGTCTCTGGGCCTATGAGGAGGGTGAGAGAGGAAAGAGCCCCTACTCTCGTGCACAATGCTGGATCAAGATCAGGCTCAGGTAAGCATAGGGAGGGGTCTGGGGAAGGGAACTTCACTCAGGTTTTTTACCTTAATGCAGAAAATGCAATAAGATAGAAATCCCTCAGAACCACATTAGAGAGAATCTGTTACTGTGCCCCCTCAGGGCTGGCTGATTCCATTGATAGGACAAGCGCCTCCTTTTATCCATAAACTTCTCTTACCTGCTATTCCGCTGATAGGAGCGCTTTTTGTGTATGTTATTTTGTGTATGTTATGTAATATTAATATATTCATTTTTGGAATGCATGCAGCAATTTTAGCATAAATACAGATGTTCTGCCATTCCTGCCAACCTATGTGTGTTACATATATTCATCATGCATACTGTTCCTGCAATCCTCAGTTTAATGCTTTTTTTTTTTTTTTTGCTTTATAAACAGGATGAGAATGATTACGTATGTGATAGTACCATCAATGAAAACCAAAAAGAACTTCATCAATTCCAGCGCATTTTCATCCCATTGCTTTATAGCCTTGTATTTGTAATTGGCATTATTGGAAATGGCCTTGTCCTCTATATTCTAATGAGGCACCGTCGCTTACGCTCAAGTACGGATAATTTCCTTGTGCACCTGGCTATTGCAGATTTACTGATGCTTTTTACATTCCCCTTTGGTGTGACTGACGTTTTAGTTGGATGGGTATTTGGAGATTGCCTTTGCAAGATTGTGAGAGTTATCAGCCGTGTGAATTTCTACTGCAGCAGCCTCCTTCTGGGATGTATCAGCATTGACCGTTATATGTCTATAATCCATGCTGTCAATGCTTTCAGAAAGCAACATGCCATGACTGCACATATCCCATGTATTTGTGTTTGGGTCTTCTGCTTTCTTCTATCATTGCCAAACCTATTCATATTAGGAACCTTTCCAGATGGGAATGTTACCAGGTGTGCATACTACGATGGCTCTTTTGAAGAAAATCGTTTTTGGCAGGCTGAGAGATTCCTCAACCATGTGGTAGGATTTTTATTGCCGCTGGTCCTCATGACCTTTTGCTATTCTCACATTATAGTCACTTTGTGCAAATCACCAAGACGAGAAAAAAAGAGGGCAGTCCGAGTGGCCATAGTGATAACCAGTGTCTTCTTTTTGTGCTGGACACCATACAATGTTGTCATTATTGTGGACACTTTGGATCGGCTACAACTAATCAATAGTTGTGTAGATTTCAGACAACTTCACTTAGCAATGATAATTACAGAGTCTTTAGGGTATATTCACAGTTGCCTGAATCCCTTGCTGTATGCCTTTGTGGGGGTAAAATTCCGAAATGATGCCGTGCGTGTTTTAATGCATATCACATGCTTCAAATCAAAGATGATTAGTAAGCTAAACACAATTCAAAGGAAAGGAAGTAGTATAGAATCTGAAAGTGGTACAGTCATGTCCAGTTTTTAAAATGTCAAAACCCCTCTCAAATGTACAACCGTATTAATTATGAAAAATAGTATGGACCATCTGAAGGCCACCATTCAAATCAGGAGAAAAGCAGAGAAGGTATAGGATCAATTGATAAGTTCAAAATATTATTTCAAAATGAACTTTCCACACACTTAATTGTTCTAACTTAAAGAACAACTATCAACAAAATACAGGATTTGCCAAAGGTATTGTAAAACTGCTGATATACTGCAATGCAAAATACAGTATTTAAATTATTACTAAACAAAAATTGTGCAAATTGGATACAGCTGCTGTTCAGTTGAAAATTTTTTGTCTGGCTCCTTTTATTTTTGAAGCAAGGGATGTTGGGCGGTAGGCGGCTGGCAGTGCCATACTCAGAGTGAATTTCAGGCAGTTCATCATTAACTAGACAACATTTAGATGTATGTATGGCCAGCTTAGTACATGCTGCTCTCAGATATTACTACCTGTGTGTGTTTCCTCCTGGTTGGCTTTCCGCTCTAACAACCTCCTAAAACAATATCCAGTTGATCTCATACTAGATGTACCACCAAGGAACAATCCTGATTTGACAAATAGAAAAACATTCCGCTGCCCTCGTTACAAAAATGATGACCAACGACAACTCATTCAAAAAGATTTTCCAACAAAATTGCTGTAGATAATCATAATTTAAAGAATAGGCACAAGGCATAAATGTGCTCAGCTAAGACAACTGGAACATGTATTCATGTTATTCTTTTACTTATATATTTTTTTCTGGTTCAATAAATGTTATTGAAAGTTTGCAGGAAATTTTAGAGGAGTTGAATACGAAAACATTATGAAATTGCACATAGTGCAACAGAAGGGGTTGTCATCCCCTATACCAGTACCAAATATACACAAAAACAAATGAGACTTCAATAGTCCATAGGCAGAGGAGTCACATATAAAAGGACGGCAGGTCAAATGATGGTGATCCAGATTCAGCACTATCTGAAGGAAGGCCCTGAAAAGCACATACCTTCAGGTATATCAAAGCTTGACTCCACTTAAAGAGGAAGTTAACCCTTCCAAAAAAAATAAAAAAAAATAAACCCTGCAAGGCAAAGGCATAATGAGCTAGAATGCATAGCATACTAGCTCATTGTGAATAACTTACCTGAGAACGAAGCCCCCGAAGTGGTCCTCCTTCTTCATCTCCGCCGCTGCCATGTATCCCGGAGTGACTTCCGGGTCTCACGGCTCCGGTGCTGTTATTGGCCAGAGCCGTGATGACGTCACTCTTGCGCATGCTCACGGGAGCCGCCACTAGCGGCATATTGCCGTTAGCAGCGGCGCGCAGGCGCACTGAGCATGCCGCTGCTAACGGCAATATGCCGCTAGTGGCGGCTCCCGTGAGCATGCGCAAGAGTGACGTCTCTGGCCAATAACAGCACCGGAGCCATGAGACCCGGAAGTCACTCCGGGATACATGGCAGCGACGGGAGCCGCCACTAGCGGAATATTGCAGTTAGCAGCGGCATGCTCAGTGCGCCTGCGCGCCGCTGTCTACGGTGCCTGTCTTTTTGCAAATATCTCCTAAACCGTGTAGGTTTAGGAGATATTTCTTGGACCTACAGATAAGCCTTAATCTAAGCTTACCTGTAGGTCTAGGTGATCTGTAAGGGTTTACAACCACTTTAATAATAGGAGAGCAACCGAACTTGCTGTTCAGAATAAAATGACAAAAGCAAAACACAAGGAAAAAGCAGATTAAAGGATAAAAAAAAAGGGGGGTGGAAAGAAAATGGGAGGGGGAGGTAGGGAAAGGGAGGAAGGAAGAGAAGAAAGAATGGGGGAGGGGGAAGGAGAGTACCTTGGAATGCCACAGCCACCTAATGACTCAATCCTACAGGATCCTACAGGCGTGGCATATTCAGATGCTGATAAGACAGCATGATTATGGATTCAAGGGCAACAGCTCTGGTGGACATTCCGCGGGTCAGCATGCCAATTGCACCCTCCCTCAACTTGCAACATCTGTTGCATTGTGCTGTGTGATAAAACTGCACATTTTAGAGTGGCCTTTTATTGTGGCAAGCCTAAGGCACACCTGTGCAATAATCATGCTGTCTAATCAGCATCTTGATATGCCACACCTGTGAGGTGGATGGATTATCTTGGCAAAGGAGAAGTGCTCACTAACACAGATGATTTGTGAACAATATTTGAGAGAAATAGGCCTTTTGTGTACATAGACAAAGTCATAGATCTTTAAGTTAAGCTCATGATAAATAGGGGCAAAAACAAAAGTGTTGCATTTATAATTTATGCTCAGTGTACATAGGTAGAATATTAGCTACAGCTAAAAATAGCGCCTGCAAAGTGCCTTGAAACAGCCGCTGCTGTGTCTCTAGTGTGAAAGCCTGAGGGCTTTCACACTGGAGCAGTGCGCTTGCAGGCCGTTAAAAAAACTCCTGCAAGCCGCATCTTTGGATCGGTGAAGGAGCGGTGTAAACATTGCTCCTTCACTGCTCCAAAGATGCGGCTTACGGTAGTTTTTTTTAACGTTTGAAATCAATGGGGCAGCACAGCTATACCGCCAGCAAAGCGCCGCTGCAGGGGGTTAAAACCGGCCCGCTACTGGCCGAATATCACTGCTAAAACGACGGTAAAGCTGCGCCGGCGCCCCCACCGCCCCAGTGTGAAATGGGCCTGACAATAGTTTTTGTTACTGTAATATAATATTATGCAGCTATAAGATGAACTACAGGTGCGTTGAAAAATGGCAACAGACATCATCAGCTGGTGTCTAATTGGTCGTCATTTAAGCATATACTGTACAATGCAAAATAAATAGAATTAAAAAAAACATGGTAAGTACATCTCTGCAATGCGTGAAAATTTCCCTATGTGTTATCCTTTTTAGATATGCCACAAGTACAAAAAAATAACTGTAGATGTGCCCAGAATATAGTCTTCACCTTTCTTTCTATCTGGGCGCATCTTTTGAGCTTTGGTGAATTACAAAGGACACAGACCTTTTTTGTAACTTTCAAACGATATAACAAAGTGTTATCAATGGTATTCTTAGCAGACCAAAAAGGAGCAAATAAGAGAAGTTAATTGTTAGGGTTTACATCCACTTTTCACAATGGCCCTTTTTCACCCTCTAAGGCTGGTTTCACACTTATGCATTTTTAGTGCTTTTTGCACTACAGTCCATCTTACATGGTTTCCTATGGAACACGTTCTGTAGAGCAAATCTGCAAAATGCAAAAAGCACTAAAACTGCATAGGTGTGAATCCAGCCTAACAACTGTGAAAACTGCAGGTATCAAATCACCTGTTTAAAAGGACATATAAATAAATTGTAAATGAAAAATGCAATTAAAAATATCAAGTTTTTAAAATTAGCTTTTTATTTTTATACTCAGTACTTTTTAAAAGTATTTTTTTTCTATTTTTATAAGCAATATTTTATTACTTTTTTCTAATTTTCTTGTAGATCAGCATGAGCTGTACAGAGAAAGGAGGAAAATGACTCATGGGTATTTCTTTTTTAGTAAACTTTGTTTACAGTATTTCTTGCTTTGAGTTTGCATTTTGTAAAAGTGTGACAAATGTACAGTAATTCAAAAATTTTCAGGGTGAAAAAAACAGTAGGATTAAGGTGCTTAGTAAAACAGACTATTGTAAAGTGTTTTGTAAAGTGACCTCAGTATTATATAGAATTATATATATTTTTATGAGTTCATAATCTCTATGTATCCCGTTACTTCCCGAGGAAGCTCATCTCTGAAATATTTCAGTCCAGTTCTGGCAGGCATCTCTGTAACTAGACAGCATTGTAAACAAGCCCTAAACTGTCCTAAAATATTTCATTTATTTTTAGGGGTACTTGTAGGGGCTGTCAACCTTTTTTTTATTATTATTGGTTGAGCTAGATCAGGAGTCTCAAACTGGTGGCTCTCCAGCTGTTACGAAACTACAAGTCCCATGAAGCATTGCAAGGCTGACAGTTACAAGCATGACTCCCACAGGCAGAGACATAATGGGACTTGTAGTTTTACAACAGCTGGAGGGCCACCAGTTTGAGACCCCTGAGCTAGATGGACTTGTGTCTTTTTTCAACATGACTAACTATGTAACCTTTTTATCACTCTAGTGGTCAGACCACTGTACTTGAGTTCTCAGGCCAACCAGTTAACTCTGCTTGTTAGGGTTTACCTCTTCCTGATGTAGTTTTTACAGAAATGTTATATTGGTAGAATGGACTGTATACAATTATAATGTGATTTGAGATGTATAATGTGTATGCATTGACTTGCAGGACAAACTGTAAAGGGAGATTGCTAGGACTTTTCCCAGAAGAGCTCCTGTCCAGTAAGGGCTGCTATTACTCAACTGCCAGAAGCATTGGTGGATCCAGGGCAAGAACATCACAGCTACGGGTGTGTTCAGTGCCTGGGAACCACCAGTGCTGTCAGGGCTTGGACAATGGCAGCATCCAGTTTTGGATGGGAGATGCCAGTCTTCCTGGCAAGTTTAATTTAATTCAGCCACAGTTTGATTTATTCTTTGTATATATTCTTTTAATTGTTTAATGTAATGTGCCTTGTGATGCTACATCTTTTATCTACAAATATTTCAGAAGTAATTTCCAATTGTTCTTACACTTTACTTTATAGACTAGATGTTTTACTGTACAGCATATTGTATTATAAACAATATAAAACATATAAAGGCAATAAAAATGGTAAAAAATAAATGTGATTGTATTTGTTTTACTTTAGAATAGTAACTAGTTGGAAAAAAACTGCTTAATTGGCAATAACACAGCATAATAATACATTTAACAAAATTAAATATTATATGATGATTGGGACCAATAGCATACTATGACATGCCAAATTAAATGACAATTCAGCTGGATGCTACTTCAAGAAAGGAAAGCAGCCATTTATGTCTCTGTGACAGAGGTCAACTAGACTCCATGGATACACCCCCCGGGGGGGCTTTATCACATCAGTCTGGGCTCACAGTACTACAGCACTGAATGGTGCCCAAATCTGATTAAGTAATTGCTGAAGCAAGCACCACTGCCAACTGGTAAGAAGTGGAAGGATCCATGACTTGTATACTTTTTGAAGAATAAGTGCAGGATGGCTGGTGTCTTGCTGAGAAAGTTCCCCCGGCGGATAAGGACCCCCCTGTACTGTGCAGGCGCTGCGCTTGCACAGTACAAAGCACAATCAAGCACAATGGAGTTTCCGAAAATAGCCGAAGATCAACACAGTCAGCTGTACACGGCGCCTGCGCACTACATTCTAACCTATGTCCAGGTTCGAGCCCCACCATCCAAGTGGACATAGAGTTAGAATAAAAATATGCTGAGCGCAGCGAGGCAGTGCCCGAGGCGTGGCGAGCGTAGCGAGCCCGCAAGGGGCCCTGTTACAGGTGCCATGTACAGCTGATTCACTGTCTTCAGCTTCGGCTATTTTCAGCGGCTTTGTTGTGCTTCGTACTGCGCAAGAGCTGCGCCTGCGCAGTACAGGGGGGTCCTTAGAGATGAGCTTAAAGGTCAATGATTTGGCTATATGGAGATGGGAGGTGCAGCGCTTTAACAACCCCCACTGTTGACCTATCTTGTGGGAAAATAATAGCAACTGGCCAGGGAAAAATCCACCCCAGCAGCAGATCCACTCAGTGCTTAAACACCCCAATACCACTGTACTGGGAAAAAAATGGCAGAGGGGTGGATGTAATTCAATTGACTACTTGTGCATATCAGGTGCAGACACAATGAGGGTGATTAACTAAAGGCACTGCAAGTGTTTACATGTCCTGTGTCCCCTTTCGCAGTCAAGCGCCTCGAGGCGCTTGACTGCTCATGTTGGGATGCCATGTATTAGAAGAGGTGGGTCTTGAGTTTTTTCCTGAAGGCCTGATGGTTTTCTTCCATGCGGATGTTGTTTGGTAGAGCAGTCTCTATGTATCCCGTTACTTCCCGAGGAAGCTCATCTCTGAAATATTTCAGTCCAGTTCTGGCAGGCATCTCTGTAACTAGACAGCCTTGTAAACAAGCCCTAAACTGTCCTAAAATATTTCATTTATTTTTAGGGGTACTTGTAGGGGCTGTCAACCTTTTTTTTATTATTATTGGTTGAGCTAGATCAGGAGTCTCAAACTGGTGGCTCTCCAGCTGTTACGAAACTACAAGTCCCATGAAGCATTGCAAGGCTGACAGTTACAAGCATGACTCCCACAGGCAGAGACATAATGGGACTTGTAGTTTTACAACAGCTGGAGGGCCACCAGTTTGAGACCCCTGAGCTAGATGGACTTGTGTCTTTTTTCAACATGACTAACTATGTAACCTTTTTATCACTCTAGTGGTCAGACCACTGTACTTGAGTTCTCAGGCCAACCAGTTAACTCTGCTTGTTAGGGTTTACCTCTTCCTGATGTCGTTTTTACAGAAATGTTATATTGGTAGAATGGACTGTATACAATTATAATGTGATTTGAGATGTATAATGTGTATGCATTGACTTGCAGGACAAACTGTAAAGGGAGATTGCTAGGACTTTTCTCAGAAGAGCTCCTGTCCAGTAAGGGCTGCTATTACTCAACTGCCAGAAGCATTGGTGGATCCAGGGCAAGAACATCACAGCTACGGGTGTGTTCAGTGCCTGGGAACCACCAGTGCTGTCAAGGCTTGGACAATGGCAGCATCCAGTTTTGGATGGGAGATGCCAGTCTTCCTGGCAAGTTTAATTTAATTCAGCCACAGTTTGATTTATTCTTTGTATATATTCTTTTAATTGTTCAATGTAATGTGCCTTGTGATGTTACATCTTTTATCTACAAATATTTCAGAAGTAATTTCCAATTGTTCTTACACTTTACTTTGTAGACTAGATGTTTTACTGTACAGAATATTGTATTATAAACAATATAAAACATATAAAGGCAATAAAAATGGTAAAAAATAAATGTGATTGTATTTGTTTTACTTTAGAATAGTAACTAGTTGGAAAAAAACTGCTTAATTGGCAATAACACAGCATAATAATACATTTAACAAAATTAAATATTATATGATGATTGGGACCAATAGCATACTATGACATGCCAAATTAAATGACAATTCAGCTGGATGCTACTTCAAGAAAGGAAAGCAGCCATTTATGTCTCTGTGACAGAGGTCAACTAGACTCCATGGATACACCCCCCAGGGAGGGCTTTATCACATCAGTCTGGGCTCACAGTACTACAGCACTGAATGGTGCCCAAATCTGATTAAGTAATTGCTGAAGCAAGCACCACTGCCAACTGGTAAGAAGTGGAAGGATCCATGACTTGTATACTTTTTGAAGAATAAGTGCAGGATGGCTGGTGTCTTGCTGAGAAAGTTCCCCCGGCGGATAAGGACCCCCCTGTACTGTGCAGGCGCTGCGCTTGCACAGTACAAAGCACAATCAAGCACAATGGAGTTTCCGAAAATAGCCGAAGATCAACACAGTCAGCTGTACACGGCGCCTGCGCACTACATTCTAACCTATGTCCAGGTTCGAGCCCCACCATCCAAGTGGACATAGAGTTAGAATAAAAATATGCTGAGCGCAGCGAGGCAGTGCCCGAGGCGTGGCGAGCGTAGCGAGCCCGCAAGGGGCCCTGTTACAGGTGCCATGTACAGCTGATTCACTGTCTTCAGCTTCGGCTATTTTCAGCGGCTTTGTTGTGCTTCGTACTGCGCAAGAGCTGCGCCTGCGCAGTACAGGGGGGTCCTTAGAGATGAGCTTAAAGGTCAATGATTTGGCTATATGGAGATGGGAGGTGCAGCGCTTTAACAACCCCCACTGTTGACCTATCTTGTGGGAAAATAATAGCAACTGGCCAGGGAAAAATCCACCCCAGCAGCAGATCCACTCAGTGCTTAAACACCCCAATACCACTGTACTGGGAAAAAAATGGCAGAGGGGTGGATGTAATTCAATTGACTACTTGTGCATATCAGGTGCAGACACAATGAGGGTGATTAACTAAAGGCACTGCAAGTGTTTACATGTCCTGTGTCCCCTTTCTCCCACAATGGAGAAGGGTGAGGAAAACTGAAAATTGTATCAAATACTTACCGTAATTTTCCTTTCCTGACGCCAAACCATGGCAGCATACTAGTGATAGAGCTCCGCCTCTTGACCACTCCCTCAAAACCAGTGAATAGCATAAATGAAAGGCCTAGTTATTCCCCACCCCATTCTCTGTAAATAGCTACATACTGAAACGTATAAGGGTGGTACTGTATGCTGCCATGGTTTGGCGTCAGGAAAGGAAAATTACGGTAAGTATTTGATACAATTTTCCGATTTTCCTGAAGCCAACATGGCAGAATACTAGTGATAAATAACTAGCTGATAGGGTGGAATCTACTTGTCAAACCAATCTTCTATGTCTTTGGATTGTGGTGAGAAACCCACACAGGGAGAAGATATAAACTTCAATACAAGCATTAGCATGTTGGAAAATTGAACCAGCAACCCCAGTGCTGCTAGACAGAATTGCCACCCACTTAGCCAGCAGGCAGCCTCTGCAAAGTAGATTCATGGGTGCCAGACACCTAGGGTGTGCCACCTGTCCAGGATTCACCCAGACAGTTCGGGTTTTGAAACATGTATCAGGATTTCAGTCCACCTGAGACCCGGACATATTACCCAGGCCAGGCTGTGGCTCCCCAAGTAACCGAGATAGTCATATACAAAACTGTTGCCGCTGTAGGCGGCTGTTTGGCCTCACTGAAGGGTGATGATGTCAGCAAGGGCAAATTGGCCACACCCACTAGAGCACTCTGCGCGTTACATTACTACTCTCCTTGGGGCACCCAAATGTGTCTGTGCAACGCCAACCCGGCAGACTCCCAGACTACTACAGGATGACAACAATGCAGGGAAAAGCATCCAGCAAGATGCCACATCTGCATGGACAAGAACGCTGTCTCCTATGGCAACAGTCTCCAACAGTTTCCAATACAAGTGTAACAGTTGCTTCAGGTAATTAAGGCAAGTTCAAAACAGAATCTTGTGCCATTCTTATCAATAATAAAGACATTTGGCATTACCTGTTAGCTGCCTACTCCTCCAGGAAGTGTCTACTCACCAGCCTCCTGGGCATAGATACTGCATCACAGGCCCTGCAGGACTCTTGCTGGGGCGCTGGCTCTGGGGAAGAGGAGCAAAGACGTCTTCCTTGGAGCTCTTCTCCTGAGTGGGAGCACCTTGCCTTGGCCCGGCCCTTTTGAGAGCGTGGGCGTGTGCGGGGCTGAAGCAAATCAAAGCCAATCCGCATGAGAGGGCACTCTTTTTCCTGAAAGCTTAACGATAGGGTGGTCCCCACCCTAGTTGTTGAGGGTCTTTGTATGAGCAGTAACTGACTCTTGATCTGTGGAGAAATGGGACGAGGTGAGCTGAGGTGAGGATAGCGGAAAAGCGACAGAAGGATCAGGAGTAGATATAGGAGAAAGGATTCCACTTTCCTTTTTTTTTTATTTATCTACATATACCTACATGCATATACACACACATATCTACATATGTACACACACATATATATATATATATATATATATATATATATATATATATATACACACATATATATATATATATATATATATATATATATATATATATACACACATACCTACACACATATACTGCAGAGGATTAGTCTGGGGCGGGTTAGGAAAGGGTTAATTAAAGAGGGTAGGAACTTCTCCTTCAGCCCTGCTTACTGTCAGCTGAGCTGAAGATGTCAGAGGAGAGTGTGTTTGGCGAGAGAGAGACACAGTGGCCTGCTGTGTGAGGATCCACTGCTGGATTATGTACCTGCTGGGGTGAGCAAAACCATATCAGAGACTGTATCTCTGGCTAGAGCCGTGTACTTTGTCTATATATCAGCCTGTTGGCTAAAGAGACTGAACTTTTCCTATCTCTGCACCTGTGCGAGCCTGTAATTTCTTCTGTTTGTTTTGCTGAATAAAGCCATTTTTATTTTACTGAACTGTCTGAACCGGCCTTTCACCCCTCTGATCCCCTACAATACATACATGTATTTACATACACCCCCACACATCCACATACATTTTTTTTTTAAACGTGTATATATGTATACACAGTGCTGGGACAAGGCCATTTGGTGCCCAGGGCAAAGATGGCAAACTGCGCCCCCCCCCCCCCCCCCGTTTTTAAGAAAGAATCAATGTCGTTTCAGAACAAGAATATACTTAACCGGTTCCTGACCGGCTCCTGTACTTATACATCGGCAGAATGGCATGGCTGGGCAAAGTAACGTACCCGTACGTTACTTTGAATTTCCCGCAATCGTGTCACGGAGCTCAAGAACGGGGAGATGCAGATGTAAACAGCATCTCCCCGTTCTGCCTAATGACAGCACACTGATCGTCTGCTCCCTATCATCGGGAGTAGCGATCAGTGTGATGTTACACACAGCAACGCCAGACAGTTAGAAACACGCCCCTAGGATACACTTAACCCCTCCCCGCCCCCTAGTGGTTAACCCCTTCACTGCCAGTGACATTTTTACAGTAAACAATGCAATTTTATAGCACTGATTGCTGTATAAATGACAATGGCCCCAAAAATGTGTTAAAATTGTCCGATGTGTCCGCCATAATGTCGCAGTCACAATAAAAATCACTGATTGCCGACATTACTAGTAAAAAAAAATTATTAATAAAAATGCCATAAAACTATCCCCTATTTTGTAAACACTATAGCTTATTGCGATTAATTTTTTTACCAAAAATATGTAGAAGAATATGTATCGGCCTAAACTGAGGAAACAAAATGTGTTTTTATATATTTTTGGGGATATTTATTATAGCAAAAAGTAAAAAATAATGTGTTTTTTTCAAAATTGTCGCTCTTTTTTTGTTTATAGCGCAAAAAAAACCGCAGAAGTGATCAAATACCACCAAAAGAAAGCTCTATTTGTGGGTAAAAAAAGACATCAATTTTGTTTGGGAGCAACATCGCATGACCGCGCTATTGTCAGTTAAAGCAACGCAGTGCCGAATCACAAAAAACGCTCTGGTCAGGAAGGGGGTAAATCCTTTCGGGGCTGAAGTGGTTAAAACAATACAAATTCAATTCGGTTTAATGTGATAGAAACAGAGTTCACTCACACAACAAAACACTCCCCTTACCATAAAATGTGCCCATCAGAATGCCCCTTAACATAAAATTTGCCCATCAGAGTGCCCCTTAAAGCGGTTCTGCACTGTCTTTATGTTTTTTTTTTTTTTTTTACTGCAATGCAATGGCTTATGCAATGCAGTTTAGGTACTCACGTGTCCTTGGATGTAAACCGGCAGCAGCTTCTTTCAAATAGATTTATTATTTCTAGAAATTTTTTAATGCTGGGGGCCATCTTGCCTGGCCCAGCATGCACCGCTGTTACTGCGCCGATCTCGCGCGTGCGCAGTAACGGCGAAGTGCAGCTCATGTTCTCCGAAATCTCGCGAGATGTCGGCACATCTGCCGACATCTTGCGAGATTTCGGAAGATGTGGCCGACATCTCGCGAGATTTCGGAAGATCCCAGGAGACAGTGCGGCGTGACGAGGATCCCCGCACAGACCCCGCCCACCGCCGCAGACACAGAGGACAGGAAGTCGGCGATTATCAAGGTAAGTGAAATAAAAAAAACACATTTCATTTAGTACTCTTTGCCTGATTTGGAGGGCAAAGAGATTTACTAAATGAAATGTGTGCAGAACCGCTTTAACATAAAATTTGCCCATCAGAGTGCCCCTTAACATAAAATATGTCCAACAGAGTGCCCCTTAGTATAAAATTTCCCATGGGCACATTTTATATTAAGGGACACTCTGATGGTAAAATTGTATGTTAATGGGCATTCTGATGGGCACATTTTATATTAAGGGGCACTCTGATGGGCACAACAAAACGTGCCCCTTAACGTAAAATCTGCCCAACAGAGTGGTGCCCCTTAATACAAAATGTGCCCATCAGTGTTGCTCTTAAAATAAAATATGCCCATCAGAGTGCCCCTTAACATAAAATGTGTCCATCAGCGTGCCCCTTAACATAAAATAAGGGTCACGCTGATGGGCACCTTTTATGTTAAGGGGCACTCTGATGGGCACATTTTATTTTAAGGGGCACTCTGATGGGTATATTTTTAATGTGCACGATGATGGGCACATTTTATGTTAAGGGGCACTCTAATGGGCACAAAAAAATTTGTCCATCAGTGTGCCCCTTAAGAAAATATGCCCATCAGTGTGCACATTAAAAATATACCCATCAGTGTGCCCCTTAAAATAAAATTTTTCCATCAGAGTGCCCCTTAACATAAAAAAAAGGTGCCCATCAGCGTGACCTTTAACAAAATATGCCCAGCAGTGTGCATATAAAAATATGTATATGCCCACTAGTGATCACCAGTTGGCCCACATACCTTGAATGCAGGAGGGCACGCCGCACAACTAAAATACTGAAGGGGCAGATAGCAGAAGCTGCGAGATATGGAGAGCCTGAGCCAGGACCCGGGAACCGTGAGTAGCAGGGGGTTGGGGCGCGCATGTGACGTCACGCCCCTACTCGTGGCCCGTGAGTGCGAGCTCGTCTTCTCTCAACTTTGTCTCCGAGACCTGAGGTGAGGAGCAGGGGGCGCACGCACGCAGTGTCACTGGTTGCTGGGGAGTATAAACTCCCCTCAGTGCAGCCCCCCCTCTATCAGTATAGACCCCCCTCAGTTTAGACCCCCTCTATCAGTATACACCCTCCTCAGTGCAGACCCCCCTCCATCAGTATAGACCCCCTCTCAGTGCAGACCCCCCTTTCATCAGTATAAACTCCCCTCAGTGCAGACCCCCCCCTCTATCAGTATAGACCCCCCTCAGTGCAGACCCCCTCTATCAGTATAGACCCTCCTCAGTGCAGACCCCAACCATCAGTATAGACCCCCTCCATTGCAGACCCCCCTCTCAGTATAGAATCCCTCTCAGTGCAGACCCCCCTCCATCAGTATAGATACCCCATCAGTATAGACCTCCCTTCAGTGCACACCCACCTCCATCAGTATAGACCCCCTCTATCAGTGCAGACCCCTTCCATTGCAGACCCCCCTCTAACAGAATAGACTCCCTCCAGTGCAGACCCCCCTCTATCAGTATAGATACCCCCTCAATACAGACCCCCCTCTCCACTTGTGCTAGTAGACTCCCCTTTCCCCTCTCATACCGCCCCCCCCAGCACATGTCCATCTGCATTACAATAATATGTATATACCTCAGAACAGTGCGGGATATGCACAGCGGTGTGTCCCTTAGGCTCCCTCCTCTGCTGCTGCCCATAGGTGTCACTCCTCTGGACCCGGGAACTGCGAGTAGCAGGGTGGGTGGGGCACGCATGTGATGTCACGTCCCTACTCGCGGCCCGTGAGTGCGAGTAGGGGCGGGCAAGTGCGAGTCTCCGAGACCTGCGGTGAGGAGCAGGGGGCGGGCGCACGCACGCAGCGTCACTGGTTGCTGGGGAAACCCATGGTCCCAGCAAACTAGTGACGGTGAAGGACAGGCACAGGACACTTCACTGTGCCCCCCCACCCCCAATAAATTGTACCGCCCAGGGCATCCCCCCTTCCGCCCCCCCTTGTACCGGCTCTGCGTATATACACACCCATATTACATATACATACATACCTACACACACACATGCAACACCTGCAGTAATGGACTGGGGGGGGGGGGGGGGATGCCATTTTCTTCAATAAGTTTTATCTATTTTGCCGAGACCCAACAATTCATTATAGCCGCGATCAGTTTTAAATTACTTTTTTTTTCCTTTAGAAATGTCATTTTGCTGTGGTACTGTTCTAAACACAGGAAAACTGCGTCACTTCACAGGCATACTATAGACACCCCCCAGGCATGATATTTAAAGTAATATTTAATGTTTATTGTTTCACTTTAAGCATTATAAAAATCACGGCTCCCAAAAAAACTTTAGTTTTTAAAACTTTTTTTTTTGCATTGATACATGTCCCCTGGGGCAGGGCCCGGGTCCCCGAACCCTTTAACCACTTTCAGACCGGACCATTTTGCAGCCTTAAAACTAAAAGGACTTTACAATTTCGCACTGCACTGGTTTAACTGGTAATTACTCGGTCATGCAATGTTGTACCCAAAAGAAATTTGCGTCCTTTTCTTCCCACAAATAGAGCTTTCTTTTGATGGTATTTGATTGCCTCTGCGATTTTTATTTTTTTGCGCTATAAACGGAAAAAGACTGAACATTTTGAAAAAAAAATATATTTTCTACTTTTTGTTATATGAAAAATCCAATAAACTAAATTTTAGCCATACTTTTAAGCCAAAATGTATTCAGCCACATGTCTTTGGTAAAAAAAATGTCAATAAGCGTATATTTATTGGTTTGCGCAAAAGTTATAGCGGCTACAAACTAGGGTACATTTCTGGAATTTACGCAGCTTTTAGTTTATGACTGCCTATCTCATTTCCTGAGGTGCTAAAATGGCAGGGAAGTACAACCCCCCCCCCCCCCCCCCCCAAATGACCCCATTTTGGAAAGTAGACACCCTAAGGAAATTGCTAAGAGGCATGTTAAGCCCATTGAATATTTTATTTTTTTTGTCCAAAGTGATTGAATAATGACAAAAAAAAAAAAAATGTTTACAAAAAGTTGTCACTAAATGATATATTTCTCACACATGCCATGGGCATATGTGGAATTACACCCCAAAATAAATTCTGCTGCTTCTTCTGAGTACGGGATACCACATGTGTGGGACTTTTTGGGAGCCTATCCGTGTACGGGACCCCGAAATCCAAGCACCGCCTTCAGGATTTCTAAGGGCGTAAATTTTTGATTTCACTCCTCACTACCTATCACTAACTATCACAGTTCTGAAGGCCATAAAATGCCAAGATGGCACAAACCCCCCCCCCCAAATGACCACATTTTGTTGGAAAGTAGACACCCCAAGCTATTTGCTGAGAGGCATGTTGAGTCCATGGAATATTTTATATTTTGCCACAAGTTGCGGGAAAAATTACAAACTTTTTTTTTTTTTGCCCAAAGTTGTCACTAAATGATATATTTCTCACACATGCCATGGGCATATGTGGAATTACACCTCAAAATAAATTCTGCTGATTCTCCTGAGTACGGGGATACCACATGTGTGGGACTTTTTGGGAGCCTACCCGTGTACGGGATCCCGAAATCCAAGCACCGCCTTCAGGATTTCTAAGGGCGTAAATTTTTGATTTCATTCCTCACTACCTATCACTACCCATCACAGTTTTGAAGGCCATAAAATGCCAAGATGGCACAAAACCTCCCTTAATGACCCCATTTTGGAAATTAGACACCCCAAGCTATTTGCTGAGAGGCATGTTGAGTCCATGGAATATTTTATATTTTGCCATAAGTTGTGGGAAAAATGATAAACTTTTTTTTTTTTTTGCCCAAAGTTGTCACTAAATTATATATTGCTCACACATGCCATGGGCATATGTGGAATTATGGGGATACCACATGTGTGGGACTTTTTGGGAGCCTATCCGTGTACGGGACGCCGAAAACCAAGCACCACCTTCAGGATTTCTAAGGGCGTAAATTTTTGAATTCACTCCTCACTACCTATCACAGTTTTGAAGGCCATAAAATGCCCAGATGGCACAAAACCCCCCCAAATGGCCCCATTTTGGAAAGTAGACACCCCAAGCTATTTGCTGAGAGGCATGTTGAGTCCATGGAATATTTTATATTTTGCCATAAGTTGTGGGAAAAATTACAAACTTTTTTTTTTTTTTTGCCCAAAGTTGTCACTAAATTATATATTGCTCACACATGCCATGGGCATATGTGGAATTACACCCCAAAATTAATTCTGCTGCTTCTCCTGAGTATGGGGCTACCACATGTGTGGGACTTTTTGGGAGCCTATTCCTGTACGGGACCCCGAAAACCAAGCACCGCCTTCAGGATTTCTAAGGGCGTTAAATTTTGATTTCACTCCTCACTACCTATCACTGCGTATCACAGTTTTGAAGGCCATAAAATGCCCAGATGGCACAAAACCCCCCAAAATGACCCCATTTTGGAAAGTAGACACCCCAAGCTATTTTCTGAGAGGCATGGTGAGTATTTTGAAGCTCTCATTTTTTTTTGAAAATGAAGAAAGAAAATAAATTTTTTTTTTCTTTTTTCAATTTTCAAAACTTTGTGACAAAAAGCGAGATCTGCAAAATACTCACCATACCTCTCAGCAAATAGCTTGGGGTGTCTACTTTCCAAAATGGAGTCATTTGGGGGTATTTTGTGCCATCTGGGCATTCCATGGCCTCTGAAACTGTGATAGGCAGTGAGGAGTGAATTCAAAAATTTACACCCTTCGAAATCCTGAAGGTGGTGCTTGGTTTTTGGGGTCCCGTATGTGGCTAGGCTCCCAAAGAGTCTCACGCATGTGGTATCCCCGTACTCAGGAGAAGCAGCAGAATGTATTTTGGGGTGTAATTCCATATATGCCCATGGCATGTTTGAGCAATATATCATTTAGTGACAACTTTGTGCAAAAAAAATAAAAAAAATAATAATTATTATTTTTCCCGCAACTTGTGTCAAAATATAAAATATTCCATGGACTCGACATGCCTCTCAGCAAAAAGCTTAGGGTGTCTACTTTCCAAAATAGGGGTCATTTGGCGGGTTTTGAACTGTCCTGGCATTTTATGCACAACATTTAGACGCTTATGTCACACATTACCCACTCTTCTAACCACTTGAAGACAAAGCCCTTTCTGACACTTTTTGTTTACATTGCATTGAACCCCCAAACAATATATATTTTTTTAAAGCAAAGGCCCTACAGGTTAAAATGGTGGGTGTTTCATTTTTTTTTTCACTCAGTATTTGCGCAGCGATTTTTCAAACGCATTTTTTTTGGAAAAAACACACTTTTTAAAATTTTAATGCACTAAAACACACTATCTTGCCCAAATATTTAATGAAATAAAAAAGAAGATCTTAGGCCGAGTACATGGATACCAAACACGACATGCTTTAAAATTGCGCAGAAACGTGCAGCGGTGACAAACTACATAAATTTTTAAAAGCATTTAAACGCCTTTACAGGTTACCACTTTAGATTTATGGAGGAGGTCTACTGCTAAAATTACTGCCCTCGATCCGACCTTCGCAGTGATACCTCACATGCATGGTGCAATTTCTGTTTACATATGACGCCAGACCGACGCTTGCGTTCGCCTTTGCGCGAGAGCAGGGGGGGACAGGGGTGCTTTTTTTATTTTTTATTTTTTTATTATTATTGATTTTGCTTTTTTATTTAATTTTTCAACTGTTCCTTTCATTTATATATATTTTTTATCATTTTTATTGTTATCTCAGGGAGTGTAAATATCCCCTATGATAGCACTAGGTAGTGACAGGTACTCTTTTTTGAAAAAATTGGGGTCCATTAGACCCAAGATCTGTCCTCTGCCCTCAAAGCATCTGACCACACCAAGATCGGTGTGATAAAATACTTTCCCAATTTCCTAATGGCGCTGTTTATATCCGGCGAAATATAAGTCATGAAATGCTCGTAGCTTCCGGTTTCTTAGGCCATAGAGATGATTGGAGCCATTCTGGTCTCTGATCAGCTCTATGGTCAGCTAGCGGAACCACCGGCTGCATTCTCAGGTTCCCTGTTGGGACAGGAGAGCCAGAGAAAACCATGGAAGACGGTGGGGGGGGGGGGCATTCCCTCCCACTGCTTGTAAAAGCAGTCTAGAGACTAATTAGCCACTAGGAGTGCTTTTACATGAAAGCCGACCGCTGGCTGAAAAGAATGATACCAAGATAATACCTAAACCCGCCGGCATCATTCTGGTATATATCAAAGTCCAGCAACATACCAGTACGTTGCTGGCCCTTGTTTGGCATATATTGTAATCTTTTTTTTCATGCAGCCTGTGGGCTGAATGAAAAAAAAAGATTGATCGGTGGGTATGCCCACCATTAGTATACCTCCCTTCATCCACCCACTTCTAATGATGGGCATACATGCACCATTTTTTTTTTAACTGTGGTGGTGAAATCACCTCCAACAGCGCTGGAGTCACGGATTTATGTATCGTGGGAGCAAACGTTGTTGCTGTCAAGATAAATAAATCCGCGCTGCAACTGAATGGCGTACCTGCTAAGCAAATTATGGTTAACAATAAAACAAAGTAACATTACAGTATAACAGTAAGATTTACCATACCTGCAAAGCAAATACAAAAAAAACATACTAAAAAATAAAACATTTTTTAACGCAACCTGTGCCTAAAATATATATATGTCGAAGCATGGGGGCATCCTCACGCAAAAAAGTTATGCCGCGTACACACGGTCGGACTTTTCCACGGGCAAGCCTCCGTCGGAATTTCGACCGTATGTAGGCGGCATTAGGAGCAAATCGCTCCTCCGCCCTCTGCTGCCCCCATGCTTCGGCATATATGCTCTTTTTTTTTTAACTGTGGTGGTGAAATCACCTCCTACAGCGTTGGAGTCACGGATTTATGTATCGTGGGAGCAAACGCTGTTGCTGTCAAGATAAATAAATCCGCGCTGCAACTGAATGACATACCTGCTAAGCAAATTATGGTTAACAATAAATCAAAGTAACATTACAGTATAACAGTAAGATTTACCATACCTGCAAAGCAAATACAAAAAAAACATAGTAAAAAATAAAAAAATTTTTAACGCAACCTGTGCCTAAAATATATATATGCCGAAGCATGGGGGCATCCTCCCGCAAAAAAGTTATGCCGCGTACACACGGTCGGACTTTTCCACGGGCAAGCCTCCGTCGGAATTTCGGCCATATGTAGGCGGCATTAGGAGCAAATTGCTCCTCCGCCCCTGCTGCTCCCATGCTTCGGCATATATGCTCTTTTTTTTAACTGTGGTGGTGAAATCACCTCCTACAGCGTTGGAGTCACGGCTTTATGTATCGTGGGAGCAAACGCTGTTGCTGTCAAGATAGGTAAATCCGCGCTGCAACTGAATGGCGTGAAAACCTGACCTGAAAACAAAAAAATGGTTAACAATAAAACATTGCAGAATAGAATACAGTAAAAAAGAGAAGAACAATAGAGAGAGAAAAGAGAGAAAGAGAACAATAAAACACTTTTTTTGTAACTGTAACAGTTCCAGCGGTTTTGGTCTCAAAATGTGATGGCATTCTTGAGAACGTGTGCCTAGTCTGTGCAATGCTGTACCCTACGCTAATACTCAACTAGTGTATGGTAGCGTTCAAAACATTCACCGATGCAAAGACCAGGATTGTCAGGACAGCAGGGACAATAATAGCAGGTATCACGCCTAAATCCGCGCTTTCTGCAGACACGACATTTTCTTTGGGGGGCTCGTTGGGTAGGGGTACTCGGGAGGACATAAATAAAACACCGCTCATGCAGCCGGCTAACTGCATTTGGATTGGGAAGGTGAAGTGGAGCACCGTCTGGAAACAGAAGGGCTCCGATGATCTCTTCCTGGAATTTAAGGAAGGATCCAGTACGTCCTGATGCTCCGTATAGCACATGAGCGTTTAGCAAAGCCAAATGGAATAAGTAAATAGACACTTTTTGTACCAGCGTCTAGCCTTACGGGCAACTAGGTACGGCGCCAACAACTGGTCGTTGAGGTCCACCCCTCCCATGTTTTGGTTATACTCGTGGACACAGAGGGGTTTCGTCACAACACCAGTCGCCGTAGTAATTTGGACCGTCGTGTCTGCATGAAGGAAGGTAAGAACGAAAACATTCTTATTATCCCTCCACTTCATAGCGAGCAAGTTATTACACTGCAAGCAGGCTCTCTCCCCCAGCCTAAGACGGGAATCTACAAGCCGCTGGGGAAAGCCCCGGCGATTAGGTCGCACGATGCCACAGGCTCCAATCTGCTGATCAAACAAATGACTAAACAGTGGCACGCTCGTGTAATAATTGTCCACGTACAAGTGGTACCCCTTTCCGAATAAGGGTGACACCAAGTCCCACACAATCTTGCCAGCGCATTCTATGTAGTCAGGGCAGTTTGTCGGCTCTACGTGGCTATCTTTGCCCTCATAAACCATAAAACTACATATATAGCCTGTGGCCCTGTCACAGAGCTTATACATCTTGACCCCGTATCTGGCACGCTTGCTGGGAAGGTATTGTTTGAATGACAAGCGGCCAGAAAACTTAATCAGGGACTCGTCAACGCAGACAACTTGATGGGGAGTAAACAAGTCTGCAAAACGTTGGTTGAAATGGTTTATGAGGGGCCGAATTTTATAGAGCCGATCGTATGCAGGGTCTCCACGAGAACGACAGAGTTCATTGTCGTTGAAGTGCATGGACCGCAAAATCATCTCGTCTCGTGCCCTGGACATTGAAGCAGAGAACACGGGCAGATGGTACATTGGCTCAGTGGACCAATATGAACGCAACGTACCCATTTTAACTATGCCCATGATGAGGGAAAGGCCCAGAAAGAGCTTAAATTCGGGGACCGTAATTGGTCTCCAATCTCTGGCAAGGGAGGACAACTGGGGATTAGCGGCGATGTGTTGACCAGCGTACAAATTGCTTTGGTCCACAATAGATCTATAGAGATCTTCGGTGAAAAACAGCGAAAAAAAATCAAGTGACGTAAAATCAACTGTTTCCACCTGAATACCGGGTTGGCCAGTGAATGGGGGAAGTACGGGTTCTGCAGAAGTGGTGGGCACCCAATCAGGATTTGCGAATTCTGCAGAAGGGGAAATATGGGCACGACGTGCCTGTCTTTGTCTTCTTCTAGGTGGCAGAGGGACACTACTTGTGCTTGCCACCTCGCCAGCTTGAACTGCACTTATGGGACTCGCTACGTCACCACGTGATACTGCAGTGCTGGATGTACGTCCAGGGTGTACTAGGCCACTGGTGCTTGCCAGTTCACCAGAAGGAATAGCGGCTCTAGTACGTCTCTGCTTCCTACGAGCGACCTGCGGTTCTTGCACCTCAACATCAGAAGAAGGAGTTTGGGGTCTGGTACGCCTGACCTTAGCAGGGACCACAACTCCGCCGTCAGAGCTATCTGTCATGGAGCCGCTGTCGTCTACTGGATCGCATTCTGAGCCTGATTCTGACAGATGAGTGACCTCCTCTTCACTATCTGACATACTCAGAAACAAGTAGGCCTGTTCACTAGTGTACATTCGATTTGCCATTTTGGGCTCTAAATTTAGTAGTACACTAGTGAGACTCACAGGGAAAAAAAAGCTCCTGACTGTTAGCGACTGAATCAAAACGCTACCAAAAAAACTGTTAGCGATCGCAGGGATCAGGCCTGACTCTGCAAACGCTGCAGTTATGTGTGCTTAGTGTTTTGTAAGTGACAGTGATCGATCGATACTGCACTTGGGTAGGCTGGGCTGGGCGGACGGGCTAAACGCAGGTGCTAGCAGGTATCTAGGCTGATCCCGCTAACACTGCGTTTTTGGGAACCCTAAACTGCTGGGGACGCTAGTATAGATCTGATCAGATCAGATATCGATCTGTTCAGATTCTATACCACTAAGGGAGGTGTATGCTGTGTGCGTGGGCATTAGCGGTACTGGTACTAACCCAACGCTGCCTGGGGCGACGCAGACCCTATTTGACTCTAAAACCTTACTTATATCACCCGCTGGGCGATCAGGGGGTTAAACCTTTATTAGGTAATAAACGGCGGGTGCCCTGAAACTATAAAAAATAAACTAACTGACCAGCGTCACCCGTAACAGTTATATGGTGATCACTGGTGAAAGGGTTAACTAGGGGGCAATCAGGGGGTCAAAATCTTTAGTAGGTAGTATATGGGGGGGTCCCTGACGCTATAAAACGCCGCGGCAAACCTAAATACCTACCTCCCTAACTAGCGTCAACTGTGACACTAATACAGTGATCAAAAAAACGTTTGCTTAGTGACACTGGTGACGGGGGGTGATCACGGGGTTAACCCTTTATTAGGGGGGGTTCCTAGACCTAAAGGGGGCTAAATCTAACTGCCCTAACAGTTATTAGGGTCACAATGCACCAATGCAGTAAAAAAAAAAAAAATGCTTTGGTGTCACTGTGACAGGGGGTGCAGGGGGCAATCGGGGGGGGGGGGGGGGCTAGGGTGTGAAAAGTGTGCCTAGAGTGTTCTACTGTTAGTGTAGTGTAGTGTTTGTGTAGTGTAACTCACGCGTCTTCTCTCCTCTGTGTCGGTTCGAAAAGACCGCCACGAGGAGAGATGACATCACTTCTTCTAGCTCTGTTCACAATACAGAGCCAGAGGAAGCATTCCATTGGCCGGGAGCGATCGCGAGGGGGTGGCCACGAATGAGTGGCCCCCCCCCTCATCTCCGATCCCTCCCCCAATGTCCCGGTCATCTACAGGCATGGGGGCGGGCCCGATCGGGCCCCCCACGGCCGTTAGGGATGACATCACTTCCTCTAGCCCTGTTTACATGACAGGGCTAGAGGAAGTGTTTGATTGGCCGGGAGCGATCGCGAGGGGGTGGCCACGAATGAGTGGCCTCCCCCTCATCTCAGATCGCTCCCCCAACGATGCCGACCACCGCAGGCACCGGGGGCAGGTAGGGACTTATATATACGCCCTCCTGCCTGCCCGTGCCATTCTGCCGACGTATATCGTCGTGCGGCGGTCGGCAAGTGGTTAAAGACAATAACTTGCATATAAGCCTTTAAAATTAGCACCTTGGTTTTTCATGTTAGTGTTACATAGACTTTAACGGGTTTCCGCGGCTTTCGAATTTGCCACAAACACTGCATAATGTGTGTTGTTCGCCGAACTTATGCTCGGGCTGAAGCGTTTGCCCATCCCTAATATATATATATATATATATATATATATATATATATATACACACACATACATACAAAACCTCTGCATCCCAGTTTCCCACAGTGTGTCGGGCCCAGCCACATATGCAGGTCCAGCAACCGCCCTGTCGTGAGGCACCATAAGGCACAGCCGCAAAACCATGGTCTGACAGGTCAGTTCACGTAATAGGCCATGTCCCACCACAGGGTGGCCAAAGGCCAGGCCAGCAGGTCGAGGCCAGTCTCCCCAATGGGGCCCACGCACAAGAAGTCCCAGTATTATATAATTAAACCAGATATATTAAACAGTGCGACATAAGAACATTATCTTAAGAAAATAAGAAAAATTGTACAAAGTTCTTTCCCAATGGTATTTCACACCAGCGTGCATTGCTAAAAATGTCCCTGATTGCAAGTCCTCTTGCTTTCGGGGCTGTGAGGTCGACGGTGACACGTTTTATACATAGTGGTCTTGTGCAGCATTGTCTGCCTATGGTTAAGAGTGTGCAGGATCCTATCTCTTACACAAATTAACATCCAGAAAAATCCTTGGGAAGCTCTTCTTCACAGACCAATAAAAGATGTGCCAAGGCCAAGGGGCCAAGTGCAAGGGCCAGCACTCTAATCTCCTGAAGGAAATAAATTTTTATGGCAATGAAACAAACCACACTACACAACTGCACCAACTATAATCTGAGGGCCCCCTGTTTTTCTGTTCAACCTTCTAGCTCTCGGGAATAAGCTGATGTCCCCAGTGTGAAAGTCTGCCTCCCCACCCTTCTTTCAGTTCCCCTTGCTGTTTCTTTCGCTGTTTCTAAAGGGTCTCTTCCCCACCTTTTTCTCCTCACTCGTGATCTCTCCTCAGAGCGACAGAATGGGGATCTGTCAATGTAAACAGACAGATCCCCGTTCTGTTAGGGAAGTAGAAAGAGATCTGCTGTACCTAGTGATCAGGAACAGCCATCTCTCTCTACTCCCAGTCAGTCCCATCCCCCCCCACAGTTAGAAACACCTCCCTAGGGAACACGTAACCCCTTGATCGCCCCCTAGTGCTAACACCTTCCCTGCCAGTGACATTTACACAGTTATCAGTGGCTATTTTTAGCTCTGATCGCTGTATAAACGTCAATGGTCCCAAAAAAGTGTCAAAAGTGTCCGATCTGTCCCCCACAAAAAAAATTGCCACTGCCATTACTAGTAAAAAAAAAAAAATTATAATAAAGATGCCATAAATATATCCCCTATTTTGGATGCTATAACTTTTGCGCAAATCAATCAATATACGCTTATTGCAATTTCTTTTACCAAAAATATGTAGAAGAATACATATTGCCCTAATCTGGTGAAGACATTATTTATTTATTTTTTTATTTTTTTCAAAAATTAAAAAAATTGTCGCTATTTTTTTTTTTATTGGGCAAAAAATTAAATCCGCAGAGGTGATCAAATACCACCAAAATATAGCTCTATTTGTGGGGAAAAAAAGGACATCAATTTTGTTTGGGTACAACATCGCACGTCCGCGCAATTGTCAGTTAAAGCGACGCAGTGCCGTAACGCAAAAAATGGCCTGGTCAGGAAGTGGGTAAATCCTTCCGGGGCTAAAGTGGTTAAATAGTATCTCCCTAAGAGGTGTGAATGAAGAAATTGAGATCAGCACTATTCTGTATGAAGTAGGAAATGATCAGCAACAATTAAAAACATTTAGATACAAAGTGTCTTCTCCTCTGAGTCATCAGGTTTAGAAAATAGCCAGTAGCATATCGCCACCTACAGTCTGTTCTAATGAACTGTGTTGATTTATTAGCTCTATAACAGTTTTCATATGGTGATCAATTTCATGTATTTATTATGGCTATGTATTGTGTTCCTTTTGCATGCCCTTAGGGTCTGAAGAAACCTAGTATGTGTAAAGTCCCATTGTCAGTTTTTTAGCCATATCAGTTATTATTTATTTATTATTATTATTGTTGTTATATACATTTTATTCATTCAATTTGTGTGTCTTTTTTTTTTTTTAAACATGTTTCTAAATGTTCTTTAATCACATTTTTTTTCAAAGTAAATAATCATTCACTGTTGTTTTGAAACCAAAACAATGGTATGACACTGCTGCTTTATAGATAGAAACCAGGGACGTACGATGAGGCCAGTGGCTGGTGAGGCACTGGCTAGTATCAGAGCCAGATACACACAGGTTACATACACTGCGAACGTTAGAGTGAGAGCAATAATTCTAGCACTAGACCTCCTCTGTAGCTGTAAACATGTAACCTGTAAAACATGTTAAAGCGTCGCCTATGGAAATTTTTAAGCTCCGAAGTTTGGTGCCATTCCACAAGATTGAATTTTAACCACTTCAATACCGGGCACTTACACCCCCTTCCTGCCCAGGCCATTTTTCAGCTTTCAGCGCTGTCACACTTTGAATGACAATTGCGCAGGCATGCTACACTGTAACCATGTAAAATTGTTATCATTTTCTTCACACAAATAGAGCTTTCTTTTGGTGGTATTTAATCACTTTTTTATTTTTTCCCCCCAAAAAAAGACAAAACATTTTGAAAAAAAAAAGTGTTTCTTAGTTTCTGTTAGTAAATGTTGTAAATAAGTTATTTTTCTACTTAACTGATGGGTGCTGATGAGGCGGAACTGATGGGCATTGATAGGTTGCACTGATGGGCACTGATGAGGCAGCACTTATGGGCACTGATTAGGTGGCACTGATGAGCACTGATAGGTGGCACTGGGCACATATAGGCGAAACTGAGGGGCACAGATAGGCGGCACTGGTGTGCACAGATAGGCAGCACTGATGGGTGGCACTGATGGGCATTGATGGGTGGCATTGATGGGCAGCTGTGATGAGCATTGATGGGCAGCAGTGATGGGCATTGATGGGCAGCACTAATGACCACTGATTGCTGGCACTTTTGGGCACTGATTTCTGGCACTTGTGGGCACAGATTGGTGGAAATTGTGAGCACTGGTTGGATCTGATTGCTGGCAGTGGTGGGCAATCATTGTTGGCACTGGTGGGCACTCTTTACACCGATTGGGATTGCGCCGTGTCCTAGCAACATGGCGCAGCCGCGATCGCCACGCTACGTGCCTCGGGGTGCGCGAGAGCGGTCCTTCTGGGAAGCTGTCATATGATGTCCACCCAGAATGAAGCGGTTAAAGCGTGACATGTTAGGTATCTATTTACTTGGCGTAACATCATCTTTCATAGTATACAAAAAAAAAAATCGGACTAACTTCGCAAATACAGTGTAACATAGAAAGCTGCAACGACCACCATTTTATTCCCTAGGGTGTCTGCTAAAAAAAATTTAATGTTTGGGGATTCTGAGTAATTTCCTAGCAAAAAAATGATGATTTTTACATGTAGGAGAGAAGTGTCAGAATTGGCCTGGGTGGCAAGTGGTTAATTACCATAAGTAATATATAAATAATTATTAACCACTTCATTACCGGGCACTTTCCCCCCTTCCTGCCCAAGCCAATTTTCAGCTTTTAGCGGTGTCGCTGTTTAAATGACAATTGCGCGGTCATGTTACACTGTACACCAGGGGTGCCCAACCAGTGGCCCGGGGGCCACATGTGGCTCGCGGAGCCCTCTGATGTGGCCCGCAACCTCCTGCTCTGGGATGGAATAGAATAGAATAGAATACTGTTATTAATAGTAACTTTATTACTAAAATCACAGTGTATATATGGGCATATCTGTTCTACTGGGCTGCTTTCAAACTGATCCGCGGGTGCAGAGTAGTGCACCTGAGGGTTACCTGCACTGAGCCATAGGCCCCTTTCACACAGTCAGTCCGACCCAATTGGACCCTCCATTCACCTCTAAAGCCCCATACACACGCGCAGATTATCCGAGGACCAGGTCCGTCGGATCATGTCCGTCGTACTTTGTCCGATGTTGGTTTTGCGTACACACGGTCGGACAAAGTTGTCGGAAAATCCGATCATTCTGAACGTGGTGACGTTTGTTGCCTACGACGGGACTACGTAGAGGCTAGTAGCCAATAGCTTTGGTCTTGTAATGTGATCTGAGCATGCGTAGCACTTTGTCCGTCGGAATTCGCTACACATGATCGGATTTGGTGTGATCGGGCTTTGTTGTCAAAAAATCTATCCAGCAGGAGATAGGACTTTGTCCGTCAGACAATCCGACAACATTGTCTGATAGGACAGAATCCATCGGAAAATCCGACCGTGTGTATGGGGCTTAAGGAGTAACAGATGTAAATGGACTTGTGTCTGTTTACAAACGCCTACCTCCAATCCGATCCAAAAAAAAAAAACAGTAGAGTGGGCTCTATAGAGTAGAGTGGGCTGCCATGCTCCCACTCTGCCCATTGTGGCCCGCGACCGGTTACCAAGTCGCTTAGGTGGCCCACGCTCTTCAAAAGGTTGGGCACCACTGCTGTACACAAACAAAATATTTTATCATTTTGTTCCCACAAATAGAGTTTTCTTTTGGTGGTATTTGATCACCTCTGCGATTTTTATTTTTTGCTAAACAAATAAACAAGACCGAACATTTTGAAAATAAAAAGTTTTTCTTTGTTTCTGTTATAACATTTTGTAAATAAGTACGTTTTCCCCTTCACTGATGGGCATTGATGAGCCTGCACTGACGGGCACTGATAAGGCAGCACCAATGAGGTGGCACTGATTAGGCTGCACTGACAGGCACCGATGAGGTGGAACTGATATTGAGAACTGATGGGCATTGATAGGCGGCACTGATGGGCACTCATAGATGGCACTGGTGGGAACTCATGGGCACTGATAGGTGACACTGATGGCATGAATGGCTGCACTAATGGGTACTTATGGATGGCACTTATAGGCGGCACTGAGGGGCACTGATAGGTAGCACTGATGGACACTGATGGGTGGCACTGATAGATGGCACTGATAGGCATCACTGATGGCACTGGCAGGCATTGCTGATGGACACTGATTGGCATATCCCTGGTGGTCCAGGGTGAAATACCCGGTGGGCATCTTTTGTGGACATCCCTGGTGGTCCTGGGTGGGCATCCGCGGGGGGGCTGTGTAAGGAGAGCTGCCGATTGTCTCTCCTCTACTCGCGTCTGTCAGACACGAGTGAGGAAAAGCCGATAAGCGTCTCTTCTTGTTTACCCTGTGATTTGCCTTGGATGGACACGGCTGATCACGTGGTAAAGAGCCTCCGTCAGAGGATCTTAACCGAGATCGCCGCACAGCGCGCCCCCCAGGGCGCGCGATCGCGGCTTATCCTGCTGGACATGATATGACGCCCAGTCAAAATAACTGAACCACCACCCGGCCGAAATTTTGCTATAGGCTGGGCGGGAAGCGGTTAAGGTAATTTACTATATTTTTAAAAACTGTACTCAAGCAGGTGGCTTAACAGATAAATTACTTGGCCAAAGCATGCACCTGACCTGCATCCTTTGGCCAATCACAGCGCTCTCTGCTAAGAAAGCCATAATTGGCCAAAGGCAGGGTGCCGCGAGCAAGGGAAGCCACTGGTGATGGGGTAAGTGCTACCGACCGACAGACCGACCGGGGAGGGGGTGCTGTCATACTGTTTGCTGCCTCAACCAGCCGCCACTCATGTAAAACCAACTACACCTTTAATCGTAAAAAATGGTATTGCACTTACAGCAAGGAGCAGAATTAAAAGCAAAGGATAAAAGCAAAGGCTTCCATAGACCTCCCGTCTTTCTGGGATGGTAGCAACACGGTGACGTTAGCACGTCCCTCCTCCCGATGTGCTTTGTCACAAGATGACGTTGTCCTGGAGGCCAGGGATGTGTGCAGACCCCTCCACAGCATTAGGGTGTGCCTGGGCACACCCTAATCACTATGTGCTGTGCCAATTCCCCCTACTGCCCAGGCTTTGTCCCCACCCTGCAGTGCTGCTGGCTTCCCTCCTCTCCTCCCCTCTCCCCCCGGCTGCTTGCGGGGGATGTTTCAGGATGGAGAGTGGGGGAAGGGGCTAGTAAATATTTAATTTACCAGCCCCTCCCCCTTCCTTTTCTAAATGAACACACTTACTCACAATGTCCATTCATAACGGAAGCATAGTAAACAGTGTTTTCTATGCGTCAGTTTGTGAATGAACAGGAAGCCACTCAGCTCGGAGCACTTCCCATTCATTCACTGTCCAGTGCAGCTGAGGCTACAGAGAAACTCATGTGTGTTTGAGCTTTGGGGTGCACACCTAATGCAATAGGCTGAATGGAGATGTGAACCCACTCCATAGAGAATAATAGATTTTTTTCTCCTCCAGCATTTTGGAGCTTCAAGCTACAAAACAGTGAGGTGTGAATGGGGCCTCACCCCACCTTAACCCCACCAAACCCTCCTTTCTGATACAGCGATTTCTAGCTAAGATAATCGAAATAATAATAATAAGAGCACTTTGTAGCTGAGCACAACCCAATGCTGTAGTAGATCTCTCTAGCCATGAAATCACTGCTACAATCTCTTGCTAATCTCTGCATCAGCATTTTGTAGCAGTGATCAATCTTTGTAAAAACAATCGCCCATGTGTCATCAGCCTAATGCCTCGTACACACGCTCTGACTTTCCGGCGGGATTGCCCGCCGGACCTAGTCCAGCGGACAAACCGCCGGACATTCCAGCGGGGCTTCGCCGGACTTTCCGAGCTGTGAACTTGCCCACACACGCCCGGACTTCTCCGGCGGACAATCCGCGGGACTTTTGAAAATGAACGGACTTGCCCACACACGGAGCAGTCCGTTCATTTAGAAAGTAACTGCAGGTAGACGGGGCTAGCGAAGGCAGTGAATGCTGCCGCGCTAGCCCCGTCACCTGGCATGGATTTAAAGGGAATCCCCACGCCAAAAAAAACGGCGTGGGGGTCCCCCCTGAATCCATCTCAGACCCTTATCCGAGCACGCAGCCCGGCCGGCCAGGAAAGGGGTGGGGACGAGCGAGCGCCCCCCCTCCTGAGCCGTACCAGGCCGCGTGCCCTCAACATGGGGGGTGCCCTGGGGAAAGGGGGGCCGTGCGGCCCCCCCACCCCAAAGCACCTTGTCCCCATGTTGATGAGGACAAGGGCCTCTTCCCAACAACCTTGGACGTTGGTTGTCGGGGTCTGCGGGCGGGGGGCTTATCGGAATCCGTGAGCCCCCTTTAATAAGAGGGCCCCCAGATCCCGGCCCCCACCCTATGTGAATGAGTATGGGGTACGATGTACCCCTACCCATTCACCTAAGGTGTAAAGTGTAAATAAAAAAAAACACAATTTTTTTAAAAATATTTTATTGCACTGCTCCGGGGGTCTTCTTCCGTCTTGGGGGGTCTTCTCGCTGGACTCCTCCGCTTTTTTACAGCATAAGAATAAAATAAATTTTAGCGTGAGGGTAGTTGATCTCAAGTACTGTATGTAACATGTTCTGATTAAACTTCAGCTTGTCGAAACTGCATCTATTTTCAAATTCTTGTATTTTCAGTGCTCACCCCCCTTGCACCACTTTTCAGGTTGTTCATCTGGTATGACGACAATTTATTCATTCCTCCACACAAAGAATGTGAGAATTGTCTGGCTGTACAAACCAGCTGAGCGACATTCCCAGCAAAGTTGACAGTTTTTGTTGGGGTAGAAACAGCAGTTCACAAACGCTTTGCATTCTCTGAATGTGGCAACGCAGGGCAAGTAAGCATACGTAGAGAGAATACAAGACGCTACCTTACTTTGACTAAATGGCCGTCCACAGATTACATACACCATGCAATATAGTTAGATATTGATTCATAGGAGAAAAAAAGTATTTGAAGCTCTCAATATAGAAGTGTCAGCAGAAATAGTTCAGGCCCATCCAAAGATCCCAGATAGTAAAGCACGCCACCCTTGTGCAGCAGTTGGGGGCTTACCAGAAAAATATGACCACTGATTAATGGTCAAACTCGCATTTGGTATGTACAGTATTAGAATCCTGCAAGAACCTCCAATCCCAGAGCCTCAATATACATGTCATGGACAGGGATCAAGTCCTGGGGAAAAAAGTGTGGGAACTCCCACCCAAGATCCACTCGCCCACCAAAAAAAAAAATATGATGATACGCTCATATGCACGAACGCTTCAAAAGTGGTATTTTTCATCCAATTTCCGTATTGTATGTATGAAGCTTAACTGTTAGTACATAAAAAAACAATCCTCAATAAACATAAATACGGTAATTCTCTGAATAATCAGCATTCATTCAATTGTGCTTCCATGCAAATGTGAACATCATGTTCTGATCTTTATTGGGGAATTTTATTTTGTATATAGAGTGTTTATGTGGTGAGTTTACACTTTTCATTGAACAGAGTTTGGATAACACAGGGTTAAACGGAAAGGTCATAAATGAACTGCACATTATCTGGACAGAATGCTTGGGGAGATAGTGATGTGTTCCTGCTTAGGAGATGTATGTTAGCTTGGGGGGGCTGCAAACTCTGCAGGGCTCCAACACACACTCGCTGCTATTCCAACCCTTCACATATTTCCACAAACTTCCCTCCTGGCATTAAACTTTGCCAGGTATTGTGCTCAGCTTACCACCCCAAACTGATGTTCCTCCCTCAGCTCACCTCTCTCCCTGCATGTCCTGTGAGCAGAATAGCTGTGCTCCTCCTCTGGGTTCTCTCATCATATGGCACTGAAGTTAGAGGAGGGGGGGATTCAGTGGGACACACAGAGCAAGTATGCAGGAGACTGGGGGGGGGGGGGGAATGAGCAGACAGAAAATCAGGAGGGGCCGGCGGGGGGGGGGGGGCTTAGCGCAACACGAGAGGTCTGACTAAATACAATCTCTTAGCAGCAGGGACCTTATCTACCCGTCAGATAGCTGTGATTGACAGGTAGATCGAAGCGGAAGCTGTCATGGGGCCCCCTACTGACAATGCCTGAATGGTCAGGTGTGCGGCACTTACTATTGCGAGCTGTGTCGGCGGCTGCTGGTGTAGCACCTGCCACACAGCTCGCATACTTCAAAGTCTTGCAGGACACGGCTGCTAAAGGGAACTGAGTTCCTGTTGTGGAAAAAGTACAGGAACTCCGTTCCCATGCGTTCCCGCAGGACTTGAGCCCTGGTCATGGATCCCTGTTAGTCCCACAGGAGCAGTGGTTCATAGCCAAATGAGTGAGTCTCCTACAACATCTGACATGAAAACAAACAGAGCAATTCCCATAGTAAAGTCCTGTTTGGCACAATAATAAATGTATTAAAACATATTGCACTTACCATGTTCCAGTAAAAACAGGCATGTACAGCATGCAAGGTGAGCTCCAAATGCCCAATTCCAAAATGGCCAGGATTATATCGCGCATTCGTGGTGCGACATATTGGATTAGGACCGCCCTATGCGTTTCGTCATGTATGACTTCATACGGGGCATATTTTTGTGATTTATTAATGTTCAGACAATCTCTGATTTTAGCTTATTTATTTATGCACATATTTTTGTTTGTCACATTTGTGGTTGCTTGTGGTTTATACATATAAACCAAGTCACTTTATATATGTTCAGGGTCACAGTAGCGCTGCACGTTTGTGTCCCTATATGATTATACTTTATACCTAAGTATTGTGCTAGTTGCTTTATTTCATTATTTCACAGGCTATAACGCAGAAGGTTCTTCTTTTTTTACAATATACAACATGAACATAAACCAGTTTTAACCAAAGCCTTCAGCCAGAATCACTCATTTCTAAAATATGCCATGCCACATAAGAATAAGGTTTCATACATATAGTTACATAGTAGGTGAGGTTGAAAAAAGACACAAGTCCATCAATCCAACCTATGTGTGTGATTATATGTCAGTATTACATTGTATATCCCTGTATGTTGCGGTCGTTCAGGTGCTTATCTAGAAGTTTATTAAAACTATCAATGCCCCCCGCTGAGACCACCACCTGTGGAAGGGAATTCCATATCCTGGCTGCTCTTACAGTAAAGAACCCTCTACCTAGTTTAAGGTTAAACCACTTTTCTTCTAATTTTAATGAGGGGCCACGAGTCATGTTAAACTCCCTTTTGCGAAAAAGTTTTATCCCTATTGTGGGGTCACCAGTATGGTATTTGTATATTGAAATCATATCCCTTCTCAATTGTCTCTTCTCCAGAGAAAATACGTTCAGTGCTCGCAACCTTTCCTCATAACTAATATCCTCCAGACCCTTTATTAGCTTTGTTGCCCTTCTTTGTACTCGCTCCATTTCCAGTACATCCTTCCTGAGGACTAGTGCCCAGAACTGGACAGCATACTCCAGGTGCGGCGGTATATGGATGTACATGGTCCATACAGCATGCACAGCCTGAGTATTTACTCTTCTGAAACCCGTAGCGCATAGCCACCCATTGAGATGTATTAGAAGGTGGGGCTGTATGTTGTTATGGGTAGAGGGTTGTGTAAAGCAGAAAGTGCAATTGGGAGCTTACATCCATGTGCATGTAATTGCTTTACACCACCCTTGGCACTCAACTGCAAACAGACACATCTTCTACTGCATCTCAATGGATTTCTGTACACAGCAGCTGTTGGTCCCAGGAGAATAATTACACAGGCTCTGCTGTGTGGCCATGTGCATGATTTCTAGAGCATTGTTTATATGGGTCGCAAGGGGGCAGTAAAAACAGGTGTTTGAGCCATGGTGTTACTGCCCATAAAACCTAAAAGATAGCATACAGCCGGAGGGGGCTGTACACATGCCTTGGCCATGATGGTTTATGGCAAATTTAACATGGTTTGTTGTGTTTGAAAGGCATCACCACCTTTAAAACCTATCCATTGAGGTCAATGGAACCGCTCCACAACCATGAGCCATTCAAAACCCCCATTTGGGCAAAAAGAATAAAAAATGGAATGCAGGAGATGGAAGTATCACCTCCTGAATTCCTGCAAACCGCTTCTCTACAGCTCTCTAAAAAGCAATCTAATGCCAATTACTTTTCAAAGGGATGGCAAAGACTAACACACATGTAAACTTAGACCAAGGGCTTGATAAAACTAGCCTGCCTAATAAAACAAAAAGTTTTACCTTTTGGGCGCTGTCAGTGTGATGACCAGCAAGGGGAAAAGAGATGCGTATTTTAGTGCATTGCACTTTGTTTAAAGGGTAACTCCACTTTCATGGGTAAAAAAAATAGCAAGTAAAGAAAAAATAATATAGTGTATACAATTGCGATACAAGTCATATTGTAATTGAATGTCATTAAACATTACCTTTCATTTTCAATCTGCAGTGCTGTCATTTTCTGAAATCGCAAAGCAATATGGCTACCTGGAGTTTTTTTTCTCAACAAAATCGGAGTTAATCTTTAACTTTATTTGAAGTGTCCCATGGTGAACAGATGAGGGGTTATGTGCTGAAGAGGAAGGATTAAAGTGAATCTCTTGCTTTGTCCTACATGGTCAATGCATACATTCACCTTATTGGTAATATGATACAATAAAGTGATCATTCTCGAGAGATTTTAGTAGCAGAACTGAGCTGCTGAAAATAACCTGTAGCCTCTAATCAATAAAAACTTATATAAACTTTAACATGGAATGCACTTTAAAAAGTCATTCCCAATATCTCTAAACCTGTAGCTTTCATAAAAATAATACCTGGTGATTCTCCCACGAAGGTCCTGTTTTAGGGTGTCAACATCGGATGCAGCATCGGTTCCCTGTCGGTTCCAGGGCTGAGAAATGAGTGATTAAACACCACTGATCGCTCTGAGCTGTGGAGGGGGCGGGAGCGGCCAGCCCAGGCTCTCTAAGGACTTGCTGAGAGACTGGGCTGGGTGCCGGTCCAGGCATGTGGAGCGGATCCCGACTATATGGTCACAATCTTTCCAGAGCCTGGATCAGCACTGTGATGTCTGCCGTCAGACCGCTGTCTACTGAAAACTTGTCACAGGAGTGCAGAACGGACTGCACTCCTGTGATCCACAGGAGAAGTACAGCCAAACAAGCTTTCGTTGTACTTCTCCTTTAAAAAAAAAAAAAAAAGTAAAAGAAAAGGATACTTACTAGTCCTTTGAGTCAAGTTATGTTTTCATTACATTCAATGTTCTCTGCTCCCACACTACCATCTTGAAAGGAGATGCCATGTTTGTACCATGAGTCTTTGTCAGGTCCCATAGACCTAGCAGAGACCTGTGGTGTGTCTGCGCATGCATGGGGAAACTCTGGGATCTCTCTGGCAGAGACCTAGAGCATACATGCGCATACAGAAGGAACACACAACTTTCGCGCGTGTGCAGACACAAGGCAGGCCTCTGTCAGGTCTGTAGGACCTGTCAGAGATCCATCATGTGTCTGCACAGAATCTCGTAATTTAAAAATAGCAATACCACCTTCTGGAATGTATATTATACCGTGCATCCTGTATAAGTAGTATGAAGTATTCACAGTACTTCACTTTTTCCTCACTTTCTTATGTTACAGCATTATTCCAAAATGGATTAAATTCATTATCTTCCTCAAAATTCTACAAACAATACCCCATAATGACAACGTGTAAGAAGTTTGTTTGAAATCTTTGCAAATTTATTAAAAATAAAAAACAATACTTTGTTGAAGCACCTTTGGCACCAATTACAGCCTCAAGACTTTTTGAGTATGATGCTACAAGCATGGCACACCTATTTTTGGGCAGTTTCTTCCATTCTTCTTTGCAGGACCTCTAAAGCTCCATCAGGTTGAATGGGGAGCATCGGTGCACAGCCATTTTCAGATCTCTCTAGAGATGTTCAATCGGGTTCAAGTCTGGGCTCTGGCTGGGCCACTCAAGGACATTCACCGAGTTGTCCCATAGCCACTCCTTTGTTATCTTGCATGTGAGCTTAAGGTCGTTGTCCTGTTGGAAGGTGAACCTTCACCCCAGTCTGAGGTCCAGAGCGCTCTGGAGCAGGTTATCAAGGATGTCTATGTACATTTATCTTTCACTCGATCCTGACTAGTCTCCCAGTTCCTACCACTGAAAAACATCCCCACAGCATGCTGCCACCACCATGCTTCACTGTAGGGATGGTATTGGCCAGATGATGGGCAGTGCCTGGTTTCCTACAGACATGACACTTGCCATTCAGGCCAAAGCATTTAGTCTTTGTTTCATCAGACCAGAGAATTTTGTTTCTCATGGTCTAAGAGTCCTTCAGGTGCCTTTTGGCAAACTCCAGGCGGGCTGTCATGTGCCTTTTACTGAGAAGTGGCTTCTGTCTGGCCCGTCTACCATACAGACCTGATTGGTGGAGTGCTGCAGAGATGGTTGTTCTTCTAGAAGGTTCTTCCCTCTCCACAGAGAAACGCTGGAACTTAGTCAGAGTGACCATCGGGTTCTTGGTCACCTCCTTGACTAAGGCCCTTCTCCCCCGATCTCTTACTTTGGCTGGGCGGCCGCTCTAGGAAGAGTCCTGGTGGTTCCAAACTTTTTCCATTAAGGGATGATGGAGGCCACTGTGCTAATTGAGACCTTCAATGCTACAGAATTTTTTCTGTACCCTTCCCCAGATCTGTGCCTCCATACAATCCTGTCACAGAGGTATACAGACAATTTCTTGGACTAATTGGAGAATTGAAGAAAAAAATTATAAAAAGGGTATGTTCTATTAGAAAACGTTTTTCTATGCAATTCTTGAAGAGGGCAGAAGCATAACAGAGGGAGGTATTTTAAGGAGTAATGTCAATTTAGATATGATAGAAATATCACATATTTGTACAAAACGTAATTCTTTAAAGCTGGCCTCACATCTGTACATTGCAATAATACACGGTTAAATGTGCATGATAATGTGACAATGTGATGTGCGTTGTGTTGCAGTGCTATGCATTTTAAATGGAACCCAACACTCAAGTACAATAGCCTTAAATGCACCTGAGCTGCAGCCCACCACAAGGCACGGGTCTGGTTTTCAAATTTTCAGTTCAATCTACGGTATGTTCAAACCTAATGGGTTGCCTTGACACAAATATGGAATGTTAATGCTAATGCAGTAATGCACCTCAACTGACCGCAACCCTCGCAATGGGCCTGAAAACATGAAAAATGCAGTAAGTCACGTAGCTGGACCTGTGTTTTTATCTTTCATCAGTATCTTAAAATAACAGAAATCTCTAAAGCTAAAAAGGTTGTAGGGGGGGAGCCAGGCTAAGATATGCAGGAGAGGGTACAGTGTTTCAGGTCAGGGTGTGTTTGTAGATGAGAATTTCCGGCATGGCCACATTCTTTCCCCCGCTACACCTTGATTGGTCCGTCCAGGAAAGGTGAAACTCATTATTTGGCTTTTCACTTTATAGAAACACTAGAAACAGGTGGAACTACCTGGAGTCAACATGCAGCTTCTGGGGCTTTCCGTTTTTCTCCTGCTTATCAGTACCTCTTATGCCCGTAAGTTTGAATATTTGTTCTTTTTTTCTATAGATGTCTTGTTTACTATAGTTACAGATGGTAATGTTGGTAATGTTTATTTAATTTTTTTTTTAATTTTACTGTATTTATTAGTTGTATTTTTTTTTTGTGGTGGACTTTCACTTACTGAATGGGATAAAGTGCTGACTCCAATCATCTACGAGCAAAAATCCAGATTAGGTATTCTTTGCAATGTGAATTTTTACTTTGTTTAAACCGATTCACTAAGATCGGTAAAAATTCTTTGCAAAGTGAAAGTTCACTTTAAAAATGAAAAATGCTCTACTCCTTAATAAATCAGGGGCATTGAGGTTGATTTATTAAAACTAGAGAGTGAAAAATCTGGTAGGCTGTGTGCGGTATCCAATCAGCTTCTAACTTCAGCTTGTTCAATTAAACTATTACAATAAAACCTGGAAGCTGATTGGTTTCTATGCAGAACTGCACCTGATTTTGCACTTTCCAGTTTCAGTAAATAAACTCCATTGTGTTTAGTTTGTATTGCCATTTGTATATGTAAAACTGACTACAGAAAATAGTATATGATAGTGTAGCCTTCCAAAAACTATCATGTTTCAGTATATGTATTTATTGTGATTTCACAGATACTCTGTATTAAATATGAGATCTAATTAAACAAGCTATGTATTAAATTTTTAATAATTTTTTTGTAGGCTAAAATAAGCAAAACTTAAAAGGATGTAAGATGTACAGAGTAAAATACAAATCAACTATATCCCTGGAAATGCTTATATATAAGTATTTGTCGTTTTTTGTAAGGCCTCATGCCAAAGGTGTAACTAGAAACTTCAGGGCCCCGGTGCAAGAAATCATGAAGGGCAAGAAACCCCTATGCCCCCCCCCCCCCCCAAGAAAGGCATGATTTTGATTTTCTTTTGAGGTGGGGGGTGATTGGCATCAGTGGTGGTGGTGAGGGAGGTGGCAGTGGTGGTGTTGAGGGGGGGTGACAGCGGTGGCCCCTGGGCGGGGGTGGCAGTGTTGAAGGGGGGGTGGCAGCAGTGTTCAGGGGGGTGGCAGCGGCGGTGGTTTTGAGGGGGGTGGCAGCATTGGTGTTGAGGGGGGGTGGCATCAGTGGCAGCGGTGGTGGTGTTGAGGGGGGGTGGCAGTGGTGGTGTTGAGGGGGGGTGACATCGGTGGTGTTTGGGCAGGGGTGGCAGCGGCGGTGTTGAAGGGGGGGTGGCAGCAGTGGTGTTGAATTGGGGGTGGCAGTGTTGAGGGGGGTGACAGCGGCGGTGGTGTTGAGGGGGGGTGGCAGCGGTGGTGTTGAGGGGGGGTGGCAGCGGTGGCCCCCTGAAGTGGCGGAACTGTGACTCTGATAATTCCGCCACTGCCCCATGAACACAGAGCTTAAAGAAACACTGCTTGTACAGGCACTGAGCTTCCTTTTTTTTCTCTTTTTTTTTTTTTGTTGCCTGTAAAAGCATTTGTATATAAGCCTATGTGTCCATGCACACATAGACATTACAGGCTCATTAGAAGAGCAGTGGCGACCCATCCACAAGGGGCGCAGCCCCCCTACTCCATGCGCCTGGCCCCTAATATACATTCAGGGTGCCGGAAGCATGGATTCCAATGGGTTATTTTTTTTTTTTAAGCACAACGCGATTGTTGCCCGAGGAATCGCAGTAAAAACGCACAAACAGAATCATGGGACGCCCAAAAGTAATACAAGAACTTCTTTTGGGCATCAGGCACCCCGCGATTCTGTTTTTACACGTTTTTACAGAGATTTTATTGCGATTCGTCTGGCGACAATCGCAGCAAAATCGCGCCATGGTTTGGTGCCATTCAAAATAGCGGGGAACGCAAGTTTCCAAATTGAGGGCACAATCGCGGCCATTCCGCCCGCAAAACGGAATGCCATGGTGTGAATGGAGCCTAAATCATTTCTACCTCCTTGGAATGTCCTCAGTGAGCTCCGGAACCTTTCCTTTTCCTCTTTATTTCTGTTTGGAACAAGCCGTTAAAGTTGGGTGTGGTCATGTGCACTGCTCTATGCACATTACACATCTCATAGTCCATAGTCTTTAGTTCATCTTGGAAGTGAGCAAAAGAGTGTGGCCACGATCCTACACACAGTGGGACCATAGAGAACGAAGGTAGCCACCCCCTAACAGGAAGTTCCATTACAGCAGCAAAAAAAAATCTGCAGATTTGGAGGAGGCTGAGAGCAATAGAAGGGACTGTTTGAGTTAAGAATACATACTTGAATATATATATATATATATATATATATATATATATATATATATTTTTTTTTTTTAACTACAGTTTAGTATCACTTTAACTTATACTGGCCATATAATTAAATAGTATATGCTTGGGCTTAATAAAGACTAGGCGTGATAATATTATTTTCTCCATCTGCACTTCAAGTTTAGCTCTAGCACAAGAAAACGTTATTTTTTTCTTTATTTGGGTAGAGTAGGGAGGGTTAAAACCTCTGTAGGCTATTTATTGCTATCTTAGGCTTTGTTGGGGGAATTTTCCTCACCTCCTATGTTGTCACTCAGAAAGGACATTTAGAGCAAAAATTCAACAGGGACAAATATACCAAGAAAAAACTATTGGGAGTTGGAGCCTTCCTTCCCTGAGCCCAGGTTCACACTGACTGCAGGAATTCAGCTGAACTCGCACGACTTCATTCCCGCATGTCAGTCCCGACTTTGGGGGGCGATTTCAGAGACATCTGTGCAGGTTTCTGCACAGATGTCAATGGAAATCACACCCCAAAATCTCCAAAAGTAGTACAGAAACTACTTTTGGGTGTTGCACAGATTTGGAAGCTGCCTATGGTTGCCACCTCATCCCTTTAAACCCGAACATATATTAATTACACAGGTTCTGTGGCTGATTAAGGTGGTAATTAAACTCACTTGGTGCCTTATCTGCATTTAATTAGCCTCAGAACCTGTGTAATTCAAAGGCGTTCGGGTTTAAAGGGATGAGGTGGCAACTCTAAAGCTGCCATTGCTTGCAATTGTCAAATCGCATGCCAAATCGCATCAATGTGAACCAGGGCTAAAAAGAATGTTTTTATTGCGCTCTGTTTCCCTCTAACAGATTTCTTGTCCTGTTGCTGCATCACTGGGACTGGAAGTGAGGGGAAATTTACCCCACGGGGTCACAGATAGCAATAACAATTGATGGAGCTTCTACTTTTTCTCCACTATCCAAAAATAAGAGAACATTTTGGCTTGAGATACATGTTAGTATCTGACTATAGGTCCCTTCACTCCTCCTCTGCTCCACAATATAAATATCATTATTATTTTTTTTTTTTTCCTTTTTTAATTTGGCTCCACTGCCTTTCTCGTCTAGGTGAGAATTAGCTGTCCCTTCTCATGCAGCCTTCTGGGATATGCCCATCACATGAGGCTGCAGAAGTAGGGGCATACAGCGGCATGTGGGCGGAGCTGGAATGCGTCATTGTGGGCCGGCTTAATGAATCCGGAAGAGACAGCCAGCTCACTATTACTGAGTACAGCCAAAATGTCTAGGTGGCACCTGTGCTGTCACACCTGAAGAGTGGATCACAGCAGGATAAAGCTGCATCCGCTGGGCAAGTGATTATGTGAATTGAAGACAAGTCATCATCACAACTTAAAGCGGAAGTAAACCCATCGATTTAACAGTCTAAAAAAAAAAGGCATGCCGTGAATGCTAACTGCACATTGGCTGTGCTCTCAACCAAACAGTCAAACCATCCAATGGCTGGTGTCATAACGGATCACATGTGCAGCACTGTGGCAGTTGAAGATTAAACAGAGGCAAAGATGGCAGCTTCCTTGGCTAAAAACGATAAGGGGGTTTACTTCCACTTTAAGGGGGTCATAAAAAAAACAAGCTGGGGGGAGTGAAGTACCTCTTTAAAAGCCAGTTCACACTAGTGCGGGAAACCGCATGCGATTCTGAACAGGAATTTCACCACATTCCTGTACAAATCACATGCGATTCTTCAGCAGTGCAATTTGACCCATTACTCTGTATGGCCCAAATCGCACCGACTCTGCACATCTAACATTTTATAGGTAAAGTTGGTCCAGGGAATATCCGATTTCCTCTCGGGGGGGGGGGGGGGGGGGATAAGGAAGGAATTTTTTTTCCCTGCTATAGCAAATTGGATCATGCTTTGCTGGGGTTTTTCACCTTCCTCTGTATCAACTGTGGGTATAGGATTGGGTATATAGGATTTTTATGATTTTTTTTTTCATTGGTTGAACTAGATGGACTTGTGTCTCTTTTTTCATCCTGACTATGCATCAAAAATGTGCAGGACCCTTTTTTTTTTTTTTTGCTGCACCAGATTCTGCAAATCGAGCTGTGTTTTGTAAACCGCTTTCGGGGTGTCATTAACGTAACACACACACCTGCAGCGGTTCACATGAACGGGGTGCGATTTGGATGCAGTGCAGAATTTACACTTTTACAATGATCGGCTTTCATTTATTTATGTAAAACCCTTATCCCAAAAGGAAAAAAACTGTTTGCTGTAACTTCTTATGAAGTATTAGCTGAAGTTTGGCTTCAGTTTGTTAGTATATTTAAATCCGCTGGTACACAGTGGCAGCCTGTTGTTTTTTTTGTTATTTTGGGGGGGGGGGGCGGCAAAAAAACAACCACCCCCCCGGGTTTGTTGGTCGTCCAGGCCCGCACTTACCCCATCTAGGTTGCGGGAAGCTCTTCTACGGGCAGTGGCTTCCATCGCGTCTCCTCCTCCTCTGCATCACGGCGGCTTCCCATGTACGTCTCCTCCTAGGCGTCCAATAGGATCGCCTGTCCTTTCAGCCAATTGGGTGACTGTTCTCATGACCCGCTTCATGATTAGGCGGAAGGAGAATCAGTGTGACATTAGCGAATATATATTCACTATTGTCACACAACTGGGTGGGCTCAGGGCGCAGTGCTCTGCGCCCCAAGCCCTCCCTTTTTTGAAGCCTATTAGAGCCTCAGGCTCTAATCACATGCTTCAAAAAAACAAAAAACCCCATTGGAATCCATTCATCCATCGCCCTGCATGTAGATTAGGGGGCTGGACGTATGAATGGGGGGGGGGGGGGGGTGGACGGGCCGCTGCTGCTGGTACATCTAATACTTCCATTCCTCTGGACTGACAATGCTGGTGTCCAAAGGTGCCCCCTGTGCTCCTTCATCCAGAATGGAGGCACTATAATACAGTTACGGGTGTCACTGGCCAGATCACCAGGTGCAAACAGAGAGAAGAAATCCTAAAAAAGGAAAACTAAACTATCATACTCACCATATCTAATAATTAGTAAGCTGCAATATTTTACATTTTGGGTTTTGGGTTTACTACCACTTTAGGGCATCTCAGCAGCCATCAGACATCTTCTACGTTGGGTCTGAGGACTGCTGTGGGAATGGTATGTGAAAGAGTGTCAGCACTTGCATACTGTACACTATAGCCCAGGAAATGCAATGAGGATAGTGTGCTTTGCTGAGTCTGACTATTCAGAATATATTTCTGGAATGCCAAGCACTGGTGAGTGCCCAGCACTCCTTTATGGTAATTGTGTATACGCTCTAACAACATATTCTTTACCACTAATGTAGGTCAAGGAAGTAAGTTAAAGAGGAGGGCCGGGCAAAAAAAAAAAAATTAAAAGTCAGCAGCTACAAATACTGCAGCTGCTGACTTTTAATAATCGGACACTTACCTGTCCCGGGGTCCAGCGATGCGGGGGAACGAGACCCCCCCCTCGTTCCCCGCTCCGCTCACGACGCCGGCATTCTTAATGTGGGAACCCGGCTGGGCTTCACAGCCGGGCACCCACTGCGCATGCGCGAGCGGCGCCGTGCGCCGTGATTCGACGCTCACTCATCTGGGACACATGACATGTCCCAGATGACTGTGCGTTGCCTACAGGAAGTGACTTTTAGCCCGGGCAATGAAGGTGGCAGACTTCGAGGGACCCCCTAGCAACAGGCATTTAGAGGTGAGTAAAAAATTTTTTTTTTTCCAATTATTTTTTTTTAATTTTTTTTATGATTTTTAAGCCCCTTTTTGTTTTTTGGTTGCAACCCCACTTTAAACTGTAAACCATACCTCCCAACTTTTTGAGATGGGAATGAGGGACACCTATCAGCAAAAGTATCCAGACATATGACACACCCCTTGCCACTCCCCCTTAAAGGGGAAGTGTACAAAAAACAAGATTGGTAAAACCCACAAGTACTTTTTTTACCACTACTATCCATTTATATTGGCTATTGGAATTTACAAATGCAGCAATTTAGAAATCAGATGAAAGGTTTAACGCTGGAAAACACTTTTTCATAGATAAAAAGTGCATTTTATATACATCTATATAGATCAGACCAAAATGAGGGACAAATGAGGAGGAATGAGGGACAGAGGGACATTGCTCCAAATCAGGGACAGTTGTGTAAACTGTCAGCTCTTTAGATGGATGGAGGATCCTAGCGTGTTGGAAGTACACTAAACCATTTTTTTTTCTTTCTTGCAGAAGACAATGCCACTCTTATAGCTACTGGGATCATTGGAAATCTTACAAGCACAACTGTAATTATAGCATTTCCTAACGCATGTAAATATTCATTGCAGCAAGTACAGCTTAATGTCACCCAAGGCACCCAAAATTTAAGTAAGTATATTATGTAGTTTGTAAAGGAAACATCCTGAATATAGAAGCTGCCGTTACATAAGCTCCTGAAAGTATTCGCTTTTTGGCTGCCATACTGGCTTTATTATTTTGCTAATCATGGAACTTTTTTTGCTAATCAAAGGAACAGTTTTAATTAGCCTCTGATATTTTGACAATATTGCCACAATAAGCATGTGTACACTTATTGGCACTTACCTGGTAACTCCTGCATGGGCAGACTATGGCAATTAGTGCCTTGGACCAGCCCATATCATTTACCTAGAAATATCAGGCTGTTTATGACTGATCTATACAATTTGGAATAATGTTTGCTGATTGACTATTTAACTATTACTATTATTTTTTTTAATTTTTATTTTTTTAACTAGGGAGTAATAGCAATAATAGTGTATGTTCCAATGTTTCCTTTTAGATAGTTATTTCATGTCATGAGTGGTCCAACTAATAGTGTCTGCCTTGATTTAAGGCATGTTGTTTTAAGATTTACGCTCCTATTTAACAATACTAAATAAAAAATATTTCACACATTTTTTTGCAGCTTATTCCTTTATGACACCGCAGTGCCGCCTGACACGTGACCTTGTTGTGATTAACAACTCGCAGTCTGGCAACACGCAGACCGCCAACGTGGGTTACCAAGTTACAAACCTGATTGCAAACACCCAATACACGTGGGTTCCATTGCTGTTTTAAATTTGTATATTTTATTTCTTTCTCTCTTGAAATTTATAAATATGATTATTTCTATCAAAAACTAGAAACTATGTACAGAATTAAAAATAAAATGCATCTGTGTTATCTTTTAGGGCCAGTTCACACCAGTCCAGTGCATTTTTTTCTGCATCAAAAACCACATGAAAAGCAGGTTATATGGTTTCTAATGGCATAGTTCAGATCAGTGTGGTCAGTTCCAGGGCATTCCAGTTCCAAAAAAAAAAAAAAAAGTAGAACATGCTGCATTTTTTTCTGCACTAGACTGTACTGAAACGTGGTAAAACGCATCAAAAATGCACAGGTATGCCCTGGAACGCATCAACAACACACTGGACCCAGTACAGGAAAAAAAAAGAATAAAAAAATAAAAAATAAAGCATCTGAAAACACATTAAAAACGCATCAAAAACACGCTCAAAACGCACATGCAGAAATGGATCTGGAATGCTTTTTTGTGGTGTGAACCAGCCCTTAAACGTTGGCCTCTCATTACAAAAACAAATATGTGCCGCAGTACTTAATTATTAGGGTATCTGCACTTTCCATATTTTCCTGCAAAGACTTGTAAAACCTGTTGATCCTGCCAGTGAAGTCCAGCTAATGCAGCTTCCTATGATGGGGACAACAGTGCTGCTTATGAAGTCAGAGCTGTGTTGTCCGCCATGCAGGCTGTGCTGCTTGCACTACAGCAGAATGAGAAGATGATGCAGGGCGTGGGAACATTTTACCCCCTTCAAGACAGGAATTTTTTTGGTATTCAACGCTGCGCTACTTTACTGGTAATTGCGTGGTCATGCAACCCTGTACCCAAATTACATTTATATCATTTTTTTTCACACAATAAGAGATTTCTTTTAATGGTATTTAATCACCACTGGGTTTTTTTATTTTTTGCTATATAAACAAAAACAAAATACCAAAAATTTTGAGAAAACCCGAGTTTTTCTTAGTTTCTGTTACAAAATGTTGCAAATAGTCTTTCTTCATACATTTAGGATAAAATGTGTTTTGCAACATTTCTTTGGTAAAAATAACCCAAATCAGTGTATATTATTTAGTCTGTGTGACAGTTATAGAGTCTACATACTATACTATATATATTTGAAAAATGATCAATCCTGATATACTGACGGTCTATCTCATTTCTTGAGGCCCTAAAGTCTTAGTGCAGTACAAATGACCCCTTTTTGGAAAGTAAACAGTCTAAGGTATTTAGTAAGAAGCATGGCAAGTTTTGTTGAAGTTTTTTTTTTTGGAAAATTAAGAAATAGAATTTTCACAATTTCATATTTTTTTTACTTTTTTATACTGTCACCAGTGCAGTACAACGTTATCATATGACTGGTGTGGTGGTGATCAGGGATACTGGCTGGTGACAGTATGTAAATAAAGAAAAAAAACGTGTTTTATTCAATTTTTAACACCCTTTTTTTTTTTTACTTACATTCATCAGAGGAGTTCAGTGTCACCGTTTTTTTTTTATAATGTTATTGCTTGTTACAGTCTTTCAATGAATGGCTTTCAATCATGACCTATTGTTACTATTTTGATGCTGTGATTGCCAACAGCAATCACATGGTACAGGGTTCTGAGATTGGCCCAGATACCATGTGATCACTGGTGACCAATTACAGATCACACACAGCAGTAAACAATGATGTTGTGAATGAATTCCATTTATGACTGTTATTCACTAGGTATCATGTGATTGCACAGCGCTCACGCGGCATCTGGGCCATTCACATCGGCCTGCTGCTGAGCACCACATTTTGTGATCGCAGATCGCACCGCTGTACTGGAGTCCTGAATGGGGAGACTAAAAGACAGGGCCGAGCTGTCAAACTGGGAGAGGCAGCTGCCCCAGTATATTCACCAGAGCTCTGCTGTCAGTGTAAAGCCTCATACACACGATCGGACTTTGTACAAACGTTCCCGTGGATTTTTGTACAAAGGGCGTCGGCTGTGAACTTGTATTGCATACACACGGCAGGACTTTTTCAGCCAACTTTCACCAAATCACGTGTTTTTTTCTGCTCTTTACCGCCACCTTCTGTATTGTTGTCTGATCTTTTGCATTGGTTCTGAGCATGCGTGTTTTTACTTTGTACAAAAGTTCAATGGTTTTCTGTACACACGATCGGACTTTGCTCCATAGGACTTTTGTTGCCGGAAAGTTTGTCCGTTCGCACAGCCAACAAAAGTCAGATGAAAACCGAAAAAGTTTGTCCGATGGAGCGTACACACGGACGCATGTTGCCTTAAAACAGCTCATTTGCATGTTCGTTGTCAAAAAGTCTGATTGTGTGTATGGGCCTTTACACTCACCCAATCTGTATCAGATGTACTGATGCCATTCCTGGTACACAAAGCAAAGCACAAGTAACCCTAGGGACTGTACATTTGTATATACATTGAAGAAATACAATTTTACTCAGTTTGAGGGTGGGGTCTTGGGTGCCAAAAGATTATTTTTTTCTCCAACTGGAAGGGTATTATATTGCATAAGAGAACAGAATATATTTGGATCCTAAGAAATATAACACAGAAATATACAATATTGCTTGACAAAAACAGCTGCATTACATAAAATTAACATACAAAATGTAATTTGTCATTTTGCAGGGCATATTATGTGATCAGCAATACGGTGTTTTCAGGAGTTACTTTTACTACACTTAATGGCTGTAAGTACACTACAACAGATTAATTATTATTAATTATCACCCTATTCTTGTCTCCTCTTTCCTTTTTTTTCTGTCTATCACTATCACTGTACACATTCATAGGTCATACATGTGTATATAGACGCTTGTAGGTATAGATGCTGTAACTATATAGTTTCTGTCCTTTTATTTCAGTTTTCATGACTGCTTCCTACCCTGTCCCTTAATTCTATAATTTGATTCTAAACCTTGATTTTGGTAATTTGTTTTGATAAATGTCTTGGCTGCATGTAAAATAAAATGCACTTTCCTAAGTAACATACAGTATATAAGTAGTATCCTCTGGGGAAAATGTATGTATATATATATATATATATATATATATATATATATATATATATATATATAGCCATAGTGTTGCAGCTAGTAACAAACAATTCCCCAAATCACCCCACTTCCAGACTTCATACATCCTATCCAGAGACAATGAACAGTCTTTTGCGAGTTTTGTTTTTGTTGTTTTATTGGGGGGTACAACTTGTATAGGATAGGAATATTGTATGCCCATAGGATAAGTCTTTTTCCATCATATTTAAGGATTTGAGTACACTTTGGTAAAATTAGAGCCAGAAGTTAGAATGTCCATAGTACATTAGATACTAATCTCCTCCTGCATCTCCATGCAGACTGTTGCTCCTCTTGCGGCTCAACCCCCGCAGACTATTCCATCTAAGAGTTCCCTGCCATCCAATCGTGTGGTGGCGGAGACATCACTAATGACCATGTAAAAGCAATGTTCTTAGATCTTTCACCTCCTGCCCATAACTTGTTTTCTCCTGTAACTTGGTTCCTCCTGCACAAACTTGAATTTACTAATTGAAGCATGACACATCCCCTTCTATTGAATAGTAGGGGCCCACTCTGAATAAGTCTCCCTACCGGGGCTCTGGTTGCTCGCTGACACTAGGCCTGAGGCCTGTAGAACCTCTCCCCAGAGGCCTAATGTGTTAAAAGCATATCTTCTAGGAAATATGGACTACTTTTCCCATCCAGCCCAACTTACAAATCGTGTGCCCGCAGGCTACATTGACTTGACACAAATCCCCACAGTCTCTTTTCTGATTGAGGACTCCCCATCATCCACCGTGTGTTTGATGAAGACTCCACTGACTATGTACTAGCAGAGTTCCCTTCACAGGCTCCTTGGCACCTCCAGCCCCACTGTGGTAACACTCACCGAACTTCCAACAGCCCTGAGTCCTTGATGAGGAACTTTGACTGGACCATGCATATCACAGTTTCGCCTGCCTTTCTGCTCCAGGAGTTCCCTGCCATCCGACCGTGTGGTGGCAGAGACATTGCCAATGACCTTGTAGAGGCAATGTTTCCTCACAGCTCTCCCCGGGCCTCCTCCTGCGATCGATGCACCTCTCCCAGATGGGGATGGCCTCCTGCAACTGACTAACATGCCATTACTCACTTCACCCAGCCGACACTGACTCCAGTCGAGAATCACCTCAGCTTATATATGAGACCCGCCCCCTGCCAATAACGAATGGGGATTGGTCAGGGCTCACACACAAGCTGCCTGCCACTCCAGTTCCAAGCCCAGCCCCTCTTCTAGAATATTTTCCTCAGAGGCAGGGGAGGGGCCTCAGAACTGAAGTGCAGGTGGTCACACCCACTGCTACTCTGACCACTCCCACTCCCCCAGATCAAAACAGACAGGCCTAGCATGCAGCATAAGCCTGCCTAAATTTGCCTGTGCTGGATAACCTAGTAAAAATACCTTACCTATTGGTAGAGGCTGATATATATATATATATATATATATATATTTATTATGTGAGGCATAATGGCAATCTGGAGGTAAAATTAAATTCCAAAGTTACAATATAGTTACAATATCCTATTATTTTGACTGGTGTAGTGCTCTGTATGTCATGTGGACGGCACGCTCTTCTAGAATATTTTCCTCAGAGGCAGGGGAGGGGCCTCAGAACTGAAGTGCAGGTGGTCACACCCACTGCTACTCTGACCACTCCCACTCCCCCAGATCAAAACAGACAGGCCTAGCATGCAGCATAAGCCTGCCTAAATTTGCCTGTGCTGGATAACCTAGTAAAAATACCTTACCTATTGGTAGAGGCTGATATATATATATATATATATATATATATATATATTTATTATGTGAGGCATAATGGCAATCTGGAGGTAAAATTAAATTCCAAAGTTACAATATAGTTACAATATCCTATTATTTTGACTGGTGTAGTGCTCTGTATGTCATGTGGACGGCACGCTGCCATCAATACTGGGTTCAAATTTAATTGTTCCCATAATTATATAATTGTTAAAAGTACTGATGCCTATAAGAATGGTTATAATACTCTGAGTATGACTAATCCTCATGATTACTAAGTATATTTATTACAGGTATGTACATAGAGCCAACAATTTAGGTATCATTTTACATATTGTACATTCGCATCAGTCCCTGCCCTCAAGGAGCTTACGCTCTAAGGTCCCTAACTCACATTCATACACACACTAGGGCCAATTTAAATGAATTCCTCCAAGTTTTTGGCGTGTGGGAGACAACCCATGTAAGCCCAGGGAAAACATGCAAACTCCATGCAGATATTGTCCTTACTGGAAACTCCAGGAGTTGCAAGGCAGTGCTAACCACTAAGCCACTCTACTGTCCCCTATACCTTGTGCATTCTTATCAGTGATATTTCTGTACATTTGCCTATTTTGTACTAGAATAATTAACTTCATAAACAGCATACATGCTTAAAAAATAATTTTATGTGTATTTTCTCTCTTATTACAGTGTCTAATACCGTACCAGTTACTTTTGCTCGCAGTGGAGGAATGGTTGTGATTACTGTTCTGTTATCTATTGCAATGTTCTTGCTCGTCATCGGTTTGATTGTAGTACTTGTACTGGGAGGAAGAGGCAAGAAGTAAAAGTACAGTGGCCACATTAATGAACCTTTATTAGATGAAACAAGGCTCCATCCTTATAATTGTGAGGAAATATTAGGCACCGTGACATAATATGAATAAGGGGTGTGGAGCATTTGTAAGTTTTGTGAATGTATTCTTACCAAAGTTTTGTGTAAATAGTTTTTTTTCGAATTCTTTGTTTTTTCATATAAAATACAAACTTTTTATAAATGAAAGAAGTAGGAAATTATGTGTTGGGTTTGGGGGGGGGGAGGGTGGTCAGGGTGCAGTAAAACCACAGCTCAACTTCCAGTTTTTACCGCCTCCAGTCACAAGTATAAATTAGGCATTGAAGCACAGAAATGTTAAATAGTGTGATGATTATGTAATAAATATACTGGATATTTCAGTTGTAAGTATTTTTTATTATTGAAAATTATATTCTTTATCTTCAATGAGCAAACTTCCTATAATAAAATATAAAAAATAATAAACCAGCAGACCAGATCCTATCCTGAAATAAAAAAACACAGCAGCCATGAATGGGCTTATGTGCAGATAAAGTTGTTATCGTAGACATTCCAAAAATATAAAAAATAATATAATATAAAAATATTTGCTGTGGATTCATGATTAGGTTTGACATACATACTAGTACTATGCACACATATTACTGTTGTAGCGCTACTCAATTAGGGCCATACAAAAGCTGCCAACAAACAAAACAAACAAAGTCAAAGTACGTGTAGATCAAAAAATTGTAGCGCTAGTGCATGAGCAAGGTGTGTATATTGCAACACTCAAGAAAAAGACAATATATATATTGTGAAATAAATCTTAATGCTGGAGTTAACTCCAGTATAGCCAAAATATTACAGTCCAGCACTTACCGGCACACCTTATTTCAAAGAATGTATTAGGCATACACATCAGACAAGCTTAGGGATGGAAGATCTTGCATCACATGGAAAACCACCACGAACTGGAACTCCCACGATTTCCGGTACTGTGTGCTGAATCGATCAGCAAGATGGATAGGTTCAACGTACGACTATCCGATGGTCCCAAGGTTGATGATGAAGACCGGGGGAGGGAATAAGAAATGGAGACCACTCCAATGGTGCAGGTCAAAAAGTAACGATTTATTCACATATTCATGTGAACATAAAAAATGATAAAATCAAAATCTCGAGACAATGTATAAAATTCTGGCAATATGAGGGGCGTAGGATAGCTGGGCCAGCTATCCTACGCCCCTCATATTGCCAGAATTTTATACATTGTCTCGAGATTTTGATTTTATCATTTTTTATGTTCACATGAATATGTGAATAAATCGTTACTTTTTGACCTGCACCATTGGAGTGGTCTCCATTTCTTATTCCCTCCCCCGGTCTTCATCATCAACCTTGGGACCATCGGATAGTCGTACGTTGAACCTATCCATCTTGCTTAGGCCAAGCATAGCCTAAACGAAGAGACTGCAAGTGTACTTATACAGACAATCCATAAGAAAACATTATTTTGAGAGATATGGTTAAACACGTGCAGTATTCTGACTATCTGTAATCAACAGAACTGAACATTTACCTAGCAACAGTAAATAAAACGGAACATTGTATCATACTTACCGTAATTTTCCTTTCCTGGTGCCAATCCATGGCAGCATACATGTGATAGAGCTCCGCCTCTACTCCGCCTTCAGGACTAGTCAATAGCCTAAATTAAAGGGCATAGCCCCTCCCCCAACATTCTTCGTTATATAGAATACCGAGGGTGGGAGTTTATGCTGCCATGGATTGGCACCAGGAAAGGAAAATTACGGTAAGTATGATACAATTTTCCGTTTTTCTGGTGCCTCCATGGCAGCATACATGTGATAAATAACTAGCTCACATGGGTGGGTTTAATGCTTTAACAAAAAATAAACTTTAATCAAACACAGACATAGCAGCATGAACCGCTTTTCTCCCGAACTCTACGGTTGTAAGAGCCCCGGGATCAATACGATAATGTTTGAGGAACGTGTGTTGGGAAGACCAAGCCTAATGTTTCAAGAGAAACATTTGCCCTCGCTGCCCAAGATGCCGATACTGCTCTTGTTGAAGGAGCATTCACCTGAGCCGAAACTTGCTGTGGCTTCCAAGTAGGCCCTGAGAACTTTGGATATGTCTAACTCATGACAGGAGTTTGATTCTGAGTCCATGAAAACTGGTAACGCCCATGGTTCTGATAGGTTTGCCGTTGAGATGACCTTGGGTGTGAAACCTCTGAGAGGGCGAAGTTCTACCCTATCTGGTAAAAAAGGATACGTGATCATCCCCAATGCCCAGGGAGTGGATTTCCGAAATCCTCCTGTCGGATGTAATAGCCAACAGAAAAGTTGTTTTTAAAGTCAAGTTCCAAATTGAGACCTCTTCAACCGGTACAAACGGATGAGTGGATAGGACTTTCAATATTAGAGGAGGATCCCACTTTGGAAAGGAATGTCTGGATGGGGGACACATCTTCAATACTCCCCTGAGGAACGTAACCACTAGAGAAGGAAAAAAGACACTCACTGGGGATGATATTTTGCTGCTCACCCCTGGGATGTAAAAACAAAAAAGAAAAGGTCCCCCCAAGAGGGAATTGGTGGGGTTTTTAGGCAGCGTTTAGAAAAGAAGTTCTCTGAGAGGTATTGTTGTATTCAAAAATATGAATCTTTATTGTATTAAAGATGTCGCATGTGACATATGGGTGAAGATAAAATAGGAGACATGGGTCCCAAATAGATAAAACAATACAGAAATTTTTAAAACAAATTTACACTAACAGACAAAAAGCTTTTACATCAATGTAGTTTTACAAATATTAGGGGTAAAAGTGAACCTGACGCGTTTCGACCCGTTATAGTGAGGGTCTTCTTCAAAGGTAATTTCGTCTGATGTGTAGGTTTTTTTCTCTTATAAGTTCCTCCTTTATATGTGATGGGGTTCTCTCTGGGTGTGTGCACTCCAGGTCCTAGGCGGCGTCCCGCTATAGCACCCCCCAGCGGGCACACGGCAGGTACGGCGACCAAAACAACGGGGCCTACGAGAGGTCACATCCACTGGATCGGCTACCCACGGATCCGTGTGTGGGCCAGACGGGTAGAGGGAGGGAGATGGAAGGTGGGGGGGAAGGGAGGGGGGAAGGGACAGGGAGAGGAAAAAATGGGAGTGGGTTTCCTTGAGGTCCCCTGTTCTGCACACCTGTCATGGGATCCAAGATCATATACTTAGACTTAGATATATAGCATAGGAAATTGCCACATCATCTAGACAGTGTCTAGTGCACTTGAAACAGTGATGAAAAGAAATGGAATTTCTAAGGTAAAAAAGATGAATAGGTGAACAAGGGTTTTGCCGTTGGTATACTTTTTAAATAATATTTATAATATCAGTTTGTATATTACTGTATCTAGACTCATGGTTAGAAATAGGGAGGGGGGGAGAAAGAGGGGGGGGGGACGGAAAAGGAAGCAAGATGTGGAAGTGAGGGGAGGGAAGGGCGGGGGGAGAGAGTGGGAACTGAAATGGGGAGAGGGAAGGGGTCGCAGGGGGAAGGGAGGGAGAGGGGGAAAAAAAGGGGGAAAAAAGGGGGGGAGCAGGGGAACGGAGATGTGGAGGGAAAGGAGGAGGGGGGGGGGGGGGGGAAAGAAAGGGGGAGAGGGAGGGGGGGTGGAGAGAAAGAGGGAAGAGAAGAAAGGGGGGGGGGGGAAAAGGAGGGAAAGGGGGGGGGGAAAAAAGAAGGGGGGGGGGAAAGGACCAATACATGGCATGCACATGTATAGGTAGACATAGGGATGCTGCAGCATCCACATAGACAAGAGAATGGGGTGGGGCGGTGGGGGAGGCGGGGAAAGATGTGGTGTAGAAAGTGAAAAATGGGGGGAAGAGGGGGAGGAAAAAGAGGGGAAGAAGGGGGGGGAAAAGACAGAAAGGAAAAGAAGGAGAGGGGAGAGGGAAAGAAAAGGAAGGTAAAGGGGAAAGGGAAGGGGAAAATATGAAGGGAGAGGGGAGTGATGGGAGGAAGGGGTGAACTATTGGGGACAAATGGAAAGAAGGGAGGGAGTGAAGGAAAAAAGAAGTGAAGGGATGAGTGTGAGTAGAAAAATGGGGGAGTGTTGTTGTGATGTCGGTCAGAACGCTGATGCTCGGAGGGGTGCTGTGCTGATAGTGCTGGGGATCACAAAATAAAGGGATCCTAGAGTGGGGGTGTGTGTGGATGGGAATGTGCAGGGATGGCGTGGAATGTGAGGTATGAAGGGTGAGGGATGGAACCGTGAGGAGGTGTAGGCATGTGTGGGCATGAAGCGGGGAAGGAGGGGGGAAGGGAAAGGCATAGGCAGGGAAAAGGGTGTACCAGTGTGTCAGATATCAACGGACAGTATGATATAATATATTATAAAGTTACCTAATAGAGTAGGTGTATCTTGCTCAGGTTATGGGGTAGATGTAGACACCCATATGTTGCAAACCGGAGTATGTTGTATTGGTTGCAAGTTCCAGAGATACAAATGCCCAGTCTGGGAATAGAGACAGTGTCATCTACAATATCTAGAATTAGTCCCAGAGAGGGAAAAGAAGCATGGAACAAAGAGAGGTTCTACTCACTGTGTATATGTGGCGTGATGCTTGGATCATCACATGGAGATGGATTTGTTTGACCACCCCATGTGGTATTTATGGGTAATACCCAACTAGAATCAGGTGTGCATATTAGAACACCATAGGGTGTTCAATCAGGGCATCCCCAGGGAGGGGGAGGGGGGAGGAAGAAGGGGCGGGGGAACGGGAAGGGATGGGTGGGGAAGGGGAGGGAAAGAAAAGGGGGAAGGCAGGGGGAACATCACCCTCCACCTGCCGTTCCTATGTCCGCCTGGCCCGCCCGTCCGTGGGAGCCATGACGGCATCGTGGGCCATCTGGAGTGGTCTCCCCGGCGTCCGAGAGGTCCTTCCGGGGTCGCGTCTGCTACGCAATCGTCGCACCGGCGTGACGTCCCGTATCACGCGCACGCACGCGGCCGCGCGCATGCGCAGTGATCGGGAGAGGTCCGATTGCGTTCCAGGACGCCGCCAGCAAGGGGAATGGTTCACCATCAGGAGGCCCGGGCCCGCCCAGGTCGCCTTAAGTGAACATGATTGGAGGAGCTTGGTTGGTGGGCGCTCCTCCTTACCCTTGCTGTGAGGTCACGTGTAGGGAACGCCCCACCGCCGCACGTATCCACCGGAGGGGGCAGGGAGCAAGGCGCCACCTAGGGGATCCGAGGCGCACTTCAAACCACAAGAGGGAACCCTGAAATAAAGGGAAAGAACAGAGTTTTAACATATATTGACTGCCTGTATGGTATGGCAGATGGGAAAACATGTCTCCATGATCGTCTCTATTAGTATCATGTTCCCATTGGTTGTCTGGGTCATAGCATATTAGCATACATACCAAAGTTATATTGGGCATATTTGAGAGAACAGAGGGCATGAAATCTTTTCAAATGACATTATCCACAGTTAGTATGTGATTACATTGTGAGTTGTTTCCAGTGGTACATTTTTGGTGTTATTCATATTTGGTTCAAAAATTGTCATCCATGTTAAATTCAAAAATTGTCGTATGAACACAGCTACATGGCCATATACATACTGTGTATTACCAATACACAGGGCCGTAGCGTGTTCATACGACAATTTTTGAATTTAACATGGATGACAATTTTTGAACCAAATATGAATAACACCAAAAATGTACCACTGGAAACAACTCACAATGTAATCACATACTAACTGTGGATAATGTCATTTGAAAAGATTTCATGCCCTCTGTTCTCTCAAATATGCCCAATATAACTTTGGTATGTATGCTAATATGCTATGACCCAGACAACCAATGGGAACATGATACTAATAGAGACGATCATGGAGACATGTTTTCCCATCTGCCATACCATACAGGCAGTCAATATATGTTAAAACTCTGTTCTTTCCCTTTATTTCAGGGTTCCCTCTTGTGGTTTGAAGTGCGCCTCGGATCCCCTAGGTGGCGCCTTGCTCCCTGCCCCCTCCGGTGGATACGTGCGGCGGTGGGGCGTTCCCTACACGTGACCTCACAGCAAGGGTAAGGAGGAGCGCCCACCAACCAAGCTCCTCCAATCATGTTCACTTAAGGCGACCTGGGCGGGCCCGGGCCTCCTGATGGTGAACCATTCCCCTTGCTGGCGGCGTCCTGGAACGCAATCGGACCTCTCCCGATCACTGCGCATGCGCGCGGCCGCGTGCGTGCGCGTGATACGGGACGTCACGCCGGTGCGACGATTGCGTAGCAGACGCGACCCCGGAAGGACCTCTCGGACGCCGGGGAGACCACTCCAGATGGCCCACGATGCCGTCATGGCTCCCACGGACGGGCGGGCCAGGCGGACATAGGAACGGCAGGTGGAGGGTGATGTTCCCCCTGCCTTCCCCCTTTTCTTTCCCTCCCCTTCCCCACCCATCCCTTCCCGTTCCCCCGCCCCTTCTTCCTCCCCCCTCCCCCTCCCTGGGGATGCCCTGATTGAACACCCTATGGTGTTCTAATATGCACACCTGATTCTAGTTGGGTATTACCCATAAATACCACATGGGGTGGTCAAACAAATCCATCTCCATGTGATGATCCAAGCATCACGCCACATATACACAGTGAGTAGAACCTCTCTTTGTTCCATGCTTCTTTTCCCTCTCTGGGACTAATTCTAGATATTGTAGATGACACTGTCTCTATTCCCAGACTGGGCATTTGTATCTCTGGAACTTGCAACCAATACAACATACTCCGGTTTGCAACATATGGGTGTCTACATCTACCCCATAACCTGAGCAAGATACACCTACTCTATTAGGTAACTTTATAATATATTATATCATACTGTCCGTTGATATCTGACACACTGGTACACCCTTTTCCCTGCCTATGCCTTTCCCTTCCCCCCTCCTTCCCCGCTTCATGCCCACACATGCCTACACCTCCTCATGGTTCCATCCCTCACCCTTCATACCTCACATTCCACGCCATCCCTGCACATTCCCATCCACACACACCCCCACTCTAGGATCCCTTTATTTTGTGATCCCCAGCACTATCAGCACAGCACCCCTCCGAGCATCAGCGTTCTGACCGACATCACAACAACACTCCCCCATTTTTCTACTCACACTCATCCCTTCACTTCTTTTTTCCTTCACTCCCTCCCTTCTTTCCATTTGTCCCCAATAGTTCACCCCTTCCTCCCATCACTCCCCTCTCCCTTCATATTTTCCCCTTCCCTTTCCCCTTTACCTTCCTTTTCTTTCCCTCTCCCCTCTCCTTCTTTTCCTTTCTGTCCTTTCCCCCCCCTTCTTCCCCTCTTTTTCCTCCCCCTCTTCCCCCCATTTTTCACTTTCTACACCACATCTTTCCCCGCCTTCCCCACCGCCCCACCCCATTCTCTTGTCTATGTGGATGCTGCAGCATCCCTATGTCTACCTATACATGTGCATGCCATGTATTGGTCCTTTCCCCCCCCCCCCCCTTCTTTTTTCCCCCCCTTTCCCTCCTTTTCCCCCCCCACCTTTCTTCTCTTCCCTCTTTCTCTCCACCCCCCCCTCCCTCTCCCCTTTCTTTCCCCCCCCCCCCCCCCTCCTCCTTTCCCTCCACATCTCCGTTCCCCTGCTCCCCCCCTTTTTTTTTCCCCCTTTTTTTCCCCCCTCCCTTTTTTTTCCCCCCTCCCTCCCTTCCCCCTGCGACCCCTTCCCTCTCCCCATTTCAGTTCCCACTCTCTCCCCCCGCCCTTCCCTCCCCTCACTTCCACATCTTGCTTCCTTTTCCGTCCCCCCCCCCCCCCCCCCCTCTTTCTCCCCCCTCCCTATTTCTAACCATGAGTCTAGATACAGTAATATACAAACTGATATTATAAATATTATTTAAAAAGTATACCAACGGCAAAACCCTTGTTCACCTATTCATCTTTTTTACCTTAGAAATTCCATTTCTTTTCATCACTGTTTCAAGTGCACTAGACACTGTCTAGTTGATGTGGCAATTTCCTATGCTATATATCTAAGTCTAAGTATATGATCTTGGATCCCATGACAGGTGTGCAGAACAGGGGACCTCAAGGAAACCCACTCCCATTTTTTCCTCTCCCTGTCCCTTCCCCCCTCCCTTCCCCCCCACCTTCCATCTCCCTCCCTCTACCCGTCTGGCCCACACACGGATCCGTGGGTAGCCGATCCAGTGGATGTGACCTCTCGTAGGCCCCGTTGTTTTGGTCGCCGTACCTGCCGTGTGCCCGCTGGGGGGTGCTATAGCGGGACGCCGCCTAGGACCTGGAGTGCACACACCCAGAGAGAACCCCATCACATATAAAGGAGGAACTTATAAGAGAAAAAAACCTACACATCAGACGAAATTACCTTTGAAGAAGACCCTCACTATAACGGGTCGAAACGCGTCAGGTTCACTTTTACCCCTAATATTTGTAAAACTACATTGATGTAAAAGCTTTTTGTCTGTTAGTGTAAATTTGTTTTAAAAATTCTCTGCCTAAAAACCCCACCAATTCCCTCTTGGCGTAACCACTAGAGGGTCTTCTGCCCCCCTGGTGTTAGTTGCTGCAGAAATTGCGGAAACTTGTACCTTGAGGGAACTCTGGCTGAGCCCCAAATCGAGACCAGTTTGCAGAAAACTCAGAACATCAGCAGTGGTAAGAGAGATAGGATCAAATCCTTTTCCTGGGGCATAGGATAAGAACTTGTCCCAAATTCTTGCATAGATTGTGTTGGTTGTAGGCTTTCTAGCTTTCAACAGGGTGGATATGACCTCTTGGGAACAGCCTAACGATTCAAACCTCCTCCTTTCCACTTCCATACACAAAGATCCAGCTTCTGTGGGTCTGGATGGTCCAGCCTGCCCTGGGTCAACAACTGCAGAAAGGGAGGAATTCTGATCGGATGATCCACACTGAGGTGCATGGCTAGTGGAAACCACGGTCTCTTCAACCAATAGGGTAGCACTGCTAGCACTTGGACTGGTTCTTTCAGGAGTCTGAGGAGAAACCTCGAAATGAGTTGGCGAGGAGGAGAGGCGTAAGCTGTCTTGAAGGTCCAAGGACAAGATAGCGCATCTACTCCTTCTGCCTGTGGATGTGGAAGGTGAGAGAAGAATCTCCTGATTTTGCAATTCTCATGCATAGCAAAAAGATCCACCAGTGGGGTCTGCCATAGATTGGAGATTTGGATGAACACATGGGGATGTAGAGACCACTCGTTGTCCCCAAACCTCCTTGATAAGACATCTGCCTCTGTGTTCATCTTGCCTGGGAGATACATTGCCCTGAGGTCTACCAGGTTCCTCTCTGCCCAGAGCATTACAGGTTCCACTTCCCTCAGAAGTGTCTTGCTGTGGGTGCCCACTTGTTTCTGAAGGTACGAGACCGCCACCTTGGTGTCCAAACATAGAAGTACTCTCTGTCCCTTGACCTGAGATGCAAAAGAGGTTAAGGCTAGAAATGCTGCCCTCATTTCTAGGACGTTGGACACTATCCCTCTGGTGGGAAAGGACCATCTTCCCAGAATTCTCTGCAATGGGCACCCCGCCCCTGGCCACTCGCATCTGACGTAATTGTGGTCCATGAGCGGGAACCCAAATGATAGAGCCGGGAGAGATTCTCTGGATTCATCCACCAGTGTAGACTCCTGCTCATTAGTGTTGTTAAATGGATTGTCTGAGACAGATGTTGTCCTCTCCATTGTATTAAGAATCCCGTCTGGAAGTGTCTCAGATGCTAGTGAGACCATGGAACTAGAGGTATGCACGAGGACATCGTGCCAATAAGGCTCAGACACTGCAAGGCTGATAGATGGGATCTCTGTATGACCTTGGATACCTTCTGAATGATGCCCTCCATCTTCATCTGGGGTAAAGAGACTGTGCCTAGGAGCATACCGAACATTGCTCCTAAGTAAACCATCTGCTGTGTTGAAACTAATTGGCTCTTCCGATGGTTCACCAGTAGGGATGAGCCGAACACCCCCGGGTTCGGTTCGAACCAGAACCTTCGAACGGACCGAAAGTTTGCACGAATTTTCGAACCCTATACGTTATAATGGACGCGAACGTTCGAAATCAAAAGTGCTAATTACAACGGCCAATATGCATGTTAATGTCATAAAACAGGTTTGGGGACCCGGGTCCTGCCCCAGGGGACATATATCAATGCAAAAAGAACTTTTAAAAACTAACGTTTTTTCGGGAGCAGTCATTTTAATGATGCATAAAGTGAAAAAAAAAAAGTGAAATTTTCCTTTAAATATGGTACCTGGGGGGTGTCTAAAGTATGCCTGTGAAGTGGCATGTGTTTCCCGTGTTTAGAACTGTCCTTGCACAAAATGACATTTGTAAAGGAAAAAAAGAAGATTTAAAACCACTTGCGGCTTTAATGTCATGTCTTGTCCTGGCCGCCATATGGCTGAAAATCCTTGAGAAAAATGGCATGGCTACCCCATCACCCCCCCCCCCACCCCAGCCCCTTTGGTTCTTGTATGGATATTAAGGGGGACCCCGCACCCAAAATAAAACCCTATACCTACAACCCTATATACTCTGAACAGCAGTATATAGGTGGTGCAAACAAGACACGGACTGTAGGTTTGTTCTTAAGTAGAATCTGAACAGGTACATTATGAAGTGTAGCTCCATCCCAAAAAAATCTATTTTTAAGCTTTTTGGAGAACATAGGGAGGGGTTATCACCCCTGTAACATTTGCTGTCTTTGCACATCTGTTCAGAACATGTCACCTCACTTTCTGTCCCAATGACAAATGTTTTTTGGAAAAGTGGGGTTTTAATTGAAACAAGGATTGGTGATAAAGTATCAGTAGAGAGGAGATACCTTTTTCCCAAATTAAATCTAACAGGATAGAATTTCCCTTCCTAGGGGTAGATTTCCTCTCACTTCCTGTTCTCTTTCCATTTGCAAGTAGGAGTCGTTTGTAAGTTGGATGTTTGAAAGTAGGGGCCTGGCGTATATACTCTGCAGAAATTTGCCCTATTAGATGTTGGTGTAGCCACAAGACTGGTGGGCACAGGAATGGGCCCTGCTGTGAGTTAATAGATCAAGATTTGTACTTGCATGCACCTGTTTAACCGGGCAGAAAATTTGGGCCTTTGGCGGTGGTGGTGGTGGTGGTGGTGGTGGTGGACGGTGTTGCCACAAGACTGTAAGCTCTCACAGTTACTCTTGGTGGGCGCAGGAATGGGCCCTGCTGTGAGTTATTAGATCAAGATTTGTAATTGCAAGCACCTGATGAACAGGGCAGAAAAATTGGGCCTTTGGCGGTGGTGGTGGTGGTGGTGGTGGTGGACGGTGTTGCCACAAGACTGTAAGCTCTCACAGTTACTCTTGGTGGGCGCAGGAATGGGCCCTGCTGTGAGTTATTAGATCAAGATTTGTAATTGCATGCACCTGTTGAACAGGGCAGAAAAATTGGGCCTTTGGTGGTGGTGGTGGTGGTGGTGGACGGTGTTGCCACAAGACTGTAAGCTCTCACAGTTACTCTTGGTGGGCGCAGGAATGGGCCCTGCTGTGAGTTATTAGATCAAGATTTGTAATTGCAAGCACCTGATGAACAGGGCAGAAAAATTGGGCCTTTGGCGGTGGTGGTGGACGGTGTTGCCACAAGACTGTAGGCCCTCATAGTTACTCTTGGTGGGCGCAGGAATGGGCCCTGCTGTGAACTATTAGATCAAGATTTGTAATTACACGCCCCTGTTAAACAGGGGCTGAAAAATTGTGCCTTAGGCACTGGTGCTGGTGCCACAACACTGCAACCCCTCACAGATACTGTACTTGGAGCACAGCAGTCACACGTGTTGCGAAGCATTTTTTTAAAAAATTGTAAGTACACGCCCCTGTTAAACAGGGGCTGAAAAATTGTGCCTTAGGCACTGGTGCTGGTGCCACAACACTGCAACCCCTCACAGATACTGTACTTGGAGCACAGCAGTCACACGTGTTGCGAAGCATTTTTTTTAAAAATTGTAAGTACACGCCCCTGTTAAACAGGGGCTGAAAAATTGTGCCTTAGGCACTGGTGCTGGTGCCACAACACTGCAACCCCTCACAGATACTGTACTTGGTGCACAGCAGTCACACGTGTTGCGAAGCATTTTTTTAAAAAAAATTGTAAGTACACGCCCCTGTTATACAGGGGCTGAAAAATTGTGCCTTAGGCACTGGTGTGGTGGCATGGATCATTGAGGAGGAGGAAGAGGATAGTCAGTGAACATAAGAGGACAGTCACTCAGCATCAGCATAGGCAGTCTTGAAGGGATGTGACATTATAAATTATTCCGTTATATCCGCTTCAGGTGCCTGGTAGCTGGTGGTGATCCAAGACTGATTCATTTTGATGAAGGTCAGTCGATCAACCGAGTCGGTGGACAGGCGCACCCTATGATCGGTGACAAATCCTCCAGCAGCACTGAATGTGCGTTCGGAAAGAACGCTGGAGGCAGGACAGGCCAGTAGCTCAATTGCATACTGTGCAAGCTCTGGCCAGTGATCCATCCTCAGGACCCAGTAAGCCAGAGGATTTTCGGTGGGAAAGGTGTCCAAGTCTGACCTTGCCCCAAGGTATTCCTGCACCATGTATATCAGACGCTGGCGATGGTTGCTGGAACCGATCATACCTTGGGGCTGCGGACTAAAAAATTGTCTGAACGCATCGGTCAGACGTCCACCTTCCCCACCGCTCCTTCTGCTACTGACCGAAGCCTCAGCAACTCGTCGCCCAGGACCAGGAGTTTGTAACCTCCCAGTTTCTGGGAACGCGTTGCACAGACCTTTCTGCAAGGCCTCCCTGAGATGTCTCATCCTCTGCTCCCTCTGCGACGGCAAGATAAGGTCCGCAACCTTACCCTTGTACCGTGGATCAAGGAGAGTGGCCAGCCAGTAATGGTCCCTCTCCTTGATCCGAAGAACACGAGGATCCTTCCGCAGGCTTTGCAGGATCAGGGAGGCCATGCAGTGTAGGTTAGCTGAGGCATTCGGTCCGGAGTCTTCTGGGTCACTGAGGATGACATGATCGCCAGCCACCTCCTCCCAGCCACGTACAAGTCCACTGGTTTGTTGGGACTGTACATCATCCCTAAAAGACTGCTGCTGATGCTGAGTGCCAGGCTCCACCTCCATGCTCACACAATCCTCCTCCTCCTCCTCCTCCTCCTCCTCCTCTTCCTGTGTGATGGGTGGGACAGAAGGAACACTGTCTGGATAAAGGGGGCCTTGAGAGGCAAGGAAGTCCTCCTCTTCCTGCCTCTGTTCTGCCTCAAGTGCCCTGTCCATTATCCCACGCAGCGTATGCTCCAACAGGTGGACAAGAGGTACAGTGTCACTGATGCATGCACTGTCACTGCTCACCATCCTCGTGGCCTCCTCAAATGGTGAGAGGACAGTGCATGCATCCCTGATCATGCTCCACTGACGTGGGGGAAAAAAAAAAAACCAAGCTCCCCTGACCCTGTCCTGGTGCCGTAGTCGCAAAGGTACTCATTGATGGCCCTCTGCTGCGTGTGCAGTCGCTGCAGCATGGCCAACGTTGAGTTCCACCTGGTGGGCATGTCACATATTAGGCGGTTCTTGGGCAGGTTCAGCTCCTTTTGCAGCTCAGTCAGCCGAACACTGGCATTATAAGATCGGCGGAAATGCACACAGACTTTCCTGGCCTGCATCAGGACATCCTGTAAGCCTGGGAACCTGCCCAAGAACCGCTGCACCACCAGGTTGAGGACGTGAGCCATACAGGGCACATGGGTGAGCTGCCCCTGTCGCAGGGCGGAGAGGAGGTTGGTGCCATTGTCAGAAACGACCATTCCTGGCTTAAGCTGACGTGGCGTCAACCACCTCTCGGCCTGCCCCTGCAGAGCTGCCAGAACCTCTGGCCCAGTGTGGCTCCTGTCCCCCAAACACACCAGCGCAAGCACGGCATGGCATCTTTTTGCCTGCGTACTTGCGTAGCCCCTTGTACGCCTACGGAGCACCGCTGGTTCCGAGGACAGAGCACTGGAGGAAGAAGAAGAGGAGGGGGTGGAGGAGAGAGGTGTGTCACAACCAGTAGCAGTAGTAGCGTTTTGGAGGCGTGGTGGCGGAACAACCTCCAACACTACTGCACCTTGTCCTGCATCCCTCCCAGCTGCCAATAGAGTGACCCAATGGGCCGTGAAAGAAAGGTAACGTCCCTGTCCATGCCTGCTGGACCATGAGTCAGCGGTAATATGCACCTTACCGCTGACCGCCCTGTCCAGCGAGGCATGGACATTGCCTTCCACATGCCGGTAGAGAGACGGAATCGCCTTCCGTGAGAAAAAGTGGCGTTTGGGAACCTGCCACTGAGGAACCGCACATTGAACAAACTCACGGAAGGGGGCCGAGTCTACCAACTGAAAAGGCAGCAGTTGAAGTGCTAGCAATTTAGCCAAGCTAGCATTCAACCGCTGGGCATGTGGATGGCTGGGAGTGTACTTCTTTCGACGGTCCAGCAGCTGGGGCAGGGAAATTTGCCTGCTACAATCGGACGTCGTTGTACTGCAAGTACTTGGTTGTGACACACCTAATTCTACACCTTCAGTCCTCTCACAGCAGCTTTCAGAGAGGACTGAAGATGTAGTGGGGATGGAGATCCCAGCTGATGAGGAGCAAGGAGAGGTCCGCTTAGTTCTTTGGTGTGGGTCTTTTATGTGTGCTTGCCAACGAGCTGCATGGCAGGTCGACATATGTCTGCTCATGCTTGTGGTGCCCAAGCGGCTGATGTTTTGGCCACGCGAGATACGCTTGAGACAAATATTGCAAATAGCAGTGGTGCGATCTGATGCACTCGTCTCAAAAAAGGCCCACACCAAAGAACTTTTCTGATAACGTGCAGAGGCAGCGCCCTGCACAGGCGGAGCTCTGCGGTGTTGTACAGTTGCTGTGCTGGCCTCTAGCTGGCCTCCAGGGGGCATCCTGCCTCGTTGGACATGTGACGCCGCATCCTCCTCCTCCTCGTCCTCCTCCTCATCCTCTCTCCCTTCAGGCACCCACGTGGAGTCAGTGACCTCATCATCCCCTCCCTCTTCACCACTAGAGCAAACCTGGCAGTAAGCTGCAGCTGGTGGAACAGTACTGCCAGAGTACTGTCCTTCAGCATCTACTCTCTCTGCGCGCACACTACTGACTTCCTCAAGCTGGGTATCATCATCCGAGCCTTCGAATCGTTGGGCATCCTCCTGGAGCATGTACCCAACACTGTGCTCAAAGAGTTCGGGGGACTCCTCAGGGGGACATGGTGGGTCTAGGGAAGGGGTGGCTGATGATGCCATTGAGTACGCGTTGGCAGCTGCTCTGCCAGTACCCTGAGCCTGGGTGAGAAAGGATGAGGAGGATGAGGAGGGCTTGGTCATCCATTCTACCAAGCCTTCAGCATGATGCGGCTCCACATGTCCAGCTGCCGAAAACAAAGACGCGCGTGTCCCATGGCCACGTGCTGATGACGATGCACGACCACGTCCACGGCCACGGCCACGTCCACTAGAAACAGAGCCTGCCTGCCCTGTGTTCTTGGCTCTGCACGCTCTGCCTCCCCTTGGCGGTCTTCCAGCCATTGTAGTCGGTAGTCCTGTGGGTGCTGCTGAGAAGAAAATATAGGAGCTCTGTGTGATGCCACTAACACACTAGAAGTCCTATAGGTGCTTCTGCAAAGAAAATATAGGAGCTCTGTGTGATGCCACTAACACACTAGAAGTCCTGTGGGTGCTGCTGAGAAGAAAATATAGGAGCTCTGTGTGATGCCACTAACACACTAGAAGTCCTATGGGTGCTTCTGCAAAGAAAATATAGGAGCTCTGTGTGATGCCACTAACACACTAGAAGTCCTGTGGGTGCTGCTGAGAAGAAAATATAGGAGCTCTGTGTGATGCCACTAACACACTAGAAGTCGTATGGGTGCTTCTGCAAAGAAAATATAGGAGCTCTGTGTGATGCCACTAACACACTAGAAGTCCTGTGGGTGCTGCTGAGAAGAAAATATAGGAGCTCTGTGTGATGCCACTAACACACTAGAAGTCCTATGGGTGCTTCTGCAAAGAAAATATAGGAGCTCTGTGTGATGCCACTAACACACTAGAAGTCCTGTGGGTGCTGCTGAGAAGAAAATATAGGAGCTCTGTGTGATGCCACTAACACACTAGAAGTCCTATGGGTGCTTCTGCAAAGAAAATATAGGAGCTCTGTGTGATGCCACTAACACACTAGAAGTCCTGTGGGTGCTGCTGAGAAGAAAATATAGGAGCTCTGTGTGATGCCACTAACACACTAGAAGTCCTATGGGTGCTTCTGCAAAGAAAATATAGGAGCTCTGTGTGATGCCACAAACACACTAGAAGTCCTGTGGGTGCTGCTGAGAAGAAAATATAGGAGCTCTGTGTGATGCCACTAACACACTAGAAGTCCTATGGGTGCTTCTGCAAAGAAAATATAGGAGCTCTGTGTGATGCCACTAACACACTAGAAGTCCTGTGGGTGCTGCTGAGAAGAAAATATAGGAGCTCTGTGTGATGCCACTAACACACTAGAAGTCCTATGGGTGCTTCTGCAAAGAAAATATAGGAGCTCTGTGTGATGCCACTAACACACTAGAAGTCCTGTGGGTGCTGCTGAGAAGAAAATATAGGAGCTCTGTGTGATGCCACTAACACACTAGAAGTCCTATGGGTGCTTCTGCAAAGAAAATATAGGAGCTCTGTGTGATGCCACTAACACACTAGAAGTCCTGTGGGTGCTGCTGAGAAGAAAATATAGGAGCTCTGTGTGATGCCACTAACACACTAGAAGTCCTATGGGTGCTTCTGCAAAGAAAATATAGGAGCTCTGTGTGATGCCACTAACACACTAGAAGTCCTGTGGGTGCTGCTGAGAAGAAAATATAGGAGCTCTGTGTGATGCCACTAACACACTAGAAGTCCTATGGGTGCTTCTGCAAAGAAAATATAGGAGCTCTGTGTGATGCCACTAACACACTAGAAGTCCTGTGGGTGCTGCTGAGAAGAAAATATAGGAGCTCTGTGTGATGGGACTAACACACTACAAGTCCTATAGGTGCTTCTGGGAACAAAATATAGGAGCTCTGTGTGATGGGACTAACACACTACAAGTCCTATGGGTGCTTCTGGGAACAAAATATAGGAACTCTGTGTGATGGGACTAACACACTACAAGTCCTATAGGTGCTTCTGGGAACAAAATATAGGAGCTCTGTGTGATGGGACTAACACACTACAAGTCCTATAGGTGCTTCTGGGAACAAAATATAGGAGCTCTGTGTGATGGGACTAACACACTACAAGTCCTATAGGTGCTTCTGGGAAGAAAATATAGCTCTGTGTGATGGGACTAACACACTTCAAGTCCTATAGGTGCTTCTGGGAACAAAATATAGGAGCTCTGTGTGATGGGACTAACACACTACAAGTCCTATAGGTGCTTCTGGGAAGAAAATATAGCTCTGTGTGATGGGACTAACACACTACAAGTCCTATAGGTGCTTCTGGGAACAAAATATAGGAGCTCTGTGTGATGGGACTAACACACTACAAGTCCTATGGGTGCTTCTGGGAACAAAATATAGGAACTCTGTGTGATGGGACTAACACACTACAAGTCCTATAGGTGCTTCTGGGAAGAAAATATAGGAGCTCTGTGTGATGGGACTAACACACACTACAAGTCCTATAGGTGCTTCTGGGAAGAAAATATAGCTCTGTGTGATGGGACTAACACACTACAAGTCCTATAGGTGCTTCTGGGAAGAAAATATAGCTCTGTGTGATGGGACTAACACACTTCAAGTCCTATAGGTGCTTCTGGGAAGAAAATATAGCTCTGTGTGATGGGACTAACACACTTCAAGTCCTATAGGTGCTTCTGGGAACAAAATATAGGAGCTCTGTGTGATGGGACTAACACACTACAAGTCCTATAGGTGCTTCTGGGAAGAAAATATAGGAGCTCTGTGTGATGGGACTAACACACTACAAGTCCTATAGGTGCTTCTGGGAAGAAAATATAGCTCTGTGTGATGGGACTAACACACTTCAAGTCCTATAGGTGCTTCTGGGAAGAAAATATAGCTCTGTGTGATGGGACTAACACACTTCAAGTCCTATAGGTGCTTCTGGGAACAAAATATAGGAGCTCTGTGTGATGGGACTAACACACTACAAGTCCTATAGGTGCTTCTGGGAAGAAAATATAGCTCTGTGTGATGGGACTAACACACTTCAAGTCCTATAGGTGCTTCTGGGAACAAAATATAGGAACTCTGTGTGATGGGACTAACACACTACAAGTCCTATAGGTGCTTCTGGGAAGAAAATATAGCACTGTGTGATGGGACTAACACACTACAAGTCCTATAGGTGCTTCTGGGAACAAAATATAGGAGCTCTGTGTGATGGGACTAACACACTACAAGTCCTATGGGTGCTTCTGGGAACAAAATATAGGAACTCTGTGTGATGGGACTAACACACTACAAGTCCTATAGGTGCTTCTGGGAACAAAATATAGGAGCTCTGTGTGATGGGACTAACACACTTCAAGTCCTATAGGTGCTTCTGGGAACAAAATATAGGAGCTCTGTGTGATGGGACTAACACACTACAAGTCCTATAGGTGCTTCTGGGAAGAAAATATAGCTCTGTGTGATGGGACTAACACACTTCAAGTCCTATAGGTGCTTCTGGGAACAAAATATAGGAGCTCTGTGTGATGGGACTAACACACTACAAGTCCTATAGGTGCTTCTGGGAAGAAAATATAGCTCTGTGTGATGGGACTAACACACTACAAGTCCTATAGGTGCTTCTGGGAACAAAATATAGGAGCTCTGTGTGATGGGACTAACACACTACAAGTCCTATAGGTGCTTCTGGGAAGAAAATATAGCTCTGTGTGATGGGACTAACACACTTCAAGTCCTATAGGTGCTTCTGGGAACAAAATATAGGAGCTCTGTGTGATGGGACTAACACACTACAAGTCCTATAGGTGCTTCTGGGAAGAAAATATAGCTCTGTGTGATGGGACTAACACACTTCAAGTCCTATAGGTGCTTCTGGGAACAAAATATAGGAGCTCTGTGTGATGGGACTAACACACTACAAGTCCTATAGGTGCTTCTGGGAACAAAATATAGGAGCTCTGTGTGATGGGACTAACACACTACAAGTCCTATAGGTGCTTCTGTGAACAAAATATAGGAGCTCTGTGTGATGGGACTAACACACTACAAGTCCTATAGGTGCTTCTGGGAAGAAAATATAGCTCTGTGTGATGGGACTAACACACTTCAAGTCCTATAGGTGCTTCTGGGAACAAAATATAGGAGCTCTGTGTGATGGGACTAACACATTACAAGTCCTATAGGTGCTTCTGGGAAGAAAATATAGCTCTGTGTGATGGGACTAACACACTACAAGTCCTATAGGTGCTTCTGGGAACAAAATATAGGAGCTCTGTGTGATGGGACTAACACACTACAAGTCCTATAGGTGCTTCTGGGAAGAAAATATAGCTCTGTGTGATGGGACTAACACACTACAAGTCCTATAGGTGCTTCTGGGAACAAAATATAGGAGCTCTGTGTGATGGGACTAACACACTACAAGTCCTATAGGTGCTTCTGGGAAGAAAATATAGCTCTGTGTGATGGGACTAACACACTTCAAGTCCTATAGGTGCTTCTGGGAACAAAATATAGGAGCTCTGTGTGATGGGACTAACACACTACAAGTCCTATAGGTGCTTCTGGGAAGAAAATATAGCTCTGTGTGATGGGACTAACACACTACAAGTCCTATAGGTGCTTCTGGGAACAAAATATAGGAGCTCTGTGTGATGGGACTAACACACTACAAGTCCTATAGGTGCTTCTGGGAAGAAAATATAGCTCTGTGTGATGGGACTAACACACTACAAGTCCTATAGGTGCTTCTGGGAACAAAATATAGGAGCTCTGTGTGATGGGACTAACACACTACAAGTCCTATAGGTGCTTCTGGGAAGAAAATATAGCTCTGTGTGATGGGACTAACACACTTCAAGTCCTATAGGTGCTTCTGGGAACAAAATATAGGAGCTCTGTGTGATGGGACTAACACACTACAAGTCCTATAGGTGCTTCTGGGAAGAAAATATAGCTCTGTGTGATGGGACTAACACACTTCAAGTCCTATAGGTGCTTCTGGGAACAAAATATAGAAGCTCTGTGTGATGGGACCAACACACTACAAGTCCTATAGGTGCTTCTGGGAAGAAAATATAGCTCTGTGTGATGGGACTAACACACTTCAAGTCCTATAGGTGCTTCTGGGAACAAAATATAGGAGCTCTGTGTGATGGGACTAACACACTACAAGTCCTATAGGTGCTTCTGGGAAGAAAATATAGCTCTGTGTGATGGGACTAACACACTACAAGTCCTATAGGTGCTTCTGGGAACAAAATATAGGAGCTCTGTGTGATGGGACTAACACACTACAAGTCCTATAGGTGCTTCTGGGAAGAAAATATAGCTCTGTGTGATGGGACTAACACACTTCAAGTCCTATAGGTGCTTCTGGGAACAAAAATATAGGATCTCTGTGTGATGGGACTAACACACTACAAGTCCTATAGGTGCTTCTGGGAAGAAAATATAGCTCTGTGTGATGGGACTAACACACTTCAAGTCCTATAGGTGCTTCTGGGAACAAAATATAGGAGCTCTGTGTGATGGGACTAACACACTACAAGTCCTATAGGTGCTTCTGGGAAGAAAATATAGCTCTGTGTGATGGGACTAACACACTACAAGTCCTATAGGTGCTTCTGGGAACAAAATATAGGAGCTCTGTGTGATGGGACTAACACACTACAAGTCCTATAGGTGCTTCTGGGAACAAAATATAGGAGCTCTGTTTGCTGCCAGTGCCTGCCACGAACACACTACAAGTCCTATAGGTGCTTCTGGGAACAAAATATAGGAGCTCTGTTTGCTGCCAGTGCCTGCCACGAACACACTACAAGTCCTATAGGTGCTTCTGGGAACAAAATATAGGAGCTCTGTTTGCTGCCAGTGCCTGCCACGGACACACTACAAGTCCTATAGGTGCTTCTGGGAACAAAATATAGGAGCTCGGTTTGCTGCCAGTGCCTGCCACGAACACACTACAAGTCCTATAGGTGCTTCTGGGAACAAAATATAGGAGCTCGGTTTGCTGCCAGTGCCTGCCACGAACACACTACAAGCCCTATGGGTGCTTTTGGGGTGCAGTGCTGTACTAACAGCACTGCGGTTGGTACTACTGAAATACTGTACTAACAGTAAGACATGCACCAGACTAACCCCCAGCAGCAGCTAAAAACACACTAACCAGCAGCAGCAATGGACGATTAATGACAGGTAGCAATGGTTTAGCAAAGTAGAGCAAATCTTTCTAAATGAATCTAGCAAAGAGTGACACAGAATCAGCCTGCTCTCTCCTAAAGCCGGAACTCATGTGACCGGCGCCGACGGCGTGGCGGCCTTTTAAATGAGGGGGCGTGTACTAAAGCCCCTGAGCTGTAATTGGCTACAGGCGTCCTGCCTGTAGCCAATTATGGCTCTCCGAGTTTCCGGCGCTGTGATTGGCCAAGCATGCGGGGTCACAGTGCATGCTTGGCCAATCATCAGCCAGCAATGCACTGCGCCGGCCGCACCGGCCGCAATGCATTGCGGGGCCGCTCGCATCACACGAATGTGATGCGAGCGGCCAAAATAGTTCTGGGCTCGCCGAGCGAGCGAACACCCGGTGCTCGATGCGAACATGGGTTCGCATCGAGCACCGGGCCCATCCTTATTCACCAGCCACCCGAACTCCGACCACGACTAGAGAAGAATCTCCCTGTGGACTAAAAGGTGGCTCGGGTTTTTTTGACAGCAAGAGGATATCGTCCAGGTAGTGATAAATTCTTAACCCCCTCTCTCTCATAGGGGCCAAGACAGATATCAACACTTTTGTGAACACCCGAGGGTAGGTGCAGAGCCCGAAGGGCAGAGCTTGAAATTGCAGGTGGACATGACCCACTGCGAACCTTAAGTATTTTTGGAAGAATGCTAGAATAGGGATGTGGAGGTACGCATCCTGCAGGTCTATCGAGATTAATCAATCTCCTGGTTGTATGGTTTGTATGATCGTTTGGAGTGACTCCATCTTGAAGCTTTCGAGATGGATGTATTGATTTAGCTTTTTCAGATCTATTACAGGTCTCCAGTCGCCTGTTTTTTTCTGCACCAGGAAAAGGGTGGAAGAAAAACCTGTAAATCGATCCGATGGGGGGACAGATATTGCTGCTCCTTGACGCTGCAGGGACTCCAAAAATTGGTTTAAGGCCAGTGCCTTCTGTGGGGAGGCTGGTAACTGTCTCTTTGAAGGACGTGTGAGGAGGCTGCTGAGAGAAAGTCCAGAAGTGACCGTACCGGTTGGTTGCTAGGACCCATGGGTCTTGACATTTGGAGGCACAGATGGGGAAAACGTTTTTTAACCGGGCTCCCAATGGGGGCGTCTCCTCCCCGCTGACGTCAAAAGGACTTTGTCCCCTCCTGGGGAGCAGTGAGGGACTTGTACTTTCTGACTCCCAAAAAAGAAGTCTGGGTGCCTCTCCACGATTTCTTGTTGTCCCTAAAGGGGCGAGACTGCCTGAAGTCTCTAGAATTTGATTGCAGGAATCGTGATAAATAGGCCTTTGTTCTCCGGACCTTCCTGTCCTGAGGAAGTAAGCCAGATTTGCCCCCTGTTACTCTGGAGATTACTTTGTCGAGTTTCTCGCCAAACAAAGATTTTCCATCAAGGGAAATCTTGCACCAATTCTGCTTTGATGCTAGATCGGCTGTTCAAGGCTTTAGCCATAAGGCCCGCTTTGCCATAACAGAGTTGCAGCATTGAATTGGCTGAACACCGGATTGTGTCAATTGCAGCTTCTCCCACGAAATCTGCCAACTTAAGCTCCTCCAGAGCTTTGATTATGTCATCTTTGGGAACGTCTTGGTGCAGGGATGTCTCAATATTTTCCGTCCAAGACCTGATGGCATTGGAAACAGATGTCAGCGCAATGGCTGGTCTGCAAGCCATCCCTGCAGATCCCTGATAGATGTATTGATCTAGACCTCAAAAGGAGCTATCTAGGGGATCCTTGAAAGACGTTGAATCCTCCATTGGCAGCGTTACATTTTTTGCCAGACGCACTACAGCCGCATCAACCACAGTCATTGAACTGAGTATCTGAATCTGCCAGTGGATACATTTTGCATAAACGTGCTAGAGAAAACTATCAGTTTTGTTCCACTCATCCTCCATGATCTCCCCCATTAATGGGAAGAAGATTTGCTTTCTCTTGAGGAATGAGAAATAGGTTTTTGATTTTTGAGGAGGCTCTTCCGGGTCTTTCCAGGCAATGTCGCTCCTCACCGCTTGTACAAAGGGTTGAACCAGGGAGAAATTGAAACCAGATGGTTCTGTATCATCTGAGGACTCCTCGGATGAATCTACCGGTGTGATTTGTTTAGCTGTTTTTCCTGATGGAGGCAAAGGAGTACTAACAGCTGATGGGCCCGAAATGTCGGGGTCGAAATCCAACACCTGGGCAGCTTGTGAAACTGGGTGAGCGGGAATCATGGCCATCAGTTCAGAAAGAGAGTCTTTCATGGTTTGAGCAGGTCAACCACCTGTTGGCCTTCTAATTCCCAGTTAGCTGCATAGTCCCTGAGACAGTCTTTGCAGACAGACTTATCAGGGAGTGGAACCGCGCCACAGGCCCAGCATTTTTTACTTGACGCCCGCGGTGGAGGCAAAAGCGAATGACGAGGTCTATGAAATCCTGATCTTCTAGAAGATTTATGGTGAGAAGAGTGTGACCTCCGCTCAGGACTATCGTCATTGTCATAGCGCCTTGAGGACTTTCTGGACCGCTTTGAAGGAACAGGGCTAAAACAAACAAAGTTGGTCAGTGGCGCACTCTTTTTTTTTTTTTTTAAATACTCACGTACAGGTGGTCCACATACCTATTGGATACAAGAGGATCTTGGCTTTGTGACGAATGGCTCATGGTAAATAATGGGCAGGAGGATCAGCTGTAAGAAGGCGAAGTAAGAAAGCAAAAAGAAATAGAGTCTATTTGCACAACAAATTTTTAAACAAAGTCACTGCAATAGGAGTGAGATAAAAGTATAAGGCTGGCCATACACTACACAACCCCCGTCTATAGATCTCCCTCAGATCTACCAAAACCACACAATATGAGGTCAAATCTAATCACCCTTAAATTTGCATGCAATCAGGCAGGCCCCTGTACCACACAGTTGAAGGCAAACCTAAAGGAAATTGAACAAGAAAATTGCATGGTGCATGGCCAGCTCCACACATACCTGTAATGCTGAAGTAATTTGGACTGCAGGGCATACACCTGATATGCAGAGCAGCCCTGAGTCCAATTTGGAGCCAACATTTTAAAGTTAAAAAGGGAGAGCAGCTTAATTAGATGGACCTACCCTATTACTGGCAAAAAAAGAAACAAAACCAAGGCCACAGCAAGAACCCTGAAGGGTAGAACAAAAAAGCTAGAGAAAAAAACATCAGAAATAGCAAGGAAACGCCCGTTCTGCACATGTGCGGACCAGGAATAAATGTCTTAAAGGGGACATTTTTTTTTTTTTTTTTAAACCTATAAACTTTAACCACCAGGGCTCAAAAACAGTGCAGACAGGAAAGCAAAAAGAAAACCTAACCTGACCAAGAAGGAAGAGAATCTGATCCTCCCGCCCTCATCACCAGCATTCGTTTTTTCTGGAAATTCAGCAGACTGCGTTCCTATGAGGAAACTCTGCAAGACCCCAAAAGATCCTCAGAAGGGGTTCCCAGTCTTATCAGCGCTAATAGCGGCCCAAGAACAGGGACTGCGCACGGGAGAGGCTGAACCCGGCGGACGCTGCCGACTGCAGAGGTATGGACATACTGCTACTCTTCACCAGTCAAGAGGTATGAGGAAAAAAGGAGAATGTTGGGGGAGGGGCTATGCCCTTTAATTTATGCTATTCACTAGTCCTGAAGGCGGAGTAGAGGCAGAGCTCTATCACATGTATGCTGCCATGGAGGCACCAGGAAAACGGAAAATTGTATACTTACCCTTCCGTAATTTTCCTTTCCTGTTGCATCACATGGCAGCATACACATATGGGTTGTGGCTCCGCCTCCGCAACCTGATAGGACCGCGTAGCTATTAAACCTTGAGAGGGTCCCCGCCCCAGTATTCTCAGTATCTATATACCTCACCTCAGACGGGTGGGTAATTGTATGCTGCCATGTGATGCAACAGGAAAGGAAAATTACGGAAGGGTAAGTATACAATTTTCCGTTTTCCTGTCGCATCATGGCAGCATACACATATGGGGATTAACTCGCCAAACTGGGTGGGTCTGAACACAAATATTTTATTTACAAGGAATTGAGGTATTTGAACAGATAATTGCCCTCCCAAATTCCACCGTGGACAATCTGGCCGAGTCCACTTTGTAGTGCGTAATAAAGGTACTCTTAGAGGACCATGTGGCTGCTTTGCATATCGTTTCCGAGGAGACTTTGCAGAAAGCTGCCCAGGAGGTCGCCATTGCCCTTGTGGAGTGTGCCCTTATGCCCTCAGGTACTTGAGTTTTACTGGAAGTGTAGGTTCTACTGATGGTTTTTACCAGCCATGCTGCGATAGTGCGGGATGTTGCTGCTTGACCTTTCCTAGGGCCATATGGAATGACTAGGAGGTTCTCCGCTTTCCTTAGGTCACTGGTCATTGAGAGGTATGCCAGGATGTTGGTTTTTAGGTCTAGTGGATGTGGATTCCCCTGTTCCGTGGTTAGAACGGGAAGACAAATTTCCTGATTGAAATGGAAGGAAGACACCACTTTTGGGATGAATCGGTCCGATGGTTTCAGGACTATCTTGTCTGGGTAGACTGTCAAGTATGGTTCGGTGGCCATCAAAGCGTGGATTTCCGAAACTCTTTTGGCTGATGTAATTGCTATGAGGAAGGTGGTTTTTAATGTTAAATTCCATAGCGATATTCCTTCAACTGGAAAGAATGGTTCGCGACACAGGGCATCCAGTACCACTGAAAGGTCCCAGGTCGGGAAGGAAGGTTTTTTGGGAGGCCTTATTTTCAGGCAGGCCTTCTGGAATTGCTCAATGAGTGGCTCCCTTGCCCATCTTACGCCCGTCATGGCAGATAAAGCTGACACGTGTACCTTTAGGATATTTGAACCAAGACCCTTGTCAAGACCTCGCTGCAGGAATTCCCAGAATCTGTGCCACTGTTGGAGATGTTGGATCCCATGCTTGTGTTTGTGCGACCGCGAGGAATTTTTCCCAGATTCTCCTGTAGGTGTTGTTGGTGGTGACTTTCCTGGCTTGGAGGAGAGTGTCTACCACTTTCTGTGAGCAGCCCTGTGCTACGAATCTAGACCTCTCAATCTCCATGCTGTCAGGTGTAGTCTTCCTGGACATGGGTGGAGGAGTTGACCTTGGGATAGTAGATCCGCTGCTATGGGCAGCGGTAGTGGATCCGCTGTATTCAGCTGGAGGAGAGTCGTGAACCATGGGCGTCTCGGCCAGAAGGGAAGGACCGCTATCACTGTGGATCCCGAGTTCTTGAGTCTGAGTAGTAGCCTCGGAATAATTGGTATCGGTGGAAACACGTAGCCCAGGTTGAAGTCCCAGCTGTGCTGTAAGCAGTCCGTACCTTCTGCTGTCGGGAAGGGTACTCTCGACAAGAACCTGCGACACTTCGTGTTGGATGGAGTTGCTGCCAAGTCTATCTCTGGTACTCCCCAGGTCTTGGTTATCCGGGAGAATGCTTGATGGCTCAGGGTCCATTCGCTGTTGGACACGAAACTCCTGCTCAGGGTGTCGGCTATTTGGTTCTGGGTCCCTGGCACATATGCTGCCCGGAGACCCAAAAGGTTCTGCTGTGCCCACTCGAAGACTGGTCGGACTTCTTGTAGCATTGATCGACTTCTGGTACCTCCTTGCCTGTTGATGTAGGCAACTGCTACTCGATTGTCCATCTTCAGTAAGACTTCTTTGCCCTTCAGGAAGTGGCTGAAGGCTAGGAGAGCTTTGAATGCCGCCCTCATTTCCAATATGTTGGATACCATATTGTGTGTACTGAACGGCCAGCAGCCTTGGACTGCGAGGTGTTGGTAGTGTGCTCCCCAACCTTCCCCGCTGGCATCCGAGGTGATTACTTCCTGGGAGAGAAGGACTATGTTCCTGCATCTCTTTAGGTTGTGTGGCCTGGTCCACCACCAGAGTGATTGTTTCACTTCCTCTCTGAGCACAATTGGTTGGGACATTGATACGCCGTTCCACTGCCTTAGAAATGACACTTGGAGAGGTCTTGTGTGCCACTGAGCCCATCGAACCATCGGGATGGTCGCTGAGAATGAACCCAGAATGCTGAGACACTCCCTGGTGGGGATTGAGCTGGCCGAAAGCAGCCTTCTTGCCTTTTGGATCAGTATAGGAATCTTTTCCCTCGGGAGCTCTATAGTGTTGAGGAGTGTATCCAGTTCTGCTCCTAGAAAAACCATCCTCTGTGTGGGATTTAGATTGCTCTTTTCCCAATTGATCAGCCACCCGAATTTCTGCAGGGTGGAGATTAACATCGATCGATGTGTAAGGAGGGACTCTTGATTGTTTGCGAGTAGGAGGATATCGTCCAGGTAATGGTGGACTCTTAGACCTTGTTCCCTTAGAAGAGCTATCACTGGAAGTAGGACCTTTGTGAACGTCCTTGGAGCAGTGGAGATCCCGAACGGGAGGCTTTGGAATTGGAAGTGTTGCCTGTCTACCGCAAAACGGAGATACTTTTGGAATGAAATGTGAATGGGGATATGTAAGTAAGCGTCCTGTAAATCTATAGAGAGCATCCAGTCTCCGATGTTTATGGCCTGAAGAATCGACTGCAGGCTTTCCATCCTGAATGTTTCTACCTGGATCGATCGGTTTAGCTTTTTTAAGTCCAGAACTGGACGAAGATCCCCCGTCTTTTTCTTTACCAGGAACAAGGGTGAGTAGACCCCTTTCCCCCTCTGGGATAGTGGAACTTTTACTATCGCCTGCTTTTGGTCTAAGCCTTGAATATATTCGGTCAATAGTAGTCTCTTGTCCTGAGATGTCGGTAGTTTTGTTATACAAAACCTGCTCCTTGGCCGTTTTCGAAAACTCCACTTGTGGCCGAATTGGATAGTAGCTACTGTCCATGTATCCTTTATTGTTTCCGCCCATACCTGCTTGTATTTCATGAGTCTGGCTCCTACCACAGCTGGTTGAGCGGACATGGCGTCAAAAGGATTTCTGATCCCCTGAGACAGGGTTCTTGGATTTTTGAAATTTGAGAAAGGAAGACTGGGGGTTCTTCCAGCTCCTCCTGTACTCTCTGCCGGGTCTGTAAGACTTCGCCTCCCTATATTTGTTAGGTAGGTTCCTTCTGAAGGTGGGCGGTCTTTGTTGTTTTGGCCTTCTATCCGAAGGGATAAGGCCAGATTTTCCCCCGGTTACTTTTGAGATAGCCGAGTCTAGTTTCTCACCAAAGAGGTTTGTTCCATCAAAGGGAATCTTGCACCAATTGGATTTTGAAGATGGATCCGCCGACCAGGGCTTTAGCCAAAGTGCCCTTCTGGCCATTACTGAGCTCAGCATTGCCCTAGATGTAGATTTTATTATGTCTACCGACGCTTCTGCGACAAAATCGCCTGCGAGGGATAGCTCCTGGAGTGCAGATATTACTCTCTCCTGCTCCACTCCCTCCGTCACTAGTTTCTCGGCACTGGAAGACCAATTGGAAATAGCTTTTCCTACCACTGCCAGCGCTACTGCAGGTCTGCATGCGCCTCCCGCTGACAAATAGGTTTTTTTGAGGTCGAGATCGATTTTCCTGTCCAATACGTCTTTGAACGTAACTGCATCCTCAATTGGAAATGTCACATGCCTGGCAAGTCTCATCAGTGAGGAGTCTACTACTGGCGGGGATATCAGCGGGTTCACGTTAGGCTCTTTTAGAGGATAGAGTTTTGCTAGTCGATTGGCAAGACTAGCTTTTTTCTCCGGCTTTTGCCACTCTTCCTTAATTAAGTCTTTCAGCTCCTCAATGAATGGGAAGGTCTCTGGCTCTTTCCTGAGATTTGGGAAGTACTTCCTCACTTTATGAGGAGTTTCTTTCTCTTCCACCCAATCGATCGATTCCTTGATTGATCTGATAAAGGGTTTAACCAAAGTGAAGTCGAAGCCGGTAGATGTTTCTATGTCTTCGGTATCAGACAGAAGTTCTGTCGTCTTTGAAGTGGAAGGGGCAGAGGGAGAGTCTTGAACTGCTCTGCTTACCTCGGGCCCTGCGATTTGTAGGGTCGGTTCTCTCACTGGCTGGCTTAACTCCATCTCTCTGTCTTTAGTTGCTTCGTTGAAGCATGTCCGACAGGCCAGCTTGTCTGGGAGCGCTATTGCGCCGCAAATCCAGCAGGAGTTTGCTGATGGACGGAGACTCTGCGCATGCGGGGAGCGTCTGCGTGTAGGAGTTCTCCTGCGATAGGAATGCCCATGTCTGGAGTAAGATCTTGATCTGCTCCTTCTGCGACTGGATCTGCCCTGTCTGTCCCTTGAACGGCTTCTTCCACGATCTGAGCGGCTGTGTCTGCGACTTGAGCGTCTGCTCCTTGATCGTCTTGAGTGCGATGATCTGGGCGACCTGGTAGGGCTGTTCCATTTAAACAGCGTTAGTGCCATGCTCTCTTTTTCCTCTTCTTACTTACCCGTCTTCCCCTCTTACCTTTTAGGCTGGCGATGGTCTGCTGGGGCAGCGGCCTCCATGAAAAAGTGAGTCCTGTAATACAGGGAAATGAGGAGTGCAAAGAAGCAGGCAGAGGATTGTAGTTAGGAAATACAGGCAAGAAGTTAACTAACCTTAATCTGAAGAGTAATACTGCAGAGTATGCAGCTGGTAGTAAGTGGTTCAGCAGTAGAAGAGATGCAGTGAAGTTTTTCCTTCAAACTAGCAGCGTTTCTCTGTATATGCAGCCACAGAGAAACACAGAGACTGTCAGATTTTTAAATTTTGGCGCCGCCGTCGCCGTAGCGATGACGTCACGCTCGCGCATGCGCAGTAGCGCCGCGCGCCGCTCGTCGCCATTTTGGAAGCTGGAAACCCAGCTAGAGGGCGAGAATCTAGTCCTCTGAGCATGCTCCGTTGCTCTGAGCCGCTCGGCCATCCTGAATAGGGAAGAGGAGGACTAACTAACCCAGCATGCCTGTTCTAAAGGCTAATCCGGCGACCACTCAAGGAATTAACTCACAGGTATGAATATTTAATAAACTACTGCCCCACACACACCAGGGAAGATAGTCCTATTAATAGGAGGTGATACTACAATAATCCACATGGCATTCCAATATGAAAAATCCCTGCATAGTACACAGATAGATGGGCCGATTTACAGCCCTAAGACACCAGTGCATGAAAGATAGGATTGGAGACCGCTGCTTGTTAAGCCTATTTAAGGCTTGTTTAAGTGAGAAAATGTTGTTTACATACCCCTGAGACCATCAGAGTGGGGTTCCTCCATTTAGCTCATTTAGAGGCTGTACAGGTAGGACTTCCAGCCAGGAGAGGCTTGAACCTGGCTGGGGCGATAGCGGTAAGAGGTGCTGTACTTTTCGGTCTTGTCAGGTGAGGAAAAAAAGGAGAATACTGGGGCGGGGACCCTCTCAAGGTTTAATAGCTACGCGGTCCTATCAGGTTGCGGAGGCGGAGCCACAACCCATATGTGTATGCTGCCATGATGCGACAGGAAAGACAGTTGCAACTTGCTACAACAGTCCCAGTTTTATCCCACTGGCCAGTGACTGAGGAAAAAACTGATTAAAGCATTTGTTAACCCAACAAAAAAAAATGGATCCTGCTCCCTTTAACCACTTCAATACCAGGCACTTTCGCACCTTCCTGCCCAGACCAAGTTTCAACCTTCAGCGCTGTCGCACTTTGAATAACAATTGCGTGGTAATGCTACACTTTACCCAAACAAATTATTTTTTTTTTTATCATTTTGTTCCGACAAATAGACCTTTCCTTTGGTGGTATTTTATCACTGCTGGGGGGTTTTATTTTTTGCGCAACAAATAAAAACACCGAAAATTTAGAAAAAAAATAGTTTTTCTTTGTTTCTATTATAAAATTTTGTAAATAAGTAAGTTTTCTCCTTCACTGACGGCCACTGATAAGTCAGCACTGATAAGGTGGCAACAATGAGGTGGCACTGATGGGCACTGATAGGTTGCAATGGTAGGTGGCACTGATAGTGCCACCTATGAGTGCCTGACAGGCTGCACTGATGGGTACTTATGGGTGGCACTGATGGACATGGATGGATACGGATGGGTGACAATGATGGGTGGCACTGCTGGGCATCACTGATGAGAAGACATCTGGCAGGCATTTGTAGTTGGCACTGACTGGCACCTTTTCTGGGCACTGATTGGCATCTTTTACGGCAATGTGTGGCATCCCTGGTGGCCATGGGGGGGCATCCATGTGTGTTGGTGGTCCTGGCGGCATCCCTGGTGGTCCAGTGTATCCGTGGGGGGGCTGTCCCTCCTGTCAGGAGAGCCGCCGATCGGCTCTCCTCTACTCGCGTCTGTCAGATACGAGTGAGGAAAAGCCGATAAACGGCTCTTCCTGTTTACACTGTGATCAGCCATGATTGGGCACGGCTGATCATGTGGTAAAGAGCCTCCGTCAGGGACTCTTTACTGAGATCGGACTGACATGCCGCACCACCGATCGCGCGTCGGCTGTTATGCTGAAAGACATCATATGACGTCCAGTCAGGATAACTGAACCACCGTCTGGCTGTCATTTTGCTATAAGCTGGCCAGGAAGTGGTTAAAGCATGTTATATGTTACATGACACAGTGCTTGTCCTATGTCATTTGGCCCACTGTAACACATAAAAAAACCTGGCTGATCCTGCCAGTTTCTCCCCACCCTTCTGTAAACTGACCACGGTGTAGCATGGCTGCTGAGACTAGACACTGTGGTCAGTTTATGTGCCTCTGTCATCAGCAGCCTGCTATCTGCTCTCCTCTCTGCTCCTGTGTCCTCCCTCCCCCTCCCCTCTCTGTCTGTGTGTGAGCTGCCTCCCCCCTCCTGCTGCTCTCAACACTAACCTGTATATACCATCAGCACTGCCTCCTATTGCAATGTTCCCCTCTGTGAATGATTTATAAATGTTTTAAATACCTAATTTAAGAGCCGAGATTGCGCTCACATGACTGGCCAGCTCTCTCCTCCACTCCTTCTCCCCTCCAGACTGACATCAGCAGAGGAATCTCAGCCCCGCCCCCTGCATCTCTCAGAGGAGAAAAGGAGAAAGCTGGCCAGTCATGTGATCCCAATCTCGGCAGTGAAAATAGATATTTGCAGCATTTATTTTTATAAATCACACACATAGGGGGATACTACAATAGGAGGCAGTGCTGATGGTGCATACAGGTTACAGTGGCTTAACAACCACTTTAACTTGTATGATGTTAGTCTCTTACCAGTCACAGGACACCTTCTTCTGGGTCTCCAGACACATGCTCTGTTTCAGTAAAAGTCAGTTTTGTTAGATGGGGATAGAAGTTGCTGTGATCTCTCTCCTTCAGTCCTGCTGAGGCAGTCCCTCTTTTCCTTCTTTGGTGAGAGTGCTTTTTAGTACAGTCTGATCTCACTAGGCATTCATATCACACCCTCTGTGAGTTCTCACCTGATTGTGGTCAGCTATGGTAGGGATCCATTCATCCAGCAGCAACTCAGCCTCTTTCACACACCTGCTTGCTTCCAGGACCATCACTTAACATGTAGCATTGCAGAGAATATGATAGCAGCAGTAGTCTCTGATCAGCCCCATTCTCCTGGACAGCACAGCATCAGATAGCTCCAGCAAAATCTGGCCACATTTCACTGTTACCCCTTCACTGCAACCTTGTGGTGCTTTCTCTCAGCTGCTAAGCACAGAAAAATGGTTGCAGCAGCACATGGTTCCCACAGTGGCTTCCTCCCAGTATTCTGCAGGCTGTTGGCACAACAGAGCTCCCTTTCTCCAGAAACACAGTTTCATGTCCCATTGCTCTGTTGCATCAGCCATTCACTGTCCTCCAGACCCAGCCAAGATGGCTGCCCCTCGCTCCGGAGATACTCCATAGACAAGCATTACGAAGTGGTCTCCTTAACCACTTGCCTACCAGGCACGAACACCTCCTACCTGACCTGTCGCATTTTGAATGACAATTGCGCGGTCATGCAACGATGTACCCAAATACAATTTTTATAATTTTTTCCCCACAGATAGAGCTTTATTTTGGTGGTATTTGATCACCTCCGCGGTTTTTATTTCTTGCGCTATAAACAAAAGAAGAGGGACAAGTTTGAAAAAACATAATATTTTTTACTTTTTATTATAATAAATATCCATTTTTTTTTTAATTTATTTTTTTAAAATTTTTTCCTCAGTTTAGGCCGATACGTATTCTTCTACATATTTTTGGTAAAAAAAAATCACAATAAGCGTATATTGATTGGTTTGCGCAAAAGTTATAGCGTCTACAAAATAGGGGATAGATTTATGACATTTTTATTATTATTTTTTTTTACTAGTAATGGCGGCGATCTGCGATTTTTATCGTGACTGCGACATTGCGGCGGACATATCAGACACTTTTGACACATTTTTGGGACCATTCACATTTATACAGCGATCCGTGCTATAAAAATGCATTGATTACTGTATAAATTTGACTGGCAGGGAAGGGGTTAACACTAGGGGGCGCTGCAGGGGTTAATATGTTCCCTATATTAGTGATTAGAAATCAAAAGGAAGAACTCCGGACAGCCGCACACCGGGAAAATAAAATCCAAAGGGTTTATTTAAAAGCAAAAAGACACTACAATCCAAACACGGCAAAAAGGGGGGTACAGAGCTGACGCGTTTCGCACTGTATTTCAGTGCTTACTCATGAGTAAGCACTGAAATACAGTGCGAAACGCGTCAGCTCTGTACCCCCCTTTTTGCCGTGTTTGGATTGTAGTGTCTTTTTGCTTTTAAATAAACCCTTTGGATTTTATTTTCCCGGTGTGCGGCTGTCCGGAGTTCTTCCTTTTGATTTCTAATCATTGTGCTATTAGCCAGCACCTGGGGCTCCCACACAGGAGCAGGAGCATTCGCTTGTAAGGAGAGTCTTGGAGCGGTGGTTGTTTGTTGTTCCTTATATTAGTGATTCTAACTGTGGGGGGAGGGGACTGACTGGGGGAAGGGGACCGATCGGTGTCCCTATGTCCCATCAGTCTCCTCTCCAGTGACAGGACGGGGATCTGTGTGTTTACATACACAGATCCACGTCCTGCTCAGTTACTGGGCAATCGCGGGTGCCCGGCGGACATCGCGGCCGCCGGGCACACGCATCAGGTCCCCAGCGACGCGGCGGGCACGCGCACCGCTCCGCCGTCTTTTGACAGTGGGCGGTCGGCAGGAGGTTAAAGATGGCCGATGCACTTCTGCATTATCATATATTCAGTTTAAAATATATGTGAACCCTTACAAAACAACCCATTCAGTTTAAAATAGAAATGAAAGGCAAAACATTTGTTTATAGATATAAAAAAGGGGGTTTATAGTGTTTTTTTATAAGTGATCACATACCCACTGTTCTCGGCTGCATAAGGAGCTCAAAAGACTGGGGAATTAGAAAAAGCAGAACACTGATCTTCCCAATGTCCCAGTCCAGGGTACACTACCATGTTTCAATTATTGTTACCAAACAATTTAATATCTTTTGAAAGCATATGTCAAAATTATATATTTTTTGCGTTGAATAGAGTTGGGAGGGATTACAACTTCAGTCGGGTTTTTTTACTGCTTTCCCAGGTTCCATTAGAGAGATTTCACATGAAGTCCTGTCTTGTTGACAACAGTTTCACCACAGGAAGTGGGGGAAATTCCGCAACAGGGACACAAACAAAAATTTAAATCTGACAGGGGTTCTAGCCTTCCCTTACTTTACTTAAAGTATAACTAAGGCAAAACTTTTTTTTTTCTTACGTTTTGGACAGAGTAGAGATGGATTAGAACACCTGTCAGTGTTTATTGCTGTCTTTGCCCCCGTTAAGGAGATTCACCCTCTCTATTTGTCCTGTTTACTATTATCATCGAAAATAAAAGTAGAAGAAAATATCAAATGTTGGGTTGTACCCAGAAAAGTAATAGCAGGGAAATGTTTCCAATGGGGACACTAGTTCTGGTGACCTGGGGGTCTCTACGGAATTTCCTTTATTTGCAAGGAATTCCACTCACTTCCTGTTTTGCTTTGGAACAGGAAGTGAAGTAAAAGATCTTCAATCGGTCACAGATGGTGAAAAAAAATCTGACAGGGGTTATAACCCTCCCTTGCTGTATTCAATATGAAAAAAAAAATAAGTTTTGCCTATAGTTCTACTTTTTAGAAAAATATTTTTATTTCTGTTTTTATGGCAGCTGAAAATTACACTCACCTCCTGTATAGTAAAATGTCATCAGGACAGAAAGTTAGGAGAAATCTCTCTAATGGTGCCCCAGAAAACTGTAAACACTTGACAGGGGTTCTAACCCAGCCCTTTCTATCCAAAACTAGAAAAAAGTTTTGACAGGACATACCGTAATTAAAAAGCATTTCATACAATTAAATGTAAGTAATATATTTGGAGGGTGCAAAAAAAGGTACCAAGACATACAGTACATGCAACGATCATAAAACATGTCTCATTATGTGGGCTGTGATGGCGGGACTTGGTCCTACAGTCAGGAATATCAAATTCTTAGTATCAAGTTGAAACCAAATTCAGAGGGGTGCACAGAGATGTCACTCTGACTAATAGAAGCAGCCTGCCCTTGGGTAGAACTTTTGCTTTTAAAAGTGCATTAGAGCTGCTTTATGTAAATTCCAATACTAGGCACATAGATATGCTTTTGCTTGTATTGAAGTTGGGAGTCTTTCATGTTGGTCATCATAACAAAAACTTACAGCAGAATAACCCTTCCTAACTCTAACCAAATTGAAAAAAAAAAAAAAAAGAATAATTTTGGGTGTTGAGCTTTATTGCACCTGGATATATTTGTTCTAAAGTGGTCGTAAACCTACGACATGAAATATGAGCAAATCATATCCCTCTATAATGTGTACTTGTCCCAATCTAGAGCATGATGTGTCATTTCTGTCTGCTGCCTCATTCCTCTGCTATAAGCATGAGTCACTTCTGATGAGTTTTCCTGACACCAAGAGAAAAATGGTGACAGGGGAGGGTATCGTTTCTGATTGACAGCCTCAGCTCTGTTCTTGTTTGCTGTGTGAAGGGGGTGTGTCCCTCCCCCTCCAATCGGGTCTCCTTAATGCTGTAACTTCAGCTCTCCACCTCCTGCTTTTTTAGAGCTGAGAGATCCTGTGTAAATTCTGCACTTTGAATGGATGTAGGGCAAAGGTGGCTGTAGATAAACAGGTACAACTTATGTAGAGAGATTTGTTTCATCCCTGTGTATCACCTAAGGTTTGGTCACTTCACTGGGTATATGTGAGGGTTTAAAAACACTTTCATGTAAGTACTGACCAAATGTATCATAAGGCTAACATTTCCTGACAGTCACTAAAGAGCATCTCCCTTCAGACCCTAAAGGTTTAAGGATATAGATATGGTAATGAAGGTAGAATTCAGTAAAGTTTCCCACAGATGTATTGTTTTTTTCTCAGCCTGCTGATCAAAAAAAAAGCCAACCTGATTCCCCCATCCACACATATATCCACACTCTCTGTTACTCTATTGTATTCTGACATTGGGGACTCCCCTGCCATTAGAATACACTGATCAGCAGCGCCGATCGAAGCAAAATTTTCCAATAAGCCCATTGAAGAGCAGATGTTCTAAGGCACTGGACAACGTCATCTCTGACGAAACGCGTAGGTAGGAGCGACGCGATGACGTCACCTCGTGTTTACATCTCGTTTCCCGGAAGGATGAGTTTGTCTGTGCGCCAGCTGGCACATCAGACTTAAGGCTTATAGTGATGCTAACATTGTAAGTGCAATACTTTGTATTTTAAAGTTTTAATAAATGTAAAAGGTTTTACGCTATTTGGAGCACGTCCATCCATCCACTGGTCTGAGCCTATGAGAGGCGGCTTGAGGATAACTGAACGTGCTTACTGTGTGCTGGAATCGGGCTGTGTTTAAACTACAAATGTTTTCCTTTAGCCTCTGTAATGGGGATCATGGTTAGCTGGTAAGAAGTGATTTCTTCTATCTGGCGGTGGATTCAGCACATGATTTGACAGCGTTTGGAGACGCCATTGTACATATTGATGGACTATATCATTATTTGAGCCCTGGTGGACTTTTTTACTGATTTTGTATTTATGCAATTATTAACTACTGTTTGCTTATAGGCTTAGCGCAATTCTATTTTTCGTCCTAAGGACCCACTGCTCTCTAATGAGACCAGTCATAGATGAATCCACAGGACTTTTGATCCATCTATGGCTAGTTTAAGAACTCTGAATTGTTTTATATCAAAGGTGGCAGATAGATTTGTTATAAACAGATTTCCCATACCTACATCTCATCTAGAGCTCATGGGTGCACAAGAGATCGAATGTCTTTCTGCTTTCGGCTCTTTTCTTTAAAAAACAGGTCACACTTGTTTCGGACCCCTTTGTGTGATAAACACTACACATAGCGCTGGATATATACTTACTGCCCCCTTAGGCCAACTTTCTCCATCCACCCAGCCCAGACTACCCAGTGACTGGCCATACACTGATCAAAGTCTGTCAGCCCAGGTTCACATTACATGCAGTGTCTATGGGGTGCGATATGAGCCATGGATTTGTATGGCTCAAATCGCACCACATTCACACAAAACTCGAGCAGGACCATTTTTTTTGTCCGGACCAGAATCAGATCAGATCACATGTGTGTTCACACACATTCTGCAAATCTCACTGCATTTTGCAAACCGATTTTAGGGTGTCTGTCGTTAACTTAACATGCACTCTAATCGGTTTGCAAGAACAGGTTGTGATTTTCATGCGATGCGGAATCCGCAGCAAATTCGCTGTGAATTCGCACAGCATCTAGTGTGAACCCCCGGCTCAAAGGGACATGTTGAAAATTTGCCTGCCAATTAGCATTTTGGCTCAAAGTGGTCAAGTCAAAAAAACTATGCACCGTATATACTCGAGTATAAGCTGAGTTTTTCAGCACATTTATTGTGCTGAAATACCCCCCTCGGCTTATACTGGAGTCAAGCACTTTTCTGCAGCAGAGAATGACATTTTCCGACCCGACTTTGGGGCCCCGTATTTCGGGGCCACTTGGTGCTAGGAACCCCATTGGATATGTTGTAGTACTAGTTCCACTGGGTTTGCACAAAAAATTTGGGGTTCCTAGCACCAAGTGACCCCGAGATACGGGCCCCACAGTCGGTCAACTGTGTCCATCTGCAGCATGTCATGTCGGGACCCTTTGGGTCCAGAGACCCCAAATTTAACCCTTAACTACCAAGTTTGAAGTTCGGGGGACCTATGGCTGCAAATGGGCACAGTGAGGCATGCAAATGGGCACAGTGAGGCTGCAAATGGGCATTGTTGACCCTCTTTTCCACTTACAGTAGCTGCGCATTTCTCACCCTAGGCTTATACTCGAGTCAATACGTTTTCCCAGTTTTTTGCTTCGACTTATATTCGGGTCAGCTTATACTCGAGTATATATATACGATATGTGTGCTGTATGTGGCAGTCTTACTACCCTAAGCCACTGCCTGTGTTGGCTATGCAGAAATCTATACTGACACAGAGCCTAAGCCTAGTACACACAATCAAAATATTGTACAAAAAATACTGCTTTTGAAGCGATCGTGTGATAACCTAATCGTTAGTACACAGCTTTCGTTTAAAATGATCTGAAGGGACAAAAACAAAAATTTGTACAATACCGGATCGGAATTTTTGTTTTATCAGTACAGTTTTAGTCCAAAAAATACAATACAAATACACTAGATCACTTCCGAATTTTTATTCTGTCGTATAATAATTTTCATACTTTAGTAACTTATTCGGTTTCGATATGGAGACTAGTATGTAAAAAAAGGATGATAATTTTTCTGATAATCTCATCGTTTATACCAGGCGTTTAGCTGTACTTATCTGGAGATTTCAGCTTGCCTCAAGCACTTGAATCATTGACTGGACTGCATGAAGCCTTTGGAATAAAACACACAGATTTGCTGCCTTTCCCTTGACTGTTCGTTAATTGGTTTCCAAGATTTAATACTCTATGGTGAGAAGCACAGGATATAGTATGGTGAAAGTAGTGATCTGTCTATGGAAGTGTGGTAAGGAATTCCTTCTCTGCTAAAAGAATTGAAATTACTTGATGCTGAGGGATAGCACATACTCTACCTATTCTATCAAGAATATTTAAAAAGGGTAACTCCATTTTTGTTGGAAAGTGGCTCACGGATTTTCCCAGAAGTCTGCACTAAGATACAAGTTAGGCATCCTCTGCAAAAAAAAAAATATTTTTTAGTAAAAATACACCTAAAGGGTTACTTCTAAAGGGATGCAGACACGGCAACTTTCCTCATTAGAGCACTGCAAGTGCATCAGCTGATTAATAATGAAAAAGTCACTCCCATTAAGATTCACTCTGCAACAAAGTTTGTTAAAATCCCTGCAATGTGCATTTATCACCCAGAGATGATTATTTTTTTATCAACAAAAGTGGAATTATTCTTTAAATATCATGCACAATGCTGATCAAATCAGTTCAATCTGACCTACATTTTGACCAGCCAGGACATATCCTCTGAGCCTCCTCACTCACTTAAGCTATGTTCACATTTGTACAATACAGGAATGCACATAAAAATGTCTAAAATTGAATGAAGAGGGTATGTGGCGCTAACCCTTATGTAAATCAATAAATAATCTAAAAATAATCTAAAATGACCAGTTTGCAAAGCTCAGAGTATCCGAAAGATGAGTGACCTTTCACATAAATAGATATACAAAAACATAAAATAATGAACTAAATAGATAAAATTCCTTAATAGCAATACACATAAAATATTGAATAAATATAAGACGTGTGTATAAAATGAAAAAAATGTTCAATAAAAGTGATGGTGCTAAAATAACCGTGCTGAAAATAAATATATGTGCTGGGGTAAAAATGATGATGGAGTTGGGTTAAAAATAGTGAACACGAAATCTTCTAGCAATAAAAGGTGCACAGTGCAACGTGCAAAATATGTGAATAAAGAACCAATAGAGAACCGATAAATTGATTCTGAAAGTGCAAGGGAATTGCAAGGAAATTGCAAGGGAAATTAATGATTGAATGTGCAGAAATATCCAAAATAATGACAAAGTGACCATACAGATGAAAAGAGTGTGTCACTGTAGGTATGGTATAATCAGATGATACCAAAACAATAATATCGCTGAAAAAAAATTATTAAAAAATAAAAATAAAATTTGGTGCACTACAAGTCCCAGCTTGTAAAGAAAAAAATGGCGGAAAATAAACGATAAAGTCCACAATCTGGAACAATGAAGAGCATAATGCTCTGGAATAAGTGAAGGTGAGTAGAAATATTCAGGAATCTTTGTGTTGATCACAGTGATGATCCGTGCAGGCAGTGCTCTGTGCTGACTTCAGGGGTGCACCCTACTAGTTCCCCAGCCTCTCACCTCTATTTGCGGCCCCTACAGGCCTAGTGGAGCAGATAGCCTCTAAAGTGGCAAGCCTGGTCACTTTCCGGGTCCTCCTTCTTATGGGCTCCTATGGGCTCCTATAGGCTTCTATGGGCTCCTATGGACTCCTACTCCGATCCAAAAAGGCACTCCAGGGGTAAGGGGTCACTCACGGGTTAGATCAGCATGTAGGGGTTAAAGGTACAAAGAAGCGCTCCAATGTGTAGTAAAAAACAGGTTTATTGAAACAAAAATAATATCCACTCACATTTAAAGTTCTCTTGCATCAGCATAGATGAACTTCCGGTCGCGGCCGCAAACCAGAAGTAGAGCGATAGGCACCTGACTTCCTTCCTCCCTCACTAGTATCATCACTAGCACACGTGACTTTGTCAAAGGAGGAAGGAAGTCAGGTGCCTATCGCTCTACTTCTGGTTTGCGGCCGCGACCGGAAGTTCATCTATGCTGATGCAAGAGAACTTTAAATGTGAGTGGATATTATTTTTGTTTCAATAAACCTGTTTTTTACTACACATTGGAGCGCTTCTTTGTACCTTTAACCCCTACATGCTGATCTAACCCGTGAGTGACCCCTTACCCCTGGAGTGCCTTTTTGGATCGGAGTAGGAGTCCATAGGAGCCCATAGAAGCCTATAGGAGCCCATAGGAGCCCATAAGAAGGAGGACCCGGAAAGTGACCAGGCTTGCCACTTTAGAGGCTATCTGCTCCACTAGGCCTGTAGGGGCCGCAAATAGAGGTGAGAGGCTGGGGGAACTAGTAGGGTGCACCCCTGAAGTCAGCACAGAGCACTGCCTGCACGGATCATCACTGTGATCAACACAAAGATTCCTGAATATTTCTACTCACCTTCACTTATTCCAGAGCATTATGCTCTTCATTGTTCCAGATTGTGGACTTTATCGTTTATTTTCCGCCATTTTTTTCTTTACAAGCTGGGACTTGTAGTGCACCAAATTTTATTTTTATTTTTTAATAATTTTTTTCAGCGATATTATTGTTTTGGTATCATCTGATTATACCATACCTACAGTGACACACTCTTTTCATCTGTATGGTCACTTTGTCATTATTTTGGATATTTCTGCACATTCAATCATTAATTTCCCTTGCAATTTCCTTGCAATTCCCTTGCACTTTCAGAATCAATTTATCGGTTCTCTATTGGTTCTTTATTCACATATTTTGCACGTTGCACTGTGCACCTTTTATTGCTAGAAGATTTCGTGTTCACTATTTTTAACCCAACTCCATCATCATTTTTACCCCAGCACATATATTTATTTTCAGCACGGTTATTTTAGCACCATCACTTTTATTGAACATTTTTTCATTTTATACACACGTCTTATATTTATTCAATATTTTATGTGTATTGCTATTAAGGAATTTTATCTATTTAGTTCATTATTTTATGTTTTTGTATATCTATTTATGTGAAAGGTCACTCATCTTTCGGATACTCTGAGCTTTGCAAACTGGTCATTTTAGATTATTTTTAGATTATTTATTGATTTACATAAGGGTTAGCGCCACATACCCTCTTCATTCAATTTTACCTTTACAAGTGTGAGATCACTTATATGTTGGCTGCTTTCCTTTTCCATTTTTCTCCTTATTTGATTTAATAGTTTTTGGTTGAGCGCACTGGTTACCCCTATTATCTACATAAAAATGTCTACACACCTGCAAAGTACAAAAAAGTGAAATCGTTTTTCAGGAGCGTGGTGTATCCAGTAATTCTTAAGCCTCATACACACGATAGGACTTTGTACAATCTTTCCCGTGGATTTTTGTACAAAGGGGGTCGGCCCTGAACTTGTATTGCATACACACAGCAGGACTTTTTCAGCCAACTTTCACCAAATCACATGTTTTTTCTGCTCTTTAACGCCACCTTTGGTCAACTTCTGTATTGTTGTCTGATCTTTTGCATTGGTTCTGAGCATGCGTGTTTGTACTTTGTACAAAAGTCCTATGGTTTTCTGTACACACGATCGGACTTTGCTCCATCAGACTTTTGTTGGCAGAAAGTTGGTCCGTTCGCGTAGCCAACAAAAGTCCATTGAAAACTGAAAAAGTTGGACCAATGGAGCGTACACACGGTCGGATGTTGGTCCAACTACTAACTGTATGCATTGCAGCACGGCCCCATTTATCTGAATGGGTCACATTCAAGGGGTAGTAGTGCCTGCAGAAGGACAATTTTTCCATCCACTGACACCACTGATGCAGGGACATTTGTTCTTCCAGTGACACCACTGATGCAGGAACACTTCTCCTTCCAGTGACACCACTGATGCAGGGACAGTTCTCCTTCCAGTGACACCACTGACGCAGGGACATTTTTCCTTTCAGCAACACCACTGATGCAGGGACAGTTCACCTTCCAGTGACACCACTGATGCAGGAACACTTCTCCTTCCAGTGACACCACTGCTGCAGGGACAATTCTTCTTCCAGTGACACCACCATAGTGGAGAAGGATCCGGTTGTTCTGGTAGATCACAAGCGTAATAATAGCATGCACTGCTAAGCTGCAGTTTCCAAAGCAAGCAAAATCCTTTCTTGTATTGAGAGGTATGGACAGAAGAGAGAGCGAGATATCATTTTGCTCCTGATAAATCATTAGTAAGACCTCATCTGGAATATGCAGTTCAGTTTTGGGCACCAGTTCACAAAAAGGATATCGGGGAACTTGAGAAAGTGCAGAAAAGGGCAACCAAACTGATAAGAGGCATGGAGGAGCTCAGCCATGAGGAAAGATTTAAGGAGAAGAGGAGATTAAGGCTTGATTCACACTAATGCGTTTTTTAATGCATTTTGTAGAAATGCAGGGAAATTTTTTAACATGGGTTCCTATGGAACATGTTCACATCAATGCATTTTTGTGCCTCTGCGTTTTTGGAAAGGGTCGGGGACTTTTTCTCATGAAAAATGCAGCATTTTGCATGTAATAGAAGACAATGGACCCGCATCCAAAACCTATAGCAGAATGATGGCCGGGCGGTGTTCCTGTTATCCTGATTGGGCATCATATGATATCCAGCAGGATAACATGCAGGCGCGTGCCTACGGGGGCGCACATCGCGGCGATCGGAGGTGCTGTGTGTCAGCCTGACACACTGCATCTCTGATCGCGGTATGGAGCCTCTGATGGAGGCTCCTTACCACATGATCAGCTGTGACCAATCACAGCTGATCATCGCGTGAACCAGGAAGTGCCGGTAAACGGCATTCCTCGGTTCGCGCTGACAGGGAGAGTCGATCAGCAGCTCTCCCTGTCAGGGGGGGGGGGGGGTCTATGCTGATAATGAACACATTGATTTTCAGCACAGCCCCATCAGATGTGCAACCACAGCTGCCAAAATGGTGCCCATCAGCTGCCAGTCAGTGCCTCATCAGAAAAGGTTGTAGGTGTCCATCATAGTGCCAATCAGTGACCATATCAGTGCCCACCACAGTGCCAATCAGTGCCCTACAGTAACACCTGTCAGTACCTCATCATCAGTGCCACTAAGTACCGCTTATCAGTGCCACCTGTCAGTGCCCATCACAGCCGCCTGTCAGTGCCCATCACAGACGCCTATCAGTGCCCATCAAGTGCTGCAAATCAGTGCCGCCTATCAGTGCCCATCAATTCTACATATCAGTGCCTCCCCATCAGTGTCCATCAGTGAAGGAGAAAACAAAATTTTATAACCAAAACGAAGAAAATTATTTTTTTTCTTTTCAAAAATGTCGGTCTTTTTTAGTTTGTTTAGAAAAAAATAAAAACCCCAGTGGTGATCAAATACCACCAAGAGAAAGCTCTATTTGTAGGAAGAAAATGATAGTTTGGGTACAGTGTTGCATCTCAGTACAGAACCCACACACTCTCCAGGGTACATGAATGGGGTCTAAGGACTGACACTTCTGGTGCTGAGCCCCAATGAAATTCTAAAAGGTGTGTAGGACCCTCTGTATGAATTCCCCACACTCCTCTCTCCACTGCTGTGTTCATAGCAAACTACTACCAATCTACAAGCGGGCAGCGTGTCATGTGACCAAACATTGGAGCGTGTCATGTGACCAAACATTGGAGCGTGTCATGTGACTTGTATTGCGGTACCGGGAAGTGGTGAGGATGGTGGTGTATGAATGTACAGTGTGTCGGAAGACGGTGTTCTGTGGCCGGAGGAAACATGTCTATGAGAAGGGACACCGGGAGAGGCTGCAGACTCTGCTCCGAGCCTTCTCCGACAAGGTAACGGGATCGGGAGGTGAGGGGGGTCAGAGCTCTCCGTGTACCGGATCTCAGGGCTGTACACGTCTTTCCTCAGGTGGAGGCGGCCCGGAGAATGATTGCGGTGGCCGTGGTGGAGAAGTTCAATCGGGAACACGAGGAGAAGTATTGGTGTCATTGCTGTGAGGAGGAGGTGGGGAGACACATCAGTGACGGCAGTGTGACGGTGCTGTACGGAGGGATGCTGGAACACATGTGCAGGTACAGAACTGACACCCCTCAGAGCTCTGTGTGTATGAGGGGTGTGGGGGCCTTGTTTAGTGTAAAAGCTCATTCACAGTACTGCCAGAGTTGTGCCAACCCTTTAAAGAGGAGCTCAGGTCTCCTTTAGAAAAAGATAATAGTCAACAGCCGCAGATACATGGACACTTACCTGTCCTGGGATCCTGCGATGTCGGCACCCCAGCCAATGTTTCCCATCACCTCTCCGGTGCTGCTGCCGCCGCCATTGCTTGTAAGGGAATTTAGCAATTAAAGACTTCAAGCTTCACAGCCACTTCCATTCTGTGCATGCGCGAGGCGCGCTCCCCTTTGTGAATGGCCCGGCAGCGGGGGGTCCGAACTTCTGGGTGATCTCGCCGTGACAAGATCACCTGGAATTGGGAGCAGGTACCTGTCAAAAACATTCACTAAGATGGGGGGGGGGGGTGAAAAAGCAGATAAGCGGAGCTTCCACCTTTTTGTGGAGCTCCGCTTTAAAGTGGGATTCCACCCTAAAGTGGAACTCCCGCTTTTCGGGAACCCCCCCCCTCCGGTGTCACATTTGGCACCTTTCAGGGGGGAGGGGGGTGCAGATACCTGTCTAAGACAGGTATCTGCACCCACTTCCGGCAAAAACTCCCATGGGAGTTTACGCAGCTTCCTGTCCCAGCGCGCTGTCTGCAGGGACACGCACGTGTCCCGGCAGACAGCGCTGAAGATTCTCATTGGGAATCGGGAAGTGAAGCCACTTCCTGATTCCCTCACCGAGAATGGCGCCGGCTACAGCAGAGAGCCGATCGATCGATTGGCCTCTGCTGCCGACACCGCTGGACCCTGGAACAGGTAAGTGTCCATTTTTTAAAAGTCAGCAGCTGCAGTATTTGTAGCTGCTGGCTTTTAAAAAAAAATTTTTCAGTACAGTCCAGCTTTAAGTAGTTCTAAAGCCTATTAAAGTGATATTAACCACTTTAATACTGGGCACTTTCACCCCCTTCCTGCCCAGGTCAATTTTCAGCTTTCAGCGCTGTCATATTTTGAATGACCGTTGCGCAGTGATGCAAACCTGTACCCAAATACGTTTTTATCTTTTTTTTTTTCACACAAATAAAGCTTTCTTTTGGTGGTATTTAATCACCACTGGGGTTTTTTATTGTTTTGGTGAACGAACGAAAAATGACCAAAAATTATGAGGAAAAATTTTTTTTCTTAGTTTCTGTTAAATTTTGCAAACAGGTAATTTTTCTCCTTCACTGATGTGTACTGATGATGTGGCACTGTTGGGGCTGCATTGATTATCAGTGTAAATGTCCCCTTTCATACTAGCCGGTTACCGGCTCTCTGCTCTCCTCACACTGTGCCAATATCCAGCAAGTGTGTTTATATTGTGATTGGACATAGCTGATTGGTGTAAAAGAACAGCTGTGATTGGCTCTTTACCCAGTTCTGTGATCAGCTGTGTTTAACCACTTCGCGCCCGCGCTATAGCCGAAAGACGGCTACAGCGCGGACGCTACCTGCCGGGAGGGCATCCCTGGATGTCCTCCTGTTTACTTCCGCAATGCGCGCTCCTAAGAGCGCGCATCACGGAAGTTCTGTGCTGGCCGTGTCCCTTGGACACAGCCAGTCACAGATCGCTGTAAACGGCCAATCACAGCGGACGTTTACAGCGCGATCGCCGTGTCCAACGAGAGATGATCTCATATGTAAACATATGAGATCATCTCTCATCGCCGCTCTCCCTCCTCACACAGAGACAGCGTGTGAGGAGGGAGAGATGAACTGCTGCAGCGGTAAGTAAAAAAAATAAAAATAAAGTGCCAATCTGTCCCCACTGCCACCTGTCCCCACTGTCATTTGTCCCCACTGCCACCTGTCCCCACTGCCACCTGTCGGTGCCATTTGTCCCCACTGCCACCTGTCGGTGCCATTTGTCCCCACTGCCACCTGTCGGTGCCATTTGTCCCCACTGCCACCTGTCGGTGCCATTTGTCCCCACTGCCACCTGTCGGTGCCATTTGTCCCCACTGCCACCTGTCGGTGCCATTTGTCCCCACTGCCACCTGTCGGTGCCATTTGTCCCCACTGCCACCTGTCGGTGCCATTTGTCCCCACTGCCACCTGTCGGTGCCATTTGTCCCCACTGCCACCTGTCATCAGTGCCACATATTAGTGCCATCTGTCATCAGTGCCACATATTAGTGCCATCTGTCATCAGTGCCACATATTAGTGCCATCTGTCATCAGTGCCACATATTAGTGCCATCTGTCATCAGTGCCACATATTAGTGCCATCTGTCATCAGTGCCACATATTAGTGCCATCTGTCAGTGTCACGTGCCATCTGTTATCAGTGCCATGTGTCATTAGTGCCACGTATTAGTGCCATGTGTCATTAGTGCCACGTATTAGTGCCACGTATTAGTGCCATGTGTCATTAGTGCCATATGTCATTAGTGCCACGTATTAGTGCCACGTATTAGTGCCATATGTCATTAGTGGCATCTGTCATCAGTGTCACGTATCAGTGTCACGTGTCATTGTCCTGGTGCTCCAGGGCCTTCAAAAGTGTAATAGGTAGTCAACAAGTTAGATGTGTAATTTATGCTCCTAGAACACGTGATGGCGCTCCCTGCATGTTGGGCCTTTCTATTTGGCCAGGCTGTGGAAAAGTCACATGTGGTATCGTAATACTTAGGAGGAGTAGCAGAATATATTTTGGGGTGTCATTTGTGGTATACACATGCCATGTGAGAGAAATAACCTATTAGGCCCCTTTCACACGGAAGGCCCGTTCAGATCCGCCTGTCAGTTTTGACGGCGGATCTGAACGGGCGCTCCATGTTACTCTATGGAGCGTCGGATGTCAGCGGAGACATGTCCGCTGACATCCGATCCGGTCCGATCCGCCAAATCCAGACGTATGGACCACACGTCCAGATCCGTCGGATCGGGTGAGATCGGGTGAAAACGGACACACTGTCCGTTTTCATCCGATCTCTCCATAGAGATCAGCGGCGCTCGCAAGCCCCTCCCCGCTCAGTGAGCGGAGAGAGGCTTGTCATCCGCCGGCTCAGCGGAGATCAACGGACAGATCTCCCGCTGAGCCGGCGGACAGAGGCGGGCTCCGTGCAAGCGGAGTCCGCCTCGTCTGAAAGGGGCCTTACAATGACAATTTTGTGGAAAAAAAGAAAAAAAACTCTTAATTTTGCAAAGAATTGTGGGAAAAAATTACAACATCAAAAACCTCACCATGCCTCTTACTAAATACCTTGGAATGTCTACTTTCAAAAAGGGTCATTTGGGGGGTATTTGCACTTTCCTGGCTTCGGGTCACAAGAAATGAGATCGGCCACCAGTACATCAGATGTGATCAATTTTGTATAATTCGCACCACAGCTTGTAGAGTCTGTAACTTTCACAAAGACCAAATAATATCCACTAATTTGGGTTATTTTTACCAAAGATATGTAGCAGTATAAATTGTGGCCAAAATTTATGAAGAAAATTTTATAATTTGCTAAATTTTATCACAAAAACAAAGAAAAATGTGTTTTTTCATTTATAGCGCAAAAAAAAAAAAAAAAAACCCAGAGGTGATCAAATACCATTTTCTAGCAAAAAAAGTTAAAATTTTTTATTTTTTTTTTGCTAGAAAATTACTTGGAACCCCCATACATTATATATATATATATATATATATATATATATATATATATATATATATATATGTATGTATGTATGTATGTATGTATGTATGTATGTATGTGTTTGGGGGTTCCGAGTAATTTTCTAGCAAAAAAAAAAAAAACACCAAATCTCAGAAAGAGGCTCGGTCCTTAATTGGTTAAACGTCAGAGCAGTAAAGATGTGGAATTCTTTTTCACAGACGGTGGTATCAGCAAGGAGCGTCAATAGTTTAGAAAAACTATTAGATGGGCATCTTAACCATAACAACATACAGGGGTGTATGATTTACTATTGCTATAAACAGTCTTTTTTTTTTATTTTTAATATAAAAAAATAAGATAAAAAATAAACAGTGGTAAACAAATACCACCAAAAGAAAGCTCTATTTGTATGAAAAAAAATATATAAATTTTGTTTAAGTACAGCGTTGCATGACCGTGCAATTACCAGTTAAACAGATGGATAATAAACTGTGCTCCTTCTCAATGCAGCCAGTATAATGAAGCTTTCCATTACATTCTACCTAATTAGTGATCACTTTGGATGTTTTTTACTGTTATTTGGTGTGTTTTTCTACTTTCTTCCTTCATGTCTGAAGCCAGTGCCATCTTGTATATGGTCTTCCGAGGCAGCAGCGGTGTCAGGCTCCGCCCTTTCTTTTCCCCCCTGCCATAATCTCGCACATGCCCAGTGAGGTTTTAGCCAAGCCTCGTTTTCATTCTGGATTACAGTGGCAACCCTGTCAGGTGACCTCCTCGCTCCTGTCCCGTGCACAGATGGTTCATCCCCTGTGATGTTGCAAGTCACATGGAGGTGTAAACAGGAAACTCTGAATGGGTCTGTACTCTCACAGGATTGCAGAGCAATGCCGCAGAGAGGACATGACAGAGCCATATAAAGTATGCAAATCAAGTGCAAAGTGTATATGTGCATAAACAAAATGTGAAAAAAAAACACAAATATCAAATTAATAAATTCAACCTAAAAGTGCAACAAGAAGTATCAAGAATCAATATTGTAATGTTCCAACAATTAAAAAACAATAAATATTTAGAACAATTGTGCAGTGTTCCTTTGATATGATGGCTCTTCAGGCCAATTAAACACCCAGTGTTCAAAAACAAATACCCGAGTCCTTCACCAATTTCACTAAGATAAATTTGCTGTTTGAGATTGTGAACCTTCCAATAAGCTCCAATCACTGCTCTGCTGTGTTTCTCAGTCAAAGAAATCTTGCCATGGAGTACATAATGAGTGAGGAGAAAGAAGGAGAGATGCTTCTCGTAGCCTAAAACAGTTCCGATAGGTATTTGTAAAAACAATTATAATTCCACTTGCATGTTCCGAGTGCACGCCCGGCACTAAGGATAACACGCTCTCAGTTGGTCGTTTGTGCTCCGGTCGTATCACACAACATGGGCTCTGACCACTCAACACGCAATATCGTCAGCGTCCCTGCCTCAATCTATGCACGTCTAATTTAGTTTTGTCTAATTGTCGTCTTCATGAAGTGGCACCACATTGTGAAGTGGAAGGAAAATTTTATAAATGGTTTTCAATTTTTTTTTTTTTACAAATAAATATGCAGAAAACTGGCGTGCATTTGTATTAAGCCCCCTTTTACTCTGATACCCCTAACTAAAATCTAGTGGAACCAGTTGCCTTCAGAAGTCACCTAATTAGTAAATAGAGTTCATCTGTGTGTAATTTAATTTCAGTATAAATACAGCTGTTCTGTGAAGCCCTCAGAGGTTTGTTAGAGAACCCTAGTGAACAAACCGCATCATGAGGGCCAAGGGACACACCTGACAGGTCAGGGATAAAGTTGTGGAGAAGTTTAAAGCAGGGTTAGGTTATAATCCCAAGCTTTGAACATCTCACGGAGCACTGTTCAATCCATCATCTGAAAATGGAAACAGTATGGCACAACTGCAAACCTACTAAGACATGGCCATCCACCTAAACTGACAGGCTGGGCATTAATCAGAGAAGCAGCAAAGAGGCCCATGGTAACTCTAGAGGAGCTACAAATATCCACAGATTAGGTGGGAGAATCTGTCCACAGGACAACTATTATGCCGTATTCTCAAATTTTCCGCCAACAAAACTTTGTACACAAGTCCGTCGAACAAAAGTTCACGCATGCTCAGAAGCAGAAGCGGACGATCTTGTTAACTAGCTTTCGTAATGGAGAATTAACATTCGTGATGTGGCAAATTAGGAAAGCTCCAAATGCAGCATACATTTTCTTCTTCTTTAATGGGATAATAATGAAGCTGCTTTGCTGGTTATACTGATGGAGTTATTGCAAACTAATTTTCAAAGGCTTTTTTTTTTTCCAAGTGATACCAAGAATAAAATAATAGCGCTAAATGAAAAACGCAAAAAGAAAAGCGCAAATCAACACTCACCAAACTTCTACTAACGCGAAATTAGCAGAAAGAGCCCAAAGGGTGGCGCTAAAGAGCTGAAAAACCACGTAGTATGTCACTACGAACGTAATTGTTGGTCAACATTTGTGTGACCGTGTGTATGCAAGACAAGTTGGAGCCAACAACCTTCGAACAAAATTCCACGGTTTAGTTGTCGGAAAGTCCAATTATGTGTACGGGGCATTAGTCATGCACTCCACAAATCTGGCCTTTATGGTAGAGTGGCAAGAAGCCATTGTTAAACGAAAGCCATAAGAAGTCCTATTTGCAGTTTGCAAAAAGCCATGTGGGGGACAATGCAAACATGTGGAAGAAGGTGCTCTGGTCAGATGAGACCAAAATTCAACTTTTTTGGCCTAAAAGCAAAATGCTATGTGTGACAGAAAACTAACACTGCATATCACCCTGAACACACCATCCCCACCTTAAAACGCAGTGGTGGCAGCATTATGTTGTGGGGATGCTTTTCTTCAGCAGGGACAAGGAAGCTGGTCAGAGTTGATGGGAAGATGGATGGAGCCAAATACAGGGCAATCTTAGAAGAAAACCTGTTAGAGTCTGCAAAACTTGAGACTGGGGTGGAGGTTCACCTTCCAGCAGGACAACGACCCTAAACATACAGCCATCAAATTCCAGACCTAAATCCAATTGAGAATATGTGGCAAATCTTGAAAAATTGCTGTTCAGACGCTCTCCAACCAATCTGACAGAACTTGAGCTATTTTGCAAAGAACAGGCGAAAATTTCACTCTCTCTAGATGTGCAAAGCTGGTAGACACATACCCAAGAAGACTTGCAGCTGTAATTTTCGGTTCTACAAAGTATTGTCTCAGGGGGGCTGAATACAAATGCATGCCACTCGGAAATTCATTTGTAAATTAAATTTAAAACCATTCATCATTTTCCTTTCACTTCGTAATTATGTGCCACTTTGTGTTGGTCTATCACATAAAATCCCAATAAAATACATTTATATTTCTCGCTGTAACATGACAAAATGTGAAAAATTGCAAGGAGTATGAATACCCTTTCAAGGCACTGTACCCAATGAAGAGACTATCCTCAGGCGAAACACACAGATATAACAAATCCTCCTACATAAGTTGTACCTGTTTATTTGCAGTCTTCTCTACATCCGTTCAAAGTCCCGAATTTATAAAGCTTGTCTGAGCTGTCAGAAAATGGGCAGAGAGCTGAATTTTCACTTTGCAGAACACGGTGTGGAGAGCTGATTGGAGGAAAGGGGCACAGCCCCCTTCACACAGGAACAGAGCTGAAGCTGTCAATCTGTTGGAGATCCCTCCCCTGTCACCATTTTTCTCTTGATGTCAGGAAAACTTGTCAGTAGTGATTCATGCTAATAGCGACACTTAGTGCTCTTAATTGAGAGAAGTACACTAGAGCGATATGCTTTGTGCATATTTCATGTCTGAGGTTTACAACCACTTTAACTTCAGGTCCTGGAATTGAAACAAGAAGTAAGATTAAATCTTTACAAAGTGAGGAGACATTCTCTATTAGGCAGTTGTCCTAAGAACAGCTGTCCCCATTAGAAGATTTTTTAATGTTTTTTAAATACAAAAACAATAGGAGAAAAAGATGGTAAATTCTTGGAAAAGATGTTGGAAATAGTAAGAAAAATGGCCTCCAAAGGGCCAGAGAAAGCCTTACGTTGGACCAAGCATAAGTTCTATTCCTGTGCTAACCAACCAGGCACCATGCTGGTCAGGAAGTTTAAATACATAAACCCATTTGCCTCCGCTCCACTAAGGCCCCTTTCACACTGGGGTGGTTTGCAGGCGCTATTGCGCTAAAAATAGCACCTGCAAACCAACCCGAAACAGCTGTTGCTGTGTCTTCAGTGTGAAAGCCAGAGGGCTTTCACACTGAAGCGGTGCGCTTGCAGGACGCTGCAAAATGTCCTGCAAGCCGCATCTTTGGTTCGCTGTAGGAGCGGTATATTTACCACTCCTATAGCGCCTGTTCCCATTGAAAACAATGGGGCAGCGCTCGGAATCCGCCCGCAAAACGCCGCGGCGGTTTGCAGGGGCGGTATTAACCCTTTTTCGGCCGCTCGCGGGGGGTAAAAACCGCCCCGCTAGCGGTCGAAATGCGCTGCTAAAACTACGGTAAAGCGGCGCTAAATATAGCGCCGCTTTACCCCCAACGCCCCAGTGCCGAAAATTAAAAATACACTAGGCCGAAAATGACCGATACTGAAACTTGGTGGGGAATTATATATATGGTACAGGAGATGGTCAGAGACTGGAGGGGGGAATGGTACAGGAGATGGTCAGAGACTGGGGGGGGGGGATGGTACAGGAGATGGTCAGAGACTGGGGGGGAATGGTACAGGAGATGGTCAGAGACTGGAGGGGGGGGAATGGTACAGGAGATGGTCAGAGACTGGAGGGGGGGGAATGGTACAGGAGATGGTCAGAGACTGGAGGGGGGGGAATGGTACAGGAGATGGTCAGAGACTGGAGGGGGGGGAATGGTACAGGAGATGGTCAGAGACTGGAGGGGGGGGGAATGGTACAGGAGATGGTCAGAGACTGGAGGGGGGGGGAATGGTACAGGAGATGGTCAGAGACTGGGGGGGGGGGGATGGTACAGGAGATGGTCAGAGACTGGGGGGGGGGGGAATGATACAGGAGATGGTCAGAGACTGGGGGGAATGATACAGGAGATGGTCAGAGACTGGGGGGAATGATACAGGAGATGGTCAGGGGGGGGGGGGAATGATACAGGAGATGGTCAGAGACTGGGGGGGGGGGGGGAATGATACAGGAGATGGTCAGAGACTGGGGGGGGGGGGAATGATACAGGAGATGGTCAGAGACTGGGGGGGAATGATACAGGAGATGGTCAGAGACTGGGGGGGAATGATACAGGAGATGGTCAGAGACTGGGGGGGAATGATACAGGAGATGGTCAGAGACGGGGGGGGGTGGTACAGGAGATGGTCAGAGACTGGGGGGAATGATACAGGAGATGGTCAGAGACTGGGGGGGGGGGAATGATACAGGAGATGGTCAGAGACGGGGGGGGGGGGGAATGGTACAGGAGATGGTCAGAGACTGGGGGGGAATGGTACAGGAGATGGTCAGAGACTGGGGGTGTGACTTGGTACAGGAGATCAATGCAGTCTCACCAGTGCCCGTCAGATGCAGCCTGCCTGTGTGTCCCTATTGCAGCCAGCCTGTGCAGGGGAAGAGAGAGGAGAGCCACCACCGCCTGGTTGATTAGAGCGCTGGGAACATAACGGCTTTTATTTCAATAGCTGTGTGTTCCCCGCCGCGCGCCATTATATACAGCCCATCCTCTTTGTCCGGCACTTTGATAGACAGATCACCGTCCCAGGATTGGATGGGTGATCTGTCTATCAAAGTGCCCGGACAAAGAGGAGGGGCGGGGGCGGAGCCCCACCCAGGCCTGGCTTCATTATCGGCCATTTTTGTCTTTCGGCAAATTGATGAAAAGGCCATTTTTGGCCGATATGTTTCGATGCATGCCTACTCTTTGGGTCCTTCTGGAAATTCCTTACTGCGGTACCGGTTTCTGCTCTACTATGGCTTCTGCCCAAAATGCATCCCACTTCTGTCAGTCTCTCAATGGCACATAGCCTAATACTCTGGTATTCGGACAGGCTCGTGTCGCCATTCCTCCCTCTGGGAGTTTAGCAACCCCACACACGGATTCTCGCAGGTTTGCCACTTTTTTGGATCGTGTACCTTTCCTACGTGGTCCTCAATCCAGGATTCTCATGAAGCCCCTTCAGTGAAATTTTTCCACTACATCCAATTGCAACACTGGATAAGCTCTTCTCGTACCAGAAAATGGCCTTTTGAACATATGTGCTTGCACTCCCCAGGTGCTCCTGGCACCATTTCTATGCTTTATTCCTCCCTCAATTCCAGCGGTGCCCCAGCCTCATCCTCCTACGTGCCCAAATGGGAACAAGACCTGTCCCCTATTGACCTCGCGGAATGGAACAAAGCCTGGTCCAACATAGCCAAGTGCTCTTTCAATACAACCACTCTGGGAGGCAGCCTACAAAGTCCTCTTTCCCCGGTACTGTGTCCCGGCCCGTATTGCCAAATCAAACCTATCATACAGTGACAGATGTTTCTGGGGTTGCAGCCAACGAGGAGATGAAATCCATATTTGGTGGTCCTGCCCCAGCCTGGTGGGATTCTGGTTGAGGGTCTTCAGACTCTTGTATACCCCCCCCCCCCCTTTTTTTTTTTTTTTTCATATACCTATCTGCAAGGATGCCAAATTAGCACTGCTTCACTGTCCGATCTTGGGCTTGTTCTCCTACCAACAGAAATTGGTCACCTACCTATTCATTGCTGCCAAGCGTGTGATTGCCAGGGCCTGGAAAAAACCTGTTGTCTTGTTTGCAGAGGTGAGGAGCATCCTCATGACCCTCATGATCAATAAGATGACCAGTATCCTCCATGATTCCTACGCTACATTTTTTTAGTGGTCCTTGTGGTAGTCCTATGCTCTTCCAACTCTGCATCGGTCCATCTTGGACCTTCCCACCTGATGTAATCCGTTCCCCAGCCTGGGGATCTGTTTCCTCTTGCCTCTTCTTCTCTTTTTATTTTCGACTAGTCCACCCCCTGGACCCATCCCCTGGACCTGAGGGCCCAGGCACCCTGTGTTGTCCCCTGGCCTCGATAGGGAGGACATTCTAGTTTGCTATAATCCACCTTTGAGCACATTCTGTTTGTAGCTCTCTATGGCTCTTGATCGTGCTTACTGTTTGTATGCTCACGTGGGATTTCTGTGGATTTCCCTGTCTATTTGTCTTAATATTAATATTGTACCAGAAAATAGTGAGATTATATATAACATTTTTATTTATTTATTTATTTTTCATGTTTCACAGTCCAGTACACAAGAAAGCAGTAAACAAATTTTGGTGGACACACCAGGCTGATGGGAAACTAAAGGCACGTTTTTTTCTTTCCACAGAAGAGTTTGAAAGGTAAGTTATTGTACGCTTGTGGGTCTCAAGTTTTTGAATTCTACTTTATCTTATATTTTATCAAATATTCTTGAGCTGCTTGTTAAGAAGACAGTTGCCAAGTCCAAAAGTATTTGTGTTTTGGTGTAGTCACTCAAACCCTAACCTAATTGATTCCCTCCTCTGCTATTTATACTTGTTTTTTTTCATTCCTGTATAATAAGCAAGCATGTGGTTGAGAAGCAATGAATAATAAAATAACACACCAGGGGTTATAGTACCGATTCTATTATAGTGTTTGATTCTCACAGATTCAATACAGAAAAGTCAATGAAAACCAAATGAAAAAATGTTTATTCACCAAATAACAAGATGCATAATCACCCATCCAGTGAAAGCGGTTTTATAGATAACTTGATTGAAACAGTAATCGGATCCCCAGTTTTTTGAAGGCTGTCTGGTATTTTGCTACCTGAATACTTAAAGTAAAAGTTTACCTTTTGTAAACATAATACATACACATGATTTTTCAGGTAAAAAGGTGCAATTATTATTAATAAATATAATAAATATATATATTTTGTGTGTGTGTATGTGTGTATGTATATATGTGTATATATGTGTATATATATATATATATATATATAATATATATATATATATATATATATATATATATATAATATATATTTTTTTTTACAATGCAGCTTGTAAAGCATTGCACCTACGATCTGCTGATGCAGTTACAATGTCATGCTCCTGTAGAAACTCTGTATAGCTGTCTGCCAGTACCTCCTGTAACTACAAGAGTGCTCATCAATTCTGTGGCAGTTCATTGAGAACTACAAGCTATCTACTGTGGCAGAAGATGGTACTTTGTTCCTTCAGTCACAGATCAATAAATTGATTCACAGTGTGAATGAATGACTCGGTGGGCAGAGCCCGTATGGCAATGCGTTTTTTAAATTGTGACCGTGGGTACAGGGAGAGAATCCCCCATCTGCTGTCACATTGGGGGAGGGGGTTCGCGAATTGGTGGTGCACAGTAATATGATACACCCTATGTATACGGATGTAACATGTTACAAAGGGGTACACCTATCCTTTAAAAATTGTCTTTGTATTTTTATCAGTGAATTCAATGCTTTTTTTTGCAGAGTTGGAGAGGTAGGTAGATGACCTCACAATCTCCACCACAGCCACTGAGAGGAAGCCTTGTATTCATTGATAAACTCGATTTTTGAAGTCGAGAAGTAGTCTATACTTCTGCGGAACACAGCGTCACATACTTTATATAGCTGATGCTACTACAGTATAATACAGCGCTCACGGCAGCCAAATCGCTTAGTAATGAAAATAGTTTGGCCCAAACATACTATTTAAAATGTTTTAAATAGACACTGTCATTACGTCCAAAAAAATTAATCAAACAATAAAGTTCTAATACTTATTATTACAATATCCCATTGCAACCAGTCTTTGCAGTCTTGCAAAGCTACACTTCCCACTGAAATCTTCAGGATGCAACACTTCTGAGTGTATTTGAGTGTCTCCTCACTTTGTGCTATGGTTCTCCCTGCCCACCTGCTATGTCACTAGAGTAGCCATGTAGCATGTAGCAGGAGCATCGGCAGAAAGTTGTCATCCGACATGCTTGGTGCTGCAGGGTGATGAAGAAAAGAAAAAGGGAGAGAAAATTAAAAAAGGGGGGGGGGGGGGCAGGAAGATGGGGAGGAAGGGGGCAGTTTCGGGAATGCCACAACATGCAAAAAAAATTTGGACAGTGTATGGTGGTTTTCGTTCAGAAATTGCATTAATTTTCGAGTACAATATTTTCTACAGAATATTTATACATGTATGGCCAACATAAGACCATTATTAGCAGCAGCATGCTTTTTTTTATTTTTGTTTTAATCACTTAAGCCCGATACCATTTTGCAGCTAAAGTACCAGACCCCTTTTTGCGATTCGGCACTGCGTCGCTTTAAATGACAATTGCGCGGTCGTGTGACGTGGCTCCCAAACAAAATTGGCATCCTTTTTTGTCATCTGTGTCACACTCTGTGTGACTCCATGTGAGGAGGCATCTAGGAGCATGGCTGCAAAACCATGACTTTGGATACAAGGACTTGCGTTTGTACGGACACTTACTACACAACCAAAGACTGGTCAGACTATGGACACAGGCTATATGTATATGCCGCTATCGAGGACGTGACTGGTTCCCCCATACTCATTCCAATTGACGATTATATCGCTCAGGATTATTGGTGCTGATTTGGGCTTGCCTCTGGGTATATCCTGCATCTGGAGCCAAGATCTGTTTCCATTGATTAACAACAAGGATTCCATTCTTTCGCTTGCTGGTTCCATTTATGATGTCCCCACTTAAAGGCCTAGGCTGGGTTTGAGCCAATCGCATATTTGGCTAACTTTCTGGTAAGCATGTATGTCAGTTTTTCATCCGAAAACGGATGGATGAAAAACGGACATACGGTCCGTCCGTGTGAAAGAGCCCTAACACAGTGAAACACACACAACACACATGCCCACCTGTCCCCAGTGCCACCTGTCAGTCTTTGTCGTCGTTAAAAAAAAAAAAACCTGGCTCCTAACTTTTTTAGCTGGCTCCTAGATTCCAAGCAAATTTGTCAAGCCCTGTATATTATTTTTGTTTTTTTCATTTGGTATATTTTCTTCACGTGAATATATATTTGATTTATTATACATACTTTTATTAAGGTAATATTTTGATCACAGGACTTTGATAATTTTGAGCTTCACTTAATGTTTATTTAGTTTGGCTCAGATATTATATTTGGGTTTTGAGCGCGGCTTCTCTTATGTATGTATTGTTTTGTGTATATCCCACAATAAGCTGCTGCTTTCTTTTTTTTTTATTTTCTTTTTTATTGTAATTTTTTTTTTGATCCAGGCGCAGTTTTCTTTTTCTTTTTCTTTTTAAATAGCGCCTGCAATCTGCCCTCAAACTGCTGCTTCATTGTCTGCAGTGTGAAAGCCTGAGGGCTTTCACGCTGCAGCGGTGCGCTGGCAGGGCGTCACAAAAAGTCCTGCCAGCAGCTTCTTTGGAATGGTGAACTCACCGTGAACTCACCACTCCTCCAGCGATGCTCCCCATTGAAATCAATGGGGCAGTGTTGTAATACCGCCGGCAAACCGCCGCTATTGCAGCGTTTTACCGGGGGTGTTAACCCTTTCTCGGCCGCCAGCGGGGATGTAAAAGCGCCCCACTAGCGGCCGAAATGCGTCGCAAATCCGACGGTAAAACGCTGCTAAAAATAGCGGCGTTTTACCGCCGACACTATAGGCGGATCGGTGTGAAAGGGGTCTAATTGTCAGGAGTATGGAAATATTTTTATGTACATAACCTGGCACCAGTTCTGGTACATTTTTTTTTTTTTTTGTCTTGGGCCTCTTAAATTGGGATATTTAAATCGCTTCCTGCACTGGTGACAATATTTTTACCAGTAGAAGTAATGAGGAGAAATGTCCCTAGCAGTGATGCAGCAATGGTAATAAAAACTTTTTATATTAGTTGGCTAGAAGCTGTCTGTGTTCCCATTAGAAGATTACCTCCCTCTTATCAATCCTCAATATATTTATTGTATGTGCTCATAAATATGTTCCATTGCATGCCTCCACTAATGTTCCAACGTTCTTTTCCGGTACTAAGTTTTGCTAATAAAGTTGCTTGAACACTATTTGTGTGCCTCCTAGGTTCAAATCTTCAGTAACCAAAGCTTTAGAAGGCTATGAGGAATTGGAGGACGTGCTTATTAAACAGGTTGGCATATTTATTCTAAGCCTAAAGTTCTGCTTCAGTGTGTATTGCCTCTTGACGACCTGAGGTTTATTCTTTCTTTATGCTTCCTATTTACAGATGGCTGATCAGATTCAGAGGGTAGAGGAGAGCAGACGTGAGCTATTACAGAATACCCTAGAGGTTTGTTGGAAAAGAATTACAGAACAGTATCCACCACAAACCAAAATGGTTACACAACATTGTTTCGGTGTACCAGTTGTTAAAGTTAAATTCATAAAGTGAAGTTTCTTTTTGCTTATATTCTTGGAAATTAATACAAGTAACTAATGTGCTTGCCAGTCAACAGCTGCCAGTCTTAAAGGGGTATTAAACCCAAAAGAAAAAAGGTAATATATTGCAGCTTACCAAGCCTTAGATGTGGCGGCTGCATTCATTTTCTTTTTTAGGCTTTTTTTTTTTCCTTTTATTTTGTCTGGTGATCTGGCCAGTAATGCACTTTGCTGTCTTAGTATATCTGCAAGGTAAATAAAGTATTAACCCTTTCACTGCCAGGTCCGTACGTCATTTCGGACCTGACAGAGAGGGGTTTTTACATACGTAGCCAGTGGGATTGTATGTAAATCTGACAACTCCTGCCTGTCAGATGGAAGCATTCGCTGTGCTGCCGAGCTCTGAGCTCCAGGTCTCTATTTCCACAAACGGTTCTTAAATGAATCAAGGGATTGACCGATCGGATCCATTTGACACAGGCTTTATATGCTTAGATAAATGGTACCCGAGCCTCGCAAAGAAGACTCAAGATCCTGTGAGGTTTTGCCTGTAATGCGGCCTCTGGGCACTGGACCCTGCAAAGTGGAATCCTGGACACCACAGCGCTAAGGCATTCCTGCAGGGTGCTGTACAGGTCCAAGGGAGTGGACCCCAAACATGAAAAGGGTACCCAGTCCTTGAAGGTCCTCAAGTGACAGGAACCCACCATGAAGGGTGAAGATTGGGCTCTTAGTTTCTAAACTGCCGTGAAACTGGACGGGTAAGTGAAACCCCTTTATTATTATTGTGGGGTTTCCCAGTGATGGTAAAAATCAGTCAAGCTAGCTAGACGCTGGACACCTGTGTGCAGTAACCTCGCGGGGGAGTTTTGGGCTAGCTGTGGGTGTTTGCAAAGTGTATCTTTTTTGCTTGTGTCTGGCTGTTTTTTACCTGTACCACGACAGTGCGCCATTTAGCCTTGGTTCACCATGGCGCACGTGCGTTCGCAAGAGTGCTGCTGTGCTCAGCAGTTGTTTGTTTGGCGGCCATGGCGCACGTGCATTCGCAAGTGCGCCGCCTAACTTAGCAGTTGTTTTTTTTGGCGGCCATGGCGCATGCGGCTTCGCCGCACATGCGCAGTAGCCTTTATCTGGGCGTACGAAGATTCACGCCATATGCGAATACAGCCACTCCGGCGCACAGCCAGCTTATTTAAGCTGTATATACCAAGCATGCGGTGCTTCCAGAAGGCAGCTGTGAGACACAGAGCAGACTCTGAACAGGCACTTGCAGCTGTTCTTTTCTCCTTACCAGGGTCACGTGAGTCACCAAGTGTTGCTTGGCAGGCTAAAGGTGATTGTTGCATGGGGCTTGGTGAGCCCTATTAAAGGGTCTCCCTTCTGTGGTGTTTTAATACTACACCCAAGTACTCTCTTTTTGTGGCTAGTAAATGTCTTCAAAAAAGAGGCGTGGGACTAACGCCTACAGGGAAGGTCACACCTATGTCATCAGTAGTTCCTGATGAACCTAGTCGTATCCCTAGTGTTGTATCCCCTGAAAGACCAGAGGCGCCCGGGCAATCTGAGCTGCTGCGCCTATCTGGTATTGTGCCTACAGTCAGCGCTGCTGCTTCACCCTTTATCACCAAGGATGAACTGTCCTCAGCACTAGCCGGGTTAGCGCACAGGATTGCTGGCATGATGGCCTCCATCTCGCAGGGTGGCAAGAAGCGTGACAGATTCGACTCCCTGGAGCCTCGCTGGATACATCGTCGCATGACCGCGCAATTGTCAGTTAAATCGAACACAGTGCCGTATCGCAAAAAAATGGCCTGGTCATTGAGCAGCCAAATCTTCCGGGGCTGAAGTGGTTAAACAAGAACTTAACTTGTCCGGTAGATAACGCACAGGGCTTGAAAGACCTTGTTGACAAGAAATTGGCCAGTTCAGCTATTCAGCCAGCTGTTGCAGCAATTGGTATCTGACAGTCCATAAAGGATCAGGTCAAACAGGCTGACAGGCCTAACCAGGAGGATGATCTGCCTGAAAATAAGACTTTTCCTTGAGCGCTGTGTTTTGCTGTTGACTTTTTAAAAGGATTAATACAGCAGGTGCTCCCTTGTCTGTACATATGCGCAGACTTTTCTGGCTTAAGAACTGGTCAGACGAGATTCCTTATGAAAATTTATTGGCAGGTTTCCCCTTTCATACGGAACGTTTATTTGGTGATCATTTGGACAAATATATGCAAAAGATTTACGGAGGGAAAAGTTCTCTACTTCCTGTGACGAAAAGCACCAGGCGTCCCTCGTTTTAAAACTTCAGGGACTGCTTCCTTAAATGTGTCAGTTCCAAGGCAGTTCCGCTGCCAACAGGGCTCTAGGGCCAGGGGCAAAACCGCAAGGCCAGGGCTAAAAAAATCCCTGAGTTCAAACTTCTTCTAAACCCAGCACCAAGCCCTCTTTTTGAGGGGACGCTCCCACAACATCGGGTGGGGGGAAGGCTTCTGCACCTTGCGGACATTTGGAGAATGATAATTCAGGACGAGTGGGTCACCTCAATTATATCCCGTGGTTACAGCGTTCCCTCAGATCCTCCAAAAAGAGACTTATTGCTCCAGGCACTACATCATTTAGTGCATCAAGGAGTGATTGTACAGGTTCCTGTATCCAAAAGAGCGAAGCTGTTTTACGGTTTAAGAACCAAACGGGGTCCCAAGGCCCATTTTTGGACCTAAGATCCCTGAACCAGTATCTACTAATCCAGTCCTTTCGGATGGAGTCTGTCCACTCAGTTCTAGCCTTGCTCCAGATGGAAGACTTTTTAGCCTCTATCGATATAAAAGACGCGTATTTACACGTACCTATCTTTCAGCCTCATCAGAGGTTCCTGTGATTGCAGTAGAGGAAGATCATTTCCTGTTTGTGGCTCTACCCTTCGGGCTTGCTACAGCTCCTTGGGTGTTCACAAGGGTCCTAGCACCAGTACTGGGTCTTTTAAGGGCCCACGGGATCCTGATGCTTGAGTATCTGGATGACTTCCTGCTCAGAGATCACTCATTACAGGCTCTAAAACCAGAGCATAACACGCACAGTGCGGTATTTGAAAAGCTTAGGCTGGATCAGAAATACCAAAAAGTCAGCCTTGAAACCAGCTCAAGGTCTAAAGTATTTAGGTCTAATCCTAGATACGGTGCTAGCAAGAGTATTATTGCCACCCGCAAGGATCTATGCCCTGAAGAATCAGGTGCGTCAGATAAGGGGCACCAGACAACTCTTCATTCGGCTCTGTATGAGTCTTTTAGGGAGGATGGTATTCGAGGCGGTGCCCTATGTCCAGTTCCATTCCAGGCCTCTACAACAAGATATCTTGTTGGCTTGGAACAGGAGAGGACAAGCCCTGGATTATCCAATGTTCTTATCTCCTCAGGCACGCTTAAGCCTAAACTGGTGGTTCCAGGATCAGAACCTGCGAAATGGAAGATCTTTCATCCCGGTAACTTAGAGAGTACTGACTACAGATGCCAGTCTCTCAGGCTGGGGAGATCCCTCTCCTTCCACATTTGTTGTGCAGGATTCGGAAAGAGGGGGTTCCAGTCATTCTGGTGGCACCAGCCTGGCCCAGAAGGCCCTGGTTCCTGGAGATTTAGACTGACAATAGACAGGCCATGGAAGCTTCCATGTTGCCCCGATCTTTTTCCTCAAGGTCCTATATTCCACCCCAATTTACAGTCTCTAAATTTGACGGCAGGGCTATTGAAGCCAGGGTGTTAAAGGACCGTGGCATCTCGGGACCAGTGGTGTCTACCCTAGTGAATGCTTGAAAAGCTGTCACTAGGATGATCTATCACAAGGTCTGGAAGACTTGTATTGCTCTGTGTGAAGCCAAAAAATGTAATTCTCTAAAATAAGTGATTAGGAGAATTCTCTTCTCTACAGTCAGCTGTGGAACTCAAATTGGCTTTGAGTACAATCGGAGGTCAAGTTTTTGGCCCCCATCAGTATTCTTCTAAAGGCCCTTTAGCCTCTCATTCTCTGGTCTGAACCTTTATGCAGCCCCCCCCCCCCCCCCCCCCCCCCATTTGGTCACCTATGTGTCCTTGGGACTTGAACTTGGTGCTGTCTGTGTTAGAAACAAACAATTTGAACCTATCAAGGAATTTCCATTAGACTTGCTGTCACGCAAACTAGACTTCCTGATGGCTATCACCTCAGCTAGAAGGGTGTCGGAGTTGGCGGCCCTTTCATGTAGGGAACCGAACTTTGATCCTTCACCACGACAGAGTCGTGTTACAACCTGTTCCATCCTTGTCAAAAGTGGTGTCAGCCTTTCATTTAAATCACGAGTGCACTCCTTGGACGTTGTCCTGGCAGTCAAGGTTTATTTGTCTAGATCTGTGGAGATCCGAGGATTAGACTTCTTTTTTGTTTTACAAAAAGGACCCAAGAAAGGGCAGGCAGCTTCCATTGCCAATTGGGTCTGTCAATTGGTCATTCAGGCCTACGGTCTGAAACGTAAAGCTCCTCCCTTTAGGGTGAGAGCTCATTCTACCAGGGGTGTATGAACCTCCTGGGCTTTTAGCCATCGGGTATCTGTGGCTCAGATTTGTAAGGCTGCTACCTGGTCTTCAGTGCATACGTTCACCAAATTTTATCAAGTGGATGTTCGAGCAGCCGAGGATTCGGCTTTCGGCCGCAGTGTACTGCGGGCTGCCGTATAAGTTCTGATGGCTATTGTTTGGCAGGGTGTCACCCTCTTCTCATTGCTCTGGGACGTCCCAGCAGGTAATGAATATTAGCCTGACTCTGTGTCCCATTTTATTTATTTTTTATTTTTTTTAATTGACTGTTTTTTTTTTGTTTATAGTACAAAAAAAATAAAAACCGCAGAGGTGCTTAAATACCACCAAAAGAAAGCTCTATTTGTGGGGGAAAAAAAGGACGTTGATTTTTTTTTTTTTGGTTACAGCGTCACACGACCGCGCAATTGTCAGTTAAAGCGATGCATTGCTGAATCGCAAAAAATGCTCTGGTCATTAAGGGGGCAAAAAGTGAAGTGGTTAAAAAGCAACAAAAATAACTTGAATATATCAGCCAGGTCCACATAAAAAAACTTCAAGCCCGGTACCTTCATCACAGCACGTCTTCTCATGGTGATGTTTCTTCCAGGCCTTGCATCTCTTTGTTGCATTGCTTGCATTTTGCACGCATACCTGCTTTATCCATAGGTAGAGGAATTTCATTAAAGTATTCACAAACTGGGTCTCTTTTACGGCCTGCTGCCATTTTGCTCCTTAAGGGAGGAATAAAGCACTTTAAGCTATGTGCAGAAAATTCACAAGGTTTATAAGCTTTTATAAGAAAGGTTTCACTTTCATTTTTACTGCTTGCCCTTCCTCCTCACACTTAGAGCCTGGTACATATGCATGTCTCGTCAAATAATTGCACAGTTTGTGGTGTACATAGATTTGCAAACAATGGGATAAAGGAATATTCCTGAACTTTGTTTTATCTCATGGCTACTGTGAAATTGCGTGAATGCATCAATGCAGTGCATGTTATCTCAGCTTGGATTCATTGAATGAGTTTACCAAAAATGTTAATATTGCAGAATATACAGCCCCATGCTACATATAAGCTCCATTTCATGCTGAATAAACTAAATTATTAATGTATCTTAAATTAGAAAACTATCTTTAGATAGATTTTTACTCCAAAAGCATTTAATTCAGATAAAATTGATAATAAAAATTTTTGATCGTCCATTTTAATCCACCCTGTCGCTGGATCAAGATGGGGCTCAGGGAAGTATTTGCAGCACAGGTTTGTTATCTTAATGCATAGACTACCTTTAGAACCACTTAAGAACCTGCTACAAAAAAATAAAAAGCATAAAGCTTTATAATAAGTCATTTAAAATTGCACTGAAACACAATTACGCAGCAACACTGGTGTGATTCTAGGCTAAGAGTACAAGCATGAAAAACCTGTTGATGCATGCGTGGGAAGAAAAACAGCACCTGGGAGTTTATATTTAACATTCAGTATTTCTGTTCTACATATTTTGATTAATATTCTAATTTGCTTTTCACATTATGACAAATTCCGTGGTACAACTCACATATTCAGTTTCATGCAGTGTGCATTCAAGTCATGCATGCAGCATTTTCAGAGCCTTAAAGTACACATGGATATCAATGGTGCTGTGTCAAATTCATAAAAACAAATTTAAAAAATGTCTGTATATCGGAACACGGCTTACGTGATTACAATGCCTATTTAAAGGCGTATCTGATCAACTCATATTGAATTAAATTTGACAGGATGTTTGGTACGCCTTCCATAATGAGATTTCCCAACCTAGAGTAAGGCTCGGTTCACTCCTAAACCAGCCAAGGATCGCACAGCAACGCTATCCGCCTCTGTTCTCCGTTTCAGGGACGAATCGGGGCAGAATCTTTGCCTAAATTTGGCCCTGAAATGGAGGCAAAGACGCACAACGTTTCTGTGCAGTGCGCTCCGCAGCCGCTCCATTGAGAGCCAGTCATATTCTCCTGCTAAGCGAATTGGATGCGGTTAGATGTGAACCCAGCCTTAGTGTTTAAGCTTATGGTACGTGCCTCTGTTAAGGACCTTTTCATTTTAAAGTGTCTGGCAGCTTCCCCTTGTGAGGTGAATTTCGGCATTGAAATATGATGCAATATTATATATTTAATCTAGATTTAGAAGCCAGGTAAACTGGCCGATTACCTGTCCTGAGGTGATTTAGTTGTTAACCTAAAACACTGTGATTCTTCAGAATGAAGAAAATAGTGAGAGGGGACAGTAAACAAAAGTTTACTAATTCTGAACATGAGCTTACTTGCCTGTGTTAGGAACTCTGGCTACCATGGCATCTGCAATGACCAAATGTACAGTTGTGCTCATAAGTTTATATACCATGGCAGAATTTATAATTTCTTGGCCATTTTTCTGAGAATATGAATGATAACACAAAAACATTTCTTTTACTCATGGTTAGTGTTTGACTGAAGCCATTTTATTATCAATCAATCGTGTTTTACTCTTTTTAAATCATAATGGCAACAGAAACTACCCAAATGACCCTGATCAAAAGTTTACATACCCTGGTGATAACACGCACACAAGCTGACACAAAGGGGTTTGATGGCTATTAAAGGTAACCATCCTCACCTGTTATCTGTTTGCTTGTAGTGTGTGTGTGTGTGTGTGTGTTTGTGTGTATAAAAAGTCAGTGCGTTTCTGGACTCCTGACAGTCCCTTGCATCTTTCATCCAGTGCTGCACTGATGTTTCTGGATTCTGATTTAATGGGGAAAGCAAAAGAATTGTCAAAGGATCTGTGGGAAAAGGTATTTGAACTGTATAAAACAGGAAAGGGATATGAAAAGATATCCAAGGAATTGAGAATGCCAATCAGCAGTGTTCAAACTCTAATTAAGAAGTGGAAAATGAGGGGTTCTGTTGAAACCAAACCACGGTCAGGTAGACCAACTAAAATTTCAGCCACAACTGACAGGAAAATTTGTTTTGGAATGCAAAAAAAAAGCCACAAATAACTTCAGGTGAAATACAGGACTCTCTGAAAACGTGGTGTGGCTGTTTCAAGATGCACGATAAGGAGGCACTTGAAGAAAGATGGGCTGCATAGTTGAGTTGCCATTACTATGCAAATGCCGTAAAGTATCCTGCTTCCCTCAAACCTGGAACAAAGTAATTTTGGAGTGATGAGACCAAAATTTAGCTTTTTGGCCATAAACGCTACATTTGGAGAGAAGTCAACAAGGCCTTTGATGAAAGGTATGGAGGTGGATCACTGATGGTTTGGGGATGTGTGAGATACAAAGGCACAGGAAATTTTGGTCAAGATTGATGGCAAGATGAATGCAGTATGTTAAAAAAATACTGGAGGAACATTTGCATTCATCAGCCAGGAAGCTGCGCATGGGACGTACTTGGACATTCCAACATGACAATGATCCAAAACACAAGGCCAAGTCGACCTGTCATTGACTACAGCAGAATAAAGTGAAGGTTCTGGAGTGGCCATCTCAGTCTCCTGACCTCAATATCATCGAGTCACTCTTGGGAGATCTCAGATGTGCAGTTCATGCAAGACAGCCCAAGAATTTACAGGAACTGGAGGCTTTTTGCCAAGAGGAATGGGCAGCTTTACCATTTGAGAAGATGATAAAGAGCCTCATCCACAAATACCACAAAAGACTTCCAAGCTCTCATTGATGTTTAAAGGTGGCAATGCACGATATTAAGAACTGTGGTATGTAAACTTTTGTTCAGGGTCATTTGGGTAGAAAAAACATAGTTGATTGATTTGATAATTTGGCTTCAGCCAAACACTAACCATGAGTGAAAGAAAAGTTTTAGTGTTATCATTCATATTCTCTGAAAAATGGCCAAGAAATCATAGATTCTACCAGGGTATGTAAACTTATGAGCACAACTATAGATTAGCATTTCGGACACTGAATTGCCATATCTTAAGAAATTGTAAGTGTGAACCTGTTAGTATGTTGGTCAGTTTCTCATCTATCATAAAGCCTTCCATTCAGCATTTGACCTCGGGGATACTACTGTGGATGAATTCCAGTGATAGTTTACAGCTAGGAATATCGCTCCTAACAGTTTGAAGGAGTCTCCTTACATTTTCAGTGCTAGAGGGATGTGCAGGGATTTCTATGAACTATTTTTCTCAGAACTGAATGTACGAAATGATCTACTCTGATCTATAATCTACTGTTATAATACTTTTCCCATTTGCCCCCCAAATGTGTTTATGGAACATATTCATTTACCCTGAAAGTATCAAATAGTGTTTTGAAACAACTATTTGCAAAGGTTCAGATAGGAGTAAAGGGGAGAGAGAGAGAGAGTCGGGTAAAAGGGGGTTGTTTTCTTTTGTTTTCCCTACTAACAGTATTTACATTTTACTTATCTACCAAGAAAAATGTATGATTTGCTTTGCTCTGTTCTTGTCAATTCTCTGCTTATTGCTTGTACATGTGTTTTACATAGTCAGACCTGATACTTTTAGATAGACCTTTAAAAAAAATAAAAATAAAAGGTTTTTTAAATAAATGAAACTGTTAACATTTCCTGAATCGCATAGCCAATACAACATGATGAAGGAGCTGAAGAGGAGTCTTGGGACAACAGTGTGTATTTGCAATGCAGGTAAGGACTTCCCATTCCTGTGGCTATTTTAACAGTGGTGGTTTACCTAAAAAATTTGACTTGAATTGTCTTACCGTGATCATGAATCTGAAATGGTTATAAAGTTCACATTTTTTCAAGTTTCCAATAAGTTATTATCGAGTGATTTTAAAGCTTGCCACTTAGCAAACCTCAGTTAATTCTTACATTATAAAAAGACACTTTTATCTGCTCAATTTTTCCTTGCTACTAATCTCACTGACAGTAATGTTACTGGGAACAGAAGCAAAGGGAAAAACCTTCCTCAATCTATCCAAAGTGTAACGTCTTAGTTGAGTTATACTTAGTGTCTTCAGGTGGATTATATCTTGTTTTGTTCGTCAGGACATATTAGGCTTTCATTTGGTGGTATGGATATATCCCGATTTTGATGTATTGTCAAAAAAAAAAACTGACCCAAAATAGTAAAAAATTATATAATTAAAAAAAAAAAAGTTTAGTTTTACTTTTTATTTTTGTTAAAGGATAACTTTTTTACAAAGAAATAATAAATGCACGTCTTTTTCCAGGTTAAAAAATTTGCATTTTTTTTTTTTCACTGCGGTCTGTAAGGCAATCTTTCAGAAGATTGTGTGGGTGCAATGCCTGTTTTTTGCAGACAGGCAGTAGGCTGTCTGCCCATTCCTTGTACAGGAGGCACTTAGTGAATGGGGGGAAGAATAAATAGACTATGAGAGTGCTCTCCAGTGCCCTTATAGTTCCCTGAGAACTACATCCATCAACCTCAATGGCTGAAGGTACTTGTAGGCATTCATTCACAGGAAACTGTGAATAAATGACGCTGCCAAGTGGGCAGAGCTCCGCACGACCGCGTGGTTATTAAATTGTGACAGCTAGTGCGGTGAGAGGATCCCCCACCCGCTGTCATTGGGGGGGTATAAAAGGCAGGAGCTGAAACATGTTATGTTCCACCCTAAGGGCTATAGAATATATGATCACTGTGATCGCCAACCAGAAGCTATTTCAGCGATCATGTAATCGGATCCCGTGTCCAAATCGTTGGTAAGAGACCTGGGGCTGTCACCTACAGTCTAGTCTCAGCGTGCAATCGGGTGTGCTCCCAGCACAAATAGTAGAACACACATATGCAGCACCCAGATTTATATCACACCTCCTGGATGTCACATTATGTGTTATGCAGTTGTAAAGGGGTTAAGCTCTAGTATATAAAATGTAATTTATATTTCACTACAAATTCATTATACCACTAATGAAAAAATAAGAATAATCTCCTTTTACACCATTTGAAAACGCATCAATTTTAATGTCTATTTTCATATGCATTTAGTGTGCATTGCATTTTGGTACCATTTTGCATGCATGTAACACTTTGTAAACATTTAACGTGATTTATTTTAACAATGCATCAATATAAATTTTAAAATGTTTGTATTTTTAAAATGTTAATAGGTTGTTATGGAGGTGTCCTTAATAATTAAAATAGACCGTAGTACAATGAAAAAAGGGATAGACGGTGTTTTAAAGTGTCCTGTTTAAAATTGTTTGTGATGACTCCAGTATCAGCAAAATGACAATACAGTGACAATAGATTTATGTCTCGCCAGTGCAACAGCATCCAGTTCCGGCAGTGTATCCAGTGTACTTGAAAACCCATCTGTGATGCCATCTTCATCACTCACATACATCGGTCAACAGGTAGTCTGAAATCTCTCACCATTTTTTCATTGCAGTATCATTTCTGTAAACAATTACCGTATTTACTATTTTTAGACATTTCTCAGTGTTTTTTTTTTCTCTAAATATAGAAAAATACTGCACTAAAGAACATATATAAATAATGTAAAAAAAAAAAAAAAATAAAGCAGCTGCTAAAACCATGAGATACACACAAACCGATAAATAATACAAAATAGCAGCGCTATCAACGTGACCAAATAAGTGTATAAATAAATTATTAAAAATAAATAAGTCCAAATCAATGGTTGTGTACAAATGACATAAACGATAAAAAATAGTCCATGAAGCCACATAAGTGAGTGCTGAAAAAACACCTCTTGACAGTGCACCTCCACCACAAAGACTATACGCTTACCAAAAGGCATGCTTTAAGGAGCCTGTGGCCAATTACCCAGTCAGGGCCTTTATCCAAAAGGAAGATGATATTCCACCACTAGTAATGGGAAGGAGCTTTGTAATAAGCGCCAATTAGCCAGGAATTAGCCTGATGAAGTCACGTGACCGTGACGAACACGCGTCGGGACGTTACAGACACTTGAGATACCGGAAGTGAGGTACGAGCTCGGCGCTCGTCTTTTACATGCCCAGCAATTCTGACTAAATGTGAGTTTCTTTTTATACTACTGTGAAATAAAAACTTTTATTTTAAATACACTATCGAGCGCTTTCTCTTTACCCCATCCCACCCTGTGAGGTACACTTATGAGCAACCAGGCAGCAGAGGGACCTTTTCCCAGAGAGAACCTCCACTAGGACCAGGACCCCCTAGGACCGAGAGAACCCCCTAGGACCAGGACCCCCTAGGACCAGGACCCAAATAGGAGAACGCCACCAGGGAGAAACAGAGGCCCGCCTGGAGCCCATATATCATTAAACGCTGTTACCTTACAGCGGTAAGGTAAGGGGACACCCACACTATAATCCGGAGGAAAACACCTAGATCACAGAATGCACCACCACCTTGGAAAATAAAATACCGGTGCACCAGCAATAACACTAATAATTGTGTCTCTTTGACACTGAAGTCACTATATATTGCACTATAGGTCAAGCTGAGCCAGGACTGATCTCACGGACCTACACCTTTGTGCTTTTATATTTGTCACTATTTTCACCTTCTTTCACGCTAGTTTTACTGTGCGTTTTTACGCAATTATATATGATTCCATGCGATTTTACACATGTATGCGACTATATGCACTTTGTTGGAACTCTATGCTATTTCTGAAATTTTATGAGACTTTATGCGACTATATACAATTTTATGCAATTATACACGATTTTATGTGATTTTAGCCGTATTTATCTGCATATGTTGAATCACTTTATTTAAAGCAGCACATTGGTCACTCTATGGAATTTATATGACTTTTATACTATGAATTTTTAGGATTTTATTCGTACTAACACACGAGTCACTTTATAGCTATTTTCTATATATGCGATTTTTTTACTTGAGTTATTAGTTGAATAGCTCTCTGCACTGTATGCACTATTACTCACTCCCTTGAAGCACTTTATATTTATTCTTTTTTTGGTGCTGATATACCTCTAAGATACAGCGCAGCACTACCCCTTTATATAAATTAGCCAGGAATACTCAATCATCAGCCACCAAGGATCGAATACCGGTATTACCCAGAAGATACAAAGAGAGACTCCATATTTAATAATAAAAGGATTGCACTTACAAAAAATAAGAAGGTAAAACAGTCGGCCAGCAAGCGGACACCCGTCCACTGAGAAGCATGATGACGTCAGCATGTCAACCTCCCTACGCGTGTTTCATCACAATCTGATGTCGTCTTTGGGATCAGGTGACGCACACAGAATCATTGCACTAAATAGTGTGAAGACGGAACCACGCCTCGATGTGAGTCTTGGGGTGGGAACCTGAACGTCTCAAAACATGAAGACAATAGAATAAAAAAAACTATTAAAACTTTGTCTAAAAACAAGCCTTGCATGACACGTGGCACAAGAGGAACGGAGAACTACACATTATTACAGGGGCAATAGTCGGATGGCGCAAAAATGAGAATTGTGTAATTTATATACAAAATCAAAAATCAAAAAGATTATGCATAATACATAAAAAAAACATGCTAGATAAGCCCAATCCCGACTTACATTATACATAAACAAAACTTTAAAAAAAAAAAATATATAAGACGGGAACATCTATATATTAAGCCCGGGAGAGAAACGCAAAAAAGATAAGACGTAGTGCGTCCATATTGCAAAAAGATTGAAGGCAATAGACGGACTACAAAAATATAAAAAGTGAAACGAATCACCTACAAGGGAAACCTAAAAATAAATAATTAGGATGTTATACATGTACAGACTCATATCATGTCTTGTACACGAACATATCATCAATTTTCCTATAATCAAAATAAAATCCATACAGAACTTCTATTTCCATATAGACAATAGATTCTAAAGATCTAATAGAGAGGAAAAAAAGGGGTAAGACTCACAGCAAGTTCACAGAAATGAAAAAATAACCCTAAACAGTATAATCTAAAGAATATAAGGAGAAATACAGGCTGCTCTCCAAAAAGACGGTGTGGTTGTTTTTAAGGAGCACAATTCAATGATACTTGAACAAAAAAGAGATGCATTGTTGAGTTGCCAGAAGGAAGCCTTTACTGTGCCAATGCCACAAAAAAAGCCAATGAGGCATGTCAAGGTGGTGTTGCGCATATTGTAACCAGACTTTTTCGTGGAACTTGTACAGTAAAGGCTTCTTTCTGGCAACTTGACCATGCAGCTCTTTTTTGTTCAATTATCATCGTATTGTGCTCCTTTAAAAACAACCACACCATTTTTTTTCAGAGCAGCCTGTATTTCTCCTGAGGTTATCTGTGGGTTTTTCTTTGTATCCCGAACAGTTCCTGTGGCAGTTGTGGCTGAAATCTTTTTTGATCTACCTGACCTTGGCTTGGTATCAAGAGATCCCCAAATTTCCCACTTCTTAAGTGATTGAACAGTACTGACTGGCATATTCAAGGATGTGGATATCTTTTTATATCCTTTTTCCATCTTTGTAAAGTTTTTTTTTTACCTTGTTACGCAGGTCTTTTGACTGTTCTTTTCTACCCCCTCATGGCTAGCCTGCTTAGTGCATCCATGTAAGAGCTAACAAACTCATTGACTATTTATACACAGACACTAATTGTGATTTAAAAAAGCCACAAATGTGGGAAATTAACCTTTTTAATTGCTATTTTAACCTGTGTGTGCCACCTTCTGTGTCTGTACCAAGGCCAAACATTCCAGGGTATGTAAACTTTTCATCAGGGCCATTTGGTTGATTTCTGTTATGATTTAAAAAGGATCCAAAAAACTTTGTGATAATAAATGGCTTCATGTGATTGCTATCCTTGAATAAAAGACAGTTTTTTGGCATGATTGGTCATATTTTCAATATTAATGCCAAAATGTCACAATTTCTGCCAGGGTATACAAACTTTTGAGCACAACTGTACTCTTACTAAGTCTGCAGTCGGGGTCTCTCAATGGTGCCATTTACGGGTGCAGGGGACCTCTAATTGAGTGCTGAAGTTGTGCCAGCGCTGGGCAGTCCTCCCTGCTGATGTTACTTCTCTTCTGGATCCTGAGAGAACCCTGTCGCTGGACAGCCATTAGGAAGTATCCACGTCATGCAGGCAGTGATGCGGATACCCAAGGATGGACCCTGCCTTATGTAAACAAAAGGGGGAAGAAACTCCTGACTAGAGCTTCATGTGACTGCAGGGTTAAATAAGTTTAAAAGGGCATTTAGGGGTGTGTGTGTGTGTGTGTGTGTGTGTGTGTGTACACCAACATTTTATTCTACAGGTTGACTGCTTTCAGAAAATCTATAATATTTGGGGGTTTTACGTAAACTTAAGATTTAGGCCCCATGCACACGAGACGCAGTTAAACGCGCGTTCAGAGGCAGTTGGACACTTTTTTCAACTGCACCTGAACGCATGCAATGTTATCCTATGTGTCCATGCACACAGTCTAGTTTTTTCCCGTTTTTATGCAGTTGCGTTTAACCTCGTTTTTCCAGAAGCAAAAAAATGCGTTCAGACACTTTTGCTTTTCCACGTTTCAGACGCAAAACGCGTCTAAACGCAGGCACCTGCGTTTAGCCGCGTTTGCGTTTATAAGCCTTTTTAAAGGAACCCAATTTTTTTGACCAGAAAACTCAGAAATATGATGGTAAACCATAAAAAATACTAGAAAAAATTGTTTAAAATGTCGTAATTAGTTTAGATAGTTCATAGAGCATATATACTCACTGATGTATACATGTTTGTGAAATGCATACATGTTTGTGAAATATCCAACGGACATTCGCTGTGCCATCAACGGATGGGTCCAATATCGCCAAGCTCTGATTCTGGACCTCTCATACAAATTTGCGATGACATTGCTGCCTCATGAAGAGAACATCAGGAGCATTTCCTGACATATAATCAATATGGGATCCATTTAAAAAAAAAAAAAAAAAAACACAGAAAGAGAGGCAAATGCAAGTATACAACTGCTCTCTCTGCTGCTCACTCTGATCAGAATGGCAGAAATAGTTAACAATACATGCTTTCTGAGCTTGGGGAGGGTCTGTATGATGTTATCTTTACAAATGCTTATAGACGCAAACGCGTCTAAACGCGGCATGAAAACACAGCCAAACGCGCGTTTTTAAACGCAGGTTTCTGCTTTTTAAAACACGCGTTCAGCAGAGTTTGCATCTGCGTCTCGTGTGCATGGGGCCTTAAACTGATTCTGCTTTTTTGCATGTTTAAAAAAAAAAAACTGTTCTGGCAGCTAAAGGGATAAAGTGTAGGAATAGCCAATACTACTATTATCACTACTACTTGTGCTCTAATATTACATATAAATATAAATTGATGTGACATCAATGATGGGCTGCAGCTTGTATCGAATGGTGTTTGATGTAATTATCTTTATGTAATCACTTAAGAAGTAGCGCAGCATCTTTATACCAGTATTTTATGGTATGAAAATCTATCCAAAGTTTGTCTATTGGAAGATTTTCCCTAATCAACTAATTGGCCATAGCCATATGGATTACCCTTCAGTTTCTGTCGTAGTAAGCACACTTATAAGGAGCATCCAGTTGCAGATTTCTCCAGCACTCCAGAGAGCTGCTGCACCCTATGATTACATTGAATACTATCAAACCTGGTTTGGGCCAACCCGTTAAACTAGGGGTATTGAAATTCATGGAGTTCTGATGCTTGTGTGATGACTCGGATCCTTAAAGTCACAGCCCCCCTCTCCTCTTGTATCCTAACTAATCCCATTGTAACATCAGTGTCCAGAACTGTCTTGCCTCCCTCTCGTCACTCTGTAGTGGTGGAAGCTGGGGGGGGGGGGGGGACTGGCTGTTAAGAGGCGCAAATGCAGTGGGTCCGGATGGGACGATGACTCAGTTTTGATCCGGACCAATGTTCCGCCCTTTAGTAATGCCTACTGTACAGAATCCTTTTCAGGCTAAAGCGAGTATGATCCCAGTACAATTTTTTTTTTTTTTTTTAGAGCCAACTTTCTAGTAAAAGTGATCTGGCCGCCCAATCACTTTAACAGTACTGTAGAGCTACCTGATCTGTGTTTTGATCAGATGCTTTGAATGGCAGGGGAGATATCGGGTCTAATATGTCCCTGATGTCTCCATAAAGAGTACCTGTCACTGTCCAAATCTATCACAAAGGGGCTTGTTCACCCCATTGTAATAGCTGAAACGATAAATGTGGGGAAACAAAATGTAAAGAAAAGAAAATTGACTAAATTTAAAAATAAGAAAAAAATGTAACTGCTCAACTACAATATTAATCTGCTGTCATTCCTCCCATAGGTGGCTCATAATGATGGCAACGTTCACACAGGTGAGGAGATTGGATAGGGGAGTAGGCATCTGCATAACTTGTATATCCTTTCCTATTTTATATATAGTAGTAACATTGATTTAGGGTTCAAAATTCCCTGTTTCACTGCTGCAGGACAAATGTTGTCCCCCCAGTGTTCAGCCTCACACATACTCTGCTCGCTTACTAGTGATCTCTATATTCCAGGAAACACAGCTGACTTCAGTATCTGTTACCAGTGAGATCTACAGTTTAGTAATCACAGCTCATTACCTTATATCCATTTCACCAATACAATCTGCACTCCACAACACACAGCTTCTCAGTAACCATACCACCAGTGAGATACACATTCCAAAACACATACACATCTGACACATCAGTATCCTGCAACCAGTGAGATGTGCCACCAGGATGCAGAGACCACACACAAGTATTTGTGCAAGCAGTCTGCATGCGTTAATCCCCACTTGGTGACTGGTCTCCATTGTATGTGTGTTAATCTACTTCTACATTGAGACGGGGTACACTTTTGCAGCATGTGCCCCAGTGACATCTGGTGTGTGTTATATATATATATATATATATATATATATCTCTCCCAATCAGTTAAAATCAGATGGGGTTTAAATCTTTCCCTACCCTATCAAAAACTGAGAAGGTTTAGTAGGTCTTTAAAGCATACGTTCACCTTTTACAAAAAAAAAATTATAAATGCAAAAAAAATTGCATTTTTTTTACAGGAGCCTGTAAAGCATTGCACCCATGATAAGCAGATTGTGAGTCCTGCAGACTGTAGCTGTCTGCCCATACCTCTGGCAGGAAGCTCAATGAACTACCTAGAGCACTCAACAACACCATGTTGTAGGTTTCACATTTAGGCCCCTTTCACATGGGGCTGTCTGTTTTTACTCCTCTTCTTGCTCAACTGGGATCACTCTGTTGCTCCCCGCTTACCCGGCAGATGACAAGTCCGTCTCTGAACATGGTAACACGTGTCTCTGAACACGGTGCAGGGATTGACACCGCTCTCCTCTATGGGGGGATCGGATGATTACGGACCACCTGTCCGTTTTCATCCGATCCACCAGACGGATGGAAAATAGGACATCATCTGGATTTTGCGAATCGGATCGGGGCGGATGTCAGTGGACATGTCACCGCTGACATCCATTGCTCCATAGAGATGTATGGAGCGACCGTTCAGATCCCCCTGAAAAAACTGACAGGTGGATCTGACCAGTCCGCACATGTGAAAGGGGTCTTACAAAACACTGGAGCCCCGCCCGTCAAAGCTTTTCTTAGATCGTGACACCGAGCAGGGGGGATAAGATCCCCCGCTCGCTGTCAAAATGGGGGATGGGGGGGGGGAGTGCATCTGTAACATGTTACATCCCAAATATGTATCATGGCACAAAAGGTGAACTTAAATATTGCATATCCAACTGCATGTAATGCAAAATGTGAGCAGACCTACAATAGAAGGTAATAATGTACAATTACTAAAACTTAAAAGCTTAAAGTATATTACTGGAATTATGGGTTTTAATTTCTACCACCACACTGAACATTATGTTGCTGATTAAAATTTTAGGGGAACCTGGTATTTATTGAATCCTTTTCTGGTTGAAATTCTAAAAAGCATATAAAGTAAGTCATAATATTGTCTTCCTAATATTAAGGTGCTGTCCCTCCATGGATGATCTGTGATGGAGAGGACACTATGAAACAACAAGAGATCGGACCAGCTTTAGAAGGCTTTCTAAAACACAGTATGTATCCCTAATGCAGTAAAATATATTTCTAAATATAGGCTTTCCTAAAACAAGGTCTCTAATATAGCAAAACATTTTTTATAAATTTTACATGTGTGTGCGTATATTATGTTACGGAATTATGGGGGGAAACATTCACTATCGTACAGTACAAGACACAGGACTTGTAAACCTAGACCATGGATTATATGCCACTCCCTTCAGGTGACTGGACATTGAAAAAAGCTTTGCTGAAACATTCCCAGTACTCTCATAATACCCCATGCACTCAATGGGACTCTAGTTTCTTTTGCTGATGTCCTTAGGTGATTATCCCTTTTTTCGTATGGAGAAGCTTTTATAACTATTATTTTTTGTTTTTCTTTACCTCCTCGAATGACACAATATCCAACTGCTTATTGCCTCAGGGCTAATTAGCAGTTTCTTTGATCGGTTGTTCTCAATGTACATGTTGGGAACTGGACCCGGCCACTGGATTCTGCATTCAGCGCTAACTCTGGCACGTGGTGCATCAAATGTAGTTAGTGACAGGGGGCTACACAGGCTTAGGGCCATGTTTCATGCCTATGGCACCCATACCTGAAAGATCCCTTCTGCTGTATGCCCACCATGATGGGTGAAGTTTTGGTTCCCACCCAGGAAAGTGCATCATGGATAAAGTTCTACTGGGTTTTTCTGTAGTTTTGACCCAATTCTGTTTTTACATGTGGGGTGTCCTTGAAGTATGTTATCCACCCCTTTGAAAAAGTCTCCACTTTGGGAGGTAGGTAATATTTTTCCAATGTTCACCTGTTTAAATTTGGCAGGTTTCTAAGTCAGCTTTGCTACTTGGGTGGTGATGTAGTTGCAATCCATCTTCCATCTGAAGCACTTCCACCAGCCATTTCCCCTGAGACTGCAAGGAGCATGCTGACTGATCTCCGACTGCGTACCTTTCAGGGACACCGCAATAGGACATCAGTCAGCTCCTTTCCCAGACACTCTCTTAGTCCTCATCCATTCCACGAATACCCCACAGGGAATCCCCTCACTTGGCATTAACAATGGGGGGCCAAGAAAAAAAATTGCAAAACACCAGAGCGTGGTCATATACTGAAATGGCCACCTTTCTCTCAGGCCTGAAATATCCTGACTAAGGCAGATTTTATGGCAACCATGCCTGATTTCCTTGGAAAACTCTCTTCTAGAACCCTCAGTCTCCAGGCCCCAACAGAGCTCTTCTGCCTCTACCACCTGAATCTATTCAGGAGTATTATCCTGAAAGCGCTGCGTAAACAGTTGGCACTATATAAATCCTGTAATAAATAAATAAAATAAACCTCAACCTCTTGCTGCAGGCATCACCCCGGTATAACCACTTGAAGTCCAGTGGAGTACTGGTACATTGCTAGTCGTCAAGTGGTTAATTATTTTGTTTTAATCCCAATAACTGGTATTCTAACTTCTTAGTATTGAAGTGTAAGGCACGTTACACGCATTTGTGATTAGCACAGCACTGTTTTTACCAACATACTACTAGTGTACACTGCAGCTCTAATATTGTTTATTATATTTGTATATTCCTATTTAGTTTTGAGGCAGCGCACAGAGCTTTTATATTTGCTTTCTCTTCCACCATTGCTAGGCGGCTCAGGCAGCTCATTTTCAGAGCTTATAAAAAGGGAAAGGGGTTCCTCGTTTTCCTATTGGGACTCCTTCTACTAGATCTGTCCGAGTTTCTTGGTTTCAGCATTATTACCGACTCAAAGTTTTATCAGATGGATCTCAATGCCTCTAATGCAAGTTTTTAGTCACAAGGTGCTTCAAATCCATGGTCTATAGACAGTGTCCTGTACGAGTAAGATCATGGGAATTTTGACTTGCCTGTAAATTCCGTATCTTGGAAGGCCGTACAGGGCACAGGTTTCTCCTTTATTGCTTGCTACAAAACTGTGGAGTCCCACAGAGTGGGTTGGGGTTATGAGGGGTGCACTGGGGGATGTTTCCAGCAAAGCTTTTGTCAGTGGTCATTCGCCTGAAGGTATCTGCATATAAATTATGGGTCTATGACTACAAATCCTGCGTCCTGTAACTGTACTCCAAGATATGGAATTTACAGGTAGGTAAAAGTTCCTTTTCTTGGAGATCTAGTAAAGCTTACATTTTTTTTCCCAGCTGTAAAATTCAAATTTAATGTCAAACTTCCTTTTTGGTTTACCTGTAAAATTGTTTTACTTGGAGTACATCACAGGGCACTTCATATGCATAACTACTTGGTTTATGCAGCCCAAAAAAAAGTAAGATTCCCTGTCCAGGCATAACCCTTCCCAGCTTAGCTAAGCCTCAGTTTTGTAGTAAGCAAAGAAGAGTGATCCCTGTGTCCTGCAATGTACACCAAGAAAAGTATTTTACAGGTAAACTGAAAATCCTAATTTATTCTAAACTATGATATCTCCAATAGGCCTGTTAACAGAATTGTGCACAATGCATTCACATTTAAAGATAAACACTAGACAGATATAACAGACACAAATGAATGTAGACTTCTAGTAATGAATACATTTTAAACATTTCATTTAAAAGTGTACTTTTAAATGCAAGCAGTGTAGATTCCTGAATTTGGCTTATCAGCCTCTTGCAATTTCCTATACAGCAGAGCTCAGACTAGGAAAAGGTGAAGCAGCACAACCCCTAAGCATAGCCATATTCATATAACAGTGCCTGGAGGTTAATGTCCCAAAGTGTAGTTTGTCTTCAACAGTACAAGAGGAAATGAGCCAAACATTCATAGGAAATGTTTAATACAGCTGCTATGAAAAAAAGTAGTGCCCTATTTATATATATATATATATTTTAGTCAAATAATTAAAATGGGGGGGCGTGGCCTGACCGGCATGGCGTGAGGAACACTGGACGGGAGCTCCGCTTGCTAAGAATCCTAAACTAAATATCCTGGGGCTGCCTCAGCCGACAAAACTACCCGAATTGAGGGGACAACCTGCTCTACACCACTGAGGACCATGTCACCCCCAAAAACGAAGTCCGACGCCTCAAACAAACTGGCTAAATACCGCCATACGGAGAAAGAGCCCGCCGAGGAAAATGGCGCCGGCTCATCAGCAACACCTGCCCCTGACTCTGAGGCCAGAGTACTTGAGGCGATCTCCGACTGTAAAAGCGCGCTTATGGGCAAGATCGAGGAAGTCAAGGTGGACGTCTCCCTTCTCCGTCAGGACATGCAGCGACTGAGGGAGAGGGTCACGGAAACAGAGACTCGCATCAGCCGCGTGGAGGACGAGGTGCCGCCATTGCAGATAGCATCCGAGCGTCTCCAACACCAGCTCACAACAGTTATGGCCAAACAAGACGATTTGGAGAATCGCCTACGGAGATGCAACCTGAGATTCGTCGGCCTGCCTGAGGGTGAGGAAGGTGCGGACCCCCCCTCGTTTCTAGAGAACCTCCTTATAACCACATTCGGCCGGGCGGAATTCTCCACTACATTTGTCGTGGAAAGGGCGCACAGGCTTGCAGCTAAGCCCCCTCCTCCAGGCGCACCACCCAGAACATTCATAGCCAAGATGCTAAATTTCCGGGACCGGGATGCGGTACTCCGCTTAACAAGGCTGAAGGGCAACATCCCCTACAACAATGGCGACATTAAAGTGTTTCCGGATTTTTCGGCGGAGGTCCAGAAGAAGAGGGCTCTCTTTGCGGAAGCCAAACGGAGGCTGCGAACCCGCCACATCTCATATGCAATGCTCTTTCCGGCCAGGCTGCGGGTGGCCGGCGAGGACAGAGCTCACTTCTTCGACACTCCAGAGGCGGTGATTGCGTGGCTGGAGAACGGAGCGGCGCCAGCACGAGATCGGTCCTGAGGGCTCACAGGACCGCAGAAGACCCTGGATCCCCGCAAAGGTGCTACCTATACAACTACACCCGGATGGAAACTTCTTTGGGGACTCGCCCGGACCCTCTCCCAGGTACTGTACCCCCCCCCCCCCCCCCCCCCCCCGAGGCCTTCCTGACTCTCCTGTGAGATACCCCTTAGACTACCGAAAGGCCTGAAATGACGCTTGGTCCACCTATCCACACACTTCCCCATATTCCTAAATGTGCCTTACTAATGGCATGACCCAGCCTGTTGAAACATTATGGCAACCCCACGATACTACCTGTCCGGCAAGCTAATCCCCGCAATGTTACCCAGGAATGCAGGGCTCCATAAGCGTGTATCCTACCTAACAATCCGAACTGGACATCCTGCACGTTCAACCCTGGGTGACAACCCCCTCACGATTCAGTCCGAATTGCAGCGAATAATCGCCCCACTAGTTTTAGTTTTACTATTTGTTCTACGGGCCACTTTGGGCTTGACTGCCCCAAAGGGGGGCACTGAACTTTGTACACCACTAAGAAGGTTTCCCTGCTCTGCCCGGCCTTGCTGTGATGTGACCATTCATGCTTCACCTTGTCTTGTGTCAGGGCAGACCAGCGTGTTCAAGCAATCTAATGTTTTGTTTAGAGTTTGGTTTAAATTTTACTTTACATGTTGGAAAGGCATGCAGCAGAACAATTATAATGTCAGACAGATGGTAATATATTATGGTACAAATGTTATTCAGATAACAGGAGGTAAACGTGATGTGCATGATGGGAACATTGGTACGTGCTCTATGTGTTGCGCTCACCCCGCGTGCGGGACCAAGGGCCTCCCACCTGTTAGGGGGGGCCTGGGGTACTCGTACGGGGGGGGGGCGAGCCTGGAGACTGAGCATTCAACCTCGATGATATGCCAAGTTTGAAATGCATAACGTGGAATGTTAGAGGGCTCAGGGCCAAACCCAAAAGGGGAGCTGTTTTAGCCTATCTTAAAAAGCAGAAGGCTGACATAATGGTGCTAGCAGAAACTCACCTGACGGGACAGCTTATGATGGCGCTCAAAAGACCCTGGGTTGGTTGGGCATACCATGCCCCCCACACGAACAACTCTAGGGGAGTGGCTATGCTGGTGGCCAAGACGGTACGATTCACCCCATTACTGATCAGACCCGACCCAATGGGCAGATACCTGTTTGTACATGCCAAAATAAATGGTCTGGAGCTCTTAGTGCTTGCTGTGTACATACCTCCTCCCTTTCAGTTTGCGGTTTTGACAGAAGGTGTGGCATTTATGTCACAATTCCCTACGGTCCCCGCAATATGGTTGGGTGACTTTAACAATGTATTCAGCAAGGACATGGACAGACTGACTATGTCTCCTCAAAACCCCTCTGACCAACAATACACTAGATTCGGCAGGCTACTGATGGATCTGGACATGGTAGATACTTGGCGTCACTGCAACCCGACTGATAGACGGTTTTCATGCTTCTCGGCGACACACAACACCATGTCTCGAATCGATTACATATTAGTGTCTCGCTCCCTCCTCCCCAGGCTGGGCAGGGTGGGCTTTAATCCCCTGGTCATCTCCGACCATGCCCCATACTGGGTAGAGATTCGGCTCGATACACCCCGCACATCCTACAAATGGAAGCTAAATCCATTTTGGCTGGGGGTTGTCCCGAGCCTGGAGATGGCGGGGGAGGAGTGGGAATTTTACTTCCAAACAAACAGACACACAGCATCCCCAGGGACAGTATGGGAATCATTCAAAATACATGCCCGCTTCTTCCTTTCCCAGCATATTTCTAGATACAAAAAAACGTCGTCACATGTCGTCGAGCAGGCAGAGAAATCGCTGGCTGAGGCGGAACTCGCATTTGCCAACAACCCCTCCACTGACACGGCCAATCAACTGAAAATGCAGGCTAGGGAGGTAAATAATCTCCACTTTGAGAAGGCAACTAGAAATATATTTTACATCAGGCAGAGGTCATATGAGTGCGGAGAGCGATCGGGACGCCTACTGGCATACCTGGACCACAAGCCACCAGTGGTAGTCTCCCTCCGCGCAGCGGACGGGACTATACTTACCGATCCAGGCGAGGTGGCGGGCGAATTCCGATCGTTCTTCGCATCCCTGTACTCTTCCACAGTAGACAGGCCAGCTGAGGAGACGGCTGCAATGCTCAATGACATATCACTACCGGTACTCGGGCAATCCCAGTCTGAATCTCTAGACAGGCCCATCACTCCCGAGGAGATAATGACTGCAATGTCCCTACTCAACACCTCTAAGGCCCCGGGCTCGGACGGCCTCCCCCTCGAGTTTTACTCCATGTATGCTGAGACGCTGGTTCCAAAACTACACGAATTATTTAACCACATATTTGAATCTGAAACCCTTCCCCCTTCCATGAGAGAGGCTTACATTGTCCTAATCCCTAAACCGGGTAAAAAGCTAGAGCTCCCCGAATCATACCGCCCAATTTCACTACTCCAATTAGATGTCAAGATCCTGGCCAAGGTTCTGTCGCTACGCCTAAACACAGTAATCTCAACGCTAATACACCCGGATCAGACCGGGTTCATGCCGGCGAAAAACACGGCTTATAATTTACGCAGACTCCACATGAACATCCAAGCTCGACACAGTCAAATGGGCTCCAGAGTGGTGGTGTCTCTCGACGCCGCCAAGGCATTTGACTCTGTCGAGTGGAGATATCTGTGGGAGTGCTTGTCGCGTTTCGGATTCGGTCCCAACTTCATCAAATGGATCCGACTCCTTTATCAGAGCCCTTGCGCCAGGATCTTGATAAATGGCCAAATTTCGGAACCTTTTCCCCTGGCCCGTGGTACACGCCAAGGCTGCCCTTTATCCCCACTGCTATACGCCTTGGCTGTGGCCTGCGGCTCGGGGAGACGGAGGAAAGGGTCAGCCTGTATGCGGACGATATGCTGCTGTACTTGGCTGAAAGGGTCAGCCTGTATGCGGACGATATGCTGCTGTACTTGGCTGACTCTGGCCCGTCTCTCCGGGCCGCCCTGGCAACCATTCAAACTTTTGGCTCCCACTCCGGCCTCTCCATCAACTGGGACAAGTCCCAAATGCTTCCACTAGATGTGGGGGCTCCCACGAATGCACAGGCCTCCTCCCCACTCCTAAGAGTCAGCTCGCTGAAGTACCTTGGTACCATCATCACACGCTCACCTGAGGATTATGCCGTAGACAATATTGAACCCCTTATAGCTAAAATGAAAGCCAAAACCCAGGTGTGGGCCAAACTGCCTCTGGGGGTAATGGGGCGAATTAATTTAATTAAAATGATCCTCCTTCCAGGATTTCTGTACGTACTGTGGCATGCCCCTGCCTACCTACCACTCAAAATTTTCAAGTCTATTGAGGCCATTCTTAACTCCTTCGTGTGGGGATCCAGTCGCCATAAGCTGTCCTGGCAGGCATTGAAAAACCCTACTGATCTCGGAGGGGCAGCCCTTCCGGATTTTAATCTTTACTATCTAGCGTCACAGCTCTCGCACTTTTTTCACCTGGACAAACTTGATAAAGAACGCTACTTGTCTTTAGCATGCTCTCAAATCAAGCGCGGCGCTGACCACCCCTTTCAGATCATATTCAGAGAACAGGCGTGTAGAGATATAATGGGAGACAGGTCAGGGCTGCTATATCACCACTGCAAGATTTGGGAGGTGGTGGGACGCAAGTTGGGGTTTCCACCTACACACTCCCATACACCCCTCTGGCAAAACTCAGGCCTTCGAGAAATACAGTCTGTTCCGGCCCAAACACTATGGCAGGCCAGGGGGGTGCACTACCTGTCGGACCTATATCAGGGGAATGTGCTAAGGTCCTTCCAGCAGCTCAAGGAGAGGTTTAACCTCCCCAATTCCATGCATTTCCGTTTCCTCCAGCTCCGCCACGCTCTACAGGTGCAATTCCAAGAAAGCTCACCGCAGGTGGATTGCCTTGATCTGGTCCACATTTTTGAAGGGCAGGATCACCGCAAACTAACCTCTCTGATATACAACTCACTCCTGAGACCACAGGCGGTGACTCTGGCGTATAAACTAAAAGAGAGATGGGCTCGCGAGGTGGGGGAGCTGGAGGATGATGAATGGGAGGACGCGCTGGAGTCCTGCAAGAAAGTCTCAACCAAACTTTCTGATCGACTCACGCAGCTATACATACTTCACAGGACATACTTGACGCCAATCAGGATAGCAAAATACAAGCCAGGGTACAGCCCCTTATGCCCCAGATGTCAGAGTCCACAAAGTAACATATTCCATATGATCTGGGAGTGTCCGGTGATCCAGACCTATTGGACCCAGATTGTGCGATTCATCCATGATAAAATGGGGTCTCCTCTAACCGTATGCCCCAAGCAATGCCTACTAGGCATTTTTCCGGACCCAGACTCAGACAGATTCCATAAAATATTCCTACAAGAATCACTTTTTATGGCAAGACTACTCATTGCCAGGAAATGGCTCCAGGCCCTACCACCAACCTTACAGGAGTGGATAGCCACGATAAACGCTGTCCTCCCCTATAAGAAGGAGATATATGTCCACAGGGGATGCGAAGCCAAATATGGGAAGATCTGGGACACATGGCTAAATGAAGCGGACACATGCAATGAAATACCAGAGTGAAAAGGTGGTCATCCCAAACTAGAGGCAGTTAACATCCCCCTCTTATGGTATAGTTTAAGCAAATATGGGGGGGCGAAGAAGAGAGATGTATGTGTACTCTCATGCTTGGTAATGACAGCCTACATTTGATAACATGGTTGGACTCCTATTAAGATGTCTTACAAAGTTATGCACTCATGCTCTGTTGTACCCCATCTGTCTGTACCTGATCACATAAGTATTGTATATATACCTTAATGTCTGAAGTGCTGCTAACATGTACCTGTACTTTTTTTTCAATAAAGCTATTTTTGGTTTACTGTAAAAAAAAAACAAATAATTAAAATGGATCTTAACTGTACCTCTCAGGGTCCTCAGAAATTTGTCACATTTTCATATATTTAACAGAAGAGAAGATGGTGCTGAAGAAACTCCCTCCAAAGAGAGTGGGTGCAAACTTCGATCACAGTACCCCAACTGATGAGGGCTGGCTTCCTTCCTTTGGTAGAGTGTGGAATAGTGGGAGGAGGTGGCAGTCCAGGTGAATATTTGTGTGTGTGTGTGTGTGTATATAAATAAATAAAATATACTGTCATACGTCTCTGTCTTACAGTTTTTATTAGGGATGCACCGATGCCACTTTTTTGACACCGAGTACCGATACTTGACATCATGTACTCGCCGATACCAATTACAAATACTGATCGCCTACGAAGAGGGGGGGTTGTTGTTTGGGAGCAGGGTGGGAGGGGAGGGGTAAGTGAGGATTGTGGGGGTGGGAGAGTTTAGATGGAAAAGGCTGTGATCGCTAAGGGGGGGGGGGGGGGGATAGGAGGGTTATTGGGAGACATGGGGGCAGAGGTGGCAGCTGGTAGAGGGAAGGAGGAGACAACAAGCAGAAGTGACTGCAGGCATGGTACAGGAGACAGTCAGAGACTGCAGGCATGGTACAGGGAGAGAGCCCCGCTGCTCAGTACAACAGGATGCCGCCCATACAGCGCCCCCCTGTTCTCTGCCTCAGCATCCAGCCAGGGAGAGGCCGGATCCAGTGCTCTGTGTGGTGGGAAGTCAGAGCTGGAGGAGGGAGCAGCAAGAAAACAACGCTTGTGGGCTGTTAGGATGGGCGGGCCTGCATCTAGCGATGCCAATGGGAGGAGGAGGCGGGCAAGGCACGGTCAGGAGGGGGAGGCGGTCCGCTCCCAAGCGACGTCACTTCTGGTATCGGAGCATTTTCGCAAGTACCGATACTCACGAAAATGGCTAGTATCGGGACCGATACCAGTATCGGTGCATCCCTAGTTTTTATAAACATGTGCTACCTATAAAGTCACTAAAAATAATTTCGCTCTTCTATGACCACTACCTTTTTATCTAGATCGGCATTTGATTCCAATTTAACGAAAGATTTTCATGTTTTGCTCACTGCACTGGTTTGCATTCTAATCTTTAGCACAGCCAGGCAACAATCATTTTTTAGGCAGTTCCACCATATTTTGAAGCTTAGCTGAAAACCATCCATGTTCCGTAGAGAATATTGTGAGCATACACATGAAGCAGAGCAAAAACACAATTATTTTGAGATCTTTTACTCTGTACCTCCTGACTTCTTTTTTTTTTTTTTTCTGTCTCCCAGACATCAATACAGAAACGAGTCTGGCAATACTGGCACAAAAAGGAAACGCAATGAAGATATGTAAATTTCAAGGCACTTCTTATTTGATACTGTGTGACCTGTATTTAAGTGTAAATGTGATGTGGATATTAGAAGTATTTTTACAATGCAGTTTGCATCCTTCCCTAATTTTAAAATGTTACAAAATCCGGTGTCGACATCTGAATTTTCCAGTAGATTCTTAAATTTCTTTTCTTGTCACGTGTCTGTACATTTTGTGAAAAAGTAAGCTTGATAAACGGTTTTATTTTCTAAATAATGGGCATTTCATTTTTTTTCACATAAGATGTTTAATCCAATTCCAGCCCAGACCAATTCTGGCATTTCTCTCCTACATGTTAATATTTTATTTATTTTTTTGCTATAAAGTTACTCAGAACCCCTAAAAATATATTATATATAATAATTTTTTTGCAGAAATCCTAGAGAATAAAATGGCGGTCATTGTAACTTTGTCACACGGTACTTGCACAGAAATTTTTCAAATGCAATTTTTTTGGAAAAAAATATTTTTTTATTAAAATCCATGAATTATATTTTACCAAAAATTGGGCTATATAAAGATGTTGGGCTGAGTAAACAGATACCCAATATGTCACACTTTAAAAGTGCGCACACTCGTGGAATGGCGCCAAAGTTCAGGACTTAAAAATCTCCAAAATATTTCCAGGTTACCAGTTTAGAGTTGGAGGAGATCTAGTGCTAGAACTATTGCTCTCACTATAACGTTCGCAGTGATGCCTCACGTGTGGTTCTGAACGCCGTTTACATATGCTTTAAATTTACACTTTTTTTTTTTTTTTTTTTTTAATCCCTTTTATTCATATTACAAGAAATGTAAACATCCCTTGTAATAGAAATGAGGCATGATGGGTCCTATTTATGGAGACTTCTGGGATTAGAGATATCTCCTTTACCCTGAAAAACATGAGATAAAAGGGGGGGGAGGGGGGGGCAGTGTTTACATCTGTCAGAGCCGGTAGTGACATCATGACATTATCCAGATATCGCCACTTCGACCTAAAAACGTCATAGGACATCCTACTGGCGGGAAGTGGTTAAAGATACCTTTTTTATATGAACTGTGCAGCATGGACTCCCAATTATGTCCGCTGAGAGCCAATCTCAGGATACAGAACCCACAATGCCTCATGGACATTAAAGTCCACTTCAAGGGTGGCAGGGATGCCATTGTTAAAACATGCAAATCCAGCAGCTATGATTGAATTTTGTGTAGGAATAATTTGTTTACAACGTATTACCGTATATACTCGAGTATAAGAGTTTTTCAGCACTTTTTTTTTTTGTGCTGAAAATGCCCCCCTCAGCTTATACTGGAGTCAAGCACTTTTCTGCAGCAGAGTGACATTTTCCAACCCGACTTTGGGGCCCCCTACCTTAGGGCCACTTGGTGCTAGGAACCCCAAATGGGGTTCCTAGCACCAAGTGGCCCCGAGATACAGGCCCCCAAAGTCGGTCAACTGTGTCCATCTGCAGCAATGTCATTTCGGGACCCTTTGGGTCCAGACCCCAAATTTTGGCTGCAGCTAGGGGGCATCTAGGAACCCTTAATTACCAAGTTTGAAGTTCGGGGGACCTATGGCTGCAAATGGGCATTGTTGACCCTCTTTTCCACTTACAGTAGCTGCGCATTTCTCACCCTAGGCTTATACTCGAGTCAATACATTTTCCCAGTTTTTTTGTGGTAAAATTAGGTGCCTCGCCTTATACGGTAAGCTATTGTGCATATTCTTCAATATAAAGTCAGTTTTGTAGCTTACAGGCTGCTTGTAGTCCCACCAGAGCTACACAATCCGTAGACTGCAAATAGCATATTTTGCTTGGAATTGTCATTGAAACTCAAATCTAGAAAGTTTTAGTTGGCATTGGTTGAATGCCAGCACAGCAGGCTCAGATTATTTGTATGGCAAAATTGATTTGCATAAATGCATACTATAAAACACAAATGGTATTATGGACATTTTATTATACACAAACATGTCTAACATTATACATAATAAATTGATCATTTTAGCCCAGCCGTACAGAAGTAGATGGGCACAGATGTCTCCTTGAGAACAGTGGGCATTATCTGTGTATTCTTTTACATATCCCTGTGCTGTCACTAAGACTCTCTGCTGCTCTCTGTCCAAAAGCACCTTTTTCACAGAGATGTCCTAAAAGATGGGAAATTGTTGAAGTGCATTAACATGTTCCTGTCTGTTTCCAACCCAGGAAAGCCCTGCACAGCCCAATTCCCTCAAACTAAGTGTCACTTGCAAGGATTAGGCTGTGTGTAGACCAGTGCTATAAGAAATGACAATATTCTGTTAAGGTTAATCTTTATGGCTGGGATTCAGCCTGTTGGCTAACAGCATCAAACAAGGGTATGTTTATGGAAGATGGTTTGTTGGTGAAGGGGTGCCACTGTCCCTGAATGCTGGGGTTGTCTGTGTGTTGAGGTTTCCTGATGCGGATGATCTCCAGACCAGACTGGTCGGGCATTTTCTGCACCAGCTCCGTTATTTGCTCTGCAGTTTTGCTGTTAACGGCTTCTTCTCTGACAGTCCCATTCACTGAAAGAAGGAACAAAAGCATTCAATATTCATTCTAGAACAATATTCATCTGATTGCATGGACTTGCCCCATACATCAATGAGTCTTGAATTTAAAACTGTCTGTTATACCAAAGGCACAAGATTGAAACTTTAAGATTTCCACTGTCATATTCTAGTTGGTGGTTACAATGCAGTCAGGACAGATTTAAAGTAGAACTTTTGTCAGAAAATGAAATCCTCCTAGATCACTTCAGGCTGGCCTCCATTAAAAATAAGTACCTATACTGTTTAACATCCAGTAATCCATTGTCTCACCCTGCTCTGCACATGCTCAGTTGCTCTCTTTGGGCACTACTGAGTTTGTAGAGGCTGACAGCCTTAAAGCAGAATTAAACCTTCCTATTCTTTACAGCCAAGGAAGCTGCTTCTGTTTAATCTGCAACTGCCATGGTGCTGCACATGTTATCAGTTCTAACACCAGCCATAGTTTGGTTGAAGACACAAGCAAATGTGACCGTTAGCAATTCCAAGAATGTAACTTTTTTTTTTTTTTCAAACCATTAAATCTATGGGGTTGGGTGCGATTGTGGGACGTTATAAAAAGTCCTGCAAGCAGTATCTTTGCGGCGGGTTGGGAGGGCTGTAAATGACTCTTCCAAAGCACCACAAAACAGGACTTTACGTTTTTTTTTTAAGGTAAAATCCGCGCTACTAAAGCACGGCAAAAATGACCGGCGCTGTAGTGTGAAAGGGGTCTTGCAGTGCACACTCATTTTGGCAGGGTGATTATTAATGTGCGTTCTTACTAAATATTTAACGGTAATGTCCTGCTTTTTAGAGGATGTTTATTATGAGGCACACAAGGCGGCAGCCATTGCTGATCTGGAACAAGTAAACTGATGGAAAGTTTTACATTTTCTCTGATATACTTGTGAAACACAAGAGTAAACTGTAGCCCATTTGGAATAAGTTCTGTTGACAACCATTTACTTTGTCACCTAAAACCTTCTGTACAGTTCTCCCTGGTACTTGCAGATAACTTTGGTAACAAGCTCATTATGAAAAACAGTTTTAAATTATTTTTGCAAAATCCAACTGCATTACCATCTTATCTGCCTGTGTACACTGTTCCAAAATTGTGACTTGGATATCACGCAGGGCTGTTCCCTGGGACAATGCTGGATGACTAAATGTCCAATCACCAGTGCTGCTCACACAACTATGATGCTGGTGCTGCTTTTCCAGTCATGCACAGACCACAGGTTTACTTCAGGGTAGTGATAAAATACTTTATTTTTTTAACTAATAAAGCCCAGTTGAACCTTTGTTTTCTATTACTGTGATGCAGTGAGGTGGACTAAAAATGAAAGCATGTCTGATGCTTTCATTTTTATAAACTCCCCAGGGCCTCGCACAGAGTACAGCAACCCCCATCTCCAGTATCTGACATGCACCTGTCCAGTAACAACTACTGTGCTTCACATGACAATACTCGCACTCCCCGGGTAATGTTGATTGGAGCATTGTATAGAACTGCTGGAGATCCACACCGCTGTGCGAAAGCAGAGACCCAATCTACAGTGTATATCATGGGCTGCAGCCCATACAAGTCTAGAACTGCCTGTGACTTTCTCTAGACTGAATCTGCTAGGATTCATAAGACATCATAAACTAATTTATCAGTACTTACAGTATTCCCCCACCAGTTTGGGTACGCTGCATGGCTTGGGATTCACATACAGAACAACACTGGGATTCTGCTTGGCAAAGTCTACTATCTTTTCTTCAATAAACTCCCTAAAATCAGAGATGGAAAAAAAATACAGGCATTAAATGGGTTTTCAACTTGTCTCATCCATTATGCTTCCACCCCGCCCACTTCACAGCTTGCTCCCTTGTTTTTACAACGTATCTGAGGTTCTCTACCCCCAAACTGAAAAGAAATAAGAGTCACAACCATCCACGCTTTTTTCATTCTGCACTGGCTGAAAGGATGTCAGGTGGAGCGAGCAAATCATGACAGTAATATTTTACCTCAATGATTGACATTTTGCAGACATCGCATCATCTAAACTAATACATAATGCTTTGGTAAATGTGAACAGTACCTGATAGAAAAACCACATGCTGTGTGTTATTAGGTTTGCCGATCACACTTCATAGCATACTACTCAAGAGTTCCACTTTCTACTGATCACGTAAAAGTGGATAATACATTAAGGACTCGTTCACACTGAGCTGTGCCGATCAACACAATCTCACCGCTAATGCTGGCCATAGATGGGTAGGATTTTGAAAAAAAAAAAAACTCTTGGGAAAAGAATTTAAAGCAGAGGTTCACACAAAAATTGAACCTCCGGTGTCACATTTGGCACCTTTCAGGGGGAGGGGGGTGCAGATACCTGTCTAAGACAGGTATTTGCACCTACTTCCGGGCATAGGGAGTCTATGCCTCTTCCTGTCCCGCCGCGCTGTCTGCTGGGACACAGACGGGTCCCAGAGACAGCATGGACCATTCTCATTGCGCTACGCGACTCACGCATGCGCACTAGGGAACCGTGAAGTGAAGCCGCAAGGCTTCATTTCCTGATTCCCATACCAAAGATGTCCTAGACTGTGCCTATAAAGTCCCGCCTATTTCAGGGGAAAACTTTAGATATTTCATACCGAAGATGGCGACGGCAGCATCCGAGGACCGGTTCGGCCTTGGGTGCCGACATCGCTGGACCCTGGGACAGGTGAGTGTCCTTAATTTAAAAGTCAAACATTTCTTCGACAGTAAAGTCGATTCATTTCAAAATCAAATGTTAGATGCAAACTAAATCTTTCAAGCGACATTCAAACGTTCTGCAAATTTTTGCACAAACTTTCCTCGATCTCAAACAATCCTCGACGAAGCTAGGTACCAACGGGATATAACTTTGTAGTTCGCTTCTATTAAAGTCGTGCTGGGCATCCCTTTTATATGTCCTGGTTGACCAGTCCTCCTCAGATATTTCTGTTTCTAATTCCACTTCCCATGCCAGTTGATGTGGTGTTGTAGAAAATAGGTGGTATAGCGCTGAGATGCCTCCTCTTGAGCCCATATCCCACCAGCATCTATTCTCCAATATTGTTTGTTATCCTCCATTGGTTGTTTGATAGCATGTAAATAATGGAGTTTTTGATGCATGAAAAACACTTTGAAAGGAGGCATTGGAATAAAATATTCTGGTGGTCTAGGACTTTTCTTAAAAAATGTTTTTGAAATTTTATCCATCTATGGCTCGCTTTATGTAGACATAGAAAACAATTGTTTTCTAGGTGCCTTGTTCATATAACACTGTAGTTAGGTGTGCTGAACAATAATGTCCTTTTATGCATTGCAACTCACCATGCTACAGACTTGAATGAAGTCATTTTGTGACACTAACTAAAGGTTTAATAAATAAAAAAAAAAAAAAAAGAAAATACCAACCTATCCTCCTCCCCCCCCCCCTTTTTTTTTTCTCTTCTTCACCTCTCCCCCTCCCTCTTTCCTTCTTATTTTTCCCTCTTTTTTCAGGAGTCCTCTAGAGACCCATGAACACAGTTACTAAATCAGTTGGAAGGTTTGGTAGATTGCACTTTAGGTAACTGTTATAATAACCTGACTAGCAGAGAAATAACATACATACTCACAAAATACCATAGTCATGTGACTCGCATGAGAAAGTATTTATTATGTTTGCTGTAAGACTACTGCACTTTAACTGTATTTGTTATAACTTCAAATAAAAACGTTATTGAAAAAAAAAAACAAAAAAAACTTTGATGCATTCACAACAGACACCAGCCTGCAGTGTTTTGGCATGTCCGTTGTGAACAAGCCCAAAATCAGTTATACTCACTGATAAACAATACTGCATTCATACATAGCAATGCCATACAGTACACCAGGGGTGCCCAATCAGTGGCCCACGGAGCCCTCTGATGTGGCCCACGATCTCCTGCTCTGGGATGGTGTCATCCTAGAGCATCAGTGTTGTGAATGAAGCCGGGGGTGGAGAAAGCAAGCAGCTGCGAAGCAGAGCCACATAAGCCGACACTTCCTGTATAGTGCTGGCTCCTGTCACAGGCAGAGTGATACCAAACATGGCCATATCTCTTCTGCAGTGGGTACTGGGCTGCTTTCAAACTGATCCACAGGTGCCCCGCCTACCTCCAATCTGCTAAAAAAAAAACAGAAGGGGTTCCATCCCCTTCCGCCTGGGTAGATCGGATCGAAGGGCCCATAGAGTAGAGTGGGTTGTGTCCGTGTCTGCTGTCCATATGCAGAGTGGACACAGACCTGTCACCCACTGCACTTATTGTGGCCCGCGACCGGTTACCAAGTCACTTAAGTGGCCCTCACTCTTTAAAAGGTTGGGCATACCTGCAGTACACTGTCAGCTGCAGAGAAGTTCCAGAGTTCTGCACTTCAGTGTGTAGGAAGAATGGGGATCTTGGCACAACCGTTTCTCATCTGTATAAACCAGATCCTGCACATGCATCACACTACACACCCTCTGATTTGAGCAACAGAACAAATGCAATACAGTAGAGCTGCACGATTAATCATCAAGTATCATCATTGTGATTTTTTTCCCGTTGCGATCTTGATAAAAGTGTTTTGCGATTCTTGCTATGCAAAGAATTCTCTCTGCTCTTCTGAAGCCACAGCCATCAAAAAGAAAGGAAGAGAAAAACTGGGCAGTCTGCCAAGAATCAAAACCTTCTTTAGCAGTGGAACTAATGCTGGCCATACATTATACGAAAAATCGTTCGTTTTTTAGCCAGTTAATGGGCACAAAATTGATAATCGTTGGGACGTTTGAGCCGAAAAAACCAAGGACAAGTTTGGAAATGTTCTGCCGAACGAACGATAAATTGAAAGGTTAATGTGTTTCCCATCCGAACTGTCTACACTAGGTATATGTAAAAAAAAAAAAAAAAAAAAAAAAAAAATGCAATCATTATGCCTGCTGAGCGATCGGCCATTACATGATGGCACTATCGTTTGCACTCATGGCCGAATGTTCGTTTATCGAAAATGTGTTTGGCTGATTTTTCGTATAGTGTACGGCCAGCATAAATCTAAACATTGTAACAATTTGTCAATGGAAGAGACTTTGTGTGTAAATGAAGAAAGTTTTAACCACTTAAACACTAAACCTTTTTCTGACATTTGTTGGTTTCAGGATAAAATCTTTTTTTTTTTGCTAGAAAATTACTTAGAACCCCCAAACATTATATATATATTTTTTAGTAGAGACCCTAGAGAATAAAATGGTGGCTGTTGCAATATTTTATGTCACACGGTATTTGCACAGTGGTATTTCAAATGCAATTCTTTTGGAAAAAATTACTTTAATGAATTAAAAAAAAAAAAAAATAACCAGTAAAGTTAGCACAATTTTTTTTGTATAATGAAAGATTTTATGCCGCGAGAATCGTGATGTTTTTATTCTAAGCAAAAAAATAAAAGTTATGGTTCTCATTTTGGCCAGAATTGTGCAGCTCTACAACAGAGGTATCTGAGTCCTATGAATCCATATGCCCAGGGAAGGGGCAGGCTCTGTAACCCTTTCTCATTCAGAACAAACTGGCTCTATAGAAGTTCTATGCACCACAAAGAACATGGCAGCAGTGGCTGACTCCTTCAGCTGCCCAGGGGGAGTGTCTATGACAGTCAGTTGGTCTTGTGGTAAGCCGTGCGCCACGTGGGAAGTGTACCGGCTGCAATGCCTTTCAATACAAATTCAGAAGCATACGGTGGGGAAACGAAAAAAAACAAAAAAAAATGGAGTTCTATTTTAAAAGCGCAGGATTCAGGTACTACAACCTTGCAATCCTTTTTTGCCTTTTATCAGTGTGTGAGCATACACACAAATATGTAACGAGCCAACATCTCATGCTAGCCGACAGGTAAGAAGACATAAGGCAAGTATAGATTTGAAGAGGCAATGCCATCCTGTTTGGGGCAAAGTATTATTTTTCTGCTATTTGCACCTATCCCTCCTCTGCTGTAAGGATTCCACCTTCCAGTTTCATGGCTTCACCTGGGTGGACCACATCACTGTCCCTCAGGCCCGACCACTGTCACATGGGGGCAACAGAGTTGAGGGAGTGTCAGACACCATCACTGCCCTGTAATCTGAAGCCTTGGCTGGCTAAAGTACCAGCTTTCTGCCAGCTGTAAGCGTGGTGATTGTTCTACATCATCAGTGACTGCAGACATTACTAATCCCACACCGTCCCTGATGATCAGCAAGATAGTCTTCAGGGGACTGATCAACACAACTGGAACCAGTCAAGTGAGGACTGCAGGGCCATGGACTAAGAAAATAAATATGTGGTATTCCTCAGAGACAAAAAGACCATTATATTCTACACATGCTGGGGGGATGTGGCAGACATTTTGTTTATGGGCAAGGTTGGAGCTCTGCTTTTTATAGGCTTAGTGCATTTTTCTGATCAGGATTCATGTTAGTCATATTTAAGGTTGTAATATGGTCCCATTCCTGAACCCTCCACCTCAAACTGCCCAGACACCCGAAATGCTTTTCCCTGGACTGTCTTGTAGATATTTGCATTCAGTGTGGCCATTACTCCGACGCATCCTCCATTCACAAGGATATGTGATAGTCAAGACTACAGCCCCATCTGCCTTGATGCACAGGGCCATGTGACCTGCACTGGGAGTGATGTCACTCCACATATAGCCCAATGTTTACTTCCTCCAGACACATGATAGAAGGTCCTTACCTTTGTATAGAGACCTTGGGCTGGGATGTAAAAAATGCAGAAGGAGCCTGTGCATTTCACACTGAGGCACTTTACAGGCGCTACAGCGCTAAAAATATTGCCTGCATAGAGCCTCTCCTGTGTCTCCAGTGTGAAATCCCGAGGGCTTTCACACTGGAGCGGTGCGCTGGCAGGACGCTAAAAAAAGTCCTGCAAGCTACATCTTTGAAGCGGTGAAGGACCGGTGTATACACCGCTCCTGCCCATTGAACTGAATGGGCACTGCTGCTGAACCGCTGGCAATGCGCCGCTGGAGCGGTGCTTTGCGGGTAATTTTAACCCTTTTTCGTCCACTAGCAGGGGTTAAAACTGCTAGTCCCCTGCAAGTCTCCGCTTAGGTGACAGCCACCGAGCGTAGTACAGTGGCTGTCACCTAAGCAGAGACTTGCAGGGGACTTCTATCCCGTACGATGTCTTTTGGGAACTATCTACACCTGGACAACGGAGCTATACAATTTGTGGGGGATCCCCCGATTTATCCAGAATTCCATAATAGTTGCCCATCAGCTCCTGTTTACTTCCACAATGCGCGCTCCTGAGAGCGCGCATCGGGGAAGTTCTGTGCTGGTCGTGTCCCTCGGACACAGCCAGTCACAGATCGCTGTAAACGGCCAATCACAGCGGCCGTTTACAGCGCGATCGGTGTGTCCAATGAGAGATGATCTCATATGTAAACATATGAGATAATCTCTCAGCACCGCTCTCCCTCCTCACACAGAGACAGCGTGTGAGGAGGGAGAGATGAACGGCTGCAGCGGCCGTGAGTTAGACAAAGAAAACGAAAATAAATGTGCCATCTATCCCGCTGCCATCTGTCCCCAGTGCCATGTATAAGTGCCACGTGTCATCAGTGCCACGTATCAGTGTCACGTGCCATCTCTTATCAGTGTCACGTGTCATCAATGCCACATATCAGTGTCACATGATATCCGTGCCACGTGTCGTCAGTGCCACGTGTCGTCAGTGCCACGTCAGGGTCACGTGTCGTCAGTGCCACGTCAGGGTCACGTGTCGTCAGTGCCACGTCAGGGTCACGTGTCGTCAGTGCCACGTCAGGGTCACGTGTCGTCAGTGCCACGTCAGGGTCACGTGTCGTCAGTGCCACGTCAGGGTCACGTGTCGTCAGTGCCACGTGTCATTGTCCTGGTGCTCCAGGGCCTTCAAAAGTTTAATAGGTAGTCAACAAGTTAGATGTGTAATTTATGCTCCTAGAACACGTGATGGCGCTCCCTGCATGTTGGGCCTCTCTAAGTGGCCAGGCTGTGAAAAAGTCCCACATATGTGGTATCGTAATACTCAGGAGTAGCAGAATTTATTTTGGGGTGTTATTTGTGGTATACACATGCCATGTGAGAGAAATAACCTATTACAATGACAATTTTGTGAAAAAATAAAATTCATTTTGCAAAGAATTGTGGGAAAAAATGACATAAAAAAACTCACCATGCCTCTTACTAAATACCTTGGAATGTCTACTTTCAAAAAAAAAGGGGTCATTTGGGGGGTATTTGTTCTTTCCTGGCTTGTTCGGGTCACAAGAAATGAGATAGGCCACCAGTACATCAGATGTGATCAACTTTGTATAATTCGCACCACAGATTGTAGACTCTCTAACTTTCACAAAGACCAAATAATATCCACTAATTTGGGTTGTTTTTACCAAAGATATGTGGCAGTATAAATTGTGGCCAAAATGTATGAAGAAAAATTAATAATTTGCTAAATTTTATCACAGAAACAGAAAAAAATTGTTTTCTTTCAAAATTTTCGGTCTTTTTTAATTTATAGCGCAAAACATAAAAACCGCAGAGGTGATCAAATACCACCAAAAGAAAGCTCTATTTGTGGGAAAAAAAAGGACAAAATTCATTTGGGTACAATGTTGCATGACTGAGTAATTGTCATTCAAAGTGTGAGAGCACCGAAAGCTGAAAATTGGTCTGGGCAGGAAGGGTGTTTAAGTGCCCAGTAAGCAAGTGGTTAAAGGTTAAGTTCACCTTTGGAACATGGAACAGCAGGTGGGGGATTCTCTCCCTGCATCCGCTGTCACAATTTAAAAACAATGCAGCCATGATGGGCTCTTTCCGCACAGCTTTGTCATTCATTCACAGAGTCCTGTGAATGAACTACAAGTACAGTCGTCTACCGAAGGTGATGGCTTGTAGTTCTCAATGAACTGCGAGGCAAGTGGTGAGCGTTCTTGTAGTTCATAGATTTTTCCTGCTATTCAGTAACTGCCTGTCTGTATCAGAGGTACAGCCAGACAGATTACGGACAGTCTGCAGGAGCCTAGCCTTGGACCCACCATCTGCTTACAGGCTGCAGAGTAAAAAATAAAGGCACATTTATTTTACCTGTAAAAAGATGTGCATTTTTTTTTTTTTTTTTTTTTTACTAGGAGCCTGCAAAGCATTGCACCCAGGATCAGCATATGGCAGGTTTAATGCAAGGCTCTTGCAGACTGTCAGTATTAGCTGTCTGCTCATACCCTTAACCAAATGGACTACACGCTGACAAGGCAGTCGTTACTTGTTGTGGTCACATTCACAGAACGCTGAATGAATGACACAGCCGGGTGGGTGGAGCCCCGCATGGACACTTTTTTTTTTTTTTTTTTAATTGTGACAAGTGGGGGGGGGGGGGGGGGGGATCTTCTCCCCCCACTTGTCACAATTTAAAAAAAAAAAAAAAAGTTTTACAACAGTTACAACAGAGGATCAGGAAAGGGGTGCGGAGGCTGCTGCAACAATAACATAATACACCCAGAATACGGATGTAATGTTTTACGAAAGATGAACTTGTCCTTTAACTTTTTCCGCAATTTGAGCTCAGTGGCTATTCTATTGGATCAAAGCCAAGCCAGCCTTCAACTCTCCATCTGCATCAAATAAGCCTTGGCTGTCCGTGATCTTGTCACCAGTTTTCATTCCTTGGACCACTTTTGGTCAGTTCTTCCCATGGCAGATCGGGAATATCCCACAAGAGCTGCAGTTTTGGAGTTGCTCCATTATTACAATTTGGCCCTTGTGAAAATCACTCAAACCTTTACTCAATGTTTCTGCTTTCAAACAAATCAACTTCAGGGACATGTTCACCTGCTGTCTAATCTATCCCACTCAGTTTCACGTGCTATTCTAATGAGATAATAATGACCTGTCAGTGGTCATGTTATGGCTGATAGGAGTATAATGTTGGGTTATATGGTGTGCACACTCAGGAAGGTGTGATAGTGTCAGAAGAGAAGTAATTATAGAGGGCAGCAGATACGTCCACTGATGTGCACAGAGTAATAGAACATAAATATTATATATATATATATATATATATATATATATATATATATATATATTATATATATATACACAGAGAAGTAAGATGTGTAAGCCCTGAGCACTCCTTCACATGTACTATGACCCCTCCTGGGTGCACACAGCGGGTTACCTGGCTCCCCGTGAAGGCTGGGCATCCTTGCTGAAGGTAAGGGTGAGTCTCTTGAGCTGGCACACATATCTGCCCACTCCATTCTGCAGGACACTCTTTAGGAAGCGGCTGGGGGTACCTCGGGCTGTCATGGTGATCGAGCGCCTCTCCTTCGCAGGGGTGACCTGGCAACAACTATCAGCATGTCACACCGCCGCCATGTTGTGTAATGGCAAGTCACTACTTCCGCTGTACACCGGTGTTGCGTCAGATTTGGCGACCCATCAGAGATGGTAACGGAAGTGACGTTCCGCCGCCGCCGCCATCTTGCTACACCACGCACTGCTCCACAGTAAGAATACACAGAGAAGGGGGCAAGCGGGCATCTTGTTACACCAAGTTTTGCATTGCAGAGTTATTTTTACCAGAAAACTGAGCTTATAAGGTGAAATACAGTATTTAGAAATCGGACGGAATGTTTAGATGTTGAATTTTAAAAAGAAGTGATATAACAACACTGCTTTTATAATTCAACATGTAAACAGTCCAATGGATTTCCAAGTACTCTATTTCACCATATATGCTTCGTTTACTGTTAAAAATAACTGAGAAATGCAAAACTCTGGTGGGTTAAACAAGATGTGCGCTTGCCCCTGGTTCATCACATTTGGCTACCCGCTGGAGTGCGCATGTGCGCCGCCGCCGCCATATCCGTTTCAACAGTTTTAGGACAAAAAAGCACATTAAAACCGTCACAGAAATGACGTCCCATCGCCGCCATCTTGCTACACCCCGCACTTCTCCATAGTAAGGATACACTGAGAAGGGGGAAAGCGGACATCTTCTTACACCCACCGGAGTCTTGCATTTTACACTTATTTTTATGAGTAAAGTAAGTTTATCTAGTGAAATACAGTACTTACAATTCCGTCTGACTCGTTAGATGTTGAATTTTAAAAGCAGCGTCAAGCCTGCTTATGTCATAAATTTGCTAATCTGACAGAAGTTTGCTGCTTTCAAAATTCAACATCTTACCAGTCAGACGCAGTTCTAAGTACTGTATTTCACTATATAAACTAATTTTACTGTTAAATGCAAAACTCCGATTGGGTGTAACAAGATGTCGGCTTTACCCTTCTCAGTGTATCCTTACTACTGAGGAGTGCTGGATGTAGCAAGATGGCGGCGAAGGAACGTCACTTCCGTTACACATTCTGACAGGTCGTCTAATCTGACGAAACAACAGTGTTAGAACGCATATGGTGGCGTGGCGCATGCGCACTCCAGCGGGTAGCCAAATGTGATGGGTCGCCATATGTGACAAAACACCCCCTTCTCTGTGTATCGTTACTGTGGAGGAGTGCGGGGTATAGCAAGATGGCGGCGATGAAACATAATTTCCGTTACCAATACTGCCTAATCTGACGAAACAGAACGTTGTAATAGAACGCGAAAATCCCTGAGTACGTCAAGTGCCTGCGTGCACGCTCCCGCTTCTCAGACCCGCACGGCACATGTCCAATATGCTCCACTAGCTGGCGAGTTTTTTTTTTTTTCAGGCCAGGCGTCGGGGAACTGCTATAGCTAGACATGAGTGGTGTGCTTCTATTGGTACTTCAATGTATATGATGGTGCAGTAATATTGCTTTTTTTATGTCAGTGCCAAGAAAACCTTAGTGGGGATGAATTCAGAGACATTCACCTTCAAGTTTTACCTAGTAATTACTGGTGACAGATGTCACTCAGCCGGTCGGGATCCGCCCACAAACTTGGACTGGCACCTGGTCCAGCCTGTCAGTGATCCGGTCCCCGAGCCAGTCCCTCCTGCCCCCTCCACAGCCCTGCCCTCCAGTGATCACTGGAGGGGAGAGCAGAAAGCCAGTGACTGATAGTCCCAGCTCTCTGCTCAGAGCGGAGGGGAGAACTGAGCAATCAGCAGTGTTTGATCACTCAGTTCTCACTGCGGAGGGGAACAGATGCAGCATCGGATTGATGGTGCATCCAGCTAGATGTAAAGGTTTAGTTTTTTTTTTAAATCCCAAACTTCTCTTTTAATGCTCCAATTACATTGATGCAACCCGTGTTCTACAGGTAGAGCAGTACATTCAGTTCAGTGAGCTGTCCTACCCATAGAAACACAGGTAAAGAAGTCCAGGATCCTGTTTTTAAGATCGTCCTGCATGGAATCGCATACTGCTGCAGCACCATGCGGTTTTGTGAGTGAAAAAAAATCACAGGAGTTTTCCTGATGTATATAGTGCCACTAAGAATTAATGGCACCTCTGTACATTGACTAAAGAGCAGCATTCCCAACCCATACAAGTGCTAAACTAACCTATAGAGCACAGTGCGGGCTCAAACTAACCTATAGAGCACAGTGCGGGCTCAAACTAACCTATAGAGCACAGTGCGGGCTCAAACTAACCTATAGAGCACAGTGCGGGCTCAAACTAACCTATAGAGCACAGTGCAGGCTCAAACTAACCTATAGAGCACAGTGCAGGCTCAAACTAACCTATAGAGCACAGTGCGGGCTCAAACTAACCTATAGAGCACAGTGCGGGCTCAACAAATTGATAAGAGAAAACATTAAAGAAACATAAACCAGGAAAAAAAAAAAAACGTAGACCCCGGCTTTTAACTGATTCCTATAGGCTCTCTAGAGATGTCCTTGGACCTTACTACAGGATTCCAGGAAAGGTAAATATCCCAGAACAGGAAATGCCCCAGCTCTGTGCTACAGTACATTCTGGTATGATTTGGGGTTCTCAGTTTTTTGCTAGAATATTAGGAGGAAGGACACCTTAGCCCTATTATGAATAGTTTATTTTCTTAATGGAGATTCTTTGCTACATCACTTCTTGATCTGCACCCAGATTCCACTGGATTGGGCACTGCAGGGCTAGCCTGGAAGTGACCTTCAGGTACTGGATTGCATATTGGGCTCTTCTGTTATTTTGTAACATGTTATAACGGAGCACTTTCCCAAGTCCAGAGCTGTTGGCATTGACTTCAGTGCTTGCCCTGTATCCAAAGACTCAGGCTGGGTTCACACTATGTACGACCACAGGGCACAGCAGGGTGTTCGGTGCGTCACCGTTTCAGGTCCAAATTTTTGCCTGAATTCAGACCTGAAACTAAGCCAAAGACGCACAGGACTATTCTGCTGTGTGCTCCGCGGCCGCCCGAGGGATGTGTGAACTCGCTTCATATAGAGCCGGTCACACACTCTCGTCATGCGTATGGGATGCGGGGAAACCAGCATCCAATTTGCAATAGTGTGAACGCAGCCTAGCGCTGTAAGTGGGCCAATTGGGCTGAGCTCCAAGAGTGCATTGTTTGTGCCGTTTTACTGAAGAGCTTAACGCTGAAGGCCCAATTGCTGACATTATCGGTTGGGTGAAGTGTCACACATGTTCTCTTTTCTGTCATTCAGCGCTGTGGAAGCTGGTAATGCTTTGCAAAGGGTCACAAGGAACTTTAATCTCCAGTCTACATCTACTCCAAAGACAGGCTGGTAGGTGTATTGGCTTCTGTCTAAACTGGCCTTAGTATGTATGTATGTATGTATGTGTATATATATATATATATATATATATATATATATATATATATGAATGTGAGTTAGACTTTAGATTGTAAGATCCTTTGAGGGCAGGAACTGATGTAAATGTACAATATATATGTAAAGTGCTGCGTAAATTGTCGGTGCTATATAAATACCTTAAATAAATAGTATATACTGCCAATCTTCAGTAACTTAGGTCACTTCCAGACATCTAAACCTTACTGACTGGCTGTCTGGGTTGTGAGTACCTGAGGACTTACCTCATACCCTAAACTTAGCTGCTCCACTGGCACACGTGTCCATTGGTACAGTATAGAAGGCATGGTTACCCACAGCTCAAACTACCATACCTGCTCCAGCAGTGTTTGTTCTATACTTTCTAAAGGAACCAACATCTACAATTAGGTTACCCCAGGATTAGAAGGTCCACCTAGAGATGGGAGGCCAGAGACAAAACAGTTTCTTTCCAAAGCAGTTTTTTTTACTGGGGGGAAAAAAAAGGGGGGGGGGTGGAATATGTTACAGAAGCAGCTCTTGAGGGAGCCTATTCCACATTTTAACAACTCTGAAGCCTGGCACACACGATCAGATATCCAGACAAATTTTCGTCAGTTTTTTGTTGCATGCTAGTCTTGCTATCAAAAGTGAAGAGGTTACTCAACATATGAAATTTCTCGTACGACCGAATTCAACTTCAGAAGTGATGTAATGTGTTAAATTGTTTTGTATGTGTTCTTGGGTTTTCTGAGCATACGTAGTCTTGCTCTTACAATTTTTTTTGGATGAAAACTGTATTAATTAAATGAAAATCGGACATTGTGTTCACATACAACAAACATTTTACAGCCTGCACATCCAGTTTTTGTCATTTGAAAATTCGGAATGAGCTGTTGAAAGCACCATACTAGCGATCCGAAAGTCAGCAGATTCATCGGATGGTTCATTGGATGAAAATTTACTTCTGATTTTCTGATCTTGTGTACGGCCTTTACTGTGAAGAAACCTTTCCATATTTGGAGATTAAATCTCTTTTCCTCAAGACGTAAAGAGTGCCCCCTTTGTCCTCTGATAACTCAACACCAAGTTCATTATATGGCCCACTTATGTGAGCTCCTCCATACCTCTTATCGGTTTGGTTCAATACGATAAGTAATATATCTATATCATGGTATTCAAACTATATAATATGAAGGCCTTAATGAAAGATTTGAGACTTTATGTGAAGTCTTAAATTATTGCAACTTCCTGCAGGCTCAGCTGAAGTCAGACAAGCAAATCCTGTAATGTACAATAAAAATATGCATTGCTGCCACTAGGGGACACTGCAGGGCAAAGGCTCCAGTTTAGTTTACTTGTTGGCTCCAACTTGTGCCCCCTACAGTTGGGCGATTGTTGAGATACAGTAGATGATAGTTTGTCCTCTCAGGCCTTTAAAGTGATTGTTGTTTTTTTATAGAAAAAAAGACTTTACAAACAAACATGTTATACGTACCTTCTCTGTGCAGCGATTTTGCACAGGACAGCCCAGATCCTCCTCTCCTTGGGTCCAGCTCCTGTTGAGTGCCCCACAGCAAGCAGCTTGCTATGGGGGCACCCGAGCCATGGCGCAGCTCTGTGTCCATTCAAACATGGAGGCCTGGTTCGGTCGCACTCCCGCTTGGCTCCTGTTGCTGTCAAAGTCAGCCAATGGCACCACGGATGTGGCTCAGCTAATCAGGAGATAGAGTCCTGGATGGCCAAAGCACTTGCGGACATCGCTGGATAGAGGGGGCTCAGGTAAGTAAAAGAGTGGCTGCTGCATATTGAAGGCTTTTTATCTTAAAGGGTAAGTTTACATTTACAGACAAATTTGTAAGGTGAACTTACACAGGACCCCCCTCCTCATTAGTCTCCTCTCCCCCCCCCGCCAGCTGACCTGGACTGCAGCAAGCTCCTGTTCTGAGCCCCGGTATATCTGCATCAGGAGTCTGGGGGCTTAGAAATCCCCTCAGCATCCACACATCTTCCCAGCTGACAGGACAGGCTATGCGGCTTCTGACTGGTCAGCACCACCCATTTGAAAGCTCTGACCAGTTAGAATGCTCCGAAACATCCCACCTGACGGAGGTACATTTTTTACGATCAGCTAAGGGGGATTTCTCAGCCCTGGCTCCTGCTGCGGATATACCAGGGCTCAGAATGGGAGATTGGTCCAGCGGGACTGGGGGGGGGGGTCCTATGTAAGTTTACCTTACAGATTTCTGTAAAGGTGAACTTACACATTAAAGTGATTGTAAAGTCTGTTATTTTTATAGAAAAAATAAAAATAAAACACAACTAACGTTCACGGTGACACCTCACCTGTGTGATTTAAACACAGTTTACATCCCTTGTAATAGAACCAAGCATGACAGATCCTCTACAGCGAGATATTGAGTCAATAAGTCCCCACCTCTAAGGCTGGGAAGCATGTAATATATATTATAAAATAAATACCCCACACACGATCACAGCTGCCAAGGCAGCAGTATTTTTTCGAATGCAAAGTGACGTTGCGCATTGCGCCCAGCCTCCGAATGAGGATAGAGGCTCCAGGGACCATCTGGTCCACCAGAAATCTCTATGGTCAGCAGACCCCTTCTACGTTTTTTCGGATGGCAGGGGCAAACACCGAGAAGCACCGAAGGGTGGCAGGATGTCCCTTCTCACCGCCCGTAAGAATGATTAAGCGACTGAACATCTGCTGCAATTGTTATGGTGTGGGGAATCGCTGGCTGAAAAAGATGATATCTGAATGATGTCTAACTGCAGACATCACCTCTCAAATTCAAGGACATCATATGGTGGCTGGAAGTAGTTAATCTATACGCCATATATGTGCTCCAATTTTAGGAGACTCAAAATGATAGTTAGAACCGCAGTAAACTGGGGTGTCCTAACATGGTCACTGTGGCTTACACACCTTTACAAATGTGCGCAACTAAAACACTTGTTTAATGTGAACTGTTAGACTTGGCCAATTCGGTTTTGTTGCAGGCTAGCTGGCAATTTGTTTATATTCGGTCTATTAAACAATCTCATTAGCAAGTGAGACATGTAAATCGCATTGCTTCACATATCCGTTTATGCATTTTGCATTGAACACCATACATCTAAACTGTCACCCCAAATCAGATGCACTTTAAAAACTTGTGCAATCAAACCATCAAATGGCTGGAGTTATAACTGATCACATGTGCAGCATGAGGCAGTTACAGACCAAATAGAGGCCGAGATGGAAGCTTCCTTGGGATAGGAGGGTTTAGTTCTGCTTTAAGATGGATTTGTTCCCTCTAAACTTCCTAAAATGTTTTGGTTAATAGATCTTAAGTATCTGGCAAAATTTTGGTTACAAGTAATATGTCAGAAGTAAGCTTTTACATTTGTTCTGATCTATAACCAATACACTCAACTAGTTAGCCCCACTCTCCTAATACAGTACCAAAAATGGAAGGCAATTGTACAATATTTGATAGTCTCCCACAGAACCATGTATGCAGGCAACACCAACACATTTCATGTATCCATTTAGTGACCCAAAACAGGCATTACAAAAAGTCAGCGCAAGTTTAGTAATCCTTGACTTTGGAAAGGCATAAAAAAAAAAAAAATTGGACTAAGGAGGTGTTCAAGCCACAGTCAGAAACCAGCCTGTGTCCCCCATTAGGAGATCCAGTGACTGTCCTGATAACCAATAACTCCAAGAATGAAAGTGAGGGTTTGATATCCCACCTTAACAGTAATAGAATGGAAAATCTGATGGAAAACCTGTGCCTATGATAACTCAGAGGGTATTTCCCCCTATATTGGAAAGATATCCTCTCACCTGTTGAGTCTACAAGACAAAGTAATAATAAAAAAGGGCAGTGGGTGGTTTCAGCACCCCCCCTACTTACAATAAAAAAAGCCCACACACACACTTTAGCTTGCTTTAAAGCAGGGGTCTCCAAACTATGATCCTCCAGTTGTTCAGAAACTACAAGTCCCATCATGCCCAATCATGTTTGTGAATGTCAGTTTTACAATGCCTCATGGGAGTTGCACAACAGCTGGAGGGCAATAGTTTGGAGATCCCCAAGACACTTTACTGCTACAACAAGCCAAAAGTGATCATGCAAACTAACAATGTACTTCCCATTTGGTACTTTGGTGTCTGTTAAATTGAAAAGGTTTGGAAATGGCTTAAGTTCAAAATATACCTACTGATCTTATTGGAAAGCTTGTGAGACATTGTTTAAGGACTACAGAACTACACCCCTTTAGGTTATCAATAGCAAAAAATGGCAGGGTTCTGTAATCCCATTTAGTTTTTTTGTTCTGATACAGATGGCCGAAAGGCAGGTGTGTTTAAGAACTGATAAGCAATATATGCGTTTTTAGGTTTAGATATTTAAAAATCGTCTTTCCTTAAAATACTTTACATCGTCCCATGGGGTTTTTCAGCTGTAGTGTATCCTTTAAAAGTAAAAGAAACCAAACAAAACGCTAGAACACAGGTTTTTTTTTTTTTTTTTAGACGGATTTATTTCTGTTAATGTACATAGAAAAGTTGGATCCTTCCATTAGGCCCTGCAATGAAAAAAACATGTGTTAATGCTTACAGATCCATTTGGAGCTCAATATCCTTAAATGATAGAGAACTTAAGACAAGATGTTATTTAACATTAATTTGCTTAGCCTTACATTCAGCTGGGCTCCTGATCACATGAACACAGACAGCCAATCAGTGATCACAGTCAGGCTTCCCATGCATGCAAGATTCACTATACCAAAAGACACCCATAACACATAGCGACAAGAAAAAGTATGTGAACCACTGTTTTTCGGAAGCAATTTTCCCTAAAATGGGATCTGGTCCACACCAATCACAATGTGCTTAAAGTGTTTGTTAAAAAACAAACATGTTATACTTACCTGCTCTGTGTAGCGATTTTTACAGAGCAGCCCAGATTCTCCTTCTTGGGTCCCTCTTCTGTACTCCTGGCCCACCCGAGCCCCAGCTCCGTGTCCATTCAGACATGAAGCCGCAGCCTAGCCCCCCCCTATCGCTCCTCATTGGATCACTGACTGACAGCAGCGAGAGCCAATGGCACTTCCCTGTAGTCTCAGCCAACGAGGGAGAGTCCCGTGCAAAATCACTAGTTTGAGATGGGCTCAGGTAAGTATTAGGGGGGTGCTGGGGAGGCTACTGCACACAGAAGATAATGAAAACCTGTCATTACAACCACTGTATGAGTTTTCATTTAAGAATCACTCACCTAGGTGGGTGCAGCATTGATTCGATGCTGTATCTGTCCCCCGGAGCCTCGAATTCTGAGAACTGAACGAACATTGCCAATCGCTTGGTTCTCAGAGCTCCCTGAACTGAATTTGAATTGTACAGGAAGAACAGCACCATGTATGGCACACAGCTTACAAAATAAAATCCCAATAGTAAAAGGGTACATTATGATTTGGGCTCGCTTTGCTGCTTCAGGGTCTGGACCACTTGCCATCGCTGAGGGGAAAATTCCAAAGTTTACAAAAATATCCTACAGCAGTGATATGCAAACAGACCTCCAGCTGTTGCAGAACTACAAGTCCCATGAGGCATGGCAAGACAAGCATGCCGAGGCAAAGGCATGATGGGACTTGTAGTTTTGCAACAGCTGGAGGTGCGCTAAATGCATATCCCTGCCCTACAGGATGTGTGTAGCGGTCTGCCAGCTTAAGCTTAGTAGTAGTCAAGCAGGACAATGACCCCATGCAATGAAGAAAATCCACCACAGACTGATGTCAGGGAAAAAAAAAAAAAAAAAAAAAAGCCTGCTTTTAGAGTGAGTCAGTCAACAGTTCAGACCTTAAAGCGGAGTTCCACCCAAAAATGGAACTTCCGCTTTAAGGGAAGGTGACCCCCTGACATGCCATTTGCCGGGCGCCCAGTGTCAATGCCAGCACCGCAGAGGGAGACGAGTGGGGCTTCGCCCCCCCCCCCCCCGCATCGCTGGACCCTGGGACAGGCAAGTTAGAATATTAAAAGTCAGCAGCTGCACTATTTGTAGCTGCTGACTTTACATTTTTTTTTTTTTTTTTTTTTTTAATCTATGGGCCCGTTTATACAACCAATAACTCAAAAAACGGAACAAAAGCATTTAAGATGCAGAACTATAGGGTGCCCAAAAAAAAAATAAAAAAAAAAAACATTTCATGCCAAATATCCCTGTCTGATTTCTGATCAATCATAATTGATAAAATTATGATTAATAAAACATTGCATTTTGTTACCCCATGTTTTTTTTCTGGTATTTTGTTGCCATCTGTCCCCATTGGAGGTGGCACCTTACTTGTGCCCATACTCTGGCATACAGGGCATCACCAGGACAGCAAGGGTCACAGATAGCAAAAATCTGACATCAGATTCCTCACTTCCTGTCTCAGTGATGGAGAGGACACCTCCAAAGCTCAACCCTTCCCCAAATTTGAAGTCTTGGAGTTAGCCCAGAACACATACATATACACACACAACCTACGTTTCCTCAGTTCCAGCAGGTGCATCTCCACCCTTTGTGTTTCTGGTATAGATGACTTGGGCTCTGTGCTTGGACACCAACTTAATCAGACCTACGAAGAGAAAAGTTACATAAAAGGTGAATGAATTTCAATCTCGTGTGAAGGCTTTTTGACCCATTTTACTATAAATTCATTGAGGGTGGATATTGGTACCAAAACTGTACTGGTTATAAATGACAGCTGTGGGTTTAGCCCAAAAGGACTGGTTTCCTCACTAGATACATGTTAAAAGTAGAAGGGATGAGCAACATCACAAGGCTACGTATGACTGAGGGGTCCTAAATGTGGAAAAGCATGCAGAACGTCTGTAGAATATAAAGGAAAGGAGGAGCAAGTATGCACAGCCTCCAAGAATCTGTCAGTTTGCCCTGCAAGTTCAATGTTTTGTTCTTTATACTTAACCTATAGCACACAATAAGCAAAAAAACATAAATATAATCTCAATAGCTCTTTAACACAACACAGTCCAATGCTTACCTTTGTTGAGCAGCTCCTGGAGGGCAGCCCTGGCCAATGAGCCTCTAATCTTCAGCCTCTCAGACACCACAGCTGGAGTAATGAGTTTGTAGTTGGGAACTTCTTTACACAGCTTGTCATAAGTGGCTTTGTCAAAGAGCACAAGATTGTTCAACTTGTCCCTCACTTTTCCTTTTGACCACTTCTACTTGGAGAAAAAAAAAAATGGTCATATGCAGTTCTCATTAAGCCCTTAACTCACTTTATCAAAGTCATTACCTACACTCAATTTTATAATGAGAATAAGTCTCCCACTGCTTCAGCTGACTATAAGCACCACAAAAGTCCAAGAATGATTAACACAAAACAGTGCAATAGAAGAGAACACTGCTTAAAGTGACCATCACCACAAGGAGTTGGGGAGGAGGCCATTTGACCAACCGGGCTTCATTTGACAAACAGGAGCTGGGGAGGAGGCCTTAAAAGCAGAACTTACCATTTTGGGTGGAGCGCTGCTTCAAAAAAATATATACCTTTTTGGGGAGGTAAAAAGGGTCATGCGCAATTTTTTTTTACAGCCTGGAAAGCATTGCACCAACAAGAATAGCGCTGATGTCATGCAGGTCTTAAGCAGACCGTCAGTGTGAAAAAGAATCGATGAACTACCACAACGCTCAGTGCCATGGTAGTTCATGGAGAACTACAAGCCAACAGCTACAAAGGATGTTGGCAATTCATTCAAACAAAAGAACACTGATTGTGGCAGCGGGGGCCAGTACATTTGTAAGATGTTACGAAAGGCGAACTCATCCTTTAAGTATACTGCTATGAGGGTTAAGCCCTGCGGCCCAGCCCTGGGTCACATGATCTAAGAAATAAAGTTAAACATTTGGTATTGCTGTCTTTGATTATACGTTTCCATTATCAATACAGGTGGTATGTTCTATCCATTCAAGCTGGGAAAATATCTGGGTCTTCATCCTATACAAGCACACTGTAAAACCCCCTTACACTCCTATAATGTACTGATTCTCTTACTGGCAGATTTCTGCCCAGTCTGTTTATACACAGACAACTGAGCAGACGTTTACCTTCTTTTTGGCCTTGCCCCCAGACTTATTGACTGGGTCCTTGTCCTTCTTGGCAGACTTGCCGGCATCCTTCTTTTTCTTGTCGTCTTTAGGTGGCTGGATAAGAGAACAATAATTTAATAGGCTGTACTGAAAGTTAGACTTTCAAAAGGTTATTTCAATTTTTTTTACTCTCAGTAATCCTAATGCATTCTGTCCTGGTCAGTGACAGAAGTTTTTTCACTTTAATGCACAAGTAAGGGTTTGTAAATAGTAAGGGGTTGTAAAGGTTCTTTAAAAAAAAAAAAAAAAAACACATGTCATACTTACCTCCACTGTGCAGCTCGTTATGCACAGAGTGGCCCCGATCCTCCTGTTCTGGGGTCCCTCGGCAGCTGTCTCGGTTCCTCCCCACATCACCTAACCCCCGTTCTGGGAAGCGCTCTCCCAAAGGGGTTAGCTTGCGGGCACGCTCCCGTGATACAGTCAGCCGCACCATTGATTTGATTGACAGCAGCAGGAGACAATGGTTGCGCTGCTATCATCCAATGAATGAGCCAAGAAGCCCGGTCGAGAAGCCATCGCATTCACGATGCAGGACTTTCGAGGGCTCGGGTAAGTAAATGGGGCAAGCAAATCGGCGGATGTTTTTTAACCTTAACGCATTAAGGTGAAAAAACATGTACCTTTGCAACCCCTTTAACGCTGCATTTTAGTCCGACTTCGGGGGCAACTTGAAAAACACCTGTGCGGGTTCATGCAGAGATGTCTATTGAAGGGAAAAAAAAAAAAAAAAAAAAAAAAAAAAAAACTCACCAAAAGTAGTGCAGGAACTACTTTTGGAAAGCGCACCGATTGGGACGCTCCCATTAACGGCAATAGGCTCCGATTGGACATGCGTTTTGACCTGTCAAATCGCACCGATGTGAACAGGGGCTCAATGCCATGTTCACATGGGAGGCGATGTAGTGTCTCATACCTTTGCAGTTTCAACCCCCACCAGCAAATAGCCGTATGCACCAAATGTTTCATACAATCATTGTGCTTTATTGCTCCTCTCGAGTCAAGGCTACTAATCAGATCAAAGAAAAAAAAAAAAAAAAGCCTAAAGCCAGTTTCAGATAGTGTTTAAATGCTGTGTGTCTCTTTGGGGGATTTTCTTCAACTTCCTGCCTTGGGTCACAACAGAAAGTGAGGAGCTCCTCAGGCAGCTGTCAATCAAATGTTCACCTACTACAAGCATTTCCACTCTGTTCAGTGACTGCTGAAAACCCGGCACACTTCTCAGGGAGTTCTATTCCTTGTCAACATTTATTTATATAAAATGTTACATGCACTTTACTGAACTCTGATGTTGTAGACAAAGGTTCAGAACACATTCCCCACTATACACTGGGCTCCCAACACCGGTCTCTACATCACTGGTGTGTGCGGGGAGGGAACACCAATGACAGCAGCTGGCTGTGGACCATAGTGAGGAGTTGGAAACACCATAAAGTGTTAGGGCCCTTTCACATGGACAGACTACGGCAGCGTATCGCCTGCTCAGGCGGATGACAGGTCTGTGTCTGCTCCACTTATGCAGAGCGGACACAGACTGTCTCCTCTATGGATGGAAACAGACAGCTTGTTCATTTCCATCTAATGTCTTCCAATTGATGGATGGGAAACAAATCTCCCATCTGTCTGGTTTTGAGCAGATAGGATTGGATGTTGGCAGGTGTCAAAGGACACATGTCTGTTGATCCCAGCAGCTTCAAAAGGTCCGATCGGGTCCGCAAAACCCCCCCACCCCCTACAAAAAAAAAAAAAAACTGACAGGCAGACCCCCAGCCGTGTGAAAAGGGGCCTTGGGTGTTGAAGATCCCAGCAGCCTGTGTAACTACCAGAGCTGAATTCACATAGGAATGACAAATATTTAGCATTTACCAGGCTGCATTTTATGTCAGCAATGGAGTCACTGAAATGTAACCAAAGGCAAATGTTCGAGTTTAGATTGGGACAGATCAATGTTGGGGTCTCACTGTAGTCTTGTGTGCCCGTTAGCCGTTCACATGAGTGAATTTCCAATAGTGCTGCATGACAATGGAAGTTACATTCATCTCTATAGTGCCCATTCCCACATTCTTTTAAACAGTGCCAATGCTTTTCTTTGTGGCGTTGAGCACATTTTAGCCCCATGACTTCAATGGAAAAGCACCGAAAAAATAAAAAAGTCTTATGTATAAAATCTGGGTTGCCATCAGAACAGGAATAAAGGGGAATCTTCCTACAGGGGACACTTGTTGCTCTGACAACCATCTAAGTATTTTGGGAAGATACTCACTTCCTTTTGAGTTGGCAAGACAGGAAGTGACATCAACTAATCCAAAAAACAGACAATGGTTTTACCCTTCCCACACCACTGTCCTGAGACAACCAAAAAGGAGAGTTCAGTCCCCATCCCTCCTGAAGGTGCAGGTGAGGTCCCATCCCTGCAGGGGGAGCCGGTGTCCTGTCGGATAGTGTCCCCCATCGGATACCGTCCACTGCGCATGCGCAGTACACGACAGGCAGATTACCAAAATAGCCAAAGATGAACGTAGCCGGTGCCGTGAGTCCAGGTTCAAGCCCCACCATCCAAGTGGACATAGCGTTAGAATAAAAAAAGAGCCGAGTGCAGCGAGGCCGTGCCCGAAGCGTGGCAAGCGGCCCTCCAACTTTGTGCAGCCCTATGTCCACTTGGATGGTGGGGCTTACATCTGGACTCATGGCGCAGGCGCCGTTCATCTTCAGAGATTTTCCAAATCTCCTTGTCCGCTGTACTGCGCAATCGCTGCACACCCCAGACACTTTGATAGCCGGACTGTTTTTGACAGAACACAGGCACTCAGTTCCCTGTAAGAAGGCGCTTCAGCCCATTGGATCGCTCCAATCCCACAGATCTAGAGCCAATAGGAAGCAGCGCAGTGACCTCACCAGAGATTCTCTGACACTGGGAAAGGGGGGGGGGGGGGGGGTTTAGCTTATATAAAAAAAAAAAAAAATGAATAATAATGACTGTGGAAACACAACATCCCACCATGACCCACTCACACGTTATTGTTACCCCAACTACAAAACCAAAAGATGTAAAAGAGGATTTGAAATGTTCGTTTTATTTGTAATCCGCAGTCTGTCACCACTCAGGCACAAGGAAAGCCCTGCTTAAGCCGAATCCGAGCACACCGACACACAGCAGAGGAGCCGCCGGACCCTCCCCGGGCTGTGTGCAGAGCCATCCCATAATACACACAGTACCGTCCTCCCCCACCCCGGGGACAACTCTGCCCGTCCAATCCGCCCCACACCGCTCAACCCGGACCCGGAGCCTCACCATGCTGCTGCCGTCTCTCAAAGATGTCGGACAGAAAGGAAGAGGCCCCTCTAAAACAGCGCAGTGCCATAGAATGAGATTTGCCATAGAATGAGATGCTCCGCCTCCATCACATCCTATTGGCTCACAATCAGTCTCACTTTGGCTATCATAGGGAGAGGATCTCCTCCCTGTGATAGCTGGACCTGCACGGAGCTCTCCGTGTCCCGGTCCAGCCCGGTGGATGGCTCATCTCTGTCACTGGAGGTAGAAGTTCAGTGCAGGGCACATAGGAAGGAGGAGGGGGGGGGGGGGGGTGAGGGGCACACACCAATCATATCTGCAGAACTGGGCAAGCAGTCCCATGTGAAAGGACCTGTGGACGACGGGCACGTTACAGCCCCAGGTGCCAGGGTGTCCAGTGATAACAATCACCAGACAGAGAGAGAGGAAGGTACAAAGTCATCTGCAAAGCCTGCTTTCTGCTTAAACGCTTCACATCCCATTATATATTCACTGCTAAATAAGACTGTTCACAGGAAAAACCACCCCCCCCCCCTGCAACCCCAACCCCCACCCGTTCACCATTCATTCTGCACGGGGCTTTGTAAGTAGAGTAGAAGTCAGAGCATTGCGGTGCCCATCCAGGGGAAGTCTCCTAGCTGGACGCTCCAGCATTTACAGGTTCAAGAATTAAAAAGCCGCTCTCTCGCTAGCAGTGTGCAGGAGTTAATGGCTCGGCCAGCTGCTCAGAATCTCCCCCCTCTAGGACAATGAGAGCGAATGGCAGCGGCGGAATGTAGTAAAGATCTTCTGCCTTTTCAATAGACTGAATGCAGAGAAGCTCCAGCTTGGAATCCTCCTGCGGATTCCTCAGCTGCTGCTGCTGCTGCATGGGGGTGACGGTGATAAAGATACAAGCGGCACAAAACATTTTCCGTGCTTTGCAAAAGTGTCACTCAGCACTTTGAGCCATCCCTTAAAACCACAACTCAAATCGCCTATTTAGCTCCTATAGAGCTCCGTGCAGGTCCAGCTATCACAGGGAGGAGATCCTCTCCCTATGATAGCCAAAGTGAGACTGATTGTGAGCCAATAGGATGTGACGGAGGCGGAGCATCTCATTCTATGGCAAATCTGCACTGCACCGGCTGCAAGCTCACATGGCTTTCTGCCTTCTACTACGGTAG